>ML661325.1:11964591-12677571 GCA_007570785.1 Antilocapra americana | reverse complement strand
TGTGTGTGTGTGTGTGTGTGTGTGTGTGTGTGTGTGTGTGTGTGTGTGTGTGCACGCATGCATATGTGCGTGCTCAGTTTCTCAGCCCTGTCTGCCTCTTTGCAACCCCATGTTCTGCAGCCCGCCAGGCTCTGTGAAAAGTGATGCTTCCACCACCATCATGTAGTTTATGTTCTGATAAGGGGAGATAATCATTGGAGAAGTAATTGCAAGTGTGATAAATTCTCCTGCCAAATTGGGATGTACAGCAAGGTAGGAGAGGAGTGGTTTACTTGGTGTGCTTCCCTTGTCTGGAGGAATCAGGGAAGGCTTCCTGTAGGAAGTAACATTTCAAGAGCCTTGGGGAGTGAGAGGAAGTAATTTAGAATGGCAACAGGAGGTGCTGAGATGAGGACAAGGGGTTTCTAACACGGGAACTACATTTTCAAAGTACAAAGGAAATTGATGACTCTAAGAAATGAAAAGTTAGTTAGTTATGGGGGGTTAGACAGTTTATGGGGGCAAAGCAAGGAGAGAGAGACCAGAATGAAGAAGAATGAAGCTGCAGAGGTGGACAGAGTCTAGAGAGTGGGCAGTTTTCTGAGTCACTGGTGAATTTTGTCTTTATCCTAAATGAAGGATTTTAATTAGCTAGATGAATTCCATATGCAGGTAGAATGATATTAAAAACATCACCTTAGCTGTTAAGTTGGAGAAGAGACTGGAGAGAATTAGCTAAAGTACAAGATGAGATGGCAAGTCATTTTTGTAGTCTACCTTTGGGATGGTGGTGGCCTTGGATCTAGGGTGGTGGCCCCGGGCTTGGAGAGAAGGGAAGAGATTGGGAGACACTAAATTTGAAGACTATATTTGATACAGTTGTTGCTAGATTGGGTGTTGAGATAGAGAAAAGATGTAATTAAGATGACTTCAGTTTTCCTTAAGCTACTGGATGTATCACTTACAAGAGAAAGAGGAGTTTGGATGGGGACTAGATTTTCATTTGTTTTTTCAAGGAGGAGGGATTTTTGGACATATTGGGTTTGAAGTCCTATGAAGACATCTAAGATCTCTAGCTCACCTTGTCTGTGTGTAGAATGCATCATGGTGGAACAGAAGAGACCTCTGGTGAGGCTTTTTAAGACTAGCAACTACTTATTTATGATTTTAGACACATCATATTCTTTTCGTGAGCTTTAGTTTCCTCATCTGTTAAATATATTTATTCCACTAATTTATACTGATCCTTGGTAGCTGTATGTGCACTGTGTTAGGAATACAGCATTGAATAAAACAGTGTTTGCTTTGGAAAAATTCATGTAGGTGAGAGAGAGGAATATAAACAAATAACCACACCCAGGGAGGTTTGTTGGCAGTGCTAGGAGAGGACAGTCCCAAGGGAGGTTTTCATACTTCTTTGGGAGCCGAGTAGGGGGTAAAGGGGATGACCTGTGGTAGGTGACCCGTGACCTGAGACTTGGAGGCAAGAAACACCTCACCAGACTGAGTTCCTATGCATCTAATAGACTGCCTTGAACAAATCGGGGACTCTCTGAATGTTTGTCGATTGAGTATATTAATCTAAGTCATAAGGATGCACTCAAAGGCAGGAAATATCAGCACATCGGAAGAGGAAAATTAGTAATGCAAATATAAAATGTACAACGCTTATAACAAATGCATTGACATGAGGAGACCTGAGGCTAAGGAGACCTTTGAGATGTTTTGTGGATGACTTTCAGGGAAAATTCAGAATTATTTTAGACCTGGTTTCTTTGGGGGCTGAATTTCCTTTATTCCAGTTAGTTTCTCAAAAATAATTTTGATTATATAGAATGCCATAAATTAATGGGTTTCAGACTTTTATAGGTAAGTGAAAATACAAAAAAATAAGATAAAATTGGGTGAGCTTTTGCCAACGGTTATTCTTCTATAGTTAAAGATATTTTAAAAAATATGTCCTCCTTTACTTTATCTCATGAAATAAAGTGTATTTAATATCAAAGCTTATAAGAAAGATCATCCTTTTAAAATTAGGAATATATTTAGCTTTGTGGAAAATTCTCTCTATTGTCTTTTTTTTTTTCATTTTGTTGCAGAATAGTAAAAAAACAAGCCAAATACCAGAATGTTATAATAATTTATGGAGCCATTGCCCTATTTTCTTGGCTATGGTGGAAAGGTGGCCCATCTCCAAATAAGAAGATTTCCAAGTGTGGAAGAATTTTATGTGGACCACAGATAATTTATTTTCAGTTTCTTCTCCATAGGAATTCAAGCCTTGAAAGCTAGCAAGGCCTCCTCAAGATTAGTCTAAGGTAGGGCTTCTTAACTTGTCACTGGAAGATCCTCAGGGAGATCATGAACTCCAGAGATCGTATGTTGATGTGTGTGGGTGGGTTTGTATGTGAGAATGAGTCCACATGTGCAAGTGTACATTTTTTCTATCACTACATATTTGTCCCTGGACAAGCGACTTAACCTCTTTGAACCTCTGCTTCTTTACAAGATTGTTGTGAGGTTTAAATGAGATAATATATATTTTTAAAAGTCTGGTACTATGCCTGAGATAGCTGGTGTTCATTGAGGCTGTTTTTGGCATTATTTACTATTTCAATATTTTACTGATTGACTGATGCTTTCCTGGTACCCACAGTGACATAATGAAGAGGACGATATCTCCGTGTAACTAGACAAGTGAATGCAATGGCAAGCACACACCCATTGCCAAGGTAGAATTCTTGCCAGAAATGTTTAACCTCAATCTAATTGTGTGGAAGTAATCAGGCAAATTCAGATTGTGGAACATACTGCAGAACAGCTGGGCTGTGATCTTCAAAAGTGTCAATGTCATGACAGAGAAACAAAACAAAAGAAAACAAAATGTATGGGGGACTAATCTAGATTAAAAAAGACTAAAGAGCTACGGCAGACTTCCCTGGTGGCTCAGAGGTAAAGAATCTGCTTATCAATGTAGGAGACATGGGTTCGATCCCTGGTTTGGGAAGATCCCCTAGAGAAGGAAATGGCAGACCACTCCAGCATCCTTGCCTGGAAAATCCCATGGATAGAGGAGCCTGGTGGGCTACAAGACCATGGGGTCACAAAGAGTTGGACACAACTTAGCAACTGAGCAAGCATGAGCAAAGAGCTATGACAACCAAATGCCACATGCAACCCTTGATTGGATACTGGACTTAAAAAAGAAAAAGCTATAAAGGACATTGACAGGACAGCTGGGGAAATTTGAATGGGAGCTGCATGGGAGATAATCCGTAACAAGGTTAGTTTTCTTGGATATGGTCATGGTTCTGTCAGCTTAGCCTGTCATGTGGTGAATATTATTGTTCAAGTCAGTTGCCCATTCCTGAATGTCATCTTTAGGAACGTCACAGCACATCTAGAAGACATCGAGGCCTGCCTCAGCAGATAGCAATTGTTTTGGTCACTGCATATATTTAATCAGCCTATGGGCTGGAATACTGTTTGTTGGCAGATACTGTAGGTGATCTTTTCTGTCCTTTCCGACCATGATTCTGTCATTCCCTAAAGAGTACAGACCTCTGCAGCTGGTACACTATTTCTAGAGGTAATGATGCAGGTCGCTGTTTTCCTGTGTAAAAAACAAAAGCGGGGAAATTACTCAGGAGTAGAGCATTTGCCAAGAGGAAAGGACATGAAAAGACATAAACATATATCTTAAATTAATTTTTTGATTCTAGACATAAGAGAAATCAAAATCCATTACAGAAACGTCTAATGAAATACAAAGGGAAAATTCCTTTAATTCCACCTCACATAGACAACTGTTGCGATTTTGATGTGTATTGTTGTCATGTTCTGGCCTTCCTATTAGCTCTGACGGTAAAGAATCCTCCTGCAATGCAAGAGACCCAGGTTTGATCCCTGGGAAGATCCTGTGGAGAAGGGAGGGCAACCCACTCCAGTATTCTTGCCTGGAGAATCCCATGGACAGAGGAGCCTGGTGGGCTGCAGTCCATGGAGTTGCAAAGAATTGGACACAACTGAGCGACTAAAGCACGTACACACGCTGGCATTTTCCCTCACATGTATGCAATGATCTTATTATAATATGTATTCAGCTTGCTCGCTTTCACTTAATGTATTTTGGGCATTTGCCCCATGTATTTGCATGTTCCTCTAAGTTACCCTTTTCTGTGGCCATCAGACACTGCTGCAGTGAGCATTTGGGTGTGCATCCTTTGGTAGTAAACTTGTGGGAGTATTTCTGTAGGGTTCATTTCTAAGGGTAGAAATGCTGGGGCAAAGGGCATAGATATTTTTCATTTAAACTATCCCCTGATTTAAATTCTCATCACAATCTTTGAGGTGTCATTTTTATATACCTTTGCCAAGTCCATTAGCCACTTAGACTACCCTCTGTTACTAAGGGAAGGAAGTTGTAATGGTTTTTGTGATCGCTGTAGTAAAGGTTGATACATCAATAACATGGAAACCGCTGGAAGAGAGAAATAAAATATATTATCCCAGACTGCAACACAGCATGATGTTTAAAAAGTGAATAGGAACAATAACGCAGCCAAGAGTCTTCCCCAAGAAAATTTTGCAGGGAAATTTTATTTTTGAGTTAAGGTTAACTTCACTAAAATGTAGACACTGTCAACCTTGAATTGAAAATCATCTCTTCTGCTCACTTCCTCTCCATCTCCGTCACACAGCCACATAAGAAAGGGGAATTTAAGCTCTGCTGTTTTAATATCTGAAGCTGGTGGCTGAAAGGCCTGATTTTTCATCTTTTTGAATAGCCAGAGAAGCAATCCCAAGGCAGATTTTTGGCATTTTTTTGTAGAAAAGGCCCGAGTTTAGGAGTGGCCATCTGTGACTCACTGTCCTACAGAGACCCTGGGATCACTGAGCTGTGAGGTATTTCCATTCTTTTAGCCAGTTATTTTCATTCTTCTGTGGCGGGGTTGGGCAAAGAGAAATTTGAGTTGTGTGCTCAGTGGGTAATTTATTTTTTGAAACCTCAGTTTATTCATCTCTAAAATAGGGATTACTTTAAGGTTCAGATGAGATAATCTTTTGCTAATTTTGTTGTTGTTCAGTCACTGAGTTGTGTCAGACTCTTTACAACCCCATGGACTGCAGTATGCCAGACTTCCCTGTCCTTCACTATCTCCCGGAGTTTGCTCAAACTCATGTCACGTAAATTGGCAAATTTATGTGCACATAAATATGTCCTTTTGTGAAGGTGCTACAGTCTCTGGCTGGGCCAGCTCATATTAATCGTTCCTCTAATTCCAGTGGCATTTGTAGCCACAAAGATTTTCTTTAGGTATTCTATCTCATAATGTCTTTCTATTACTTCTTCATCCAATATTTGGAGCATAGGCTAAATGCAAATTCCTATGCTGGGTGTTCTGATAGGGAAACAAAGGTGGAACCCTCCCGGAGCTTCCCTTCTCTGCTTTTATTCTAGGAGATTAATCTTTTACTAAGTGTTCAATAACATATGCTTTACGGAGGTGTATTATGTATGCTATCTTATTCTCTCAACCTAGCTTGTAGATTCCAGCTCCATTTTTCCATGTAAATGAGGAAATATTTCTTAGTGAGGTTAAGTAATGGTTCTGTTTTGTTTTTTGAAAGGTTACCGAACTTTAAAAAATTCACAGATGTAGGCCCCAGGTAGTTTTTCTGGAACCAAAACCTTGCTGAATCTCCAGGTGTTTCCTGTTTTTGTCTTGTCATCTGATCAGAAGTCTAAGCTTTCTGAAGGCAGCAATGTCTGGCTGGTGGCACTTACATTGATTTGATCTGTGTTGGTGGTGCTAGTGGTAAAGAACCCTTCTGCTAATGCGGGAGACATGAGACTTGGGCTCAATCCCTGGGTCCGGAAAATCCGCTAGAGGAGAACACGGCAACCCACTCCAGTATTCTTGCCAGGAGAATCCCATGGACAGAGGAGCCTTTTGGGCTACAGTCCATATAGTCACAAAGAGTCAGACACGACTGAAGTGACTTAGCACAGCACATAGCAGGGTTAGAGGGCAGGAGCTTTCTGTAGATATGTTGAGTTGGCTGAAGCCATGATGGGAATTATTATAGCACCTCCTGGATGTCAGGTGATTTGCATGTTTTGTTTGAATCCCACCTCCCCCCCCAGCTTATTTTGAACAATTTTAAACATATAGAAAAACTGCAAAAATATTACAGCAAAAACTCCTATACCTTTCATCTAGATTTATTTCCTTTCCCATCCTGATTGTGTGCACACACACACACACACACACACACACACACACACACACACACTGACACACACATTCATTTTTTTCTTTTCAAAATCATTTGAAAATAAGTTGCAGACATCACAACACTTTATCTCTAAGCACTGACGTGTGTATGTCTAAAGAACAAGGACGTTCTCCCCCGTCACCACAGTATCATTACATTGGAACAATAATATTTTTCAGATTTCCCCAGTTGTTCCAATAATATTTGTAACCTTTTAGGGGGAGGGGGACGCAGAATTTAATCAAAGGTTGCTTATACAGTGTAGTTGTGTCTCTTGAATTTCCTTTAATGTGGCTAAGTTCCCCTGCCTTTTTTTTTGTCTTTCGTAACATTGACAGTTTGAAAATTCTAACCTGCTTTGTAGACTGTAGGTTGGATTTGTCTGCTGGTTTTGTCATTCTTATACTCAGGTTAAACATTCGCGTTAAGAATTCCCCACAGGCGATGCTGTATCCTTCCCCTTGCATCACATCAGGGTGCCATATGTCGGTTTGTCCCAGCACTGGTGATGGGAAGTTTGTGTTTTGGATGTGGTGGCCTTGCCAGATCTCTACATTGTAAAGGAACCCTTTTCTCTTTCTAATTAATAACGTTGTCTTTGGGGTGTACTTTGAGATTGTTTCAATCTTCTGTTCCTTGACAACTTTTATCTCTCTGGTTTAAACATCTATTGATAATCCTGGCCTAGATCAATTAACATCTATAAAAGGATGATTTACTTTTTATTTTGTATTGGAGTATAGCTGATAAACAGTGTGATAGTTTCAGGGGAACAGCAAAGGGACTCAGCCACACATATATGTGTATCCATTCTCCCCCAAACTCCCCTCCCATCTAGACTGCCACATAAGACTGAGCAGAGTTCCCTGTGCTATGCAATAAGCAAAAGGATGATTTTCTATTTTTCTCTTTTGTTCTCTATTTGTTTTCCAGCATTTTTCCGATAGATTAGCTTTCAACTCCCCTACTATTTATTTATTTTTAGTATCATTTGGATTCCTGGATTCTTCCCCCACCCTCATGTGTTATAATCCATTTCCAACCTTCTGCCTCCCCTGCTCCCATATTTATGCCTTTTGATATAAAAATTGTCCCAAATTTGGCCAGTGGGACCTATTGAGCTCTAAAAGCAGCCTGATAAGGTAGGTGGGATTTTGCCTACTTTATGAAATGAAGAAATTAAAGCTCAGAAGATATAAGAAACCTTCCCAGTCATGGAGCTAATAGCTAGTCAGCAGAAGAGACTGTGCCTTCTCTAGTAGCTCAGATGGTAAAGCATCCACTTGCAATGCAGGAGACCTGGCTTCAATCCCTGGGTCGGGAAGATCCCCTGGAGAAGGAAATGGCAACCCACTCCAGTATTCATGCCTGGGAAATCCCATGGAGAGAGGAGCCTGGTGGGCTACAGTCCACGGGGTCACAAAGAGTCGGACACGCCTGAGCAACTACCACGCACACGGACAGAAGAGGCTGTATGCAGACCCAGTTCCGATTAACTCTGAAGAGGCTCCTGCTATAGATGCTGTCTCCCTTCAGTCCAGAAGCAGAATGTTACCTGATGAAACCAAGTTAAGAAGAAAGCACAAACATCGCATCATCATTGATAATAGCAAATGATTGGAAACCACCTAAGTGTGCATCCGTGGGAAGCTGGTTAAATAAATGGGTATGTTCACAAAAGGGAAAGCTACCAACAAGAATTAGGGTTTCTGTAAGTGCTGATATGCAAAGATCTCCAAGGATATTTTAAGTGAAAGAAAGATGGTTCCTCCACACCCCTCAAAAAGAAGGCTGATGCAGAAGAGTGCATGTTTTGTGAAAGAAGTAGGGGGTTAAGCAAATACATTTGAATTTGCACACAGGAATCTGATAAGGATATAAAATAACAAAATGGTTACTGATACCAGTGCAGTAGGAGTGGGTGTGTGCGTGTGTGTGTGTATGTAGTGAGATTTCTTAAAATTTACTCCTTTATATGATGCTGGCTTTTAAATGACTTTGTGGAGATAAAATTCACATGAACTGTATTCAGTCATTTGTTTTAGGATGTTCACAGAGTCATGCAGTCATCACCAAAATTAATACTTAGAGCATAGTGCTGTTGTGAGGGTTAAACAAGGCCCTGTGTTTCAAGTCTCAGTCTGGTGCCCTTCACCCGGTGGGCCTCGAAGTCATTGGGTGTCCTGGTTGGGGAAGGCATTCAGTAGCCCTTAGCTGTTATTTGGAAGCCAAATAAAATTGAACTGTGGCATATGGGGGGCTTCCCAGGTGGCACTAGTGCCAAAGAACGCGCCTCCTAATGTAGGAAACATGAGACTCGGATTCGATCCCTGGGTTGGGAAGATCCCCTGGAGGAGGGCATGGCAACTCACTCTAGTATTCTTGCCTGGAGAATCCTACAGACAGAAGAGCCTGGTGGGCTACAGTCCAGAGAGTCGCAAAGAGTCTGACACGACTGAGCGACTAACACTAGCATTTGAACAATGTTCCTTGACCTTCTCTTTTTCTTCCCTTCCCTCTCCTCCACCACACAACCAAGTTTCAGAGTTTTGTCTCAGAGAGCCATTTAAATTAGCCATGAGGAATGTTAATTGTTTCAGCAGACAAAAAGAAACTCCCATAAGTTTTCCTTCTAAGACTTAAGAACTCTACTTTCTAAGAGCTAACTTTGGAAGGAGTGTTTCTGGTCTGGAAAATTTGGAGAGCAACCTCAAAAGGAATTCATGTCTAAGAGGAACTAGGAGTAGGGTGGGGAGCTCAGTTTCCTTTGAGACAAATCGAAATAAATATGTCTGTCTGAAATAGTCATAAAGATCTATTTCTTTCTTTCATCGTTTTGCTAAAAAGTTCAAACTTGAATGATTAAATTCAAGACAGATTCAGCCCAGGCATCAAACCACCCCGCCTCAAGTCATCCTGCTTAAAAAATGTGAGATCTTTGACAGGCTGCTTTGCTCAGTGAGGTGGTCCTCAGTACAACATTTAAGTCTGTCCCTTTGAAGTGACAAAATTTCCAACATCCAGACCTGTAGCAGAATAGCTCAAGATTTCAGTAGAGTGATACCAGTCCGAATTCATTGTTACTGCTATGTCGTGTCTTTCTGTTTTGACTGTTACCTGTAACGAATTGTTTGCTCTCAGAATTCTGCATACTCTTTGCCTTTAAAGTTATCATGGCCAGAAAACTAAATGGCCTGTTTGTATGTGCAGTAAATTACTTTTATCATATAACTTTATAATCATAATACTGGCATACATTTTTTTAAAGTTTATGGTGTGCCAAGTGCTGTGCCAACTGCTTTACATATGTTATAATATTTAATTGTGGCAAAAACCACATAAGGAAACTGAAACTCTGAGAGCTTAAGCAACACGCCTAAGATCATATGAGTAGGAAGAGGCAGATCCAAGACCAGAAATCAAGACTGTCTACTGCAAAGCCTGTGCTTTTCTGCTGTGTAATACTGCCATTTGCAAATTCTTGCTTAGGAAATCCCATGGACAGAGGAGCCTGCCGGGCTACAGTGCATGGGGCCGCGGAGTTGGACACGACAGCCGCTAAACAACAACTGTCTTATTTACTTGATAGATATTTATTAAGTGCCATCACGTGCCAGCACCTTGAGAACTATAGAGATGACTGAGACTCATTCATTGTCTTTGGGAAGTTCACATTTAAGCAGAGGAGATAAGACAGATAAACCTCTATCCACTCATGTTCACATCAGCATTATTCACGATAGCTAGGAAGTGGAAGCAGCTCAAGTGCCCATCAACAGATGAATGAATAAGCAAAATGTAGTATGTGCGTACAATGGAACATTGAATAATTATTCTGTGTATTCAGCCTTGAATATATTTCAAAGCTGAATAGCCTGTGAAGGAAATTCTGAACACATGCTACAACATGAATGAACCTTGCTAAGTGATATAAATCAAACAGAAATGGACAAATATTGTATGATTTCACTTAATTGAGGTACCTAGAGTAATCAAACTCAGAGAGACAGAAAGTAGAATGCTTGTCAGGGGCTGGAGGAGGAAGCAATAGGGGGAGTTGTTTTTTAATGAATGTTGACTTTTGGTTTCACAAGATAAAAAAGTTCTGGCAATTGGCTGCACAACAATGAGAATGTACTTAACACTGCTGAGTTGTGCACTTAAAAATGGTTAAGGTGGGGGACTTCCTTGGCGGTTCAGTGGTTAAGACTCTGAGCTTCCACTGCAAGGGGCACAGGTTCAATCCCTCGTTGCAGAGCTAATACCCCACATGCTGTGTGGCACAGCCAAAAAAAATGATTAAGGTGGTAAATTTTACATTGTGTGTATTTTGCCACAATTTAAAAAGCCAAACGGGTACACCCTTCTGATATATTAATTAGTGAGAGAGGAAGGACTAATGACATCACAGGAATCAGAGACAGCTATTTAGACAAGGTGTAACTAGCTGACTGATAGAAGATGGGTAATTTGTGTGGCAGATTTGTGAAGCAAGGGCAACCAAGGTGAAAGGAACAGTGAACAACATTATCGAGGCTACTTGGCTTTAAGGTCTAATTCCAACAAGAAGCAAATTCCAAGTACATAGCTGTGTAATTATGGGTGATCCAGCCACCTTCTATGCAGGCAGAGATTTAAATACAAAGTCTAAACCAGGTTCCTGTGGTATGCTGGACAGGGACTCATTCATGATTCATTCAGTAAACATTTGTTCTATGCATGGCACTTTATGTGTGTTGGCAGATTTTATAGCCCCAACACCTCTGGAGTTATTAGTAACCCCAACTAACAGATGTAACCGTTGTGAGTCAGAGAGATAAAGTAGTTTATCCAAAATCACATGATAGATAGGTAGCTGAAGACTTCACCTGGGAAGCCGCCAGGCTACACTGCCTCCCCTTGGGAGTGAGCGTGAAGTGATGTCTGTCTTTGAACTCACAGTCAAAAGGGCATGTGACCGCCACAGCTTGTCATCTTCTTGCTGATTCTGAGACCACCTGGGCTGAATCTTCTTGCAGCTCTGAGCCTCAGGTTCCTTATCTGTCAGATGAAGACCTTGTATTAGACCAGATGATTTCTAAAGTTTCTCCCAGATCTCTGTTGTTGTTGTTCAGTCACTTGGTTGTGTCCGACTGTTTGCAACTACTGGACTGCAACACGCCGGGCTTCCCTGTCCTTCACCACCTCCCAGAGTTTGCTCAAACTCATGTCCGTTGAGTTGGTGATGCCATTCAACCATCTAGAAACCCTATTTATTTATTTATCCATCTGGTACACCTCCAGGATTAATTCAATGTCTGTTACACACCAGGTACTGTGTTGGTAGGTACTGGTAATTGAGACGTGGCAGAACACTGTTCTTGCCTGAAAGGAGATTGTAGGGTAGTGAAGAAAGCATAAAATAGACGGTTGGTGTGTAGTATAGTCAAAGCACTGGTAGTGGTGTATATGAAAGACTGGAGTATAGAGCACAGGTATAGCCCTGACTTGGATAATAACATGTCAAGAGGAAATGGTCCCAATGACCCGGAAATAATGAAGGACTCCGCAAGAAACTCATCCTTGCTGTTGTCCCTATGTTCATAGGCACACTACATATTGATTGAATTCTGTAAAGGTTTGGTGAACTGAGAACTCTTCATTTTAAGCCTTATGGAACGTTAGTTGAACTTGACGATTGTTAAGTTGTTAGGGGCAGCTATGTGCCAAATATCCATAAGGTTTGGATTCTCTTTTTGAGTTGGAGAAAGATGATAAGGTTGCAGGGGTTTTTTTTTTTTGTCTGTTTGTTAAGGGAATTTAGGAAGCATGAAGTAGACTAGTAAGAGACCCAAGGGTCTAGAGTTATTTGAGATGTTCACAGCCAAAATCACAGATGGTTATATTTCAAAGAGACTAGCAAAATGGCCAAGATATACATGATTCTCTCAAGACTATTGACAAGTGAATTTCTAAGAATTAGAATGACCAAGTATTCAAATTACAATAATAAGGAATTGAAGTGAGGATTGAGAGGGCTCACAAAATGAGCTCACATTTATTGAGTGGTTCCTGTGTATTAGGTGGTGTGCTATGCCCTTTGCATTTATAATTTTTCTTCATTCCCCTCCATATCCTGTAAGGTCAGTGCTGTATCCTCTACAGATATTGAGGCTCAAAGAGGTTGTGAGTTGTTTAAGGTCACAGCTAACAAGACACTGAGCAGTGGTTCAAGCCCAAGTTTGTTCAAATCAAGGCCATTGCCCCTTCCCTATTCCATACTCAGCAGAGATTTTGGATTTTCTGTCTCTTGAGAAGTGCACCAGGATGAAGACCCTTCCTCTCATCCTTGTTGCCTGGGAAGTAGTGATATTCAGGAGAGGCCCACTCTCCAAGTTTTCCAACACCCCAAAGAGCAGGTCCTCCAATTTCCCATGTCTTCTTTCCAAGGTGGTGGACTGCCAACTGCCAGCAATAAATGGCTCTTGTGTGTGTGATCAGTCATATCCAACTCTTTGCAACCCTATGGACTGTAACCTGCTAGGCTCCTCTTTGCATGGGATTCTCCGGGCAAGAATACTGGAGTGGGTTGCCATTCCCTTCTCCAGGGGATCTTCCCGAGTCAGAAATTGAACCTGCATCTCTTGTATTTCATGCATTGGCTGGCAGATTCTTTACCACTAGGCCACTGATTTTTTTTTTCCCTCTTTTTTCGTCTTTCCCAGGTTATATGTGAGTGTTTGATCTTGGCAATTTGCCTCTCCGAGATGGCTCATGAACTGTCTAAGGCCATCTGAATTTATGTATTTGATCCTCTCTCCCATCCCAGCAAAGGGTAAATTCAGTTCCTTTGCCCCAGATTCTATCTTTAGGATCCTGAGAGAGCTTGTGGCCTGGTTCTCAGAGGCTTCTGACTCTGAGGTTCTGCCAGGATCACACAGAGGCCTTAGCACTCCTAACCCGGTGCCTCAGGCTCCTCCTGCTCTCAGGGCCTGCCTGTGGGTACAAGCTATGGTGTCTTGTTAGAGAGTATTTTCCCAGCTGAGTTTGGAGGCAGACCAGGCATTTATCCCAGGCCCTTTAACCACCCGCCTCCCCCCACAAAAAAAAGTTCCCACATATGGCTTCATGAAGCAAAGAAAACCACCCTCCAAGTGGGTTGATGAATCTATGGCATTGGGAAAAGTCTCCTCCAGCTGGGCCCTCTCTGCCCTGGTGCTCCATCGTTTGGGGGACAACGAAATGGACAGCGGATGTGGGGTCAGGAAATGGGAGCTCAAGTCTTGGCTCAAACCACAAGTCCTGGGGTTCTGAGCACTTGACCTGTCTGAGCCTGTGTTCTTAGCTGTAAATAAAGAACTGATGACAGTCCCAGCTTCCTACTGTCCTTGTGAGAGTCAGATTACTCGATATGTAGTGTAAAAGTGCTCTGTAGCTAGCCCCTAGAATGCATTGTAGATGTCAGTGCTTGTTATAAATCTTGGCTCATTGAGAGATATTTCTCGAAACTGAGCAGGATGCATGCTCTGTCATCACTGGCTCCTGGTTCAGGCAAAACTGTTCCTCCTGATGTAGGCACTCATGGCATCACTCTTCTGTTTATTTTTGTAATCTTTTCATTTATGGTCTTATAAATGCTCCTTTAAGCTTTGTTGAGTCTTAAATATTTGTTTTTGAAAACTCTGGTCAGCCTTTTACTCTCATACCCGGAGCTCTGTGGCACAGGGTAATTATCTGACTTCTCAGAGTTGCTTCTGGACCCGATTCCCAATAAATCTGGGGACAGCAAGGCTGCCTCTGTATGATAAGTGACGTTCATCTTGCTTGCTAGGATTCTAGGTGGGTTTACAACTTTGTACATGGCTTCTGGTAGTAAAAGGAGATTGGAGAGAGGATCTCACTCTAAGTGGCTCATGAGTTTAGAGCTGGAAGCTCTTGGACACTGGAAAGAGTCTTGTGATTTGCCATTAGTTTGTTGGACTTATTACTTTGTTCTGAGAAATTTGCTAGTGTTCCCTAGACACTTAGGGACTGTTGCTTACTTCTCTCTTCTTGCCATTTCGAATGATTGTAGTTCATTTGGTAGAACTCTTCAAGTTGTAAAGGAAAGACATCCAGCTCCAATTAGTTTGGGTGAAGAGGGAATTTATGGGAAGAATAGCGTGGTGTTTCATGTAACCATGGGAGGGATGGGTATACCTGGAACCAAGGAAGATTAAAGCAGGTAATTGCCCTAATAATCCCCCCAAATATCAGTGCTTAATACAAATGAAGTTTATTTCTTGTTTATTCACCAGTTCAACATAGTTTTTCCTAGTTAGGCCACTTTCTATAACACGCCAGGCTCCTGCCATCTTGTAGTTCCCTTCTCCTCTAGGTATCTCAGAGTGTTCTCCTTTTTATCTGCAGATGGAGAAGAAGCTTGGAGGTTCTCATGTGGCAGGTTTTCATGAGCCAGGTCTGGAAGTAGTTTATATTACTTCTGGCCTCATTCTATCAGTTATTACTCAGTACATGACCCTGCATAATGGTAAAGGAGGCTGAGAAATAAGGCCTAAGAAGAAAAAGGAATGGGTTTGGTGAGCATGTAGCTAATATGAGCTACACAGGGTCTCAAATGATGTCAAGGCTCTGTCTCTTGTCTTTGATTCTCTCCTACATGGCAGGGGGCATGGCCAGAGATTGCTCCTGAACTCTAAATGTCACTGTTGCTAACACCAGACACAGACTGACCTACATTCTCATTGGGTGCCTGCGTGTATGCTCAGTTGTTAAGTTGTGTCCAATTCTTTGTGACACAGTGAACTATAGCCCACCGAGCTCCTCTGTCCATGGGATTTCCCAGGCAAGAATACTGGAGTGGGTTGCCATTTCCTCCTCCCCCAGGAGATCTTCCCAACTCAAGGATCGAACCCATGTCTCCTGCATTGGCAGGCAGCTTCTTTACCACTGAGCCACCACGGAAGCCCCTACATTCTCATTGGCTCCAAATAAAAAAAATCTTAGAGTAATCATTGACTCACTTTGCATCATGTGACCAGCCCTGGACCAATCAGAGGTAGGCAGAAGGATGGTTATTTAGCATAGATGGGCCTTTGGGCTGCTTTTAGAGAAGGGGCAACTACTGTGAGAGAAATAGCCACTCCACTTGTGCTGTGCTCAGTCACTTAGTCGTGCCCGACTCCATGGACTGTAGCCTGACAGGCTCCTCCTGCCATGGGGATTCTCCAGGCAAGAATACAGGAGTGGATTGCCATGCCCTCCTCCAGAGGATCTTCTCAACTAAGGGATCGAACCCAGGTCTCCCACATTGCAGGTGGATTCTTTACTGTCTGACCCACCAGGGAAGCCCAGGAATACTGGAGTTGGTAGCCTATCCCTTCTCCAGTGGATCATCCCGAGCCAGGAATTGAACTGGCGTCTTCTGCACTGTAGGTGAATTCTTTACCAGCTGAGCTACGAGGGAAGCCCCTAAAAAGCCCAGCCTCTCTTATTGTTTCTACTCTAGTGGAAAATTCAGTGAAATTTTACAGTTGTCTTTCCAACCCTTCTTACTACAGCCACATCAAATGGTTATATTTCACTAAATCTATGACACCATTATTTTTTTAAAATATTAACAATTTTTAAAAAATTTTGGCCGTGCTGGGTCTTCATTGTCATGCATGGGCTTTTCCTAGTTGCAGCACATGGACTTCTCTAGCTGTGGTGCACAGATTTAGTTGCCCCGCAGCTGGTGGGATCCTAGTTCCCCAACCTGGGATCAAACCCAAGTCCCCTGCATTGCAAAGCAAGATTCTCAACCATTGGACTGGCAGAGATGTCCAATGCCATTATTTTTAACATGTAAGACTTTTCTGTGCACCACTGAGAAAGAAAGGAAGAGAAAGTTCCAAATGAACTATAACACAATGCCAAGTTGCCATCCATTGCAAAATGCATCGTAATTTATAAGCTGCCAGAAGGTAAGAAAACATGTTTTAGAACTGAAGAAAGATGATACTTACTATGCCACAACCAAACTCTGTATTTTCATGCCCTAGTACCATTACTCTTATTTCTTTCATCCATTCATTCAAAAAATATTTATAGGCCAAGTAACAACAAATAAGACAGATTCAGTTTCTGTTCTCTTAATACCTACTGTGTCTCTTGCTTTCCCATCTAGGTGTTATGAAACACCTGCTAGGTGCTAGGCAGTCTCTTGGGTACTGAGGACTCAAGAAGGAATATGATGGGGTCCTTGTCTTCAAGGGACTTGTGGTCTAGGGTAGTAGAAGCAGTGAAGTGTGAGGAGAGTAAACACACGAGTAAATAAAAGGTCATAGGTCCTATTATTAACATCCTTATGGGGTCCAGTGGGTTCACAAAGTAGAGGAAATAGTTATTTCTGCTCTAAGGAGTAAGAGTGGTTGTACCATGTTTATAAGATGATTTGTTGTTGTTGTTGTTGTTCAGTCATTAAGTCACGTCTGACTCTTAGCAGCCCCATGAACTGCAGCACGCCAGGTTTCCCTGTCCTTCACTATCTCCCTGAGTTTGCTCAAGCTCATGTGCATTGTGTTGATGATGCCATCCAACCATCTCATCCTCTGTTGGCTCCTTCTCCTGCCCTCAATCTTTCCAAGCTTTAGGTTCTTTTCTAAGGAGTCGGCTGTTCGCGTCAGGTGGCCAGAGTATTGGAACTTCAGCTTTAGCATCAGTCCTTCCAGTGAATGTCAGGATTGATTTCCTATAGGATTGACTGACTGGTGTGATTTCCTTGCAGTCCAATGGACTCTCAAGAGTCTTCTCCAACACCACAGTTCAAAAGCATTAATTCTTTGGTGCTCAGCCTTCTTTATGGTCCAAGTTTCACATCCGTATATGACTTCTGGAAAGACCATGGCTTCGACCATACAGACCTTTGTCGGCAAAGTGATGTCTCTGCTTTTTGATATGCTGGCTAGGTTTGTCATAGCTTTTCTTCTAAGGAGTAAAACATCTTATAATTGTGTGGTTGCAGTCACCATCCACAGTGATTTTGGAGCCCAAGGAAAAGTCTGATACTGTTTCCATTATTTTCCCATCTATTTGCCATGAAGTGATGGGACCGGATGCCATGATCTTCATTCTTTGAATGTTGAGTTTTACGACAGCATTTTTACTCCCCTCTTGCACCTTCATCAAAAGGCTCTTTAGTTCTGCTTTCTGCCATAAGGGTGGTGCTATCTGCATATCGGAGGTTGCTGATATTTCTCCCGGCAGTCTTGATTCCAGCTTGTGATTCATCCAGCCTGGATGATGTAAGATGATTGTACACTGTTAAAAGAATAAGCTGTAGTGTATTTTGAGCATTAATATGGATTTTCCCATATACACTTTTTTCCATATATACTTGATAGTAATATCTGAATAGTTCATTGTATTTTCTAACATCTGCTTGAATCACCTTAAACTTGCTATGAAATGTCACATTCAAAAAGCACATGTGTGGACTTCTCTGGTGGTCCAGTGGTTAAGACTCCGCACTTCCAATACAGGGGCCCGTGTTGGAGAACTAAGATCCTTCATGCTGCAATTAAGACCTGGCACAGACA
Organism: Antilocapra americana; assembly: GCA_007570785.1. Taxonomy (NCBI): domain Eukaryota; kingdom Metazoa; phylum Chordata; class Mammalia; order Artiodactyla; family Antilocapridae; genus Antilocapra; species Antilocapra americana. The sequence goes on along the minus strand of ML661325.1, from coordinate 12,659,755 downwards.
AAGAGACAAATATATTTAAAAAGGCACATGTGAGTCTCTTTTCTTTATGCAAATATTAATGACTAGCCTGTAAAGTCTTTTATAGAGTTAAAATCAGTAGATATTAGATTTATCTTATGTTGGAAGGAGTCTGCATTTCTGTACATTAATTACCTAGATGCTTTCCAGGGATTTTTTTTTTTTTTAACCAAGTGGTGATTTTCTTTTGGCCCTAGCAGATGGTCTGGATCTAGTCTGGATCCCATGCTCAGCAAGGGGAAGAGCCAGAAATAGGTACTCAGGTCTGTGCTGGGTCCCCCAGCAGGGGTTACAGTAATGGCATTTGCAGAAAACATAGGTGAGGCTGTTTGCTCCTGGAATCAGAGAACAGTCATTGCAGGATTCTTCCCTAGGGGCTGGGGGAACTCAGAGCTCTGATAGTATAATCCAAGGTGTTGGATTCTTAACCTTTCAAGCAAAGATGCCAGCTGAGATTAAACCCATTTTTAATGGTTGAGAAACCCATGAAAATAACAAGACTCTGAGAAGGAATGGGATTTTTTTTTTTTTTTTTTTGAAGTTCATGTAGAGGTTGGCAGTGGGTCAGTGTCTGTCTCTCTGTCTTGGGTATTGGAAAAAGCTTACCTAATAAGTCAGGAAAAGAATCCAAACTTAAGCTGTTCTTCTGTCCTCTGGTTTCTGGAAATAAGCTTTGAGATATACAGGTTGTTGTTGTTGTTATTTTTAAGCTCCCAGCTCAGTATATTGGGAGTATGGTACTGGAGGCTGGGGGTGGGAGTGAGATGTATGAGTCCACCGCGTCATGGGGTGTGGGGTACCTTTAGACTTCTCAGCCAGCTGGTAGAAGGGAGAGCTCCAACCGGCTTCTTTAGAGAATGGAGAGGGCAGAAACCCCAGATCAGTTTGGTAATTCCTAAGGCTCAGTCTGATAAAGGAGGTGGTGGTTGGCGTGTGCTGCCCATGTACTGAGGATGCTCAACTGAGGGATCATAGAAAAGCACCCCCAAGCCCATTCAGGATGCCATCTATAAGCATCCAGAAACAGGAAGATTGAAGGCAAGGTAGGAGAAAAAGAAAAACCAGAAACCTGTACTTCGAAATCTGCAAGAGGTGTATGCCCAGGAGTGATTTATGGATGTACAGAGAAGGAACATTAGAAGAATAATCGCTGGCTGTTTGTTTTGGAAATGTACGTGTAGTGAGAGCGGGGGCAGGCTTTATTGTCTCTGTTAGCTCGCTTCAACTTCCATTAGTGTTAATAGGATCATATATTCTAGGCTTTCCTTGGCTTGCTGCCCTGACATAAATGTTTGAATTCCTTGTTTTGGTATTATGTATCCTTAACAACAGAGGGAAAGAGAAACAGAATGTGGTGAGCTAAATTCTCCTATGTGCCTTATTTTGGGTGGGATTTCCTCTCTTGGGTCCATGGCTATTACGATTATCTGTTGAGATGATCTGTGTTTCGGTAGCTGCTTCTGGATAGCTTTATAATTTATCCAAGGGGTTTGAGCAGGGGATGGCTAAATGTATTTTTTATTTGGTGAAGCAAGGTGAGTCTTAATCTTGGTTATCTGAGCTCTGGGTCAGTTTTGGTGTCACTGTCGTCCAAAGAGCCAGTGGAGCTGCTGCTCTGTCACCTTGCTGTAGCAAGAGGACGCTGGGGACATCTATTAGGGTTTCATTTGATACACAGTGACCCAGTTTACCCTCTTGGTGGGGGATTTAGTTCTTAGGGTTACTGATGCAGAATCCATTTATTCAGTTGACAAATGACAATTGAGCTCCCGCTGTGTGTACTGGTTGAGACTCGGGAATGCTGGGTACACCGAGCCAGAGTGGGGCTGATCAAGCAGAATGAGAATGCAAAAATGTCCAGGTTTAAAGGGACCGTGTGTGTGTGTGTGTGTGTGTGTGTGTGTGTGTGTGTGTGTGTGTTAGTCACATCTCATCCAGAGTCAGCAAGCTTTTTTCTGTAAAGGACCAGAATGTAAACATATTAGGTGTAGAGAACCACATAGGCTTAGGGGTTCTCTGATGCATATCATTCTTTATTTGCTTTTATAACCCTTTGAAAAATGTAAAAATCACCCTAAACTGGAGGGGACCATAAGCTGGGCTGGGTTTGGCCCAGGAACCATAGTTTGCCAACCTGTGATCTAATCCTTATTTTATCAGAGAGGAAACTGAGGAACTTCCATGGTGGTCCAATGGTTAAGAATCCACCTTGCAATGCAGAGGATTTGAGTTTGGTCCCTGGTTGGGGAACTAAGATCCCATGTGCCTTAGGACAGTTAAAGCCTTTGTGCCACAACTAGAGAGCCTGAGAGGAAAGATCGGTATGTCGCAACTAACACCCAATGGAAAGAAATAATAATGATAAACAAATAAAAACTGAAATGATCCTCCCTCTCACCCCTACCCCAGGTCACACAGTTATTTCTTGACACTACTGGATTGGTGACCCTCTGTGAAGGATCCTGAGAGGTTTAGGCTCTCTGCACCTCAAAATGCCTAGTCACTTTGCAAACGTATGGTTTTGTTCCTGAGGGCAGTATGAATTTTAGTTAATTATTAAGTCATTAGGCATCTGCCTACATTGCAGGCACTGGGTTGGGATTGAGGATGCAAAGTTAGCGTGACAAAGTCTCAGCACGCAGTCAGCTTAGTTACTGACGCAGGCAGATAAGATGCCAGGGTGGGGAGTGGCATACAGGACAAATCGTGGTACCCTGGGAGCACAGGAAGGCCATCTTCCTTCAGTACTGTGCGAGCGAATGAATGAATCTGCTCATTCATTTCACCTCTGCCACTTGTATTTTGAAAGCCAAATCTGCCTGCAGTGCAGAAGACTGGGTTTCCATCCCTCCATCAGGAAGATTCCCCTGGAGGAGGGCGTGGCAACCCACTCCAATATTCTTGCCTGGAGAATCCCATGGACAGAGGAGCCTGGAGGGCTGCAGTTCATGAGGTCGCAAAAGATTCTGACACGACTGAATGACTGATACTTTCCCTTTCACCCAGCCTAAAGGAAGAGGACAGCGACCTGGCTTTCCCTGAACCTGCCTGTTTTTCCTCTCTGGGGACTCATTCCTGTGCACATTCCTTAGGTAGGCTAAGAGATTAAAGGAACAGAAAAGAAAAAAGATTCAGTCACCAGAGAAAGGTGGTTTATTTGACCGTTGTTTTGTTGTGCCAGTTTATCTAAGCAGTAATAGTGGGGCACATACGAAATCATATAAGATCAATCATAGAGTCTTTAAAAATTGTTTAATATATTTAAAAATTTATTTGTTATTTATTTTGCTGGGTCAGGTCATAGTGGAGGCACGCAGAATCTTTGTTGCTCTATGCTGCGCATCGGGTCTCTAATTGCGGCTCTTGGGCTTAGTTGCTCCAATGCGTGTGGAATGTTAGTTCCCCAGCTAGGGATCATACCTGCATCCCCTGTATTGAAAGGCTAATTCTTAACCACTGGACCATCAGGGAAGTCCCGTAGAGCCGTTTAATATTGTAGAGCTGAAACGAATTTTAGAGATCCCTTAGCTATACCCTTTGATTTAACAGATAAAGACCCAGGGATGTAAATTTCTTACTCCAGGTCAAAGCTAATTATAATCTCAAGGTCATAAAGGACCTAAAAAGATGTATAATGCAACTACCCAGATAATAATAAAGAATAGTAATCATAGCCAACATTTATCAAAAGTTTATTGGAATGTATAGTAATTTCTTATATATTGGGTTTCCCTGTGGCTCAGTAAAAAATCTACCTGCAGTACGGGAGGCCCAAGTTCGATTCCTGGATCGGGACTATCCCATAGAGAAGGAAATGGCAACCGACTCCAGTGTTCTTGCCTAGAGAATTCCATGGACAGAGGAGCTTGGTGGGCTATGGTCCATGGGGTTGCAAAGAGTCGGACACGACTGAGAAACTAACACACATAGTAATATGTATTATCTCATTTGATTCTGACAATAACTCAATGTAAGAGGTATGGTTACCATTCCTACTTTATAGCTCAGGAAACTAAGTTTGAAGAGATTAAATAAAATTTGCCCTAAGTCACCCAGCCAAGTGGAAGAGTCTGGATTCATGTCCAGACTCAAGTGATTAACCTGTTCAGAGCTCTCCACTCCAGCCTGTCTAGGTGTTTGTACTATGCATCTCTGTTAGCTTATGAGCGTCTTGTGGGAAGGGACTAGGTACCATATTCCCTTCATCTGTGTTTCCCCATTCTAGGTTTGGCATGCAAAATTTCCTCAATAGATGTTTTCTCAATGAATGAATCAATGGCCATGTTAATTAATCTATGCTTTAATCAGTTAACACTTTCAGTAACCAGTGAGTGGGGACTCATTGACTAAATCAGACCTGCATCCAGGTTGGCTGCTGTCTAGTCCTTCTACCAGACGGATATACTTATATTCAGATGTGGGCCAGGAAAGCCTGTCATTCAGCAGCTGTGTGCACAGAATCCTCTTTGAACATAAAAGTTCCCTTGAAAACATGACACCCTGGTGGTTTTCTCTGGATCAAGTTTGTGGAACCATTGGAAGATTCTCCCTGTATGTGGTCCTTTCTTCCATTTGAACCTAAAGTGCTTGTTTCAAACTGTAGTCTGAGACATCCTGGGGTTTGTGGGTTAGAGAACTGAGGGATTGTATAAGCAAAAGTGGGCATGGATTTGGCTTTGGGTCAAATAATGCCTTAACAAATATTTCTGCTGCATTGAACATTCAGTTTTGATGTATGAGAACACCCAACTCATTAGAGGTACAGTACCTTGAGACATTTTCTTTCCTCTCTTATATAAGTTGAATGTTTTTCTCACCTGACAATAGAAGTCCTGGGAATGCTTGATTGGAGCTTTTTGAAGCCAAAGAAATTTTAATAGATTTGTAGAGATTGTTCTAAAAAATTAATCGCTCCACCTAGATTGCTTTTTTTATATGAGGAACAGTGCAGGCTTTGTTTGCTGTTCATTGTAAGCAGACTTAAGGCACAGGAAAGCCAAAGGTCGTTGAATTTCAGCTCAGAAAACCATGAACCTAGGCCCTTGGGTTGGTTCATAGAAGTCAATACACAGCATTAATAATTGCTGCATATCACTTGGAGGAAAATTCAAATTAAATAATGGAGGCTTTCATCCAATTGTGAAAAAACAGATTTCTGCTCTATTGGTAAGAATCTTGAGGGATTTTCAGGGAGAAGAGATGTAATACAAGATACTCTTCTCATTTGTAGGCGTTGGAGAAATCCCTTAAAATAGAGAAACACATGAATATTTGTTTTCTAACACAAAATAATTCAAAGACCTGCCCATGTTTCTTGCCAAAGCTTTTTCTCTTTTCATGCTCTAGCCAGCTTGCCACAGTTTTTTTTTTCTTCTGATTATATCAGGGAGAAAACCTCAGTGATTGCTTGCTACTTTTAAACATTTCTTAACTATGAATGAGTCTTTCTTTATCAGAGTATACCTCTGGTTTACTGTACTTTCTGTTCTGCCTCCCTTTTCAGCAACAACTGTGCTTAGTCACTCAGTCATGTCTGACTCTTTTCGACCCTATGGACTTCGCAGCCCACCAGGGCTACAGTCCACTGCAAAGAGTCAGACACAACTGAAGCGACTTAGCATACCCAGAGACATGCACACATGGACTGCAGCCAGCCACCCTCCTCTGTCCTTGGGATTTTTCAGGCAAGAATACTGGAGTGGTTGCCATTTCCTTCTCCAGGGATCTTCCTCTCTCATGGACTGGACCCGTATCTCCTGTGTCTCTGGCATTGCAGGCGTATTCTTTACCTGCTAAGTCATCGGGGAAGCCTCAGAAAGAGTAGTCATTATCAGTACAAAGGTGTAGGTAGGGGTAGAATGGAAAAAAAGGATTGAGAGGGATCTGTTCGCTACTAGGTGGTATGCTGGGCTCCCAGATAAATACTCAGCATCACCATATTCTGGAGATAGGTGGGTTATTTTTCTTTCTAATTGTATATTTTGAAAAATCTCAAATGAACAGATTAGTGCAAAGAACATTAAAGAAAGCTCTTAGGTTTGTTATTAACATTTTGCCGGACTTATCTGCTGCACACAAGTGGATTCTGAGAGAGAGTAGAAGTGTGCAAAGCCTTCTGAGGCTCACACTTGGAGCTGGCACAGCATAACTTCTGTTGCAATGTTTTTGCCAAAGCAAGTCACAAGCTCCTTTTGAAGGGAGATGCTGCAAAGTCATTTTGCTCAAGGGCATGAGCAAGTACAGGCATTTTTGCAAATGATCTATCATACCCTTATTGTCCAGGTAACATGAATAACGTTCATTTTATAATGTTGATGACAGTTATTATTTTTAATTCTAGGAGCTAATCAAGGACTGTACGTTAAATTTAGGTATGTGTTTTTAGTCTTTCTCTCTCTCTTTTTAAGTCTCTTTTAATCTACAAGTCTCTTTCTCTTTTATTGTGTTTTATGACATTGATATTTTTAAGATACCAGGCCTGTTTTCTTAAGAATATCTCACAACCTGAGTTTATCTAAGTATTTCTCCATGATTATATTTAAGTTAGCCATTTTGGGCAAGAATTCTAAATAGCTGATATTGTATACTTCCCATTGCTTCACAAGAGGAGACAAGTAATGTTAGTTTATCTCATTACTGGTGATGTTCAGTGTAATCACTTGGCTAAAGTAGGGCCTGCAAGATTTTACAGTCCTAAAGGTGTATTTCCTGTAGGTAGATTTGTATTAAGTCTGAACATCTACCTTCCAGTCACATCAACATATATTTATTAGATACCTATTGTGTATCTAGTCTTGAATTTAGTACTATGGCAGATCTAAAAGAATGGTAAAGAATGTTGCCTGTCGGAAGGAATGTATAGTTTGAGGCTGAGTTACTCTTTTAAAAACTGAACAGAGTACAGGAGTAATAATTCTAAGTTAATGATTGGTTTATGAAAACTTTTTATTGATGTATAATATAAATGCAGAAAAAGTGAAAGTTGCTCAGTCGTGTCCAATTCTTTGCAACCCCATGAACTGTAGCCTGCCAGGCTCCTCTGTGCATGGGATTTTATAAGCAAGAATACTGGCATGGGTTGCTATTCCCTTCTCCAGGGGATCTTCCTGACCCAGGGATTGAACCCATGTCTCCTGCATTGCAGGCAGATTCTTTACCATCTGAGCCACCAGGAGAGCCCACATACAGTAAAGGGCATATATGAGCATGTAGCATGATGAAGTTTTCAAAGTGAACACGTCAGAGTAACAGTACCCGGATTAAGAAACTGAACATAAGCATGTCTCAATAAGCCTGGTTTTTAACCATACAGAACGGATATCCAAATGATGTTTGTCTTTTTCAATACCAATTTTTGAGTGGCTCAAGAAAATCAGTATCATTTTGCTATTGATTTCAAAATGGGGTTATGTGACTTGATCACTCTGTATTCATCCAGCTTGATGAGAGTCTCTTTCATACTGTCCGTATAGCAGTCTCTCCTCCTTGATTCCTCTCCCAGAGTGGAAGGTGACTTCTCCTTTCCCAAGGGTAGCCTTTCCCTGTGCGTTCTGCCCCTCCTCTTTGTCTCCCTTGGGTCTAGTCCTCTTGCTGTTTCTTACTTCCATCTCCTCCACCTACCGTTTGTCTTCAGTTTCCCCTTTCCTTTGGCTCCTGCTCCTTAACCTTCTATACTTATCAGTGGTCCTTCTGATTCTCCTCATCAGGCTGCTATTCTCTCCCTTTCCTTCCCCCCCCCAAAATATTTATTTATTTGGCTTCTGTGGGTCTTAATTGTGGCACATGGGGGGGGATCTTCGATCTTAGTTGCAGTATGTGGAATCTAGTTCTCTGACCAACGATCGAAGCTGGACCCCCTGCATTGGGAGTGGGAGTCTTAGTCACTGGGCCACCAGGAAAGTCACTTTCTAATCCCCAAACTTATTAAAAGATTGGGCTTCCCTGGTGTCTCAGACAGTAAAGAATCCACCTGCAATGCAGGAGACCCTAGTTTGATTCCTGGGTTGGGAAGATCCTCTGGAAAAGGGATAGGCTACCCACTCCAGTATTCTTGGGCTTCCCTGGTGACTCAGACAGCAAAGAATCCTCCTGCAATGTGGGAGACCTGGGTTTGATCCCTGGGTTGGGAAGATCCCCTGGAGGAGGGCATAGCAACCCACTCCAGTATTCTTGCCTGGAAAATCCCCATGGACAGAGGAGCCTGATGGGCTGCAGTCCATGGGATTGCAAAGAGTTGGACACTACTGAGCAACTAAGCACAGAAGCACATTAAAAGATTGCCTCCCCTTCCCCTTTAACCCATTCTTCCAAATGCCATATGCAATTTGGTTTCTTTCCCCACAATTCTAGTGAAGTTCATCAGAACACCCAAAGTTCCTAAGTCAACCTTTGTCCTCTTAGATTTCTGCTTCCTTTGGCAGTGTTACTCTTGCCTGAGACTCCCTCTTTACTTGGCTTCCATTTATTGCGTGCTTCTGCCTACTGCTCTGTCTCTTGAACAGTTTTGACTTCCCTAAGAAAGAACAACAGTTATCCTAGCTTCCTTTGGTCTGTATGAGGATATTTTTTAGGACTTTTTTTCATGGAATATGGGTCATTATGTTGGCAGTTTATCTGCAGTTTGAAGATTGTGATTTTAATAGCAAACTCTCAATTGAAGTGAAGTGAAGTGAAGTTGCACAGTTGTGTCCGACTCTTTGCAACCCAAGAGACTGTAGCCCAACAGGCTCCTCCATCCATGGGATTTTCCAGGCAAGAATACTGGAGTGGGTTGCCATTTCCTTCTCCATTAAATTAATGTAAATTCTCTGTAACCTTAGTTTCTTGATGCTGTGCCTGGTTGTTGTTGTTGTTCAGTCACTCTGTCATGTCCAACTCTTTGGACCCCCATAGACTACAGCACACCAAACTCCTCTGTCCTTCACTCTCTCCTGAAGTTTGGTCAGATTCATGTTGATTGAGTTGATAAGGCTATCTAACCATCTCTTCCTCTGCTACCCCCTTCTCCTTCTGCTGTGCCTGGTAGGAATTCAATAATGTTTGCTGGAATCACTTATTCATTCAATTATGCATTTACATGTTCAATAATTATTTACTAAATTGATTGAATTATTTGTGATATTTAACAGTAGATTGCACATGCTCAGTGGCTTAGTCCTGACTGGCTCTTTCTGACTCTGTGGACTACAGCCCACCAGACTTCTCTGGCCATGGGGTTTCCTTCTCCAGGGGATCTTCTCGAACCAAGGATCAAACCTGCATCTCCTGCATTGCAGATGGGTTGTTTACCACTGAGCCATCGGGAAAGTCTGCAACACTAGGTTACATTTTTTCAAATGATGGAAATATGATTTTCTTTGTCTTTTTCTTTCAACCTTTGTTGAAGTCTGTTTATTTACTTGTTTTTTTTTCCTCCTAATTTGAGTAATTACTAGCTGTATGACTCTTGGATAGGTTGTGCTCAGTTGCTTCAGTCGTGTCCGACTCTTTGTGACCCCATGGACTGCAGCCCATCAGGCTCCCCTGTCCATGGGATTCTCCAGGCAAGAATACTGGAATGGGTTGCCATTACCTTCTCCAGGGTTGGAGAGGTTACATAACCTCTTATGTCTGTTTTCTAATGTTGAATATAGGGATTATAAGTGTCTATGTTCTGGGTTGTTATAAGGATTAGAGGAAAAAATATACTTAGAACACATAGCACATGCTAGCATATAGTAATCGCTCAATAAATGTTAGTTATTGTGATTAATCTTACTATCATGTGTGAGATGCTGGACTTGGGTCTGCACAACAAACATCCTGAATCAGGCATTGTTTTTCCTATTTTTCAAAGAGAGAAAACAAGACTTAGAGGATGTAAATACATTGCCCGATGTCACAGAGCTAATAAATTACAAATCTAGGATATCTGATTCTGTAGCTTGTGCCTTTTGCTTATACAGAAAGCCTTTCATCATCTTGTATGACACTTAAAAGTAAACTAGGAATCACTTTATAGTGAATGACATAAGCCAATATTATTCTTATTTATCTTCTAGAAGGTAGAACATACCAGGGAAGCTCTGCCCTGTTGGGCAAACCCCAAGTCTGAAGATCAGATTAATAAATATTTTATCTTAAAACCACAGAATTCTGAAAAGATTTTAGATTTAGAAGGATTTGCCTACCCAGTTATTAAATTCACTAACCATCTAACCAGGGGGTCATTTATTCTTTAACCCCTTCCAGTGAGAGGGAAGTCATCATCACCCTGGGCACCTCATTCCACTTTCCATACTTCTGACCACAAGACAGCCCTTCCTTACCTATAACTGAATTCTGTTCCTGAGTCTCCCTTCCATCCATTGGCCCTGGAGTGGCAGTGATGAATGGCTCAGGAAGTCAGTGGAACCTCTGTTTCCTAAGTCAGCCTTTCAGATTCTAGCTATTTGTTTTTCACTTTCACACCCAACACCTTCTCTTTACCTGGTTAAGTAGCTTCAAGCCTTTAATTCACAGCTTTCCCTGAACAAACACAATTGGGTCTACTTGTCTACTTTTTTTTTTTCTTCTTGATGTGATAAGAATAAAAAGCATGACTATCTCATGAGCATTTTGCTTTTTCCTCTTGTCTTTCTCAAAATACATGGTACGATTATCTACCCAGTTGTCGAAGCTAGAAATCCATTTTGTTTTCTTCCCCATTCACTACAGTCCATCAGCGAGTCTGTTAAGTCCTATCTCCAAATATAAAATCCGTCTCTACTACCATCATCTAGGTCCAAGCTACCATCACCTCTCCCCTGATTCCTAACTCTTGCCCCATCCCTGCTCTCTGTCCTCCACACAGCAGCCAGAATCATCTCTTTAAAGCACAGAACAGATCATGGCACTCTTTTAATTAAAACTCTTGTTTAATTTCCCAGGGACCTCCTGACAAAATCCAAACTCCCTTCTGTGGTTAACAAGGTCCTGCCTTATCTCAAATGTTTGTTCACGCAGCCTTGGTCCCTGGTGTGCTTTGTTTTACAGACACGCCAAGCCTGTTCCTACAAACGGTGCTGGCCCTTCTCGTTCCTTCTGCCTGCACTCTTCTCCGAGTTTTGCAAATGCCCAGCTCCACTAAAATGCCACTGCTTCAGGGCAGCCTGCCCTGATCACTCATCTGAGGTCCTAATCTTATCATCTGCACCTCTCTTTCGGATCACCTCGTCTTGTCTCCTCCTGGGATGTAAGTTCTTTGGTGACTGGACCTACATGACACGTTAGCAGTCGGATCTTCTACAGGTTGCACAGTACCTGTGCGGAGAAGTGGCTCAGTATGTGTCTGAGGAATAAACAAATGGCCTCATGACTGAACGTTGAGAGTCCTATTGAAAATGCATTTGAATCTGAGCTTTGCAGCTTTCTGTGTGTCTTGGGACACAGCACAGCACCTCTCCGAGCTCCAGGTGCCTCATCTGTGTGATAGCCATCTTATCTACCTCATCTACCTATTAATCTGTGAAGATTATTAATGAAGACAGTGACTGTGACGGTACCTGCAATAGCCCTTGGCAGTATCAGGGGTTCAGTCTTCCTCCCAGCCCGGTGCTTAGCTGTGAACACATGGGAAAGAGCCATATCAAGCTTCAGGCCGATTAATGGAACTGCTTGTACGGTGTGCCTGTGAGTGTGTGCCCCGTAGTCTTGGTATAAGACCCCTGTGACTCCCCTCAGGTAACACTTGCTGGGCTGAGAAGCCAGTTCCAACCTTGCCCGTTGGCTGTGGTACAGAACGATGCTTGGTCTAATAACCCAGAGATGCCAAGTCCAAGGCCTTCCCTGGGCTGCTGAACACAGGCTTCCCCCAAAAACTAAATGAGCAAACCTGACAACGTGTGGCCTATCTCTCGTCAAATGGATTGGGATGCTCTGTCTAGACAGCAGTCTCCCTCGGGAAATCACAGTTGCTCTCCGAGAAGGCACATGGTCTCCTGTTAGGAATATAAATCAGGCCTGCGAGCTGTTGATGGGGGAAGCGGGGGGTGGGGGGGTTGCCATGAGGTGTGTGGGCCTGAGGAGCAGCGCCTGAAGAAAGCTGTCGGGTTCTACAGGCACCGATGTCACAGGTACACCGTTGTGGCGGTGGCCTTCTCCTTCATACACTAAGTGTCCACAGAGCCCACGGTCCGTGGGAAGCAACCCTGGCAGCCTTCCCAGAGGCACGATTCTGAGGAGTGCTTGGATGAACTGAAAGGTAATCCTAGAATGTAAGTTACCTGCTAAGAAGCAGACAGTTGTCTCTTTGCAGCTTGTTGCTTAGCGTGATGGTGTCTCTGGTTTCCCTCTGTAGGCTTTTGTGTGAGTGTGTGTGTTTGTTACTCAGTCATGTCCAACTCTTTGCAACCCCATGGACTGCAGCCCTCCAGGCTCCTCTGTCCATGGAATCCTCCAGGCAAGACTATTGGAGTGGGTTGCTATTTCCTCCTCTAGGGGATCTTCCCAACCCAGGGATTGAACCCGGGTCTCCTGCACTGCAGGCAGATTCTTTACCATCTGAGCCACCAGGGAGGCCTCCAGGCTGTTAGGGTGAGTGCTTTATTAGTACATGGAAAAGCGAGGTGGTTCTGGAAATAGATAGATTTGGGTTCAAATCCTGGTAGTGTCACGACCTTGGCCAACTTACTTAGCGTCTGGTGTTAGTTTCCGCATCAAAAATGGGGATAATAAAGACTTTTATCTGGTTGTTGTGAGGATTTGATGTTAGTGTGCAACAATCTTAGCTTACTTCCGGGCACAAAGCTGATGTTCAGTAAATGATCCTTCTTTTTATTACATGGGACAAATCAAGATGTTGAGTTTATTTCTGGTGAACCTCACCCATATTGAACTTTGAGTCTTGGTTCCCCCACTTGCCAGCTCTGTGTCTTGGGCAAGCTATCTTCACCTCTCAGAGTCAGTATTTTTATGTGTTAAATGCAGTTTATAATTCCCACCTTATAGTCTAAGTGGAATCATAGTCAAATGGAATTCATAGTCAAATGAAATCAGAGCACCTGACATGTAGTAAGTGATCAAAATATCCCTTTCTTCCCCTTTGGTTCTCCAGTATCTGAAATACGGTCCCTTTAAGCTTGTTAAGATTCCTCACTAGCCTTGTATGCAGCTGTGTTCAGACAGCTTTGGCAGAAGGAAAGAGGCTTTTATTTATTTATTTTTTTCAAATGACTGTTTCATAATCTCTTGGCTCAGACCTGCTGCTGCCACACCCTGTGCTTCTCAGGGTCCCTGGGTCCTTTTGCAATTAGCATGTGCCTTCCCTCTCACCTAAATGACCCTGGAAAGTGGCTGCCATGAACGGCAATGCTGAATACGAAATGGATCTTCTTGCCTGCTCTTTGGGATGAAGCTTGCTCAGGGATTCTCAGCCGCAGGGGGAGGGGCTGGCAGGCCTGGACTGTAGCTGAACTGAGCGGCCAGGAGTTTTCTGGTTTTCATTAAAATTCCCTGGCTGTCTTTCGGGAATGCTCCGTTGGCTATGACCCTGCCCTAGGGCTGGCTGTGCCGTTCTCTCAGCTACACACACCCATCAAACCACAGCAGCCCGAGGATGAGAGAAACTTGCAGGTGGGGAGCAGGCTGGCTAAGGGGTCTTGCTCGGCAGTCTTTGTGATACGGGACCCCCATCTACAATGGCAGAACTTGACCTTTGCAAAGTCTTTAAGTACTGATGGGGAGGTAGACAAAGGTAAACTGGGAATGCGTTGCAGAGAGAATCCTCCTGGAGCTTACTCCTGAAGACACACTTGCCCTTGAGAGCAGATAAAGGTTTCTTGGCAGCTGTCAGAGGATCCCCAAATGTTTAATGAATGAAATCAGTCTGGTCAAATCCTTTTTCTAAGGTGTTGATACCCTCATATGCCCCAGGGATTGGGGTTGAATGGTACTTCTCCGAAGGTGAGAGATGGCATGAGAGTAAAAAAGATTCTGGTTTTGAATGTTCATTTCTGGCAGCTGAAAAAATCTTATTTGAAGTTGAAACTTAAATCTGAAAACCTAGGTTCAACCTAGCAAACTGCATTGCTAATTGAGTTGCTTTGTGACCTTGAACAAATGACTTCCCTGGGTCTCAGCTTCCCATTGAGGTTGTGACGATCAAATGAGATAAACTCTGCTAAGCTCTTGGCATATCGTATGTTCTCAGTAGATGGTAGATGCTGAGATAAATTTGGCTAGATTTGACCTGTCACTCAGCTCACCAAGATATATCCCAGGTCTGTCATCTAAAACCTTTGTTCTGCATCTGTCTTAGCTCTGTGTCTTTTAAGAATTCAAGGTAAATGTGTTTCCTAGGGCAAGCTGAGTTTCCTTTCGTTGGAAAAATACATCAAAACCATATTATTATGTCTCTGTGAGAGGCTTACAGTGTTGGATATTTCATCTTCAGATAACTTAGTAGGGAAAAAAATTTTTTTTTTCCTATCCTTCTCCATGGATAGATTGTGAGAAAGCCATCTTAATGGACCTTGGGTATAAATATCCTCGATGATCCTCCCAAGAGAGCATCACTGAGACTCCCATTTGCCTTCAGAGTTAGCTCCATTTCCAGTCTTTTCTCCTTTCACTGGAATCATTTTTCTTTGAATTTTATATTGGAGCATCACTGATTAACTGGAGAAGGAAATGGCAACCCACTCCAGTATGGTTGCCTGGGGAATTAACATGGACAGAAGAACTTCGTGGCCTACAGTCAATGTCCATGGGGTCACAAAGAGTTGGAAACGACTGAGCAACTAATAGTGCTCCTACTATAGCCGATTGACAATGTTTTGATAGTTTCAGGTGCACAGCGGAGGGACTCAGCCATCCATATACGTGTATCCATTCTCCCCCAAACTCCCCTCCCATCCAGCCTGCCATATAACATTGAGCAGTTTCCTGTGCTATACTGTAGGACCCTGTTGGTTATCCATTTTAAATATAGCAGTGTGTACATGTTGATCCCAAACTCCATTACTATTCCTTCTCCCTGTCTTTTCCCCCTGGTGACTGTAATTTTGTCTCTAAATCTGCCTTTTACTGTATTCTTCAAAAACTCACTATTCTAGCCGCAGTGGACTGCTCACAGAAAAGAGTTCATGTGAAACCTGTCATACATACCAAAGAATGCTTTAAATATATATTTACAGGTAGAGAACCATAAAGTGAAAGTTGTTGTATATCCACCATCCGGTTTATTGAATTGAACATTACTGCTCCCTGAGAAGCTGCTTGTGTAGCTCTGTCCCCAGATCATGTCCCCTTTTCTTCTCACCTGACTCTTGTGTTGATCATTCCTTACTTTCTTTATGGTTTAACCACCCATGTTTGTATTTCTAAAACTTTACTCTGTTTAGTTTTTTGAAATAAAGGAGCAAGCAAAAATCTAGCCAACTTTGTTTACGAAGGGCAATGCCACTGTTAGATCTAAAAATAAACTGAACAAACTCAGGTTCATAGTCTGGCATTAGCTTCCCTGAGGGTTATACAAGGTCTTGATGGGAAAGTCAGTGGGTAGGGTTGTGAGTGAATCCTAGGAAGTATGAGGCTCACCCCTGCTGGGGCATCTAATGGGGCTTCATGTGGGTCAAGCATCGGACATCTGGTAGGATATAGTCACAGAGAATGGTGACTGCTATGTCTTTTCTACCTCTGATTTCTCTGTGTCCTACCTCCAGTTCTCAACAAGTAGGTCAAAGCAAAACTGTTCTGTGGGAAGCAGTGAATGCCCTCAGCTAACTCAGATGGACAGCTTGGAAGGAATGAGCAAATACTTCGCTAGCGCATGGTTAAGGTCAGTATTGCCAGGAAAAGTCTGAATCAAGTTTACTAAATCATTCTTTGTCAGGTTAAAGAGAGGATGCAGTACCACCTATAGAATAGTCTTAAAGTTGACTCTGGGTAAAGTCAGGCCTCTAGAGCTAACTTTTTTTCAAATTTACTAATATACTTTAAAATAATAGTAACAAATTGAATCATTTGTTAACATGAGTAAAAATGATGTTTTCCAAAACAAAAAAGAATTAGCAAGAACACTTTGTTTACATTTTGGCAAATTTCGTTTTTCCTTCCAGTATTATTAAGATATAACTGACATCCAGCCCTGTATAGGTTCAATGGATACGGTGTAATGATTTGATTTACATTAACCATGAAGTGATTATCATCATTAGTTTCATGGATATCCTTCATCTCATATAAATATAACATTAAAGAAATAGAAAAAGAATTTTTCTCTTGTGATGAGAACTGTTAGGATTTATTCTCTTCTAGCTATCTTTGATATATTAGAAAGAGAGGAGAAAGGATGACAAATTATACTCTAAGGAAGCAAACAGATGAATTCAGAGTGTTGGACAACTGACTTGGCTTCTGTAACAAGTCAAGAGCATGAAAAAATAATATGAGTTAAGAATCGGAACCAAATGTAATGTATGAACCTTATTTTGATTCAGAGAGTCTGTGGATTAGTTGGCTGCAACTGTCATAACAAAATATCACAGACTGGCTAGCTTAAGCAACAGAAATTTATTTTCTCACAGTTCTGGCAGTTGGGGGCCCAAGATCTAGGTACCAGCGGTTAATTTCCTTGGCGACCTCTCCCCCTGGCTGGCCACGGCTACCCTGTTCCTGCCTCTTCACATGGCGCTCCCTCGGCACACACCAGGCTCTGGTTTCTCCCCATATATTCTAATCTCCTTTCTTTTTCTTCTCCTTATCTTCTTCCTCCTTCTTCTAATTTATTTTATTGTTACATGGTGGTTTTATAGTGCAGTGTTAATTTCTGCCATACAGCAAAGTGATTTAGTTATACGTATACCTGTTCTTTTTCATTTCTTTTCCATCAGTCTCCTTTCTTCTTAAAAGGACTTCAGTCAGGTTAAAATAGGGCCCACCCTGAAGGCCTTATCTTAACTTAGTTACCTCTTTAAAACCCCTACCCCCTATTACAGTCACATTCTGAGGTACACCAGAGCATAAGGATTCAACATACACAATTTTTTTTGAGGGGAATACAACTGAGCCTGGAACAGCTTAATTTAAAAAAGTCATTTTTGAGATGCAGGGGATATTTTGTTATGGACTGATATCAAGGTAGTATCGTTATTTTTTCTAGGTACCTTAATAATAATGTGGTGTTAAAAAATGGGTAGTGTAGAGATGGATTCTGAAGTATACAGAGGTGAAATGATCTGATGTGGAATTGGTTTTAGAATACTTCCAAGAAAAAACAGAAAGCAAGAAGATCGATTAACTAATAGGCCAAAGTGTTGATAATTATTGAATCTGGGTGATTGGGTGTCAGGGGCTTACTTCTGAGTATGTTTGAAAATTGTATAATCATAATTTTAAGTATTTGTGTCAACAGAAGTAAAGAGACTTTAATGGCCGTGGGGTTGTTGGTTATGACTGTCTTCAACGTGTTTACCACTTGGGTTTTACTTCTTTAGTCTGGATGGCTCTTCATGTGATCTTCTTGGGATTCTCTGTTGCCTGTCTCTACTAGTTCCTCTGTTTCTTGAATCCAGCTTGGTGAAAGACATCCTACATGAGCTTCTTAAGAAAAGGTTCATTGGAATGTGAATTTCTGAGATCTTAAATACCTGAAAAGTCTTTGTTCTGTTCTCACTTGATCAGTTTGGGTTCTTAGATTTCATTCTAAGTTGGAAATATTTTTCCTTCAGAATTTTTAAGTCATTGCTCCATCATCATCTTGTTTCTACTGATGCTGTTGAGAGTTACTGTACTGATTTCATTGTTCTGTCTTTTTTTCTGTTTTTCTCTTTCTTGGAAATTTCTCTTGTTCAGATATTGAACCCCTGTATTGGTTCTCTGGAATATGGATTCTCTGGAATATTGTTACGAATATTCTCCCTCCATTTTCTCATAGTTTTGTCTTTTGATTTTGCTTTCAAGGAGATCTCCTCAACTTTATCTTTCAATCCTTTTGTTGAATTTTTAAAATTTCTGCTATTAAATTGTCGATTTCTGAGAGCTTTTTTTGGTTGTTGTTCTCTTAGGGTTTCTTTTTTTTTTTATAGTATCCTATTTTTGTTTCATAGGCACAGTTTTATTTCATTTTTTGTGAAAATATTAATGGCATTCTCCACCCCACCTTCCCATCCCCCTCCAAATTGTAGCTGTTTCCTTCAGCTTGTTTTTGTGTGTTTGCTGTGGTCTGTATCTTCATTAGAGGCTTATGTCTATCTAATGTGTCACAGTGACACTATGTCACTATGAATGTGATCTTTGGCTGTGTTGCTTCTGATTAAGGACAGGGCAGGGGAATTAAAAAAGAGCTCTCAAGACCTTGACATTATGGTAAATGAAAGAAACCACTCACAAAGTACCACATGGTGTATGATTTCATTTTAACGAAATGTCCAGAATAAGCAAATTCACAGAGACAGAAAATAGATCGTAGTTGCCTGGGGCTGGAGAATGGGGTGACTGTTAATGGGCATAGCGTTTTCTTTGGGGTGATGAAAATATTCTGAAATTGATTGTGGTGATGGTTGTACAACTCTGTGTATATACTAAACACCACTGAATTGTATACTTTAAAAAACTGAATTGATCAGGATGGGGAGACACATGTGCACCCGTGGCTGACTCATGTCCATGTATGGCAAAAACCACCACATTATTGTGAAGTAATCAGCTTCCAATTAAAATAAATAAATTTTAAAAATGGAATTGAGTTACATCTTAATAAAGCTTAATATTATAGCTTGATAAACCACCCCAGTGATGATGGTTATACTACTAAACACCATTTAATTGTACACTTTTTAAAAGGGTGAACTGAGTTGTGAGTTATATCTTAATGAAACTGTCCAAAAAAAAGAAGCTGTCAGGAAACCAAATATGGGATGGAGATCATTAACTCTGAGCCTCCCTGTAGCTTGCTCTGGGAGGGCTGTCTCCTGGGAGCCTCTGGAGCAGCGTCTTCTGGTTTTCCTTCCCCTCTGTTCACCTGGAGGAGTCTTTCATCCTCTTGCAGAGTGTGGGCCACCTGACAACTTTATGGCAGTCAACAGGACAGAGCATATGAGAGCCTCTCCTCTTACATTTCACCTTCAGTAGATACAGTGCCCTGACTTTTTCTGTTCCCCTTCAGTCATGCTGGGTACTTCTGTGCCAGAGATACACTTGTTTTTTACTATGGAAAATTTCAAAGATTGACGAAAGTGGAGAGAATCATACAATAAACCTCCATGTTCCCACTATCCAGGTTCACAAATGATCCCTTTGTGAACATTTTCCTTTCATCTATATCGTGCACCCCCTTCCTTAGACTGTTTTACAGCAAATACTAGACATTTCTGTTTCCTGCTTTCTAGAGACTGTGCTGTGCTGGGCTTAGTTGCTCAGTTGTGTCTCACTCTTTGCGACCCAATGGACGGTAGCCTGGCAGGGATCCAGAGGGATCCCCTCTGCCCATGGGGATTCTCCAGGCAAGAATAGTGGAGTGGGTGGCCGGGCCCTCCTCCTGGGGATCTTCTCAACCCAGGGAACAAATCCAGGTCTGTTGCGTTACAGGCGGATTCTTTACCATCTGAGCCATCAGGGAAGCCCTCTGTTCTGTTCAGTTCAGTCGCTCAGTTGTGTGCAACTCTTTGCAACCCCATGCACTGCAGCATGCCAGGCTTCCCTGTCCATCACCCACCCCTGGAGCTTGCTCAGACTCATGTCCATCGAGTCAGTGATGCCATCCAACCATTTCATCCTCTTTTATCCCCTTCTCCTCCCACCTTCAATCTTTCCTAGCATTAGGGTTTTTTCCAATGGGTCAGCTCTGCATCAGGTAGCCAAAGTATTGGAGTTTCAGCTTCAGTATCAGTTCTTCCAATGAATATTCAGGACTGATTTCCTTTAGGATGGACTGGTTGGCTCTCCTTGCAGTCCAAGGGACTCTCAAGAGTCTTCTCCAACACCACAGTTGAAAAGTATCAATTCTTTCGCTCTCAGCTTTCTTCACTGTCCAACTCTCACATCTGTATGTGACTACTGGGAAAACCATAGCCTTGACTAGATGGAACTTTGTTGGCAGAGTAATGTCTCTGCTTTTTAATATGCTGTCTAGGTTGGTCATAGCTTTTCTTCCAAGGAGCAAGCATCTTTTAATTTCACAGCTGCAGTCACCATCTGCAGTGATTTTAGAGTCCCCCAAAATAAAGTCTCTCACCGTTTTATTGTTTTCCCATCTATTTGTCATGAAATGATGGGACTGGATGCCATGATCTTAGTTTTCTGAATGTAGAGTTTTAAGCCAACTTTTTCACTCTCCTCTTTCACTTTCATCAAGAGGCTCTTTAGTTCTTCTTTGTTTTCTGCCATAAGAGTGGTGTCATCTGCCTATCTGAGGTTATTGATATTTCTCCCGGCAATCTTGATTCCAGCTTGGGCTTCATTCAGCCTGGAATTTCTCATGATGTACTCTGCATATAAATTAAATAAGCAGAGTGACAATATACAGCCTTGACGTACTCCTTTTCCTATTTGGAACCAGTCTGTTGTTCCATGTCCAGTTCTAACTGTTGCTTCTTGACCTGCATACAGATTTTGCAGGAGGCAGGTCAGATGGTCTGGTATTCCCATCTCTTGAAGAATTTTCTACAGTTTGTTGTGATCCACACAGTCAAAGGCTTTGGCATAGTCAATAAATGTTTTTCTGGAATTCTCTTGCTTTTTTGATGATCCAACAGATGTTGACAATTTGATCTCTGGTTCCTCTGCCTTTTCTAAATCCACCTTGAACATCTGGAAGTTCATGGTTCGCATACTGTTGAAGCCTGGCCTGGAGAATTTTGAGCATTACTTTGCTACCGTGTGAAATGAGTGCAATTGTGTGGTAGCTTGAACATTCTTTGGCATTGGAATGAAAACTGACCTTTTCCAGTCCTGTGACCACTGTTGAGGGTTCCAAATTTGCTGGCATATTGAGTGCAGCACTTAACAGCATCATTTTAAGGATTTGAAATAGCTCAACTGAAATTCCATCACCTCCGCTAGCTTTGTTCTTAGTGATACTTCCAAGGCCCACTTGACTTTGCATTCCAGAATGTCTGACTCTAGGTGAGTGATCACACCATCATGGTTATCTGGGTCGTGAAGATCTTTTTTGTATAGTTCTTCTGTGTATTCTTGCCACCTCTTCTTAATATCTTCTGCTGCTGTTAGGTCCATACCATTTCTGTCCTTTATTGAGCCCATCTTGGCATGAAATGATCCCTTGGTATCTCTAATTTTCTTGAAGAGATCTCTAGTCTTTCCCATTCTGTTGTTTTCCTCTATTTCTTTGTATTCATCACTGAGGAAGGCCTTCTTATCTCTCCATGCAATTCTTTGGAACTCTGCATTCAAATGGGTATATCTTTCCTTTTCTCCTTTGCCTTTCACTTCTCTTTTTTTCTCAGCTATTTCTAAGGCCTCCTCAGACAGCCATTTTGCCTTTTTGCAGTTCTTTTTCTTGGAGAGAAGGAGGAGACAAAGCATCCTGAATTCTGTCAGTAGGGGGTTGTCTAGGGCTCTAACCTCTTCAAACTGCTTTCACTATGGTCCTTACTTTAGCATCCTGTTCCCCAGCTCTAGGTTCCCTGGAGGAGGGCATGGCAACCCACTCCAGTATTCTTGTCTGGAGAGTTCCATGGACAGAGGAGCCTGGCAGGCATCAGTCCATGGGGTTGCAGAGTCAGACACGACTGAGCAACTAAATACTTTCTCTTCAGGAGCACTCAGTACGGCTAGTTTTGGGCCCAGTCACGATTCTGTGGTTTAAATCAGTCGAATTCTCAGTGTTCCTTGCATCTGACTTAAGATTCAGATTTCTTGAGTCTGCTAAGTCTGTTACTACTTATTCATTATATCCCAAGCTTCCCAAATTTGACATCATCATCTTCTCTCCACGTTCCCCATCCTGAACTCTGTTTTTGGCTGTGGTAGGTCTTCATTGCTGTGCACACACTTCCTCTAGTTGTGGCATGTGGGGGCTTCTCTAGTTGTAGCTTAGTTGCCCCACAGCGTATGGGATCTTTATTCCCTGACCAGGTATCAAAATCACATCCCCTGCAATGGAGGTTGGATTCTAAACCACTGGGCCACCAGAGAAGTCCCGTGAATGGTTTTGTTATTAAGAAAAAAGCAGGAGTTGGTGAAAGTAGAGACATCTGTTCAGTATGCTAGCCTGTCAGAAAGATCAACTGCTTTTTTACTTTTTTCCCTTTATTATTTATTTGTTTATTTTTGCTCTATCCAACCCTATTCTACTCAAACTGGAACCTTTTATTTATTTATAGATGATTGATCTATTTGCCTGGAAAACCCCTTTCCAATCTTCCAAGAACTAAGAGGAGTGTCCTTGTTTTAACACGCCTGTCTTCTAACCTTAAGCCCAGGCAAAGTCATGAAGTCCCTGCACTATGCTCTGCTGGCATTTTGTTCTCACCTCTTATTCTAGCATGGTTTGCCTAAGCTCCGAGTGCTGCATTGCTATTTGTTTTCATCTTCCTTGCTGGCTTGGGAAGTAGGACCTGAGACTAGGAACTAGATCTCGTTTTCCTCTGTACCATGAGCACAGTGTCTGGTTCCCAGTAAACGTTTGTTAACCCCCAGACTGGGTCATGGAGCACTGTGCTTCCAGGGTGGGGACAGGACGTGGACAATGCCCCCTTTCCTTCTTGCCTCTTACAGGCGTGACTGTTAGCTAAATATTAAGGAGTAAAACATGTTGTCGTCTTGTTGTTATGCAACGTTGCTCCCTTTACTTTCAAGTCTGGTGTTTTTTAGCCAGTCAGCCAGGTCAAGGGGGGGGGGGGGGCCACTGTAAGGGCGTAAACATCCTACCAAAGAAGGAAGGGACTCCTCACAGATGCCACATTTCCCTCCCTTGAGATAAAGGCTAGTAGTCTCCACCCTGCCACCCGCCACCTAACTAGGGAAGGGAGGCGGTTCATCCTGTCTTGACAGCTATTCACTCAGCTTTGCAGGGTCTTCCATTGTCTTTTCCTTTGGACGTGACGCCAGGAAAACTTTTTAAATTGATGATTATGTTATTAAAAAAAAATCTGGTATTAGGATATTATTTCTGAGAGGTCCTGTTAAAAATGCAAATATATAACTTTGAAAGAATTTAACGTGTTGTTTCTTTATATACGTATGTATCTACACATTTGGCTGTGCCAGGTCTTCATTGGGGCACTTGGGATCTTCCATCTTCATTGCAAGATTTGGGGTCTTTAGTTGTGGCATGCAAACCTTTAGTTGCAGCTTGAGGGCTCTAGTACCCTGACCAGGGATCAAACCTATGCCCCCTGCTTTGGGAGCTCAGAGTCTTAGCTACTGCACCACCAGGGAAGTCCCTGACTTCGTGTTTCTTGAAGTGTGATCCTCAAGAAGCTATAAATATCATCTCAGGGCGGGGGAAAGAAATCAAGAACTAGTGGCCAACCAAATATGGGATGCTAGATTAAACAAATAGGGTCCCTTCAAGACCTGTCAGCATCTCGCTGCTGTGCCTTGTGACACTCCGAGAGGGGTGTGGAGTAGCAACGTTTCCTGAGTTTATTTTACGTTTCATCTGAGGAGCAGGAGCACTTCCGTAATGTGTTTTGTGGAACACGAGTAATTCTGGAAACAGCCCTTCAGCTTAAGTTCATCTTTTGAGGTCCCCCAGACGTGCCGCTTCATCTAAGCTGCCCCTGGAGATAGGTAAACTTTTCTTTCATGAATTGCCTGACTTTTCCTTTGTCTCGTTGGCTCCCTGCCTCTTCTCAACCCACTGTGGTGGTGGTGGTGGTTTAGTCACCAAGTTGTGTCCAACTCTTAAGTTGTGTTGTGACCCCATGGACTGTAGCCCGCCGGGCTCCTCTGTCCATGGGATTCTCCAGGCAAGAATACTGGAGCGGGCTGCCATTTCCTTCTCCAGGGGATCTTCCCAACTGAGGAGTCGAATCTGGGTCTCCTGCATTGCGGGCAGATTCTTTACCCACCAAGCTATGAGCAGAGCCCTCTCTACCCACTAGAGGTCCTAAATTCCTTGTCCAGGCTGTATCAGTTTCACTGCATCTGGGACATCCTTGTCTTGCACAGAGGTCCTCAGGAGATACTTGCAGTACTGTATTGGTGCTTTGCTGAGTCAGCCTTAGAGTTCAAAGGGCACTGGCAGGAGTGGGAACCCAAGAGAGATTGGGGGCTTGGGACCCTCAATGCTCAGGGATAGGGATCAGGGAGAGGACTCAGGGAAGACACGGGACCAGTGTAAGAGCCTGGGCATGGAGGACAGGAAAAGAGAGCAAAATCTGGACATGCTGAGAATATAAATCAAATGTACTGACGGCCAGCTCTGTGCCTGACACCTTGTGGTAGACTCTGTTTTTTGTTGTTGTTTGTTTCTGTTTTTTTTTTTTTTTAAACATTTCTCTTTATTTGGCTGCATCAGGTCTTAGTTGCGGCACGCAGGCTGGTTGTTGAGTTATGCTCAATCTTTCATTGCGGCGCTCAGACTCTTCAGCTGTGGTGTGGGCTTAGTTTCTCCTAGCCAGGAGGGATCTTAGTTCCCTGACCGGGGATCGAACCCATGTCCTCTGCCTTGGAAGGTGGACTCTTAAGCCCTGGGTCACCAGGGAAGTCCCCTAACCATTGACTATTTAAACTTAATCCTGACCTTTCAAATAGGTGATATTTTTCCCTTTTCCTTGATAAAGAAATGGACCATCAGCAAGGTGAAGCAGATATCATTGTTTGTGCTGAGCATACAGAGATGAATAAAGCCCGCTCCTTTCCCCCAACAAACCCTTGTTTTATGGAATAGGTGGTCCTGTAAATAAATAATTATAAACAGTGGGGGTGGCTACAGTGATTAACCTGTGGTCAGAGTCACAAGGGAGAACCCAGTGTGTGTATGTGGGGAAGGGGTGGGAGTTGACAAATCCAGAAAGGCTTCCAGGAGTGATGCCAGAGCCAGGTGGGCTGAGAGCATGAGGACAGCAGGGACCAAAAAAGCAAAATCACGGGGGTGAGGAATATCCCAGGAAATTCATTGCCACTGGAGTATGGCATGTGAGGTAGGTGAGAAGTGAGGCTGAGGAAGTTGTAAACAGGTTGAAGAGTTTGGGATTTGATTTTTGAAAACCATGGGAAGCCGCTGCAGGGTTTTTAGCAGAAGAGTAAGCGTGTTTTAGATACATAGTCAGGTAGTAGGTGGTAGGTAGTATTATTCCCATTGTCTGTGAGGGAAGTGAGGCTCAGAAAGAGACTTGCCCAAGCTCACTCAGCTTATCAGAAGTGAAGCAGAGCCACAATTTCAACTCACATCTATCTGGATCTTTCCATGACTAAGCTGCTTCTCAAAGTAACAATGGCTAATCATCACACTGAATTTCCTACTGAAAAGTACTCTCACTCTGATATTGGAATCAGAGAATAGTTTTAAGACTTAATATGATAACAAAAATGTGTTCTTTTTTTTTTTCTCCCTACTTATTTATTTAGAGTAAAGAAACACTGGACAAAGTTAGGAGATAAAATATGCTTTATAATAAAAACCATCTTACTTCCAATAAAAATTCTTATTTTCCAGAAGTTTTAGCTTCTAATACATTTAAAGTTTTAGCCTTAATACATTTAAAGATAGTCTTTTGATGGATGAAGATACTGAAAATTTATCATTGTAAAATGACATTATTTATTTTTCCTTTTAATTTTTTTTGTTATTTTATTTTTTATTTAAACTTTTTATTTTATATTGAAGTATAGCAGATTAATAATGTTGTGATAATTTCAGATGCATAGCAAAGTAACCCAGTCAGTTCAGTTCAGTTCAGTTGCCCAGTCGGTCCAATTCTTTACGACCCTATGGACAGCATGCCAGGCTTCCCTGTCCATCACCAACTCCCAAAGCTCACTCAAACTCATGTCCATTGAGTCGGTGATGCCATCCAACCATCTCATCCTCTGTCATCCCCTTCTCCTCCTGCCTTCAATCCTTCCTAGCATCAGGGTCTTTTCTAGTGAGTCAGCTCTTCACATCAGGTGGCCAAAGTATCGGAGTTTCAGCTTCAGCATCAGCCCTTCCAATGACTACTCAGGACTGATTTCCTTTAGGATGAACTAGTTGTATCTCCTTGCAGTCTAAGGGACTCTCAAGAGTCTTCTCCAACACCACAGTTCAAAAGCATCACTTCTTCTGCACTCAGTGTTCTTCATAGTCCAACTCTCACATCCATACATGACTACTGGAAAAACCATAGCTTTGACTATGTATTATAAATGTTCAGAGAAGGAGGGATCAGGGAGGATATCATGGGGGAGATGGCATCTGTGTTTCCCTGAGGAAGAAGTAAACTAGAACAGATAATGCAAAACCAGGTGAGAGAACGATGGGGCTGAGGGGGTGGGGTTGTGCCGCTACGTGGTAGAGCAGGAGTTGGTGTGGGAAACAGATGACAAGAGGCCACTTCCTGGCACAGCCATAGCCACTCGCTTCCAAAGATTGCTATGTAAAGAGGAAAGAAACAACGATCATATAACTTGATTTCCATCTTCACTTTTGCTAAATATAAATACACAACTGACATTCTTAAAATATTTTTAACTGCTTTATTGCAGTCACTAGAGAGTTTATTTCCTGCCCAGTTCCCTCTTACTCTGCACAGTGATGTATCTCAATGACCCCATCCCCTCCTCAAAGCCACTCTGTACATAAAAGGACAACAATGAAGATTCTACTGCCAATAGGACCATAGCCAGATGTACATACATAAATGACTTTTGAGTGAAAATGCAATCATAGGATTCTGTATGAGAACAAAGCTTGCTTACAAAGAAGGGGGTGTATTTTTGTGTTAATTCTCCCAAGTTAAGATTCCTTCTAACTGTTCTGATGATATTCAGAGCCTGGAGTTAGAATCTTTTGCAAATGCTATTCTATTATATTACCGTCGATGGTGTGGGGAAAAAAGGATGTATATATGAATCAAACAGACCCTGGAAAGTATTCTAGCTCCCTTCCTACCAATTCTTTTGCCTTGGGCACATTATGAACTGTCTTAAGACCAAGTCTTGTGGATCTTTGATCTTATAATTATGCCCCTTCTCTCTGCCATCGTGAAATTTACCCATACTGGATAATTTTCAGTAGCAAATAAATATGGTCTAAGGGGACAACAGAGGGTGAGATGGTTGGATGGCATCACCAACTCAATGGACATAAGTCTGAGTAAACTCCGGGAGTTGGTAATGGACAGGGAGGCCTGGTGTGCTGCAGTCCATGGGGTTGCAAAGAGTTGGACACAACTGAGGGAATGAACTGGAATGAATATTTCTTACCTGAAAACAGCCTCCCCCACAAAATTAAAAATGTTTTCCAGTTTTGTTTCTCAAATGTTACAAGATAAATTCATTAATTTAAAACTCTGTTGATCTTATTCCCCTCTTGAGCTATCTTAACAGTTTCTGCGTTCCCTTTCTTGGTAAAACTTAAAAATTGTCTCTTGTTTTAGCTTTGACTGCTTCCCCTCACTCTAATCTCTTCTCATCATTCCACAGGGACTATTCTTGTCTGTGTCATCCAGTGACCTTCATGTTGCCAAGTTGAAGGCCATTGCTTTGTTTTGATCTTATTTAGTCTCTCAGTAGCACGTGACAAGACTGATCTCTCTTTGACACTCTACTTTCCTGGGTCCCATCATACCTCCCTGGACTCTCTTCAAGTCTCCTTCTTTTGGGACTTCCCTGTGGTCCAGGGGCTAAGACTCTGCTCCCAGTGCAGGGGGTCTGGGTTCGATTCCTAGTCTGGGAACTAGATCCCACTTGCTGCAATTAAGAGTTCCCATGCCTCTACGAAGATCTAAGATCCCATGTGCCACAACTGAGACCCAGTGCAGCCAAATAAGTATTTTGCTTAAAAATACTTAAAAACCAAACTCTTAAAAAGAAAATCTTTGTCTGTCTTCAACCTCTAAATGATAATGTGCCTCATATTCTGAAATGGCCTCTTCCCTATTTATTCACCTTCTGTTGATGTCGTTTTAATCTGATGGCTTATCATAACATCTGTTGGCTGATAACTCTCAAATCTGTAGCTTCTTCCTCAGACTTTCTCTGGAGCTCTAGATTCATATCCAGATAGATGTCTAGGCAATGTTGCAAATTTTTTTTTTTTTTTTTTTTATTTGGCTGTGTTGGGTCTTAGTTGGGGCATGTGGGGTGTAGTTCCCTGACCAGGGATCAAACCTGGCTCCCCTGCATTGGGAGCTCAGAGTCTTAGCCACTGGACCACCAGGGAAGTCCCCAATGTTGCAAATTTAATGTGACTGGAAGAGAACTCTGAATGTAGTCTAAACTTGTTCTAGTGCTGCTAGTATTCCTTCCAAGTGCTCATGCCAAAATATCTAGGCCTTACTTTTTTTAAACTGAGAAAATAATTTATTTAATTGTAAATCATGAATTTTAGTTTTTTAACATTAAACTATTAATAAGATTTTTTAATTTGTCCATCTGGATTTTAAGTTTAAGTGAATTTAAAAAAAATCAAGATCCCTTCGAAAGGAAGCATCATTCCTTTTCTCTGATCTTTGAGGATATGTCATTTCTTTGCTTTTAGACTTAAATTATGACCTCTCCCTACTCCAGAATGGATCCCAAAAAACTTGAATTATAGAGAGGCAAGAGTCGTAACTGACCTGTGATTGCCTTTTTCTTTTACAAGCCCACTTCTTCAGGACTTTGTTGGTCTTCTTTTGTTTTACTGGGTTGTGAAAAATTTTGGCAAGAACTGAAGAGTAGGAGGCACAGTGAAACAGCAGAGAAAATGGTGGTTTCATTTTATCAAAAAGCTCACAGTGCTGAGCATCAAGCCAGTGCAGTGGCTCGTCAAGTCAGTTGCTTGAAAATGGAAAGCAATGATGTAAACTGGAACAGAAGCAAAAAATAAACATGACTGCATATGTAAATGTTGCCTCCTCACCTCCTTTACCTTGACTTGCTTAGCTTTAAATAATATATAAGATTTCATAGCTTCTTTCAGAGAAAGGAACTGAATGATAAGATGTTCAGTCACAAGGACTGGATCTCCCTCTACTTTTGATATAAAATCAAATTTTCATTTTATTAAACACATCTGGTTGTTATATTTCAGTAGTGCAAGGGGCAAGAGGTTCCTTGATGGTCAGCCCTCCCAACTTTGGGCTTGATGGGCTGAGGGTTAGAGCAGGTGGTAGCAGAACTCACTGATGACTGACTGTCACGAAGTCCAGGTGTGGGAAAGGTAACCCCTTGCAAGCCTCTTCAGTTCCCTGCAGATCTTTGTCTCCTCTGACACCAACTACTTCCTCTGGCCAAGAATCTGAAGGCTCAAGTTCCAGAGTCTGGCATACTGAATATGACTTGGTCAAAACAAGAAGCATCTTCTAAGACAACACTGCTCTGGCTGTCATAATGGCTGAGGCGACTGGAGACCGCCCACACTGCCTCCCATTCAGTGCCTGTATCCATGGCATATTTATGTGCCAACCTCATGTCCTATGCCCCTCAGAGGAGGCACTGCCCCACACTGATCAGCTCCCTGTCTTTCTGCCCTCTCTTTGCTTATTTCATGCCAACTTACAACTCATTGCCAACTTACTTTGAGGCTTTGTTCTCACTTCATGCAGAGCACCCACTGGCTCATTCAGATTGCCTGTGACTCCCAACATCTCCACCATATCCACTGGGAATCTTGACTAGGCTTGACACGGAAGCCAAACAATGTCCTGATAAAGAAAGGACATTGACTATCCCATTGGAGGATCACCAAGGTAGACCGTGGCCTACTACGAGTTCTCCTGCTGCAAAAGCAACTCTGTGTTGCTTCAGACCCAGCAGAGATAGGAAGACACTGAAATCAGGAGGACAGCCCCTCACAATTGTATCTTGTTGCCAAACACTTCCCTTTGCATACTTCTCTCCAGTACGTCAGCTGGCACACATAGAGTGTTTCTGGCTTTTTTTTTTTGTCTATGACAATTTTTTTTTTTTTTGGTTCAACTGATAGTGTATCTTCTCTCTGCCTCCCCAACCCAGAATAGATAAGAAATCACTGGGAATTTACATCTTGATTACCATAGGTTTATTCTCTCTTATTACAAGGCTCAAAGTTACAAGGAGAAATAATATGTACTTGCTGTGTGGGTCTTTTGTTAGTATTTTTTTTTTTAAGTTAAAATTAAGTGTTACTTTTCTGAGGAAGTAGCCAGAATAATACTCTCTAAAATTCAGAAATGTATTGGCACAAAGTCAAAGTTATTTCTAACCACATGATACTCTTTTGCCTGCCAAGATAGCTTGACAAGCTTAATATCCGAAGGCAGGCCTATATGATAATCCCAGCAGTATTCTGGGGATAAGATTTTAGTGGGTTTGTTGAGAAGGAAATACTTGTTTAGATGGCTTTCATCATGCCTTTGGGTTTCTACATAATTTTTCTTGTCCTTGGGGACTCCCTTGAAGCACTCCTGAGTGATGTTCAGGACCTGAGTGGGTGTTCCCCCCTGGAATGGCTGCGTGGTAATAAAAATCCCCTCTGCCTAAGGGAATGTATGCAGCAGACTCCTTCCGCCTCTCCCCTTCCTACCGGGATCTGCCTTGTACCATCAGGCCTGTAGCTTTGCCCACCGACTCGCCCAGGGTCTCCACCCCAAACTTGTCGTGGAAGACCTGGTCCACGTCCGTGCAGAAGAGGAAAGTCAGCCTCATGCCAGATGTGGGCTATGACGTGCTCCCCAATGGTCTTCAAGCGCACCATGAGGATGTCCGGCCAGCTCCTCTCAGGCTTGATCTCAAACACTTTGATGGAGTGCAGAGGACCCAGCTCCATCAAAGGCATCCTGGAGACATCATCCACCATGATGTAAAATATGACTCTGTGGCCAACCATGAAGTGCTTATTAGCTGACGTTAAGAACTCCAAGTAATGCTCAGTGTAACTTCCGACAGCATAAACAAGCTGACGGTAATTTTCTGTTTGGCATAATAATCATCCCCGATGGCTATGTTGTAAGTGCCTTCCCACACTACAGGCGCCTTCCATGCCGTCATGGTCACAACCTTGGGGCGTTTAAGTGGGTTGAACCAGCCCAAGAGACAAAGCTTTCTTTCGTCTTCCTTTCTCTGTTCCTTTTCTTCTTCTGTGTCTTCATTTTTCCTCGTGGTAACCATTGTTAAGCCTTCTCGGAAACCACCAGCCCTTCTGAATGCTGCTGCCACCAACTTCGGGGTTTCTCGACGGGTTTATCCAGAACAGAGAGCCTTCTGAGCTGTGGCAGTGTTCCCCACACACAACAATCACAGCTGAGACAACCAGCATCGACAGAATCACTTTTCCTTTGACATTCATTCTTTTCTCCCAGTCGTCTGCTTCTCTCCTCTCAGAGGAAAAGGCAAAACCCACCAAGCTCCGCTCTGCAGAAGGAGGCAGGGCTGGGAGGAAGGGAAGGTGCGGCGCTCCAACTCCCAGATGGGCAGAAGCCCGGAGCGCTGGGGGCTGGCGGGCGCCTCCCTGCTGCCTTCACCTGAGCTCCGCGGGGCATGCCAGGGCATGGCGGGGGCGTGGCGTGGTGTGGTGGAGGCGGGGCTCCGGAGGGTGCTTCTCTCTCCCAGGCTGCAGGCAAGGGGCCCTGGGCAGCTGGTGGCACGCTCCCGGCTCTGCCCGGCCTGCGGCCCTAGGCCTTACTTTTGATTTTTTTCTTCTTCCACCATCATCATCCAACCTTTCAGCAAATTCTATCTTCTAGCTCTATCTTCAAAACATTCCCAAATCTTATCACCTTCCCACCATCTTCATTACTAACTCCCTAGCCACCCTAGTCATCTCTCACCTAGGCTTCCTGCAGTAATCTAACCAGTGGCCCTGCTTCAACCTGTATCTCTGCCACAAGACCCTACAGTACAAGGACCAGAGAAATCTTTGGAAAAGGTTAAGTGGTTTATGTCACATTCCCAACCATCCCTCCCCCTCCAGGTGGCCTCCTGTTGCACTCAGGATGAAATCCAGTCTCCTGGAGGGGGCTGACTGAGCTGTGTGTGACCTGCCCCGTGGTCTGTTTCTTAGCCTTTTCTCCTTGCCCATGCACCCAGCCTCATTGTTCTATTTTTGGCCCCTTGAACATGCCAAGTCCATTCTTGCTGTAGGCCTCTTTGTACTGGTTATTCCTTCAGCCCAAAATGCTCTTGCAGTTTTGTTTTGGTTTTTTTTTGGCTGCCCTGGGTCTTCATTAGGGCATGTGGGCTTAGTTGCCCCATGACATGTAGGATCTTAGGACCCCAACCAGGGATTGAACTTTTGTCCCCTGCATTGAAGGCAAATTCTTAACCACTGGACCACCACGGAAGTCCTTGTTCTTCCTATCTTCATGTGCTTGACTTTTTCTTATTCTAATCTTATTTTAAATAGAACCAGCCCAGAGAGGCCTTCTCTGACAACTCACTCTAAAATTGCTTTCTGGGGATTTCCTTTGTGGTCCAGTGGTTAAGACTCTGTGCTTTCAATGCAGGGGGTACAATTCCGATATCTGGTTGGTGAATGAAGATCCCATATGCCACAGCCAAATAAAATAAAATTGCTGTCTGGATACACTCTGTCCTTTCCTTTTATTTTTGTTCTTTCCTGGCAGTTGCCACTATTTGATATTTCTCTTGTTTATCTATGTATATGCTCCTTTCCCCATTCATTCCTTGCTCTGTTCAGCTAGGATGTATACTCTGTGAACTTTGTCTGCCTGTTCCTCACTGTATCCTGGGCTCCTGGGTCAGTGACTTGCACAAATAATATGCTCACTAAAAACGTATGGAATGATAAATATGTTTTTCTCATCTATAGAATGCAGAGGGGAATACTTAGTTCTCAGAGTTGTTGAGGATTTGCATTATCAAATCTGATGATGCTTCTAAAGTGAATAGTTCGGTGCCTAGCACCTTCTGCTTAGTAAATAGAAGTGATATTATTTTTAAAGTAGCTGGCTCACTATAGACATTCAGCAAAAATTACTTCTCTTTTCTTGCAGTCTGAGTCCTGTGTAGTATTTTACATTGAAATAACCTGTACTCTGAACAAGGTAAAAAAATACTTTCCAATCAGCTTTTTTTTTCCCCTAAAGAAAACATTTATAACCTGATGTTCAGTGATTAGTCAACATCAGTTAGTTTAGAACCATTATTAATGTCACTTCTCCCTCCCTCCAATGCACACAGAGACACTGCATTATAATAAGGTTTGGCTTTCCCCTGGGAAATTATCATTTTCTTTCTTCTCTTTGGTTATATGATCTTTGCCAATTAACTCTCCTCAGGATCAAAGTGTTCTGGGGTTTGGTTTCCTCATCCTGATGTTTAGGTTCTCTGAAAACTATTCCTAGCTTTTGCATGTTCTGATCAATATTTCTTTTGCTTTTATTTAATAACGATTTATTCAGGATTTCCAGAGTGCCAGGTAGTGGGGATACAGACAGAAATTCATAGGCTTCTCCGTCCTTAAGGTCTAGTGGGGGAAGCAGGATCCCTGAACCAGTGAGGATAATGAAGTATCTATGAAGGGAGTCTCATAGCACACGGTGGAAACATAAGGAGAGAGGGGCTAATTCCCACAGGATCCAGAGCTGTGTGATTGCTTGCCAGCAACAAAGGAGAGAATGGCCTCCTGTGAGTAGAGATGTGGAGAGATGAACCTGCCTCGGGGCCACACTCTGGGAGCTTGGCATGGCTGTGTGATCATCGTGGTGGTGGTAACTCAAAGGTCATGAGAAACGAAGCCAAAGAGGTGGGCAGGGACAGAGTTGTGGGTGACTCTGTGTACCCGACCAAGGAATCTGAACTTTCCA
This sequence comes from Antilocapra americana, assembly GCA_007570785.1. Classification (NCBI taxonomy): domain Eukaryota; kingdom Metazoa; phylum Chordata; class Mammalia; order Artiodactyla; family Antilocapridae; genus Antilocapra; species Antilocapra americana. Next base: position 12,625,883 of record ML661325.1, on the reverse strand, counting down.
ACAATGACTTAATAAGATTTATAAGTACCTGAAGTTTTCTTTTTACTTTTTATTTTGTATTGGGGTATAGCCAGTTAACAATGTTGTGATAGTTTTGGGCTGACAGTGAAGGGACTCAGACATACACATACAGGTATCCATTCCCCCCAGATCCCCCTCCCATCGAGGCTGCCATATAACATTAAGCACAGTTCCAGGTATAACCACCTGAGATTTACTGGGTGCCAGGCTCTCTTCTTCGTGCTTTGTTGTATTAAATCTTTTCATCTGTAAAGTAACCCCATGAAGTAGGTGCTGTTATTATCCCTATTTACAAATAAAGAAATGTGGGGACGGAGAGGAAAGAGAACTTCCCCACAGTTGCCCAGCTCTTTGGGGGCAGAGACAGGACTCAGACTTGGGTAGTTTGGCTCCTAGGTTTACCTCCTTCTCCAGGGCCCTGTCCTTCCTCTCACAGAGGGCTTGTGTGGGCAGCTGGGAGGTCTGAGGAGTTTGAAGTCTGGGAATGGCATGGTCAGATTAATTCTTTGGAAATATTAAATTAATATTGTAGTGGAGTAGTCACGTTGCATCTTGTCCACGGGTTGGTTTCCAAAAACCTCTAAGGCAAAGAATGCAGTGTGACATTTTACCTTGATGTAGGCAGTATCTGAATGAGGTTGGCTGTGTTCACAGGGACATCGTATGTCTTCATCAGCCCAGCCCAGCCCAGCTGCTTTCCCTCAGCCTTGTGACAGAGGGCAGAGGCTTTGCTAGACACACATGGAAGAGATGAATAGCCAGTTTGTCTTGAGGGGCCCTGTTGTTTGAAAAGCCTCGAAGTGTCACACTCCTGCAGAAACTGAGTCTGCCCACGAGGAAAGCAGACGCAGCCTCGCCTCCCTGTCTGCAGGGCCCACATTCAATGGGCAGCGGAGCCCAGGCATTGCTTACATAGCGATCCTGTTTCTCTTCCTGGAGGGATCCTTGCTGGTGAGGTTGTCAGTTTGGTGTCAAGGAGGTTAAATATGCTGAATCAAGCAACCAGTTGGATTGGATCCCCTCAAGCTTTTCCTGAACTGAAAACTTAGTCCAGGCTGAGGGTCACACTGAGCTTCCAGCGACTTCAGGGGCATCTTTAGGAGTCAGCACTATGGCGGAAGATATCAAGACCAAAATCAAGAACTACCAGACTGCTCCTTTTGACAGCCGCTTCCCCAACCAGATCCAGACCAGGAACTGCTGGCAGAACTACCTGGACTTCCACCGCTGTGAGAAGGCTATGACAGCTAAAGGGGGTGACATCTCCATGTGCGAATGGTACCAGCGTGTGTACAAGTCCCTCTGCCCCATATCCTGGGTGTCAACTTGGGATGACCGCCAGGCAGAAGGCACATTTCCTGGGAAGATCTGAACTGGCTCCGTCCTACCTCTTCTGTCCTCCATCCTCCATCCTTCTCCCCAGGGTGGTGAAGGGGGACCTGGGTACATGGTGATCCCCACCCTGGGATCCTGAATCATGGTTTAATATGTTTACTTAATAATAAATGCTCATTGGAAATGTGTAAAAAAAAAGAAAGAAAGAAAGAAAACTTAGTCCATTGTTATATCTATTATCTTTTCTTTTTTTAATTTTATTTTTAATTTAAAAAACTTTTATTTAGGCTGTGCTGGGTCTTTGTTGTGGCTCATGGGAGCTTCTGTAGATAGTTGCAGTGTGAGGGGCTTCTCTCAAAGAGCAGAGCACAGGCTCTTGAGCGCATGGGCTCAGTAGTTGTCGTTCATGGGCTTCACTGTTCAGCAGCATATGGGATCTTAGTTCCCCGACCAGGGATCAAACCCATGTCACTTCACTGGAAACTGGATTCTTAACCACTGGGCCAGGGGAAGTCCTCCATTATCTTTTCCAGATCTGAGAAAACTCCTTCTGATTTACAGCAATGTCAGCTTTAGTAGCACAGCACTCTCCATGCTCCTGGTTTATGGCTATTGATACAGGCCTAAGAAGGCTGAGCGCTGAAGAATTGATGCTTTTGAACCATGGGGCTGGAGAAGACTCTTCAGAGTCCCTTGGACAGCCAGGAGAGCAAGCCAGTCAGTCCTAAAGGAAATCAACCCTGAATATTCACTGGAAGGACTGATGCTGAAGCTCCAATACTTTGGCCACCTGATTCGAAGAGATGACTCACTGGAAAAGACCCTGATGCTGTGAAAGATTGAGGGCAGGAGGGAAAGGGGGAGACAGAGGGTGAGATGGTTGGGTGGCATCACCGACTCGATGGATATGAGTTTCAGTCAACTCTGGAAGAAAGTGAAGGACAGGGAAGCCTGGCGTGCTGCAGTCCATGGGGTTGCAGAGTCAGACACAGCTTAGGGACTGAACAACAACAACACAGGCCTAAGCTCTTGCGCAGGTGTTAGGAACTTTGATCATTCTAGCTGTTGTGCCACCATGGTGTGAAATTGCTGTTTTCTGTTTACAGTCAGACATTGTATGAGGTCAGTTCTCTTGACAGCACTTGAAAAAACCCACTGGGATATGTTCCTACAGGTCTTTGTTATGTTCTCTGGTTTTAAAAATTGAAATGATTTTGTAACTACTTTGAAGGAAATCTTGTCATGATTACAGTGATCAAAACCAAACTAAATCATGTAGTGCTTAGGAAAAAGAGACAGGGAGGAACACATCAAAATGTTGGCAGTATTTGTGTTGCTTTTGGTAATTCCTTATTCTGTGTCTTCTACGTTTTTAGAAAATGTGTCTGTGGTATATGCAAAATGTTAAAACTTGTTTAAAAGGTGGGGAGGATGAAACTTAAAATGCAAAAAGCTCCCTGTGATCTCATAAACTAAATGCAATACATATTCTTGCTTTGTAAATGCCCTTGTTCACATCTATGCTTCTTTTTTATAGCTACAGTCTTGATAAATGCAGCTTTGTGTATTCTTTTAGTTTTGTAGCCTATGTTTAACATTATTTCATATTTCTACATAGTTTTCATAACTGGCATTTCTAATAGCTGCCCTGCATTCCATGGTGTTGATGTTCCATACAACACTGCCCGAGCTGGACAACTGGATTGTTTACAGTTATTTTAGACAAGATGTAATGAGCATTTCTGCTCATATTGCACTTTGAGTTTTTCCTTAAAGCAAATTTCCAGAAGTGGGTTCCCAGCATAGAAAGTTTGAATGCAGTTGTGGCTTTTGATTTGTACCCATAGGAAGATTATGCTTTCAGAAGAGCTAATTAAACGTGGATGGTCACTAGCTGATTATGTGTCTACCTGTTCCATGTTTCCCTTACCAGTATTGAGTCCCTATATTTTAATAAAGCGTATATTCTAAATAAGTCATGTTTATTGAAGAAAGTTTAGAAAAGAAGATCTTTACAAATAGATCAAGAAGAAAATAATCTATAATCCCACCACTTAGAGGAAGCATTTTTAAAATGTATTTTCTTCCACGTATATGTTTCACGATGTTACATCACGTGGTTCCATGTAACCATTTCTCCACTGTTGGATAGAGGCTTTACCCACTCCGTTTTCAGGGACTATATTAAGTAATACTGGAACGAATTTTCTGTGTGTGCTACTGTGAATAAATCTGTGAGTACATCTTGGAATCATTCCTCAGGAAAACTCCCAGAAGCAAAATCGCTGGATCAAAGAGCGTGGATGTTGTTAAGGCTTTTGATAAATATTGAAGGCCTGCTAGTGAGAACAGTATTTCTTTGTTACACTTAACCTGGTTAGACATCGCTGGCTGGGTGAGAGGTGACAAGGGCTGGAGCCAGGCTTGTGCAGTAGAGACAAAGGTGCGGTGGAGGGGGGTAGTAGAGACAAAGGAGGGTGGAGGGAGGGCATTGCTTTTGTGCCGGCTTTCTCTAGTTGTGGCGAGCGGGAGGCTACCCTTGCTGTGGTGAGCGGGCTTCCCATGGCCGTGGCGTCTCCTGGAGCCCAGGCTCTGGGCGCAGGCCTTCCGTTGCAGCATGTGAGCTCAGTAGCTGTGGCACAGGCCTGACTTGCTCTGAGGCATGTGGGATCTTCCCAGACTGGGGATCGAACCTGTGTCCCCTGCACTGGCAGGTAGATTCTCATCTACTGCACCACCGGGGAAGCCCCAGGCTACATTTCTGACAGCATAGCACAGCAGCAGGCCTTGACAAATGGATCCATGTAGGAATTTGCAAGGATACAGATAAGGGTCTTCCTTGGTGGCACGGATGGTAAAGAATCCACCTGCATTGCAGGAAACCTGGGTTCCATCCCTGGGTCGGGAAGATCCACTGGAGAAGGGAATGGCAACCCGCTGTAGTAGCCTTCTTGCCTGGAGAATTCCATGAAGGAGCCTGGCGGGCTACATACAGCCTATGGGATCGCAAAGAGACACAACTGAGCAACTAACACACATACAGACAAGATAATTTTTAGGACAGCAAACCCGAGGCGTTCTACATATGAAAAAGGTTATTGATAGTCATCAAGAAATCTCACCCCACAAGCCTGTTTCAAGGATGTAGTAGGCTGATGTGTATAAAGCATCTACGCTCTAAACACACAGTCATTCTTCTCTGTTGACAGGGGACCTGGCAAGGTCTTGGGAGATAAAACTCAGGAGAATTGCTACATTTTATCCTCCTCCACTTGAGTCACAGAGCACGGGGACACTTGCTCCCCTTTTTCCTTTTCTCCTGTTTCCAGTGAGAAGGGAATCTATTTAACAGCTGAGGGTCCAGCTGAGGGTCCAGCCTGGAGTGACAGGGAAGCAGATGCCCCCACCCCTGGCCTGCCTTGGGTGCCTAAGGCAGAAGAAGTGCCAGGGGCAGAAGCTCTGACCTCTGGCCCCCTGGCCCCGGGTGCTGAATCCCAGCCTGGGGGAGGGGCCTAAGGATGCTGATAACGAGGCCCTTCCGGCCCAGCCAAACAGGCGCAGGAAAGCTTCTGTGGAGGAAAGATTAGACACACTCCCTGATTTACATAACACGGAGAACAGACCTTCCCCGCCTCCCCAGAGCTCTTGGCGGGTGGTATTGTTTATTGTTGGAGGGGGACAACAGAGGGAGCCTGGCAGGCTTGTGCAGAAGCCGGAAATAGCAAGTTGGGTCTGGGAAGGCGTTTTCTGAGATCAGTGCAAAAAACATGTTTTGCAGACAGAAGCTCCCCATTTTGGAAAGGGATTAATGAGTGGAAGGGTATCTTCTTTCTCCCCGGGAGATAAGGGGCCTGAACCACCCAGTGTATCTGAGACTTTTCGGCAAGCACCTGTGCCCAGGTGCTGTGGTGCAAAACAAATTAGCTCTGCCAGGGGAGTGGGGGAACCGGGGCGGGGGGAGGGGGACGGGGGGGGCCCTCCCCCTCGTCTCCCTTCTGTGGGAGGACACATCTGGGCCCAGGGCAGTGACAGACGCCTTCTTACAGCAGAAAGTGAAAGAGTGTTGTTTACTTAAGCAAGATCGTTCTGGTGTGGCCTTTGGTGAAATGCCATTCCTTGGATTACTTTTCACTTTCCTTATTCCTCTGGATTCCCAAATCCATTTTGTATTTCAAGGAAAGAGGAAAATATGGAAGATAATGTGTACGAAGACTAAGATAGAATATCTTACTGTCTTGCCTTTGAAAATAATACTGTGGAGATCTCAGGCCTACTTTGCTTTTTATCTTTATTTTTCTTATGTCTCAAAAAATACTCTTGGAACTTCCCTGGTGGTCCAGTGACTGTGACTCTGTGCTTCCAAAGCTGGTGGCCCAGGTTCGATCCCTGGTCAGGGAACTAAATTCCATGTGCTGCAACTAAACATCGCGCGTGCTGCAACTAAACATCCCGCATGCTGCAAGGAAGACCTCCAGCACCCTCCCCCCACCAAAAAAAAAAATCTCAGAGGCTGCTTTTTTTTTTTCTTTTTTCTCCCTGGCAACCTCGGGTGGTTAGGCCCCAGCCTTGCCCAGTAGGGATTTATATTGGCGGACTTTATTTGTCCTGGCAGCAGCTCTGATTTAGAGTCAGGGGACCCAAGTGTCTCTTCTGACTCTGTTGCTTGCACGCTGTGCAGCTTGAGGCAAGTCTCTCTTCCTCCTTTCAAAGGCCACTTCTGTAAAAATGGGGAGAAGGAGACAGGTTCCTCCTGCCTCCTCAGGAAGGTTCTGTGTCAGAGCACAGTGAGAGCAGTTTCTGAGTGGCAGTGCATGATCCTCACGGGCGAGAGTTTTGTTTTTATTAGTGACACAAATAGCGTATCGTTCTACCATTAGATTTGACTGTCACACACACGATGGATATTTGGTTTTAAAGGAATTTGGCGTGAAAGAATGAGCCCACCATGTAGAAAGACATGGTTTAATATACACCATGAATGGGAAAAGGCAACTCCAGAACCTGGGTGGGACATTCCTTAAAGGGTCTCTGTCACAGTAACAGGTGCAGCAGAGCAAAGAGAAAACAGAAAGAGAGCACCTCACATAGATATTTTTAAAGGGGCCCCTTTCATTGTATTAGGATAGCTACCTTGTCTTTTAAGCACTATTGTAAGACTGAATGAAAGGGCAGAGTATAATTTTTTTTTTAAAATATTTATTTGTCTGCACCGGGTCTTAGTTATGTCATGTGGGATCTAGTTCCCTGACCGGGAATCAAATCTGGGCCCTCTGCCTTGGGAGTGTGGAGTCTTAACTACTGAACCATCAGGGAAGTCCTTGTAATTTATTACGCGTTGGAGGTTATCTTCTTTCCCCAAAGAGCTAGATACTAGTTTTCTTTTGTAGTTTTTCTGGAGATGTTTTATGCAGATGTGCTGGGCTGTGCTAAGTTGCTTCAGTCATGTCCGACTCTTTGAGACCCTGTGGACTGTAGCCCACCAGGCTCCTCTGTACCTGGGATTCTCCAGGCAAGAATACTGGAGTGGGTCACCATGCCCTCCTGCAGTGGATCTTCAGGGATTGAACCCACAGTCTTTTACATCTCCTACAATATAGGCGGATTCTTTACCACTAGTGCCACCTGGGAACCCCATGCAGATGCAGTTAATATGCCCTCTTTTCATACTACGGGCTTCCCCAGTGGCTCAGTGGTAAAGAATCTGCCTGCAGTGTAGGAGACTCTGGAGACATGGGTTTGAGCCCCGAGTCAGGAAGATCCCCTGGAGGAGGAAATGGCGACTCACTCCCGTATTTTTGCAGGGAAAACCCCATGGACAGAGGAGCCTGGTGGGCTACAGTCCATGGGGTTGCAAAGAATCAGACACAACTGGGCAGCTGAGCACAGCAGCAGCTTTTCACACTAAGCACACTATTCTCCACTTTGCTTCTTTCACTTAATGTGTTTTGCAGATGTCCATATTGGGCTGTGTGGAATATTGATGTATAGTCTTCAGAGTCTGTACAACTATATTCCTGCTGATGGAGTTAGGCTGATTTCATATTTGCTATTATAAACATTGTTGTAATATACCCCACTCCATGTGTCTTTGCACATATGTATCAGTGTCAGTGTTGGATAAACTCCTTGAAGTAGAATCGTTGAGTCAGAGCTATTATGTCTTCTTAGTTTTCAGTCAATATAGCCTTGCATAGAAATTGCATTGGTTTGCCTCCCACCAGTAATATACAGGTGCCCCATTTCTCTATACTGTGTCCAATACAGAGTGAACATTGCCAAAGTGATATGAAAAGTGGCCTCTGATTACAAATTCATTGTAGTTTTCATCATAAATTATAATTTATAAATTCATTATAGTTTGAATTTACTCATGAGTGAGGCTGATTTTTTTTTTTTAAATGTAAGTACTGTTCATGTCTTTTACCCTTTTTTTCTATTGGGTTATTCATCTTTTCTTATTGATTTATAGGAAATTAGCCCTTAGTTATATGCATTTCAGATATTTTAGTTCATCTTTGTTTTATGATGCAGAATTTTAAAAAATTAGTCAAATGGGTCAATATCTTTATTTTATGGCTTTGGTTTTGTGCAATTCTTAGAAAGCCTTCCTCACTTTAAGATTTAGGTATTTATGTATATCATGCTTTCTTCTAGCACTTGCATGTTTTCATTTTTAAAAATCCAAATCTCTAATCCATCTGGAATTTATTTCAGTAAGGAGTGAGACAGGATTCCAGCTTAATTTTTTCACAGAAAAACGTGGGTTTTAAATCCTGGCACTTTAGCTCTTTAGCTGTGTAATTTTAAACAAATCAGTTAACTTCTCTGAACCTCAGTTTCTTTATCTGTAGAGCAGGAATAATAATGCCTACCTGGTGAGGCTGTTGAAAAGGTTAAATAAGATTATGTATGGGAACAGAGTAGTTCCTGGCACATGGTTAAGTGTTCAAATCATGGTCCAAATGCCCAGGAACCTGGGAAAACAGAGGGTGTTCCTGGGGAGAAGTTTGAAGTGCGTGGGATACAGAGGTCACCTTGCTACTGGCCAGCGTGTGACTTAGGGTGAATCACTTAAACCCTTGGTTTCCTCACTTGCATAATGAATGATAAGAACCAGTTCTTATAGAGAGGTCCAGATTAGATCGTGTCTGTGAAAGCATTTGGTCAACTGTAAAGGGCCATAACGAAAATGCTGGAGATTATGGCCCGATGAATGAGAAGCAGCCACGGCACAGGTGGGTGTTTGCCATCCCTGGCCAGGGAGAATAATTAACTTGCAATAACCTGAAATTAGCAGCTGATGTAAAGCAAGTGAGCTTGGAGTACTTGATTATAGTAATGTTTAGTAATTGCCTTCTAGTCATTAAGCAATAATGAGCTTCCTGAGACAGAACCTTGTTAGAGCAAAAGACAGATCAAACCCTTCCAGTTCAACGTCCGCTTCTTGAACACAGCCAGGGGAGTGTGTGTTATGCCCAGATCCCAATCTCCACAAACCACCAGGAGGCCATTCACCGATGCAAGCGCAAGAGGGAGTTTATTACAGACCCGGGTCCGGACCGCACATACACACACCCGACGCAGCGGAGTGAGGGCGGCGGCCCCGAGCCGCATGGTACAAGATTTTTATGGGAAAGAGACAAAGGGTAGGAGGGCTCGGATGGGGTAGGTGAGGGGATTTTCGCGCGCTAACCTCTGATTGGCAGTACTAACCCCTGATTGGCAGTCGTGTCTAGGGTGGTGACCTGGGGGTGGGGGAACTTGAGTGATGTCTTCTATCACAAGATGGCAGCTCCTCTTTTTAAGAGGGAGTCACTTAGGCTCTACATTCCCCCCTTCTCTAGTCCCAGAGGAGGCCAAATCATGGGCCTTCAATGAACTCTATGTCATCGCTCAGCCAAGGTGGATGTTACCGACGTGCAGTGTCTCTTTTAAACTTTTTCCAAATTTTTCCGGTCGGTGGTGGCTCATCAGTTCTGTATTTCCTATCAGGATCTCCTGTCATAAAACAACTCATGCAAATGGTTACCATGATGCCTGGCCAGGGTGGGTGGTTTTAATCAGTGTTGTGTTGTTTTTTTTTAACAATTTTCCCCTGCGAGACTTCATACTCAAGATATTTTTTTTTGGGTATTGGGGCTGAGGTCTCTCTTTTTTTTTTAAACTTTTTCCTGCAGTGCATGGACATAGGCTTGCCTAGCAAAGCAGAAGTTTCTCTTTTCTTGGTCTAAGTCAAGGTATATATACATTTTTTTCTCTGAAACCAGCATTTACCCTTTGAACTCAGGGAAGGTCACGGAGGCTGAATGAAGCCTATATCTTACAGATAAGAAATGGAGAACACTGAACAGATCTGTACTCCAGAGCCCCAAAATCCTGTTCAGTTTTAATTCAGGGAACAGAGCAACTATGACTGTGATAACTTCTTGTCAAACTGGGGCATAGGACTGCCTCAGCTTGGGGAACAGACACTGAATTGGAAGTATTTCAGAGCTCCAAGTCCTAGATCTGAGCCTTGTATGATTAAAATCTTGATTTCTTGGTCTGTCATTTTGTTTTAACAGACCCACTTAGAAGTAACTGGAGGAGGAATATCTGGAATTTTAATAGACAAAAGAAATCTCATTTTTTCTAGATGAATAGGCCTGAAACCCAGTCTAGACGTGGCAATTCGGGGAGACTTGTGGCCTGGTAGCCAGTTGCCTAGTTTTATAAAAGGTAAGGTCACTAGCTTCCAGCAGACATTGTTTTCAGAATGGTAGCATCTAAGCCTGACACAACTCAGAAAACTCAAGTGTTTAGTAATACAACGTCTAATCTGAAATTATACCCGTAGTATCACCTAGTTATTTCTCAGGATGTCTGAGCCGTAGCTACTCTATTTTGACTTTTAATCGTAAAATTTTTTAATAGTCAAAGCAGATGTCACCATTAATGATGTCAGTGTTTTTCTAGATATGAGAAGATGCAAGAATTGGAACTCGTAAATCTTCTCCTGAAAAGATCTAACTATCTGAAGGCCTGTTCTGCCAGTTTTTCCCAGAGCACAGAGTGCCTCATTCCTGATTTTCACCCTGAACTCTTCTCAGGGGCGTTGAAAGTCAGCAGTTGCAGTGGCCATGATTTAATCGTTGTAGATGCAGTCTTTCGTTGGCAGAGCCCCTTTTTGCTCAAAAACTTGACCATGATTTTGAGGGGGGGCATTTCATGACCGTTTTATCTCATGGTTCTGAGAATGTCCATTCTCAGGTTTGGCAAAGATTCCGTTGACAGGCCACTCAATGTGCTGTCACTGGACTAGGCCATAAAACAATATCCAAAATTCTCTGGACCACCTGTCTTACTAGCCTCTTGGTCCAGGAAAATATTTCCTTTGTTGCTTTTTCTCATATCTAGAGTTACACTGTTACCATCATCGATCTCATATGGGACTATATATTATTCTATTAGAAGCCTCAGATACACATTTGGCAGTGTAAAAAGGGCAATCTTGTAAAACAGGTGAAATACAAATAACATAGCCAGCAGTACCAGCAAAGTCACAAGTAAGACTTAGGTCACGAGCTTCTGTTAAATGCAGCCCAGTATACATCAGATCATCTGACTTACTCTGTAGAATCTTTATCTTCCAGGGAAATTGTCTATAAGGCACTGTCTATAAGGCACATAGTCCAGTTTTTTTAATATTACTAGACTGATTATCTCTAGTATGATTTAATTATTTTTAACACAGAGGAGACTTTAAACCCAAATTACTATAACCTGGTGTTATCTATACAAATCTATCTCATAATTGTGGGAGATTTTTTTTCCTTTGCTGAAACTTTTCTTGTTGTTCCGACCAAGCTTGAGCAATAGGAAAAAGCTCAAATTTATGGCCAGAGTCAGAGCAGGCATTATTAATTGGCCTGGAGAGGGGATCTCATATTCAGTGGCCTGAATATGACTATAATATTTTTTAAGTAAATTTTCTCAGGGCCAACCAGTCAGACTCTTGTAGCAGAGAAACCTACCAAGGTAACCCAGAACTAGACACAGGCAATTGGCCACAAACCCAACAATTGGATTGATTTCTAAAACTAGCCTAGAATCAGATCTATGACAGAAAAGCATTTGATTTATATGCAAAGGTCCAAGAAGCCAAGAAAACATTATAAATGATCATACGAATCAGGTCCAGCATTCTAGGCAAGCTGTCCACCTCTGATGTTGTCTTCCCATCCTGGTATAGTGTAGTTTCTTCTGATAAAGTCTTTTCATCCAGGTTGGAGACAGACAGTCCCTTAAATTATGTCTTTTTTCAGTCCTGGTTGCAGATCATGAGGCATCTGATCTTCATCCAAAGAGAGATTACTGAGATAAGCTTCAGAAACAAACTTAGGGTGTTGTTTAAGAATTCAATTAAAGTTTACATTAATATCACATAACAGCAAAGAACTATCTAAGAACTGAGTCTTACTACCTCCATTGGTAGACCTCTATTAACAAACTGGGATTTAACATTTATTGAAACATCATCATTTTTTTTTAATTACCCTCAATTTTATCAAATTTAACTAAATTAAGGCTAGTTTGTTTGCAAGACAGGTCTGTTCACACTAGTTTTGGTCTGATGATTTATATACTCATAATTGATCCTAGACTTTTTTATTTTGTTGAAACATTTATAGAATCTCAGACTGAACTTTTAAATTCAAACAAGGCTGGGAAACTCACACCAAAGGCTTATCACAGATTTTGCCTAACAAATCTAGAATTTTTCCCTTAAAGGTCTCAAAATTCCTTGGGATTTTTGTGCCTGTTAGTGAGATAACCTTCTTAGCTCATTTCATAAGCTTACTGGAAACCTAAGAATTTCAAATTTCTGAAGAAGTTAGATACAAAATATTAATTGTATTGTTTATAACGTATAATTTTACCAAATTATTTTTCTAATTAGTTTGAGGAAGGTTTTTCCTACTCCTTGAAAACACAAGATTTTAACCTGTAATTTTTCAGATAAAAACCATAAAAGTTATAAGCATATTTGCGGTTCACTCAGTTCTTTTGCGAACTTTTGTGAAGTCATCAGGCTTTTTATTAGAATACCAGGACATATCAGAATGTTAAGAACTCCATATAATTTCTAGATTATCTGTATTAGTAATTTTATCATACATTATAACATGAGTGGATTTATTACTCATTTGATAATATTTTTTTTGTAATTTAACCCACTAAATAAATGCAACTGGTTTAATATCTCTCTTTGGGATGTTTCAAGGGCCCTCTGAAGCACTCCAAAGTTAGTTAGAGGTCAGTGACTTAGAAAGTATTGTCAATAAATATGAAAAGGGTTTATAACAGTCAGATAAGATCATATAAGTCACTGTGAAACAAGTTACTCACTTAGCTGAAATTAACAAAAGATTTTAAAGGTAAACATAGAACAGATCACTTCAGAGATAAACTTAAAATCTATTATCAAAGGTAGTTTAACATCTCAAGAAAACTCGTATTTATGCACAAAACTCTTTCCTTGGGGTCCACTTTCCACAAAACATTCGTGTCACTTTCTGTACCCATTCCTTTTCTCTCTCATCCTGAAAGAGCCACCTAGAAATCAGACCTACTTCCTTTTCCCTTCATAAAATGTAATTTCACTCTTTATACCTTCTTTACTGAAAACACACATCTTACTTTCCTTAAGCAACCAAGAACTGACCCTTATATTAGCATTCTATAGATTGGTGAACATAAATAGCAGTGATAATTTCTAAAACCCTTGTTTTCTTAGAACATTTTAGGATGGCACCAAACATTATTCACTTATAGTCTCATATCTCTTTAGTTTCTCTGTAAAAGGAAATTAGTGTTTAGTAGTAAATGTTTCAAAATCTTATTTTATCTGGAAATGACCTAATTATTTAATAAACTTTTAACACTTAGCACACTTAGCACAACCCTTAAAAATTCAAGTTATGTCAATCTGGAGAGACTATTTTAGACGGATATTCTTAAAGAATAATCATATAAAAGCTCATATCTCATTTACATCTTTAGAAGTTTTTTTTTCTCTCTATTTTTTTTTAAATCGAGGTAATTACAGATATAATATTTAACTTATATTAAACCTAGGTACAATGAAAATATTCTACTTGATGTTAATGATCAACAAACATTAATATCAGGTATTTAATACTGAATTATTTCCCAGTTCACATGAACCTGAAATTTATCGTTTAATTTAGAATTATTTGATTTGTAAGCGCTTATCTTTCTTTAAGCCAATTAAATAGAGCTCATTTACAAATTAGCCTCAAAAATTATTACACAGAAACAAAGACATACCAAAACATATTTAAACAGACACAAAGCAGGATCTAGCTTTATTTTCTAAGTTTAGAGGTCAATAAAGTCTCTTGTTTCTTACCGGTCGGGGCACTCTGGCCAGCTGTCTGCGTCAGGAGGAGACCAGGGACAAAAGGGTCCCAGTTGCGGCCGCTGGGTCCAGTCCATTGGCAGGCAAGCCAGCCCCCGAGTATCCCGAGTGGTCAAGACAGTCTCAGCGAAGAAGAGGGGGACACCTTCCAGGGCCCGAAGCTGGGTTCTTGTCTAACACTCGGAAATGGATTGTCCGAGGAGACACATGTGCTGACAAAGCAAGAGACTCTATTGGGAGGGGCACCCAGGAGAACTGCTCAGCTGCGTGGCTCACAGTACAGCCACACGGACAGACAGAGAGACAGAACAAACAGTCCTCCTGGAGTCCGGAGGCAAAACTGAAAGTAGGACGACGGTGTAATCTGTGACCCGGTAGCGACCCGGGAACGTCTTTATAAACAAGGGGCACTTGCTCTTTTACATCTTTGAAATGTCCAGTTACCCGGTCTAGGGGAGTAGAGGTTGACTGTCCCATAACGTCCGTCAAAGTCAAATTGAGACACAGACACACAAACAAGGACAAACCAAGAGCACAGATCATCACCCCAGACGGGGTTTGTAGACAAGAGGTGAAAACAGAAACTGATGAGGAGCGGTATTCTGCAACCGCCTCCTCCAGAAGTAACCTGATGTGAGGGCTCTCGCCCTCACCCCGCGGGGCCCAGGACGTCTCCTGGGACCCGGTAGTCGTGACCGCTCAGCGCGTCCGCCTATAGTCACTTTTGACTACCACCAGAGCGGAGCGGTGTCTTGGGACAAATCCCTCAACCGCCTCCTGCCGATTTAGGAGCCTCCTCCAGAAAGTAAAGAAATCAGAACCAGAGTAAACTAAGCAGCACAGTCAGAAGAGCTGAACCACACAGGACAAACGCAGACACACACTCACCAATCGGCCGAAAGTTCCCTCCTGTTAAGGCGTCCTGGTGCCGCGGAAATCCCGGACGAGCCCCCAAAAATGTTATGCCCAGATTCCAATCTCCACAAACCACCAGGAGGCCATTCACCGATGCAAGCGCAAGAGGGAGTTTATTACAGACCCGGGTCCGGACCGCACATACACACACCCGACGCAGCGGAGTGAGGGCGGCGGCCCCGAGCCGCATGGTACAAGATTTTTATGGGAAAGAGACAAAGGGTAGGAGGGCTCGGATGGGGTAGGTGAGGGGATTTTCGCGCGCTAACCCCTGATTGGCAGTCGTGTCTAGGGTGGTGACCTGGGGGTGGGGGAACTTGAGTGATGTCTTCTATCACAAGATGGCAGCTCCTCTTTTTAAGAGGGAGTCACTTAGGCTCTACATGTGCAGACATGAGTACCTTGTTGAAGTGTGGTCCTTGTCTTTAAGAATAGACGGGAGGAGCCTAGACGTGTAGGGCACAGCCCCCTGCAGCAGACAGAGCTCATGTGGAGATAAACTTGGAGGAAGGTCCACAGTGCCCTGTGATTGTCCAGGAGGCAGAGAACCACTTGCTCAGCCCTGTGTGTCCGTCTGCACCCAGTCCCTGCAGTCCAGCCCAGCTCAGTAATGCTTTCTTCAGATGTTACTTGTTGCCGTTTTCTGTTCCTCATTTGGTTGTTTTGGATTCATCAGTCTCATATCTTGTTTCTCAGCCCTACCCATCCCTCCACAGCTGGGGCTGTGTTTAGAGTCCCTGTTTCTCCTAGATCTGATGAGTCCAATTCTTCCCAGGGTAGGAGTTGCTAGATAAAGTGTAGGATGCCTGGTTAAATTTGAATTTCAGATAAACAAATAATACTTTATAGTAGCAATATAAGTATGTTCTATGCAATATTGGGGTTATGCTTATCAGCCAAAATTATTCATATGTCCCATGTAATATTTGGAGCAAATGTATTGAAATTTATTTGTTGCTATCTGAAATTGAAATTTAACTAGGTCTCTTCCTCCTTCCTTTTCCCCTCCCATCCTTTTCTCCTCCCTTCCTCTATCCCTCCTTCTAAAACCCTATCTGAATAGCCCTGATTTCAAATGCTATAAAATAGCATTTACCATACTCATGTTTCATGGAGTCCAAATAGCAAGGGATAGTAAAAGGTATTAATCTTAGAAAAGATTTTTCAGCTAAAATCATGTTTGGTAAATCCTGGATTAAACAGTTAACCAGTTTTCTTCATTGTGGAAAAATTTTCAGAACCTTTTAAATCTCCAGCCCTAGGTTATAGTATTTAGGATTTCTTGAAGTTATGTCACTGTCCTCCCCCTCCCACATCCTGCGTTTTTAGGGTCATAGGAGCAAATGTTGGGTGAATGCTGATGGGCCTTCCAGGTATCCGTTCTGTTTGCAGACCAGTTCAGATTTGGGGTTTTGGAAAAATGGCCCTCAGTGTATAGTCGCTTAGTCATGTCTGACTCTTTGCAATCCTATGGAGTGTATGTAGCCTGTCAGGCTCCTCCATCCATGGGATTTTCCAGGCAAGAATACTGGAGTGGGTTGCCATTTCCTTCTCCAAGCCCTCTGTAGAAAATAAAAAAGATCTTGTATAGTATTATGATTCTATTTTTGTTTTAAAAATATGTAATTTAAAAAATAAACACATTGATGTGAGGTTATATATATGAAAAAAGCTAGAAGATTGTAGAACAGTTATTAACTGTACTGTCCCCAGGAGGGGGTATGGGTAGGGAAAGAGATTTTTCCCGGTGGACTTTCTTTCCTTCTTGTTTGACTGTATGCTCTGCAATCAGTATATATGACTCCTGAGGGTTAGGGATAAAAAAAAATTTGATTATTGTATTTTTTAAAACATTTAACTATTACATATTTGTTTAAATACAGCTTTTCTGTTTATTTCCTGATTTGCCTCTCAAGCAACTCAGTGATGTAGGTTCTAATGTTGTTGTTTAGTCAGTAAGTCATGTCCGACTGTTTGCGACTCCAAGGACTATAGCCCTCTAGACTCCTCTGCCCATGGAATTCTCCAGGCAAGAATACTGGAGTGGGTTGCCATTTCCTTCTCTAGGGAAATCTGCTGGACCCAGGGATTGAACCCACATCTCCTGCTTGGCATGCAAATTCCTTACCACTGAGCCACCAGGGAAACCTCATATATCCCCACTTTATGGATGAGGAAACTTTACACAGCTCTTTGGCTGACCCAGGCCTCTCGCTTTCCTGAAACACTCATGTTGCCTTTTTGGGTTAGCAAAGTGGCGCCACATGCAGTGCTGGGGAGGGACTCCCCTGGGGAGGGGCCACGGCTCCTGTTCACCCACCTCCTCAGTTTATAGAGCAAGGTTGAGACCTTGAACGGGAGAAGGACCTGCATGAGACATAGGGCTTTTGAACAAGGACAAATCCCCCCAGTATCATTTTCTTTTCTTTGGTAGGGTCTGGGGGACAGAAGGCCAGGGATCTGGCCTCGTGTTCACCAGAAGCCTTGACTTTTATTAGTTGTGCTGAGCCCAAACGAGCAAGGGGAGAATATTCTGATGTACAGCAGTGAATACAGTTTGTTTTGTTTTTTGAAAAGGTCACTTTGATAAGTGCTTTTATGTTGCCAAAATCACATTGCTTAGAATGTTTTTTTTCTTTTAAGCTTTTCACAGTACATCTTGTTTCCTTATCTTTTAAAAAATATATATTTAGACATTATTTATTTATTTTCGATTGTGCTGGCTCTTAATTGCTGTGTGGGCTTTTTTCTAGCTGCAGAGAGTAGGGGCTACTTTCCAGTTGCAGTACACAGGCTTCTCATTCCGGTGGCTTCTCTTATTGTGGAGCATGGGCTCTAGGGCCTGCTGGCTTCAGTAGTTGCAGCAGATGGGCTCAGGAGTTGTGGGTCCCCAGCTCTTGAACACAGGCTCAATAGTTGTGGTGCACCGTCTTAGTTGCTCTGAGGCATGTGGGATCTTCTCCAACCAGGGATCTAACCCTTGTCTCCTGCACTGGCAGGGGAATTCTTTCCCATGGAGCCACCAGGGAAGCCTCTCCTTACCTTTTCTAAAATCAATTTTTTCTTTTCCTCATCTGCTTTTCCTTTTTCGAATTTTATGTACATATCCTCTTACTTTGAGCTACTGCGGTGTTTACAGTTTTTGAGGCTTGGCTTGTTTATCTGAGCAGTGTTCCTGTTTATATCCCTTGTGCCGATACTTGGTCACAGGACAAAGTGAATCCTGGATGTGGTTTGCAGGGGAAAGTCTGGATCCAGCTTGGGAAAAGAGACCTGGGTGTAGAGGATGGAGCGGTGCTTGTATGACTGGCATCAGTGTGTGGCCCTTTCAGCCTGTGTGTGCTGCTCCCAAGCAGGGAGGTTCCCAAACACTGCAGTTCAGAGAGGCCTGGGGGTCCATTCAGCTTAGCTTCAAGTCCTCATGACAGTTACAGCAGTGCTGTCTACCACGAGGCAGAGGGCAGTGGCATTCTAGTTCAGAAGGAGCTGGAATTAGGTGTTAGATGCATCTGGCTTTGAATCCTGGTCTTAAGACTAACTAGCTGCGTGACTTTAGAATAACCTCTCTATACGTCAGTTAGAAAAGGCAGAGGAACCAGAGATGAAATTGCTAACATCTGTTGAATCATAGAAAAACAAGAGAGTTCCAGAAAAACATCTGTTTCATTGACTCTGCTAAAGCCTTTGACTGTGTGGATCACAGCAAACTGTGGAAAATTCTTAAAGAGATGGGAATACCAGACCACCTTACCTGCTTCCTGAGAAATCTGTATGCAGGTCAAGAAGCAACAGCTAGAACTGGACATGGAGCAACATACTGGTTCCAAATTGGGAAAGGAGTACGTCAAGGTTGTATATTGTCACCCTGCTTATTTAACTTACATGCAGAGTACATCATGAGAAATGCTGAGCTGGGTGAAGCACAAGCTGGAATCAAGATTGCCGGGAGAAATATCAATAACCTCAGATACGCAGATGACACTACCCTTATGGCAGAAAGCGAAGAGGAATTAAAGAGCCTCTTGATGAAGGTGAAAGAGGAAAGTGAAAAAGCTGGCTTAAAACTCAACATTTAAAAAATGAAGATCATGGCATCTGGTCCCATCACTTGATGGCAAATAGATGGGGAAACAATAAAAACAGTGACAGACTTTATTTTCTTGGGCTGAAAACTCACTGCAGATAGTAACTGCAGCCATGGAATTAAAAGACGTTTGCTCCTTGGAAGAAGAACTATGACCAACCTTGACAACATATTAAAAAGTAGAGATACTAGTTTGACGACAAAGGTCCATCTACTCATAGCTATGGTTTTTCTAGTAGTGATGTATGGATGTGAGAATTGGACTATAAAGAAGCCTGAGCACCGAAGAATTGATGCTTTTCAACTGTGGTGTTGGAGAAGACTCTTGATAGTCCCTTGGACTGCAAGGAGATCCAAGCAGTCCATCCTAAAGGAAATCAACCCTGAACATTCATTGGAAGGACTGATGCTGAAGCTGAAGCTCCCAATACTTTGGCCACCTGATGTGAAGAGGTGACTCACTGAAAAAGACCCTGATACCGGGGAAGACTGAAGGTGGGAGGAGAAGGGGACAACAGAGGACGAGATGGTTGAATGGCATCACCAACTCAATGGACCTGAATTTGAGCAAACTCCAGGAGATGGTGAAGGACAGGGAAGCCTGGTGTGCTGCAGTCCATGGGGTTGTAAAGATTTGGACATGACTGAGTGACTGAACAACACAGCAAGTTAGGGATGGTCATAATAGCACCTACCTCATACATTGTGGGACTTACCAGGTGGCGCCAGTGGTAAAGAATCCTCCTGCAATGCAGGAGAACCAGCTTTGATCCCTGGGTTGGGAAGATCCCCAGGAGGCAGGCATGGCAACCCACTCCAGTATTCTTGCCTGGAGAATCCCATGGACAGAAGAGCCTGGCGGGCTGCAGTCCATGGGGTTGCACAGAGTGAAGGGACTTAGTATGCACATATGTTGTAAGGAGTAAATGAGCAAATACATGTAGAAGAATACCTGGCATGTAAAAAACATTGAAAAGAAGAAAATGGCAACCCACTCCAGTATTCTCACCTGGGAAATCCCATGGACAGGGGAACCTGGCAGGCTCCAGTTCATGGGATCACAAAGAGTCGGACATGACTGAGCGACTAGACAGTAGTAGCCAGAAACGCTGAATTACAAGAGAAACCATTGCAATGAGCAACCTGCACACCAAAACTGGGGAGTAGCCCCTGCTCACCGCACCTAGAGAAAGCCTGCCTACACCCACAAAGACCCAGCACCACCAAAAATAAATTTTTAAAAATTTTAACAAGAGAAACATCAAATAAGTGTCAGCTATTATTAACAATAATAAAATATACAATTCCTAGAATTGTGCTTGGCCAGTAGCATTTCTTGCGACGTGTTGGCTCCAGACAAGGTGTGACTCTTGCTGTCAGTTTTGGGGATGGGGTGTAACTGACAACTTCTGAGTGGATTCCCCCTCCTGGGACGCTGTGTCACCACCTGGCAGTTGGTGACGCCTGAGCCGTTCCCTTACTTCCCAAACAGAAAGACTCCTCAGAGCGCAGTTTCCAGACAGTCTTGGAGCTTTTCACCCAGCAGTATGTCTTCTATTAAAAACCAAACACTAACCACAGCCAATCCCAGGAGTTTACAGGCCAGTGTTTACCACGGGCAGTCTGTATTTTTAAAGGGACCAAACACTTTCCCTATCAGAGGTTTAAACAACAACCATTCAATGGAGCACTGAAGTAATTTCTTACAGAAAAGAGCGGGACCTTTTTTAGTCCGTGGCTCGCTCCACGTGGTCACTGCCTGCGGCTTGACTGTGAGCATGATTCTGGCCAAGTAACTTCTTCTTTCCCTGAAGGTGCATAATTTGGGCTCTGCTGACCTTCTCTTAGGAGCCCTGTATCTCAGCCCTTTATTTCTGGACATTCTCCTCTCGATCTTCTGCTTTGTTTCTTTGACCTATGCCCAAAATGGAGAAATCAATGCATCACAAATGATCTGAGCACAGAAAAAGCACATGACTCAGGGTGGCGTTCTCTTTTCATTGACTTAGGAAGCATGAGTTGTGGTCTGTGTGTGAGCCACATGGCCGCACATCTTCCCGCTCTCCTAGCACCTAACCTTGAGATTTCTTGTCTTTTCGCTTTTAACAGCTTTCTTGAGTTTTAACCCTTGCGTTTTTAGCCAGAGTCTGATCTTGATTATTATTTAAACTGCTCCAGTGTGGTAGAAAGGATTTTGGATTTGAACCCAGAGGGGAAAAGAAAAGGAGAATCACACTTACTGAGTCTTTGCCCTCGTCATTCGATTTGTCAGGTTTTTCTGAAGTTGCTAGTATGAGCTAGGCTTTGTGAAACGCACTCTAGGATGGTGCTTTGGGCAATGTGGGTGCTGGCCCCAGGCTATCTGGGTTTGAATTTCAGCTCCATCAGCTCTTTAAGCGGGACCTTAATGACTTCTAACCCTGTAAGTCAGTGTCTCCATCTGTCAAGTTAGGATGATAATAGTGTACCTACTGCACAATTGCACTCATCTCACATGCTAGTAAAGTAATGCTCAAAATTCTCCAAGCCAGGCTTCAGCAATGCATGAACCGTGAACTTCTAGATGTTCAAGCTGGTTTTAGAAAAGGCAGAGGAACCAGAGATCAAATGGCTAACATCCGCTGGATCATCAAAATAGCAAGAGAGTTCCAGAAAAACATCTACTTCTGCTTTATTGAATATGCCAAAGCCTTTGACTGTGTGGATCACAATAAACTGTGGAAAATTCTTAAAGAGATGGGAATACCAGACCACCTGACCTGCCTCCTGAGAAAATTGTATGCAGGTCAGGAAGCAACAGTTAGAGCTGGACATGGAACAACTGACTGGTTCCAAATAGGAAAAGGAGTACATCAAGGCTGTATATTGTCACCCTGCTTATTTAACTTATATGCAAAGTACATCATGAGAAACACTGGGCTAGAAGAAGCACAAGCTGGAATCAAGATTGCTGGGAGAAATATCAATAACCTCAGATATGCAGACGACACTACCCTTATGGCAGAAAGTGAAGAGGAACTAAAGAGCCTCTTGATGAAAGTGAAAGAGGAGAGTGAAAAAGTTGGCTTAAAGCTCAACATTCAGAAAACTAAGATCATGGCATCTGGTCTCATCACTACATGGAAAATAGATGGGGAAACAGTGGAATGAGTGTCAGACTTTATTTTTCTGGGCTCCAACATCACTGCAGATGGTGATTGCAGCCATGAAATTAAAAGACACTTACTCCTTGGAAGGAAAATTATGACCAATCTAGACAGCATATTGAAAAATAGAGGTATTACTTTGCCAACAAAGGTCCATCTAGTCAAGGCTATGGTTTTTCCAGTGGTCACATATGGATGTGAGAGTTGGACGGTGAAGAAAGCTGAGTGCCAAAGAATTGATGCTTTTGAACTGTGGTGTTGGAGAAGACTCTTGAGAGTCCCTTGGACTGCAAGGAGACCCAACCAGTCCATCCTAAAGGAGATCAGTCCTGGGTGTTCATTGGAAGGACTGATGCTGAAGCTGAAATTCCAATACTTTGGCTACCTCATTGGAAAAGACCCTGATGCTGGGAAGGATTGGGGGCAGGAGGAGAAGGGGACGACAGAGGATGAGATGGCTGGATGGCATCACCGATTCAATGGACATGGGTTTGGGTGGACTCCGGGAGTTGGTGATGGACAGGGAGGCCTGGCGTGCTGCAGTTCATGGGGTCGCAAAGAGTCAGACACGACTGAGCAACTGAATTGAACTGAACTGATAGGAGTGTTGTGAGGATTAAATAAGTTAGTAATATAGAATGAGGTGATGGTGATGGTGGTGGTGGCGAAGACAGTGATGACAGCAATGATGATGGTAGGGAGGGACTAGGATCAGGGCTCAACCAGGCAGACGCTTCACTGCTGTCATGCTGCTCATGCACGTGTGTGCTAAGGGATGCACTTGGACCATGAGACAGATATACATAAATAAACACAGTAAAACTTGGTGAGGGGAGGGGACAGGCGAGGCTCCTTTTGATGGTGTGTTTATCTTTTGGACTTGAACCCTGGCTGTTATCTTTATGTTTGGACTACCGACAGTTTACTCACCTGTAAACTAGGTCACATAAAACACCCACCTCCTAGACTTATAAAAAGAAATGGAAATAGACATAAAGTGCCAAGTATGGTGCCTGACATATAGTGACTTGAGTGACCATTTATGGACCCAGATTCTTGACGGAGAGATACTTTTCCTCCGCTGTCCCAGGGAACAGGGACCAAATGCCCTGGGCCTCCACCTGCCTGTTAGCTTGGCTGTCAATCATCTTTCCGAGGATCGTTGGAATCCACATAGAAATCACCCTTGCACACATGGCAATCCCCTGGTTCCTTCACAGGTCCCTTCGCAGCAGCCTCTCCCTCCATCCCTGCACCTGGCAGCCCTCAGCCCTTTGAGCTCTGATGGCAGGTGGGCATGACCCTGGGCTGCCCCCCCAATCCCCTTGTGCTCACTGATCATCTTTCACCTCTCCCTCCAGAGTCAGTCAGGCTTGTTTGGCCTTCACCTTGTGAAATGAGCTCTGCCCCTGGTGTTTTGAATTGTGACTAACTTCATGATTGTTCTTTAGCTTTTCTCATGTTGATCTCAAGGGCAGAGACTGTTTCATCTGTGTATTTCCTATGATGACTGTTTTTGTTTAGTCGCTAAGTCTTGTCTGACTCTTTTGTAGCCCTGTGGACTGTAGCCTGCCAGATTTCCTCTTGACTTCCCAGGCAAGAAGACTGGAGTGGGCTGCCATTCCCTTCTCCAGGGGATCTTCCCAACCCAGGGATCAAACTCGCATCTCCTGCTTGGCAGGCAGATTCCCTACCACTGAGCCATCAGGGAAGTCCAAGTGACTAGCACAGTGCTGTAGTAGGAACTGAATTGTTTTTACCACGCTGGGGCTTTATGGGTACCAAGGCCCTTCTACATGGTCTTCTTTTTTCCTTTTAGTCTTCATAACAGTTCTCTGAAGGAGACAAAGCACGTAGTCTTCTTTTTAGCACAGTCGAGAAACTAAGGCCTTTACTTCACCCATAGGCTTATCAGTTAATTATTTAATTCTACAGAGTAGATATTGACTAAGTGTAACTCTGTCCCATGGGCTAAGAAAATAGAGCTGAAAGACATCATCCTTTCCCTCAAAGATGAGGGAGACATTAGAACAAAGAATTGTATGAAGTTTTAGGACAGAGGAACGATGAACGTATTTATTTGGGGAAGATGAGAAGAAAACTCAGAGAGAGAGAGATGCTTCCATCAGTCCCTAAAGGACTGACTTCCAAACATAGAAAGGTTAAGGATTGTTTTTTATATACACTTGACTCCCTACAGTGACAAGTACTCAGTAAGCACACACACAGAAAATGATCGAGAGGGCTTCCCAGGCAGAGGAAATACCGGTACATAGCCCAGGGGAATGAGAAGAACAGCATTCTGAGAGGTGCTGTAGCATCCGCGAGGCTGGCAGGAGGTGAATAGCAACAGTGTGGTGGTTGAGGGGAAGATGGCAGCATCTCCCCGCTGGTAGGACCACAGGCCCCCCAGGACTTGCAAGAGACTGAAAGCTTCCTCCCTGCATTCAGACTGCCAGGCTCTAGCCCTTCCTCCCAGAGGTATTCACAGCATCTACGCAAACCACCTTTCAGCTTTGCATGGGCTCACTCCACTTCCTTGCACCCCCAGCTTGTCTGCTCAGAGGTTCATAGTCTCCTTTTGTAGCTAAAAGAAAACAGCTGACCACAGGAGCGACCTGCGACCTGACTGCTTGGAAGAATAAAGGTTACCAGGTGAAAGGACGCCTGTGTCATTTGCTCTCTGTGGCGTGAGGGGACCCGGAAGGAGTAAAGGCGGTCTGTGACCACACACCTGTGTTCCTCTCTGGCTGGCAGGGTCACTGGAGGGGAGCATTACATCGCTCCTCCGATGAGTCAGCCCCGTGGTTCCCGGGGAGACGGGCTGCAGCTTGAGCTCTGTGGGCAAGTCTGACCAGGCCCATCTCACTCATGCCTGTGTTTGCCTTGCAGCTGTGTAAATGAGCATGGAAGATTATGATTTCCTGTTTAAAATTGTTTTAATCGGCAATGCTGGTGTGGGGAAGACGTGCCTAGTCCGACGGTTCACTCAGGTAAGGACTCTGGAGTCTGGGTTGGGTTTCTCTCTGAGGCCTGCAGAGCTGCTGGTAGTGGTTTAGTCCCTGAGTCGTGTCTGACTCTTGCAACCCCATGGGCTGTAGCCCGCCAGGCTCCTCTGTCCATGGGATCCTCCAGGCAAGGATACTAGAGTAGGTTCCCATTCCCTTCTCCAGGGGATCTTCCCGACCCAGGGATTGAACTCGAGTCTCCTGCTTGGCAGGCGGATTCTTTACTGCTGAGACCCAAAGGCAAACAGGGTTAGGGGCTCCTAATAGGATGGGTGAGCAGTACCCACCCCAGCCTCTTGGCTGCCAGTCCTTAACAAGCCCTTTCCAAGCGTACCAGCTCTATTTCCTAAACTAGAAGGTTTGTTTTTGACATTTAAAAATTTTCACCTTATTTGGAATCTCAGCAGTGGTGAACACGACCACTCTTTTCTCTGTGAAATACCCTTTGCTCTTTTCTTTCCTTTTGTTTCGATTTTTTTAATTGAAGTATAGTTGGTGAGCAATATTATATGTTACAGGTGTGCAGTATAGTGATTCACCCTTTTTCAAAGGTTGTACTCCATTTAGAGTTATAAAATGTTGGCTGTATTCCCTGTGTTGTGTAAAAGATCCACAGAGCTTATTTGTTTTACATGTAACAGTTTGTATAGGCTAGAGATTTTAAACCATCCCCAGGGAGCACGGCTCAGTGAGTTACCACCAGCCCTCCCAAGCCTCCCATGGCTTCCTCTAGTGAAAGGGGTGAGTGGTTTTGCTTTCAGTCTTCAGTATCAAAAATACCTTTGTTGTTGTTTAATCACTAAGTCGTGTCCAACTCTTTGTGAGCCCATGGACCATAGCCCTCCAAGCTCTAGTCCATGGGATTTTCCAGGCAAGAATATTGGAGTTGGCTGGCATTTACTTCTCCAGGGAGTCTTCACATTACAGGAATCGAACCCATGTCTCCTGCTTGGCAGGTGGATGCTTTTACCACTGAGCCAAAAGAGAAACCCATCAAAAATACCTTTTTTGAGAAAAAAAAAAAAAACAGATTACTCATTAATAATAATACAAATGAAAACCAATAATAATTAAGTGGAAATGAATTTGGACATCAAGTTAAATTCACACGTTAACTTTTTAAAAACTCAGATTCAAATTAAACCACTCAAGCTCCCTGCTGATGCCCTCTCAGTTCCTCCCAGAAAACTGACTGAATCATTTTGGTTTAGAACCAAATATGCTGATTTTTCTAACCTACTCCATGAGAATGAAATGAGAACAATGAAGGACCGTTTGAGCCAAATTAGATGTTCCCTCTGGGTTGAGTCCTTTGTTCTAAGTACAAGTTCCCTTTGGGGGGCTGCCCTTTTGAGAATTATTGCCAGAGATTATATACCTGATTTTACCCAGAAATGGGTGGGAAATCATTCTGAGATTGACCTTCTTTTGTGTTTTCCCAGAAAATTATGAATGGCATCCTTTTCAGGATTTATCATGCATGCATCTTGCATTTTCATCAAGTGCTAGTGGGGAAGTTAAGAATAGCTCTTCTGTCTAAGGCAGAGGGCAGTTTGATGCTGGGGAAAGCACACTGGCTTGAGAAGACCTGGACCTTCATCCCAACTCTGCCCCAGCTCGCCTGGGAGCCTTGCCCAGCCTCCCTGCTTTCCTGTGATCTCCAAGGCCCCGTCCAGCTCTGAGAGTCTGTGGTTCTATGGAAAACCAGAGAGGCAGATTGGATAACACAAGCAGCTGGAGGGCACAGAGTAATCTTTGGAAATGTCAAGGTTTTTCCCAGGATAATGAACACAGAACAGAACTTGTTACAAAGCCAGGTGTGCGTGTGTGCTAAGTTGCTCAGTCGTGTCTGACTCTTGGCAGCCTTATGGACTGTAGCCCACCAGGCTCCTCTGTTTATGGGATTCTCCACCAAGAATACTGGAGTGGGTTGCTGTTCCCTTCTCCAGAGGATCTTCCCTACCCAGGGATCGAACCCACATTTCCTGCTTCTCCTGTGTTGCAGGTGGATTCCTTACCACCGAGCCACTGGGAAAACCATGGTCTGGTGAAATAAAAAATGATAAGCTTACTGGCATCTGGGTTCAGTCAGCCGTCATGGTGTAATATTTGAAACTCCAGCTGGTTTTACTTCCACCTAACGTTAGTACTCTTTTCTGCTTTTGGCAAGCGGATGAGACTGCAGAGATGTAGAAAAGTTTGCAGCCCCTTTATCGAAAATTCCCTTGACCTTGTCTTATTACTGAAAGTTCCCTTAGAAAATTTTCAGCCCACTCTTCTCATTTTATAGGTTAAAAAAACCCCTGCGGTCTAGAGGAGTGAAATGACTTATTAGCAATCTCGTATCATGTTAGTGGCAAGGCTGGGATGAGAAGCTGGATCTACTAGCTCACAGCGTGATTGTTTTTATCTTCTGCATGTTCTCTCCTCAGAGACCATAGGAATCTGGCCTTTCTTATTTAAAAGCCTAATTCTTATCATCAGGGATAAAAATGCCTCCCCACCCCTTTTTTGGGCACACCACTTGGCATGTGGGATCTTCGTTTCCTTACCAGGGATTGAACCTGTGCCCCCTGCAGTGGAAGCTTGAAGTCTAAACTATTGGACCACCAGGGACATCCAGAAATGTTTCCATTTTTAAACAGTTATATTTAGCAGACTCTTTGTGACCCTATGGACTATACAGTCCATGGAATTCTCCAGGCCAGAATACTGGAGTGGGTAGCCTTTCCCTTCTTCAGGGGCTCTTCCCAACCTAGAGATTGAACCCAGGTCTCCCGCATTGCAGGCAGATTCTTTACCAGCTGAGCCACAAGGGAAGCCCAAGAATACTGGAGTGGGTAGCCTATCCCTTCTCCAGCGGATCTTTCCCAACCCAGGAATCGAATCAGGGTCTTCTTCATTGCAGGCGGATTCTTTACCAACTGAGCTATCAGGGAAGCCCAACCAATAAGCACACCACCCATTAGATTTTCTTTTCTGTTTACTTTATACCCCTCTTGGCTCCTCAACTCCACCCCCCGCCCCCAGAGTTCATATTTCATAGACAGGATTATGTTTGGTTTTGTTATTTAGTTGACAGTTAAAAATGGATTGGATTCAGCTGTTTTTGAGGAATGAGGAATTGGGGAATGAAATGATGAGGGAGACATTGGGAAGGGTTTGTTTTATTTTTTGGCATTTGTTCCACTGCAAAACAGCTGGAGCTATAAACTTGAAGCTTGGCAGCCTTGTGTTTGAGCCAAACCAAAATAGAAGAAAATTGATTCAATATTTATAAGTAAAGTTATGAATGTTTATATTTACATGGTTTGCAGACGTGCAGAGGAACATTTGCTGTCGGTTTGATGCTCAGTCTTTCAAGTTCAAACTTTAATTAAAGACTTCTCTTATTAGGGAATAGACTTAATTAATGATGCTCCCAATCTTAGCTCCCAGAGCTAATAAAGCCCATTTTATTTTAATTCCTGGAAATTCTGGAGTGTGAATGTGAAGAGGGAAGAGAAACTAGATGGAGGGTTTTTTTCTTGATAGAATTCCTTCCCTCCGACTTCCTCTCTAAGCTTACGGGAAATATTATGGAACAGTAAATTACAGGGTACATGTAATTTTACTAAAATCATACCTTTTTAGTTCAGCTTCCAATATGATGTAAAGCTTTGTTTTGAAGTACTTATGTTAGACCAGAGAGGGACTGGTTTGCCAGAGGTCACCCAGAGCTCCTTAGGCTGCTTGCTGCCTCTTGGTTTGGTGCTATTTCTACTATTCTGTCCCCCTGGATGAATTCATTTTCTTCATTTATTGTCTTAGGGTCGTTGGCCCCATGTAGTTTTGTGTATATGGTACATTGCACTGGAGGAAATGGTTATCACCCTCAGGGGAGAGGGAAATTCCAAGCATCACTGTCTCCTTGATGTTTCTTGTGTTGATTTCTTGTTCCTTTCTTCATCTTGGTGGTTCACACCCATGGCTGTTCATGCCCCAGACTAGGAGCCAGTTTTAATTTTCCTTGATCTCATCTTTTAGAGCGCTTATCCATTTTGCCCTCACCCTAACCATCCCAGTTTCATCCCTACGGCTCCATGTTCCTGAGTCTTATCCTTGTGTCTGATTTTTGTTTCATTCTTTGAAGTTAATTCCCCTGTCCTTTCCCAGTTCTCTTCCTTTACCCTCTCTGTCTGCTTCCTCCTTTCTTTGTCCCTCTTTCCCCTTCCTTTTTCTTTCAACATTTCTCTCTCTCCCATTCATCCTCCTTTCTCCTCCCTCAAAACATACACACACACAAAAGATAAATTAAACAGGGTTCCCATGATACTAACCAGAGTTCTCTCTTCTATCAGTTAACTCAGCCAAAGGAAGGGGCTGGCAATGGGGTGGGGGAGGATTTCATTTAATTGAAAGCTTTGCTTATTGTTATTTTCTATTATTTCTGCTTTAGGGTCTTTTCCCCCCAGGACAAGGAGCCACAATTGGAGTTGATTTTATGATTAAGACAGTGGAGATTAATGGTGAAAAAGTAAAGGTAAGATGCTATATGTCCAGTAAGGCTTTCATTGTGCTATGTGAGAAGAAGCAGTTGTTTTCATAACATTTATTAAATCACCTAGTGGAAACCCACATTAAAAATGACATACCCAGCTATGACAGCTTATTTCCAGACAGAGTTCCTCTGTTCTCTTCATAGGGGCAGAAAGGGGTTGAGGGTAATATGTTTACAGATCAGAAGACAGCAAGAAAAGAGCTAAGGCCTGTTTGTCCTGCTCTTGTCATGTTGGATGAGATGTAAAAACAAGGAAGAAATTTCTTTTGGGAATCTTTTGAGTTGGGCTCTTAAAGCCTAGGTACTTCTTTTTTCTTTCTTTCTTTTTCTCCATCTCTCCCTCCATCCCCTCTCCCCCTCCTTTGTTTCCACACTGCACACTTTGCAGGATCTTAGTTCCCTGACCACAGATCGAATCTGGGCCTTCGGCAGTGGAAGCACCAAGTCCTAAGCACTGGACTACCAGGGAATTCCCTACTTCTTTCTTAATCGCAGCCTCATTAAAGAGCCTGCTGATTTCTACATTCATCATTCTGCCATATGAATCATTTATTAGAATTATTCTGTCTCCCACCCTAACCCAACCCCTGATAAGCGAGAAATACTAAATTAGGGGTCCAGGAAGGGTCCATGATCTGCCCCCCACCCCTGCTTTGTGGCCTCTGGGTAGTTTGGTACCTGCAAGAGCTACACTGGGTTCAGGAACAAGAAAAGGGAGGGAGTGTTTTTCAAGCACCTAATATGTGTCAATCCCTCTGCTGCCTTCTTTTACATTTAACTCAATCCTTATTGTAAACCCTGTGAGGTAAGTGCTATATTATCTTCATTTTGTATTTTTTAGAGAGGTCTAGTGATTTGTTTATCCATGATTACATGTTAGCAAGGGAGGTAGGCAGGATATGAATTGGTTTTATATGAGCCAGTGAACCCCATCGCTTCCCTGGGGTCTCCCCTGCTATGGAACAGGGGAGAAAGCAGGCATAATAAGCCATTGCCTTGGAGCAAGGAAAGAGGGAGATGATGGAAAGAAATGTGCGGTAAGACTAAGTTACTTGGAAGGAGGGTAGAGATGCGATCTTTGGCACTATGCCCGTCAGAGTGAGTGAGATTCCACAGTCAGACCTTTCAGAGATGAGTGCCATGGAAAGAAGGGACGATCCTGGTGTCAACAGCACAGTGAGCACTGTGGCATCAGAGTTCCAGCCAGACCCCAACTTCAGCACTTCAACCTCAGTACCCCATCCTTGGCACCCCAACCTCAGCACCCCAACCTCAGACCTCAGCATCCTAAGTGTGAGTCCATGCCGCTTGCATCCTTCTCCCGTAGGTACCTGCAGTCCTGCCTTCGGATGCCTCAGGAAGGACGGAGAAGCTCCAGGGTGCTCTTACAGCATGCCACAGGCACACAGAGCTGTGTTTAGGATGGGGCTCCTGAGTGGGGGACAGAAACTTTCCCAGGGTCTCTTCCAGCTCTGACTCCTCAGAGGGGTTCGTTACGGCAAAGACGTCTATGCCAGATACAATAGTGACGGAGAGCTGGGCCCTCTGGAAAACAGTAGGTGGACTCCATGTGAGCGTCCGCTGGAAAGTTCAGAAAACCAGTGTGTTGGGGTGGAGAGAAGGAGCCAGGCTGCGGGGAGAGGAGGCAGCCAGGAGCGTGCCCTCGAGAGGCAGTGGCAGAAGAGCCACGTGTAATGCTTTCTGGTTCCAGCAGAGGGAGCTGGTTGCCATCCCAGGGAGCTGGGTTAAGTTCACTCTCATTTTATTTACAGTTATTTGGTTTTGTCATTAATACCCATATATATGTATGGGTTCATTCCTTTGAACAGAAAGGTTCGCACCTGCCGTGTGCCAGATTCTGGGAATAGAAAGCAATGAATAAAGAAATAGTGGCCATTGTTAAAGAACAGGCTTATTTTTCTTTCCTCAATTCCCAAGTTTACGTATTACATTTATTCCACTTTCTGTGAACCATAACCTCATTTTTAAGTACTTATTATACGCAGCTAAAAGTCCATCTTTTTATAGTATCTGAATCTACCACAGACTTCCCGAGAAGGTTTATGTCTTACTCATCTTTGGATCACAGCACAGTTCCCATTTCTGCCGCCACTTCAGGCCTCTGGTCGTTCAGCTGTGAGAAGTGAGAGTTGGCTCATCTCCCAAATCCAGTTTTAATGCATCTTTGCCTGTGAATCTTTCTAGCCATATATGTAGAATCAAGACAGAAAATGACCCTCTTCAACCACATTAATCCAAGGGTCTCATGAACACGGGCCCAGGAGGAGAGCAGCCCGCGTCCCACTGAGGAAACAGTTATTTTCTTATTATTGTCAGTGTTCTTTAACATGTACCGAGTCCCTCTTCTCAGTGAGAGTTTAGTGACTTTTTGCTGGGAGTCTGCAGACTTTCCCAGCACCCCAGGAGAGCCCATGGAAAGAGAATCCTCTGCTGGTTTGCACAGAATCACCCACCTGGCAAGAGGCAGGGCAAGACCTGGATGCTAATTTTTCTCCTGAGTGCTCACCATCCTCCCTCAGCCTCACCTACAAGTCCCTTTCTTTCTAGGATGGCTCCCAGGATCACAGGCAGCTAATCAATGGTATTAGAAGGATTCCCATAGCTATTAAGTGAAGAAAGTGGAAGTGTTAGTCGCTCATTTGTGTCCCGACTCTTTGCGAGCTACCTCATGGACTGTAAGCTCCTCTCTGTCCGTGGAATTCTCCAGGCAAGAATACTGGAGTGGGTTGCCATTTCTTTCTCCAGGGGATCTTCCCAGCCCAGGGATCGAACCCAGATCTCCTGCATTGCAGGCAGATTCTTTACTGTCTGAGCCACCAGGGAAGCCCATAGCTATTGAGGCGTAGAGTCAAATCAGTGGAAGCAAAGTTAAAGAAGAGGCCCTTCTCTTAAAGTGGTCTGCACTGTGAAGGTGACCTTGGGTAGAAAATATAATTAAAACCTATATAGAATTTTCTCTTATCCATTGATTTCTTTTAGACTGTCATAAATTAATAAGTATTAAGCAAAACTCTAAGCCCAGTCTATGACATTTTAACCTTAGGAGATTTGTTATAATAGAAATAGAAGGTTTGCTGGACTTTTCTCTCATCAGGTATGCATTGCATAGATAGGAAAGTCTTGAGAGTAGGCTCACGTATTTGCTCTGTCAACCATCTGTCCATCCTTTCGTTCATCCAGCCATCCTGTGTCAGAGTGAATGCTTTGTTCCAAGCATTCACTTTGTGAATGCTTTGTGGTATGGTAAAGCGTCTTTCTTCCCTAGTAACTTCCTGTCACCTTTCACAAACATTTCATCCGTGAAACCTTCTTTAACTCCCTATTAATCATTTAAGCAGAAAGAGTTCATCCTTCCTTTGTGATTCCACCATCCTCAGATCATTCAGTTAGCCATCATTTCGATGTGTCCACCATGAACCACTGACTGTTTTAGGTGGGGCCCTGGAGTCTATGGTTAAATAAGAGGCAGCCTTTGCCCTCAGAGAACTCAGTCTTACAAGGGGACACAGTAGATTGCAATAATTTGGCCGTGCCACATGGCATGTGGCATCTTAGTTCCTTGACCAGGGTTCGAACCTGCCCTCCCTGCAGTGGAAGTGCAGAATCTTAACCTCTGGACCACTTGGGAAGTCCCTGTAGTACATTTTTGTAGCAGTGAGGCAATACAGTGGTAGTGCAGAGAAGAGAGTGGACAACAGCACAGCCTCAGGCTGGAAGTGAGAGTGGTTAGAAAGCCCTGGGCAGGGGTACTGAGAACATATTGATGGACATGAGACCCATACCAGGAGACACTGTCCTGCTGGCCCCTCTTTAATAGAACATCTCCTGTCTTACCATGGGCTTCCCAAGTGACGCTAGTGGTGAAGAACCTGCCTGCCAGTGCAGGAGAGGTAAGAGATGTGGGTTCGATTCCTGGATCAGGAAGATCCCCCGGAGGAGGGCACGGCAACCCACTCCAGTATTCTGGCTTGGAGAATTCCATGAACAGAGGAGCCTGGTGTGCTACAGTCCATAGGGTTGCAAAGAGGCAGACATGACCAAAGCAATTTAGCATGCATGCCTATCTCATCATAGTTAGTCCGCTGTGTATTCATCCTCCTTTACTATGAGCATTTTGATATCAGAGATCATGCTTTATTTCTGCATCTATTTATGATCTGTAAATGCTGAAAAAGAGCAAACAGATTGCAGAGAGAATAGTGAAACCAAGTTGAAAAATAAAGGCAGTGGAATACGGATCTCCTCAGAAATTAACCATGAGGCTAGGAAGAGGAAGCCTCCCCTTTGGGAAAGCAGCCTGCATCTCGGCCAAGACATCTAATCACTTTCCTGGAAGATATTTCGGTGGTTTTAATTCTCAGAGCTGTTCTCAAGATGTGCCTGTCATGAGAACGTACTGATGTCTAATGATCAGCAGTATTAAATCCAACCACAAGTGTTTTTCAAGGTTCACTGTGGAATTAAGATAATAGTCTTTTGTTCTAAGACACAGCCTGGAGAGGGGAGCCAAGTCCCTAGGTTTGAGACAGAAGAGAAGTAGCTTTTGTCCTGGCAAAAGCTGTAACATCTGTATGGTCGCCTTCAGCATACACAGGCTTTCATGTACATCATCAAAGGGCAGCTGTGACTTCAAATCAAAGGAGAGCCTGTGAGCCTCTCTTTGGTGGCAGGGACCACCGGTCACTCAGTCTTCTCGGCTAAGCTGATCTGAGCAGAGGGTGATACTGACTGCCTCGTCCTCTCTGGATGCAGTTGGACGTCTAAATCAGCCTCTGGCAGCAGAGCAGCATGATGTATGGACTGAGTCCTCTCCTGGGGGGTCAGAGTCTGGAGTCTGAGTCCCAGCCTTGTGAGTTACCTGCTAATGAAAGGGAGGCATAAACTCACCTACTTTACTGGGATTTGTTGTAAGAATGAGATGAGACCATGGATAAATATTTGAACATTTACTATTTTCCAGATCCTGTAGGGGAGAACTGAGAGGAAAGTGGACCCCAAAGTCCCCCCTCATGAAACTTTCCATCTAGTGAGAAAGATGGTTACGGAACACATTATTACAAATAAATAAGTGATTCAAGTGTGTCAAGTGGGACTTCCCTGCTGGTCCAATGGTGAAGAATCTGCCTGCCAGCACAGGGGACACGGGTTTGATCCCTGGTCCGGGAAGATCCCCCACACATTGCGGGGCCAGCTAAGCCCATGTGCCCAGCTAGTGTGCCTGCCCTCTAGAGCTCGTGGGCCAAAGGGAGCAAAACCATCACACTGAGAAGCTCACGCAATGCAACTAGAGCGTAATCCCTGTTCATCACAGCTCGAGAAAGCCTGCAAGTAGTGGCCAAGACCCAGTGCAGCCCAAAAGAAAAAGTGTGTTTGGTGCTGTGATAGAAAATTATAGGCTTGGTTAGAGGAGAGATAATTTTGGGGTGGAGATGGGGAACCTGGCCTAATCCGAAGGTTCCAGAAGTCTTCCCTGAGGAAATGATGTCCTGCTGATGGGGTGGATGCCCCTTGTGATGCATGAAATCAATGCAGTGAGAAGGGGAGATGACAGTGTGGTTTCTCAAGGCCTCGGATTTGTCCCACACTCAGCAGTCTCTCTGGGGAAGAGTTTCTCTCTCAGAAGTCTGCTCTGTGCCGGGAAATCCAGGTTGAAATGAGAGGTGTTTTGCCATCTCTGTTTTTAGAACCATCAGTTATTAGGTCTTCAGACTGGTAGATGACTTCAGCAGGTTTGCACGTTATTAACCTCTTTTAACAAAGAAGTTGCGAAAGCCGCATGAGATTAGGTGACTTGCCGAAGGTCAGAGGGCTTACAGGTGGTGGAGGGAAATTATTTTCCTTGTCTGCCATGGCATCGTTCCTGTTTTCATTAACAAAGGTAATATCTTAATATATTCATGTGAATGGACTTTTTTAATCCCCCCTCCAGTTGTTGACTAAATGCCAACAATCACAGTGACGCCTTTCCCTGGATCCCGACTCTTGTACTAGGGCATCGTGATGAAGGGCAGAGACTCTGGGACTTCCTGGCTGTCAAGGGGTTGAGACGCTACGCTTCCAGTGCAGAAGGTGTGAGTTCAGTCCCTGGTCAGGGAACTAGGATCCCACAGGCCACTTGGCATGGCCAATAAAGAAAAAAGAGCCAGGACTCAGACCACACTGCATGGTTGAATCTGCTCTAGGACACATTGGCTTTTGAGACACTGGGAAAGTTAATTAATCTCTCTGTGCCTCAGTTTCCTCACATGAGAAATGATGCAGGAATAGTATTTACCTACCTCATAGAGTTCTTAAGAGGAGTAAATGAGTTATTATGTATAGAGTACTTAGAATAGAGCTTGGCATGTAAATGCTCGACAGGTTGGTTGTCTAGTTTGTTTGTTTGTTTGTTTAAATAATGAATAGAGGGAATTGCTTGAAACAAAAATGAGAACATTTGAAATATGTTCTAGGCATGTAAACCTTTAATAAGACATAGAAACATACTTTCTGATTTAGAAAACAAACAAAAGGGAAAATGGAAGATATGAGCATTGAAGAATCTATGGAAAAAAATAGCAGTTCTTATGTGGCAGAAACCAACATAGTATTGTAATCCTTCAATTAAAAATAAATAAATTTTTAAAAATAGCAGTTCTTATGGGAAACAGGCTTATAATAAAAGTTAAGTAGATTGTAAATATCCTACTTTCACCTTTTAAATGAAATTATATGAAAATAATCTGAATGCCTTTTAAAAAAAGAATAAAGAGAAAACAAAAAATTTAGCAAAGAAAAAGCAAAGCAAATCCCTCCTTTAACCAGACTCACCCAACGAGTTTTTTAAAAATTATAGGTGCCTTTCTCTTACAGCAAAAAATGGCCATGAACTTATTTGGTGAAGATGTTTCCATTTCTACGCACTGGAAGTGTACTGGAGTGGGTTGGCATTTTCTCCTCCAGTGAACCACGTTTTGTCAGAACTCCTTATTATGACCCATCCATCTTGGGTGGCCCTGCACGGCATGACTCATAGCTTCATTGAATTACGCAAGTCACTTCACCATGAAAAGGCTGTGATCCATGAAGGGGGTTCATTGGAAGGACTGATGCAGAAGCTGAAACTCTGATACTTTGGCCACCTGATGTGAAGAGCTGGTTCATAGGAAAAAACCCTGATAAGGGAGAGGGGGTGGCAGATGATAAGATGGTTAGATAGCATCAGCGATTCAGTGGATGTGAGTTTGAGCAAACTCCAGGAGACAGTGAAGGGCAGGGGAGCCTGGCGTGCTGCAGTCCATGTGGTCAAAGAGTCGGACGTGAGTAAGCAACTAAACAACAACAACAACAAGAGAAGGCTTGCTTTCTTCTTTGCTTCACCAACCTGATCCTTCGTTTATGCCTTTACAGCTTCAGATCTGGGACACAGCAGGTCAAGAGAGATTTCGGTCCATCACCCAGAGTTATTACCGAAGCGCCAACGCCTTGATCCTTACCTATGACATAACTTGTGAGGAATCTTTCCGTTGCCTTCCTGAGTGGCTGCGGGAGATAGAACAATATGCTAGCAACAAGGTCATCACTGTGCTAGTGGGTAAGTAAGGACTAATGAGGAGGGAAATTGATTTGTGAGTGTCCGAGAATTTATAATCACATAAGGCTTGTGCCTTGGCACCTTCCAAGGCAAACTCCAGGCCGTGGACCAGTGCCTCGTGTGAGAACATCAGCAGCATTAGATTAGAAATAAAGTGCACAATAAATGTAATGAGCCTGAATCATCCTGAAACCATCCCCTAATTCTACCCATGGAAAAATTGTCATCCATGAAACTGGTCCCTGGTGCCAAAAAGGTTGGGGACCACTGGGCTACAGCTCTATAATTCACACAGTCAGCATTCAGTTCTTCTGAATGCAGTTGAAGAGAAAATGAAATAGAGTCTATCCCACGGTGATGATTAGAAGAGTAGAGAATACTGCTGATTGATTTTCCTGTCAGCGCAGTCTCTAGAAGAAGGTGGATTGCCATGAAAGTTATATGGGCTGCTAAGCATTAAAAAGGGAACTTCCCTGTAGCTCATATGATAAGGAATCGGCCTGCAATGCAGGAGACCCAGGTTTGATTTCTTTGTCGGGAAGATCCTCTGGAGAAGGGCATGGCAACCCACTTCAGTATTCTTGCCTGGAGAAGCCCATGGACAAAGGAGCCTGGCAAGGTACAGTCCGTGGAGTCTCAAAAAGTCAGGCATGACTGAGCAACTAACACTACTACTACTAAGCATTAAAAAAAATCTAGGCCATGGAAACTGCTGATCTAGAAGTAAGATATATCTAAGTTGATAAGGAATTCATTATTGAAGAAATTGTGTTTTGCTTAAAAAGTGGATTTTGGGTAACTTTTTTCCCCTTCTTATGTTTATACTGATCTGAGAAATTGTAATTTTCAGAAAGAATCCCTTAAGGGAAATCCTGTAGTTTAATTCATCTTATAGGAGGGTAGAACCTCTATTTAGTATGAGGGGAAAACAGAAAACAACCCATGTTTTTTTTTGTGATGGCAAATACACCTGTTATACATGGAATTGAAATGAAATGGACCAGATTATTAAAAATCCTCTACTGGTGATAAAAAAATGTTAATAATATATGGTTGTTAAAATGTTTCCTTCCTGGGAATTCCATGGTGGTCCAGTGGTTGGGATGCCATGCTTCCACTACATGGGGCACAGGTTTGATCTCTTGTTGATTTCTTGTCTGGAAACTAAGGTCTGCACACCATGTGATGTGGCCAGAAAAATTTTTTTTTCTTCCTAAGAAGTAACATTGTCGTATGTTCTAGAAAGACCCAAATTTTGGAAATCTGATAGAGACTCTCAGAAACATTAAGTTAAAAATCATGGTTAACAGTAAGTTAAATGAACACATTATAGAATAAAGCATTATAGCTGCTAAAAATGTGTGAGGAGTCATATTAAGAACATTGTGTGTCACGATCTCAAATTTACAGATGAGGAAAGCAAGGGTCAGAGAAGTCAAGTTCTTTGTTCAAGGTCACACAGCATGTTAAATCGACTCCAGAGGCTGTGTTTATCCAGCTTTAATGTGCTGCCTTGTAACAAATTGTTGGACTTTTCCATCAGGCTGCTGGGTTACCTATTTGCCTCTCTGTGAGTACCAGTGCCCCCTGCTCAGACCTGAAAACCCTCCTGCACACTGGAGAATCTTTGCTGAGAAGAGCTGGAAAGCCCTCTGCTCTGGACAGAAAGCCCTGAGAACTTGAGTCAAAGCATTCCTACTTGGAATTCTGTCTAAGGAAGTTAAATGCGCACATGAGGGGACATAATTAGTCAGCTCAATATGAAAGAGGCACTGGCTTTTTAAAAAAGTTTTTATTAGGGAAAATTTTAAACATAAGCAAAATAGAGCAAACAGTATAAAGAGCACCCATATGCACGTCTCTTGGAGTGGACAGTTAACAGCTCATAGCCAGTCTTATCTGTTCCCTACCTCTTCTGTCTGCCCTCCCCTTCAGATTATTTTGAAGCAAATCCAAGATGTTGTATTAATTCAATTTGTATTATGTCAGTATGTATCTCTATAAAAGATATGACTTTTAATTCTCCTTTTAGCTGTAAGTTATCCTTCCATATGTGCTTCCTGGGGATCTGTTAAAGCATTTGTTTGTCCTGTGGCATTTTCAAGTCTGAGTTTTATTATTTCAGCCTGGAGGTGTCATTTGATGCATTCCTCTGTCACCTAGATCTCTGACAGATTTGCAGGTGAATCTAGAGCCTGCTCAGATTCAGGGTTTTTGTTTTTCATTTTAGCACATATATTGTGTAGTTGGTATTCTGAGATGATGTTCTCAGGACAGTCAAGGAAAAATGCTTGATTCTTTGTTTTTATGTTTTAAGCTTAGGCAAGTCACATCATTTTTTGTTTGTTTTTTTATTGTGTTTGTCAGTTAGTTTGGGCCATTCTGGGTCTTCATTGTTGCTTGCAGGCTTTCTCTAGTTGCAGAGATCAGGGACTACTCTTCATTGTGGTGCGGGCTTCTCATTGCGGTGGCTTCTGTTGTTTCGGAGCACAGGCTCTAGGCGCTTGGCCTTCAGTAGTTGTAGTGCATGTTAGTTGCCCCGTGGCATGTTGGGATCTTCCCAGACCAGGGATTGAACCGGTATCCCCTGTATTGCAAGGTGGACTCTTAACCACCAGACCACCAGGAAAGTCCTTTTCTTCATTTATTACTTTTCGAAGTAATGAGTTGGTTCCCAAGTCTTCCAAAAGTAACTATTGAAGTTTGTTTTTATTTTGAATATTGATATAGATTTAAATATATTTGAAGTATTCTAGTCTTGTGCAATTATTATTATTGATGCTTCTATTGTTCCATTGTTGACAGTGGGAGCCTCTTCAAGTGGGCTCTTGAGTCCTTTTGACATGACCCAGGAATCCTTGATGATTTCCTTGCTTTCTGGGATGACACGTTCCAGGTGCATCTAATGCATTTCCTACCCCTGACCTGGAATTAGCCATTTCTTTAAGAAATATTATTGTTTTTCAATGGGAAGTTGTATTCAGAAGCTAAGCCAAGGTGATAGGAATCATCTTTACTGCAGAGTTGGGGGTGGGGGAGTGTGATGGCTTTTAGGCTTTCCAGTGGACAGAGCTAGTGTATGTGTGTGTGTCTGTGTGGTGGATTCTGTAGCATCTACGGGGCAGTGTCTCATTAGGCTCTGCTGAATACTTTGACCCACAAGACTACCATAGGCCACATGGCATCACAGACATTTAGGAGAATACAGGACAACAAACACAGCTTAACAGCAGGTCAGTGTCAGGCATTCCTCTTCAGTGGAAGCCACCCTTGTAGAGTCTACAGAGCTGCCCAAGACCTTCCGGGACAGTTCAGGTGTGAGGGCACAAGGCTCGCTTCAGGCAAGCGCAGGGTCTGCTCTGGCTGGAAGCCTCAGTACCCCCATAGGAGCCAAACTCTCCTGTAGTAGACAGCCCTAACTTTCAGGGTCTTTTCAAATGAAGAATTGACACACTAAGGGAAGCCCAAAGTTAAGGCTTTCCATTCAGTTCAGTTCAGTCGCTCAGTCGTGTCCAACTCTTTACGACCCCATGAATCGCAGCACACCAGGCCTCCCTGTCCATCACCAACTTCCAGAGTCTACCATGTCCATCAAGTTGGTGATGCCATCCAGCCATCTCATCCTCTGTCATCCCCTTCTCCTCTTGTCCCCAATCCTTCTCAGCATCAGGGTCTTTTCCAACGAGTCAACTCTTCACATGAGGTGGCCAAAGTATTGGAGTTTCAGCTTCAGCATAAGTCCTTCCAATGAACACCCAGGACTGACTGCCTTTAGGATGGACTGGTTGGATCTCCTTGCAGTCCAAGGGACTCTCAAGAGTCTTCTCCAACACCACGGTTCAAAAGCATCAATTCTTCAGCGCTCAGCTTTCTTTATAGTCCAACTCTCACATCCATATATGACTACTGGAAAAACCATAGCCTTGACCAGACAGACCTTTGTTGGCAGTCATGTCTCTGCTTTTTAGTATGCTGTCTAGGTTGGTCACAACTTTCCTTCCAAGGAGTAAGCCTCTTTTAATTTCATGGCTGCAGTCACCATCCGCAGTGATTTTGGAGCCCCCCAAAATAAAGTCTGACACTGTTTCCCCATCCATTAGGTATTTATAATTCATATATAGAATTCCCAGGCCAGATGGAATTTATCAATCAAGGGTCATTTTACCATGAGCAATGTTGCCAAGCACCACAGTTGATGTACCACCTTTGTCAGATTTCCAAAACAGAAGTAGAACAATTTTTAAAGATGAAATAACACCATGAATTATTCACACTGATACTTCCATTTGTAATTCAGGACTACAGAAATTTTCTTTTGCCTCTTTAAGCTTATATCCGTATTTCCTTTCTCCCATGTCCAAATCCCTGTCCCAGTGTCACCAGCATAATTACTTATTCACTTTATCCCCCAAAACACGTATAGCAGCCACAGAATAGTGCTGCTAACACAAGCACCAACAAGATGATTTCTGCAGCAGTTTAAGATTTTTTTCCTTCAGTTCTGTTTGTCCTTAGGTTGTATGCCACTGGAGATGCGTGGTTCAATTACTGGTTAAATTCCCTTCAACTTACCTGAAATAGTTCCTCTTTGTGCGGTCATGCCACTTTGTGACAAACAGGTTCATTTGTTTAGTTTTGTTTTCAATTTTAGGAATTGCTTTTTACATTTAATTTCATATTAATTGTATAGTCGTATAAAACACTGATAAGATTTGGAAGTCACATCTCTGACACAAAGTAAATTTAGAAAGTTCTGATTTTCATCCCTCATCCTTGTTCTTTTCACAGGTAATTGTTATCTTTAAAATTAAAATTTTGTTTTAGTCTCTCATTAATAAAATAAGACACTGTATGTATGTATGTATTTTTCATCCCTTTTCCTTAGATTGAGAGCTGTGTATTATATATGCTTTGTTCTTACTTTGCTTTGTTTGCTTAAAAAGCTATCCGAATGTCTCATTCCATGATAGCCTGTAGAGATATTCCTCACTGCTTTTAAAAATCTTTTTTTTTTTTTCACTTATTTATATTTGGCTGCACTCAGTCTTCATTGCTGTGCACAGGCTTTCTCTAGTTGTGGAACACGGGCTCTAGGGTGTGTGGGCTTCGTTAATGGTGATGTGAGGGCTCAGTAGTTGTGGCACAAGGCCTTAGTTGCCCACAGCATGTGGGATCTTCCTGGACCAGGGACCGCACTCATTTCCCCTGTGTTGGCAGGCAGATTCTTAACCACCGGACCACCAGGGAAGTCCTTCCTCGTTGCGTCACATAGCTATGGTTATAGCATAGTTTATTTAGCCAGTGCCCAGCTTATGGGCATTTGGGTTGGTTCCAGTTCTTTGCCATTACAAATGGAGTGGATATGTTAAAATAAACAACCCAGGAATCATAGTCCCATTTGTTTCGCTTTACTTTCCATCTGTCTGGTTTGACTTCAGATACGGAGTTGAATTGGATGTTTCTGAATCTGCAAAAAGGTCAAATGACGACCCTCTCTCTCTGATTTTACTGCTGCTTTAGGCAACAAGATTGATCTGGCTGAAAGGAGAGAGGTCTCCCAGCAGAGAGCCGAAGAATTCTCCGAAGCTCAGGACATGTATTATCTGGAGACCTCAGCCAAGGAATCCGATAACGTGGAGAAACTCTTCCTTGACTTGGCTTGCCGCCTCATCAGTGAAGCCAGGCAGAACACCCTGGTGAACAATGTATCCTCACCCTTACCTGGAGAAGGGAAAAGTATCAGCTATTTGACTTGTTGTAATTTCAACTAAAGGCTGAGGCAAGGCGAGGCGAGAAGAATCCGCAGCTGCCCTGATGGGCCACCAGTTGCTGGGGAGACCTGGCGATGACTGTGGCTCCCCCTCTGGGACCTTCTGACTCCTGTGGGCTCCCGAGCTTACAAAGCACGGTGGGCCGAGGGCCTCGTCCGCAGGCCAGCATTCGCAGAACATATAATGGTTTCACCCTTTTGCAGTCTGGAGTCGGGTCAAGGAGAAAATTGCACTAGGCGCTCCATGATCTGCAGAGCATGTTGCTTTTGTTTTTTTAAACAAGCAAGTAAAACGCATTCCTGAACACGGTCCAGGGGGAAATGTACTGTAGGGACCCCTCCTGCACGTCAGTGGGTGCATGTAGGGGCTGCTCTTTAGGGCTTCTGGGGTCCCTGGTTTTCTTGTCTACCAGATAAACCAAAACCGGGAAGGCCAAGTCCTGTCTCTGTGGTGCGTGTGGATGACTCCATGGAGATTTTGACAAGTGTTATTTTTCTTTTGTCCACGGGCACTTTCAAGAACTTTGGATGTAACAGTGAGATGAAACCTTTACCCATGACAACAGTAACAATCATTGTTTTAATAATGTACACAAGCTCCATGACTCCTTCTGGTGCTAATGATTCTGCTTTTTCACAGACCAAACGTTTTAGTACATCGATGTCCTTACATACCTTACATAGAAATAAAAGCAAAACAAAAATTAAGGGAAGTCCATGAATCAGCTCTCTTTCTCAAAGTCTCATTACGACCTTTCCTAGGACAGGTTTATTGGAAAAGAGAATACTTCTCCTTTCCTCTTCCCCTCTAAGTCTCTAGCATTTTCTTCTTCCATTCTCCCATCTTTTCTGCCCTTCAAGTAAATGAAAAAGTTTGAAAAATGAAAAAAAAAAAGAGAGAGAGAGCATGGTTGACACCCTAATATAAGAGACTAGCTCTAAGACATTATGAGTAGTAT
The DNA here is from genome assembly GCA_007570785.1 of Antilocapra americana. Lineage (NCBI taxonomy): Eukaryota > Metazoa > Chordata > Mammalia > Artiodactyla > Antilocapridae > Antilocapra > Antilocapra americana. Next base: position 12,582,090 of record ML661325.1, on the reverse strand, counting down.
GAAAAAAACCGACCCAATCTGACCAAAATACTGTGGATTAATGGACTGCAGTGCGGAGTTCTCAGCAGAGCACAGTCCTTGATAGCAGGTCTCGTCTTTTGCTTCCTGGTACTATCCATTTTGGACAGACCAATGCTTAGGATTTTGTAGATGTTTTTAGTATGGTAAGTGAGAATTGCAGTGGATGAAAAGTCTCACGAACCATTTTTGTATCTGCAATGATAACCTTAGAAAAAATCTGCTTGTGAAAGCAGATGGAGTAGTCATTTGTCATCTCCTTGTAGTGATGTTACTCTCAGACTCATGACCATTCATTCTTTCCCACATCTTTTTCTTTTCCTCACTTTCTTTCCTGATTTTCCCCTTTTTACCTTATCCTTCTCCTCCCTCCACCCCCCTTGTATGCCTATGTTCCTGCAAATCTCCAATTCAGATGGAGGTGCGTATGCCTTTACTTAGCCGATTTAAAAAACAGAACTCAAATGGAAGCCGTGCTGCTGAATATGTGTTGCTGTTTCTTCCGTGCCATACTTCCAATTTGTTCACGGATATAAATGCAAATTGGAAAGAATGATTAAAGCTGTTTGCTGTTGATGCTGTCAGATGTTTCAGTAGCTTGCTGCTTAGCATAACTGAGGGATGGGTCATGGGATTAGGATATGATAGGTAATTCCACTGTTGTTGTAGATGGTGGCAGTCTCAGTCCTGATATATAGATGTGTGAAAGCTACTGAATTTTAAATTAACGAGTCATGTACAGACACGATATTGGTGAAGCCTTTCTAGCATTTCTAGGGCAGGTTTCAGAGTGAACTGTCACTTGCACATGGGAACTGTACCTATTGTTTAAGGGACTGATGCTATGGTTGGCTTTACCATGGTTGTCCTGATCCTGTGGGTAAGAGAAAGGGAGCCCAGAAGTTTGAGTGGCTTTTATTTCAGAATCTAACTCTATAGGAAAGAAAATCATTTTCATAAACACCAACTAAAATAATTTATCATGGTTGCCTTTCCCTCCCCATCTTCCTCATCAAGCCAGCAAATAAAAGGTATTCAGAAAAGTTGACAAGATGAGCTCTTTTTACATGGTGAGGAAATGCCCTTAAGTTTAGGTCTTGTTTAGAGCAAAATCCAAAGTCCCCAGTACATCATGACCCAACTTTGTTTCATAGCAGCAAGTATGTTGAAAATAAAGTTGCTTTATGAAATAGAGGCTAGAATACTGTTAGATTGGACACAATAGTTGTAAACTAGCAGGCTGTAGGGCCACTCTTGCATTCTGAGATTATTTCCTACAGAACAATCTCCTTTATCTACTCTTGGCTGAACTTTAAGGGGATTAGAAGGCTCTGCTCTTGGCCCCTTTCCTCCTTTATTCCTTGCAGGCTTTCTGTAGTTAACAGTCACCCATCTACACCACATCAGCAGGGACATATGAGAATGTAGGGCTTTGTTTCTTTTTTTTCTCTCTTAACTGTATGAATTCTAGATTAGGCCTTATGGACGCGTGTTCCCTGATGTATCTCAAGTTTGAGAACAAGCCCTGACAAAACTGTAGGTGCTCAGTAAATGTTAGTTGAATAAACAACTTAGTGCCAAGAGGAGCTTTTCCGGTTAAAGAGAAATTTCTAAATAGAACTTGAGAAAGGACACTATTTAAATATGGTCATCTTAACCCAGGCCAGGACCCAAATGTGTTGATTTGTCTATTAGTTGCTATTGCCTTAGTCATATTTGCTAAAATGAGCCTTCTTGAATTCTCATTTAATGATGGATGAAAAAGAGGGTTATGTTCTCATAATTCAGTTTGGCCTGATCTGTGACACCACCAGAGTCTGTGTCTGCCTCCATTTTGATGTGATCTTTTTTTTTTTTTTTTCTGCCTCCATTTTGATGTGATCTTTTTTTTTTTTTTTTAATAAAGTCACTGAATATATGACAAACTTTTTTCTGTTTACAATGCATCATAATCCTGTCATAAAGCCAGATCTGGAGAATCTGTGAAATCATATAGTTTACTCATATTAATGATATTATGGCTTTGTATAGGCTGTATCCTCAAAGGATTTTATGCTTTGTCCTTTACCTATGCAAGGCTTTTTAGTCCTCCATGTGTTTTGTTAGAGCTATTGAATTATATTCAGTTTTAAGTTTGATTACATGTAGCCAGTTACCCTTTCTGTGGATTATGTAGAGTAGGCCATTAGCTTTCCCTGGCCTTTTCTTCTTCTTTTTTCAGTTGTTTCATGTTAGCACCTCTGGGTAAAAAGGCAAGAAAATAACTAAAAGTGAAAATGAAATGAATTGATGGTGTGTTAGTTTCTGAGTTAGAGTTTGGTAAGAGAGGCAAAAGCCATTGGCCAAAATAAGATACTTGGATTAGGGCTATTTAAGCCATTTAGACTTGTTGGAGAGAAAAGGCAGTATTTAACCAAGGACTGGATTCTTTCCTGTTCTGTTTATGAATGTATGTCTTTGGAGGACACTGGTGACTTCCAGTGTTAGATAATGATTTGCCTCATTTACCCCTTAAACTATCCCATAATTCTGCCAGATCCACTATCAAGGTTCAGTTAATGAATCTTTCTGAGTAGATACCAGTTGCAAATGATTTTGAATTGATCCTCTGGCTAAAATGAAAACTTCTTTCTTTTTTAATGATCTACATGAATGAGATCATATAATCAGAAAAAAAACTGTTTAGTTTTTCCCATGTATTAAACCAACAGCTTTAAAGATAGACATTTTCTGTTTCTTAATCCTGCAAAACTCTGTGTATTTCATAATCATAAGTACTCTAAGGATCACTGCCCTGTTAGCTTCTGAAAGAGCTCTTCTAGGATTTACCATTTGTTTTTTTCTAGACGTTTTTAGTTTTGTTTTTTTTTTACTTCAACTGGTTACTTATTCTCTTCAACCATGGCCCTGACAGATGTATTTTAGTGCAACTAATACTCTTGAGACTTAGCTAGAAAATGAAAAGCAGTGAAAAAACATGTTACACTTCTGACAAAATGTACTCTACATAAACAGTATGGTTAAATACTAATTTGGGGCTAAGAAAGGGATGTACTTTAAATTTTTTATTTTTTTCTTCTTCTTGGGTTTCATATCTGTGACCTGAGCCTATTTGTGTTTGGAGGGAAAAATTATTTCCCTTAGATTCTTCAGACTGGGGAGAGAGCATACTGAACTGAGAAATTATCATCCCTTCCAATAGCTCATTAATTATAGTAATGTTAGAGCAAAGGAGACAACACTTGATCTTGATTAAGCCCATGGGAACTTTGCAGTCATTTTTGGGGAGCCATTGTTTAAAAACAAATTGAGATCAGCTATAGCCCAATACAGAATGTTTTTGGTGATAAAAATAATTGAGGCAAAGCAAAGATGGCAAAGGGATTTTAGATATAAAACGTTTGAACAATATTTGAAGGACTTGGGGAAGTTTAGCTTGGGAAAGAGAGGAATACAATTGGTACATTAGAATAAGACGCTGGTTTGAAGGAGTGGAATAAGACCCACTGAATAGAGGTCATAGGGCCATGCACTTGAACTTCACCTTAGAGAGAACTTTCTCAACAAGTTGGTTCCCCATGGAAGGGGCTGCCTCTGTTTAGCAAAGGCTCGATGAGAATTTGGCAAAGATGGTGTGGAGAGGATCCCGGCACTTGTTGGGGTGGACGAGATGACCTATTAAAATTGTATGTACTAGCACTTTGCTCCTCATAACATGTTCAGTTAAATATCTGTTGATCCACAGCTAATAATTTTTTTAAGATTTTTGCTCTTCTGCCCAAAGTGCATTCCTGTCTCCAGGAAGGAGGTTGGTTACATGTCATTAGGTCAAGAGACTGGCCATTATACCCTTAGGCTGGAACTGCTTTTTTTTGGTCCATTCGGTGATGTCTTGTTGAAATCACAAACTGGATCTTGAGTCAAAGATTAAAAACGTATTGTTTTAGTAGAAGTTACATGAACTGTTCCCTTCTCTAGGGGATTTTCCCAACCCAGGAATCAAATCCCTATCTCCCGCATTACAGACAGACTCTTTCATCTGAGCCACCAGGGATGCCCACATGAAATCATGGAAATTATGTATCTGTCACTTGCCAAACATAGGCCATGCTCGGTTTTAGTGAATAATTGCTATCTCTTCAGGGTTTCAGGATAGACCTTTTTAGCATAGCAGAATCTTCAGTAAAAGATCCCATAAATATACAAACATGAAGTTTTACAGCTCCCATCACAGATGGGCTGGTGGTCAGTGGCACAAAGCAGTTCCCAAGATTGATCTTGGAAAAAATCTCAAATGACATTTGGTTAGTTAGTCTGATTTTTTTAAACATGATCTGAAAATGGTTTTAAAAGAATGGAGACCAAGTTGCTTCATGTAGAAAGTAACATCATATAGATCTTTGATTTGAAAATCAGAGATAATTTTAAGCAATATTTACAAATAAAGCCCATGACTCTAATGATTCCACCTGCAAAATAACTTGCATCCTTGCAAGGCTGGTAGATGGCTCTTTATTGGTCTTCTTAAACAAAATCATTGGTCTTGCATCGCTATGGTGAGAAACATTTGAGTTTGGGTGAGACTTTCTTTGATTCCTTTGGATGAGAAATCAGAGCACAAAAGCTACCCTCCTCTTTAACTGACCTCATGATGTGCATGAGTCAAAATTTCACTTTTCCACTGAGTTAAAGCAAAATTTTCAGAGGTGTTGTATTCTAGTTCCTGATGGAATCCTTGGTGGGTTGTGACTTTGACACATCAGGGAGTGACGTAGGGAGGTGATTAAAGGATGGAGCACTAGGGTAGGGGTGAGGAGTCCTAGAATTCCCATGAATTAGCTGTAACATTATGCAAAGCACAATCTCTTGAGCATCCGTTTCCTCATCTACCAGATAGACCAATAGTAATAATATCTGTCAGGATTATTGTGAAGATTTGATAAATTGAAAGTACTGAACTTGGTAAACAGTAAGCGTCCAAGTATTTGTTCTTTTCTCCTTGATGAAGAGCAGACTTTGGATGGTTTGATACAAGTATAGATCCTTTGAACAAAAGAAGGAACCCTCCTGACTTCAGAAAATCAAAACCGAAAACTCCAAAGAGCCTTAAAAGAAAGTCATGTATTTAATCCATTTTTCTGCCTTAGTGCATAACTGTTACCCAAGAGACTCCACTTCTTTACCTACTTCAAGAAAGGTATTCTCTCTCTTCCAGTGGGCAATTCCAGGGTTGTAAACTCATTATCAGGAAACTTAACCTTATTACTGAAATACCTCACAGTGCAATTTGAACCTCTTTCATCTTGATCCCATCCTCCACAAGAAGAAAAATTGGTTGATCCTATCTTTTTTTTTAAAGGGCTGTGCTTGCCATTTATTATTACCCTTTTGCCTCATTTTAAAAAAAACTGACAGAAAATGCTCATTAAGGTGATAATTATTATCCCCTTGGGGAATGTCAGGATTCTTATTGATAGCGATCGATCGGATTTAGATCACAAACACTGTTGTAACTCTTCAGTTATTCAGTAATTTCTTCTTTAGTTAACATGTTTTTGATAACCAAGTGTGCTTCTGAAGACTTATTCTGGTTGTGTGGCTCTCGTTTTCTCCTCTTGGTAAAAGTGGAGTCACAAACCCCAGCTTTGTCAACTGCTTTTAGAATGTAATTTCATATATGACATAATTTGATGGACATAATTACCAACACCTAATATTAGCAGGGTTTCTTGCCTTTTCTGCATTCTGAAATAAAAATCAGAATACCAAATTACTAATAAAGCAAAAATTCTTGCACAGAATAGCAAAAGGTAAGAATCTGGTCTGCTAGGATAATTTGTCACTGGTTGGCTGAATGGTGCAGAGCTTTTGTTTAAAGCTACACAGTTATGCCTGGATTAAATAACAATAGCAAAACTTGAGAAGCCCTCTGAAAAACAGCTGCTAAACATACTGCTTTCTGGAAAGTAACCATTAAGAATAACTATTCTCTTGTTCTATACAATTGCTGAATGTTAATGGGACTTTCTTGTAGGCTGCTTGAATGTCAGTTGATTTATTAAAAAAAAATTTGTGTGTGAATCCTTTTATTCCTTTAAGGCATTTTGGGGCTTTCATGTTCCTGTTTAGACAATTTCAAATGACTGGAATGCTGGCTTCTAATTTCTGCTCACTGAAGTGGCCTCTAGACATAACAGATGGTTGGGGCTTCTTTGATGATCTGAAGGGAGCTACTTAAATACACTTACGTAAAGTGTATGAATAAAATTGCTGTTTTCAGTCAAAACAAAAACAAAAACACTTTTGATCAAAATTTCAGATAATAAAGGGTTAAGAGATTTTTTTTCATAACCTAAAGGGAAAAAGTATGCACCGTATATATTGTTGCATACATTTTAATGCATGACTTTTAGTATACGGATGAAATAGAATACAAAATATATAATTCTGGACGTCTTCTCAGCAGCTAGTTAAAATATTTAGATAAGCTGTTTTATGAAGACTTAGAAAATCCCTAGTTTCCCTTTACATATCTCTTTCCATCGAAATGGATCTTTAACATAAACATAGTTGTAACCAACAAATATAAACAAACTTGTTCATCATGGAGTCTTATGAACTCAGCTCTTTATTGGTTATTGGTTTTAAGCATAGGCTCTCAATAATATCTAAATACATCAATATAGAAAATCTAACTATTAGCTTCAACACAAGCAAAATACTTGATTTTAAATGTTAATATGCAGATATTAACGGTATGCTGTATCCTGTCTTCTGTGTTCATGTATTCGTTTTTAATAAAATGCCTGTTAGAAATATAAGCCAATGATGATGTGAGTGCAATTATCTGAAAACATTTTGTAGAAAGGTGATTGTCTGAACACTTTAATCAACATTAAAAAGGGGTAGAGGGAGCAGGAATCTGACAAGATATTTTAAAATGAAGTTGCATTTCTCTTTTCAAAATGCAGACATAATTTGTACATCATGTAATTTACCCCTTTAAAGTGTACAATTCAGCATTTTTTGGTATTTTCACAAAGTAGTGCAACCATCAGTATTCTTTGACTCGAGAACATTTTCATCATCTCCCAAAGAAATTCTGTACCCATTAGCAATCACTCTTCCTGATTCCCCATCAACCTCTCACAACCACTAATCTATTTTGTTGCTGCAGATTTGCCTATCCTGGGCATTCCATATAAATAGAATCATAAAATATGTGCTCTTTTGTGTCTGGCTTCTTTCACTTAGCATAATGTTTTTAAGTATCATGTTGTAGCATGAATTAATACATTTTTATGGCTAAATAATATTCCATTGTATGTATACACATTCCACATTTTACTTGTCCAGCAGTTGATGGACATTTGGGTTGTTTTCACATTTTGGCTATTATAAATAATGCTGCTATATATATATATGTATATATATATATATGTATATATATATTTGTGTAGAAGTTTTCTGTGTGGGCATGTTTCCACGTCTCTTAAAATTTAAGCAATTAGTCTAGCAAATCAAGTCACTTGTGTTCATTTAAGCAGAGCTTCTTAAAATCCTTAGATAATGCAACTTAGAATGTTAGATCAGTTGGTCAATTAGGAGACTCTTGAATAATGGCTGACATACTTGTGTGTCTATAAGAATTTTTCTATGAGGCCATCATTTAGATATGACAGTCAATGTCATGAAGACTGCTTCAGTCTTGGGTTTTTCATCACATGGAGAATTTTGTGGGAAAGGATGGCTACAAATCATACTAGAGAGCAGCACTCAATCTTCAAGGATTCAATGAAAGAGCACTTTTAATACACAATTCCTTTATGAATATTGACTGTCTTTCAAAAAGTGGATTTTCCTTCTTGAAAAAACATTTTCAAATTGCCAAACCACTTGACTGTCCATTATAGCTTTGGTTTTTATTATTAAGAAATACTTCATACTGAGAGTAAAAAGAATGTATTTTGTGTGCAAAGGATGAATGTATTAATAACTTTTTATTTGTAACAGAATTTTTAAAAGAGATGAATGGAAATTGCTTTCCCATGTACTTGTAAATAAATAAACATTTCTTGTTGCCCACATTTGGACAATCATATGCCATCAAACAATGAAAAAGCAAACCAGTTTTAAGTACACTAATGTCTTCCAGCATGACACAGAATGTGCTATGAATCCGGGATCTGAAGACTTGAGTTTGAACGTCAATGTTCTAAAGAGTTCACTTTAGACAAACTGTTTAACAATTTGCACTATGGATTTCTTCCCTGTAAAATAAGAGGCTGTATTGAATAATCTTTAAGGCCTTCTCCAAATATAACATTAAATAAGTTTCTTATGCTGTATTCAGGATGGAAAAATTATAAGCTAATTATTGCTAATGATGAGAAAGATGCTTTCAGTTGAGTTCATTTCAGTTGCTCAGTCATGTCCGGCTCTTTGCGACCCCATAGGCTGCAGCACACCAGGCCTCCCTGTCCATCACCAACTCCCGCAACTTACTCAAACTCATGTCTATCGAGTCGGTGATGTCATCCAACCATCTCATCCTCTGTCATCCCCTTCTCCTCCTGCCTTCAATCTTTCGAGCATCAGGGTCTTTTCCAATGAGTCAGTTCAGGGCATCAGGTGGCCAAAGTATTGGAGTTTGAGCTTCAGCGTCAGTCCTTCCAATGAATATTCAGGATGATTTCTTTTAGGATGGACTGGTTGGATCTCCTTGCAGACTCTCAAGAGTCTTCTCCAACACCATGGTTCAAAAGCATCAGTTCTTTGGTGCTCAGCTTTCTTTATAGTCCAACTTATATCCATACATGACTAGTGGAAAAACCATAGCCTTGACTAGACAGACCTTTGGTGGCAAAGAAATGTCTCTGCTTTTTAACATGCTGTCTAGGTTGGTCATAGCTTTTCTTCCAAGGTGCAAGCATCTTTTAATTTCATGGCTGCAGTCACCATCGGCAGTGATTTTGGAGCCCAGGAAAATAAAGTCTGTTACTCTTCCCATTGTTTCCCCATCTATTGCCATGAAGTGATAGGACTGGATGCCATGATCTTCATTTTCTGAACGTTGAGTTTTAAGCCAACTTTTTCACTCTTCTTTTTCACTTTCATCAAGAGGCTCTTTAACTTTTCTTTGCTTTCTGCCATAAGGGTGGTGTCATCTGCATATCTGAGGTTATTGATATTTCTCCTAGCAATCTTGATTGCAGCTTGTGCTTCATCCAGCCCAGCATTTCAGATGATATATTCTGTATAGAAGTTAAATAAGCGGGGTGACAATATGCAGCCTTGATGTACTCCTTTCCCGATTTGGAAACAGTCAAGACCCCCATGTGCTATGCTATGCTTAGTCGCTCAGTTGTGTCCGACTCTTTGAGATGGCATGGACTGTAGCCTGACAGGCTCCTCCTGCCATGGGGATTCTCCATGCAAAAATACTGGAGTGGGTTGCCATGCCTTCCTCCAGGGGATCTTCCCAACCCAGGGATTGGACCCAGGTTTCCTTCATTGCAGGCAGATTCTTTACTGTCTGAGCCACCAGGGAAGCCCAAAAATCCTACCTCCAAATATTATTGCTTTGGGGATTACGTTTCAATATATAAATTTTTGGTGGACACAAATATTTAGTCGATAGCACATAGTGTTATAGATAGAGAAAGAGTGGAAACAGTTACAGACTTTACTTTTTAGGGCTCCAAAATCACTGCAGATGGTGACTGTAGCCATGAAATTAAAGGACTCTTGCCTCTTGGAAGAAAAGTTATGACCAACCTAGATAGCATATTAAAAAGCAGAGACATTACTTTGCCTACAAAGGTCTGTCTAATCAAAGCTATGATATTTCCAGTAGTCATGTATGGATGTGAGAGTTGGAGTACAAAGAAAACTGAGCACCGAAGAATTGATGCTTTTTAACTGTGGTGTTACAGAAGACTTTGGTGAGTCCCTTGCACTGCAAGGAGATCCAACCAGTCCATCCTAAAGGAGATCAGTCCTGGGTGTTCATTGGAAGGACTGATGTTGAAGCTGAAACTCCAATACTTTGGCCACCTGATGCAAAGAGCTGATTCATTTGAAAAGACCCTGATGCTGGGAAAGATTGAGGGCAGGAGAAGAAGGGGATGACAGAAGATGAGATGGCTGGATGGCATCACCGACTCGATGGACATGGGTTTGTTTGGACTCTGGGAGTTGGTGATGGACAAGGAAGCCTGGCGTGCTGTGATTCAGGGGGTTGCAAAGAGTCGGACACAACTGAGCAACTAAACTGAACTGAAATCAATGTGCTGTGCTGTGTTCAGTCACTCAGTCGTGTCCAACCCTTTGAGACCCTATGGACCATAGTCCACCAGGCTTCTCTGACCACAGAATTTTCCAGGCAAGAATACTGGAGCAGATTGTCATTTCCTACTTTAAGAGATCTTCCCGACCCAGGGATTGAACCCATGTTTTTGTGTCTCCTGCATTGACAGGTAGATTCTTGACTATCATGCCACTAATTGCTGGTATATATAGCTTTTTTAGGTCCTATTGTGTCTACCAACCCACGCTCCAAGCCCTCGTGGTTTCTGTACACAAGATGAGAAAATCACTGGTCAGCCCTGGGTTTTGTAATGCCATGAGTTATCATTTCCCATTCAAGGCAGGCAAGAGATGGACAAACACTTCGTTTCTGGCAGAGCTGATACCTTTAGTTAGTCAGCAGAAAATTCTTCAGCCAGTGAAGGATCTGTGACAAAGGGAGATATAGGCCAAGTGGTCATCCACTTCAGCTTGGCACCTAAAGGGAACTGTAGGAAACACACTGAATCCTATTAGGGAAAAGGCACGATTTTTAAAGATGGGTTCATTTCTTTCCCATGGAGACAATTTTCTCTTATTGTATCACAAACTACTTTAGGCTGAAAGTGCAAGTGATAGACCAGGGAAAAATACTGCAGAATACTTCATCTACCTTTGACCTTAAATTATTCAAGTGGCTGCAGCAATTGGTCAACAGAAAGGCAGAAAGTGTCTCAGAAATGCCTGGCCTAAGAGATGAGGACTCATGCAGTGTTCCCTCTAAGCACCGACAGGCGGCACAATGCACTGGAAAAAAATCAGAGCTTTGGCTCTGCCGCTAGTAATGTGGCCTTGGCCTTGAGTGAATTATCTGACTTTTGTAAATGACAAAATATGTAAAATGCCCAAGAGGACTGGCCCAGAGAGATGCTCTACACTGTCAGTGCCTTTCGTTTCCCTCATTACAATGCACCTATTTACATTTTTTTTCAGTTAGTTTTAAAACATTTAAAAATATAAACTAAAACATGAATGAAGGAATACAAATGTATCATTTAATAAACTGTTAAAAGCCAACACCTTTGTATTTGAGTCAAGAATAGAACTTTGCTAACCATTCCAGAATCTCCTCTCCTTCTCAGAGAACCTGCTGTCTTGACTTTCATAGTAATTAAGTGATGCATGTAAGTGTGCATCTCAAGGCCCTGGAGTGTGATTTTGCCCATTAAAGAAAATATTTTCATGAGCTTTTAAAATGATTTACAGGCTCCTCCTCTATCTCCAGTTCCTTAAAATCATCTGTTGAAGAACATGCATTATTTGATGTGCAGTTTCCTAGTCTTGATTTTGCTGATTTCATTTTTATTGATGTAGGTCCACATGGTCTTTTGTCAGTTGTATATTTCACAAACTGACTGGTAGATACAGCAGCAAGATTTGACTCAGGTTCAATCCCTCTGGCAAGATGAAAGGAAACCATATATTCTTTCATTAGGAAGCATATAATATCTTGTCTTTCATTTTTTTTGAAGACCTAATTGGCTTTATGGAATGATTCATAAATCAAGCAACAACTCATCTAGTAAACAGACAGGTACTCCTGTTTCTTTTTGGAATATTAGCAGTCACTGATGCTCAATGAGTACATCCATTATTCATCAGTGGTTGCAAAATGGTGATATTCCATTTCTATCATTTATGAAATGTAATAGTTGGAGTCTTTATAAGAACTTCCCCATATCTATTTGGTTCTCCAGTGGTACAGTTCATATAAGAAAACTAAGATAAATGTCTAACTCTTTCTCTTTGTTTTTATCAGTTTTAAAGATAATGAATTGGTTCTCTATCATCATTTGAAGGCACCAGGGGTTTAAAGTATTATTATACTCATGAAATACACACACACACACACACACATATAGATATACATATATATATATCTCTATATATGTATATACATGTACAGATGTGTATATATATAGATATATGTATATATCTAGATGTGTATATATATATAGATATATGTATATATCTAGATATATATACATGTATATACACATATCTATATTTGTATACATGTGTGTATATAGACATAGAATATCATATTCTGATCTTTAAAACTTTTAAAAATTATTTATTCTTTACATATATATGCATTTTGGTATTTAAAAAATATTTAAATATTTTATTTATTTTTTTAATTTAATTTTTTTTTTACATTATCATGTTGGTTTTGCCATACATTGACATGAATCTGCCATGGGTATACATATGTTCCCCTTCCAGAACCCTCCTCCCTCATCCCTCCCGATTCCCTCTCTCTGGGTCATTCCGGTGCACCAGCCCTGAGCATCAAAGCTGGGCTGGCGATTGATTTCACATATGATAATTAACATGTTTCAATGCCGTTCTCCCATATCATCCCACCCTTGCCCTCTCCCATAGAGTCCAAAAGACTGTTCTATACATCTGCATTTCTTTTGCTGTTTTGAATACACGGTTCTTGTTACCATCTTTCTAAATTCCATATATATGCGTTAGTTAGTTTGGGCTGCATTGGGTCTTAGTTGTGACATGCAGGATCTTCTGTTGCGGTCTGTGGGCTCCAGGTCCTACGGGCTCTGAGGTGTGAATCAAGGGCTTAGTTGCCCTGAGGAAGGTGGATCTTAGCTCCCTAACCTGGGATGGAACCCTTCCTGTGCATTGGAAGGCTGGTTCTTAACCCCTGGATCACCATGGAAGTCCCTAAAGCTTTTTTGCACTGGTTTTTCTGTATCCTTCCAGTAATAGTCTACACATATAAAGCCACTTCCAAATGTTGATAGTTATTTGTTTCACTATTTTACTATTAAAAACAGTGTTATATGGGATATCTTTAATATTTCCTTACATATGAATATATTTGTGGGATAACTTTCTAGAAGTAGAAGTGCTGCCTCTAAAATTTTCATGGACAAGGCCAAATCATCTTCCACAGAATTCATACCAATTTTATTGCCATCAGCAATGTATCAGTGATAAGGCATCTTTCAAAAACCACTTTGGGTTGCAAGGCCAAAGCAAGGGGTTAGAAAAGGATTGGATTTTAATAGAGAAAGATGGGAAAAAGCCACGGTGGAGGTGAGAAATTGAAAATGGGTAAAGGATTATAGCCACAGAAGAGTAGATACTAATTCAAATAGTATCCAAAAAATAAAGGGGTAGGTGAAAGCAAACAGTAAAGTCTAGTACTGGCAGGTGTGGTGGTGTGGAAAGAACACTGAGTTTGAAGGCAGTAACTATGTCCCACAGTTATTGTCACAATAGCCTTAAGAGGTATTATTTCTGTTTTACAAATAAGAAAGAATGGCTATGAGGATAACAATATCTATTTCACAGGGGTGAAAGAAGGTTAAATGATGTAATGTATGTGACATCATCTATTAGAGTGTGAGCTTCTTGATGGCAGTTTTCTTAAACCTAGTGTAGTGCCAGGTACCTTCTAGTACTCAACTCACAATTTGCTGAATACTTTTAATGAATGATAGTGAAAGTGAAAGTCAGTCGTGTCCAACTCTTTGGGATCCCATGGACTGTATAGTCCAGGGAATTCTCCAGGCCAGAATACTGGAGTGGGTAGCCGTTCCCTTCTCCAGGGGATATTCCCAACCCGGGGATTGAACCCAGGTCTCCTACATTGCGGGTGGCTTCTTTACCAGCTGAGCCACAAGGGAAGCCCAAGAATACTGGAGTGGGTAGCCTATCCCTTCTCCAGGGGATCTTCCTGACCCAGGAATCGAACTGGGGTCTTGCTGCATTGCAGGTGGATTCTTTACCACCTGAGTTTCCTTAATGAATGTTAGGACCTAACAGATAAGTTATGATTATCAAGAAATGGATATTGAGTCTTTAAAGATCAGCAGCCAAAACAAAATTCTGGTTGGCTACATCACATTAGATTCTGGTACCTATGCATAAGGGCTTGCCTGATGGTGCAGTTGTAAAGGACCCGCCTACCAAGCAGAAGTGGGTTTGATCCCTGGTCCAGGAAGAATTCCCTGGAGAAGGAACTGGAAACCTGTGACTTTTGTATTTGATAATTATCAAAAAATTGAGAAAAATGAATAATCCTAATTGAAAAAACCACATACATAATTTCTCCTTTAGATAAATTTAGGGGTCTATGTTTTATGTTTTCCTTGGTAAAACACTTTAGGGGGGAAAAACCCAGCAGTTTACACACATTTGATTCATTAACTGGTAGCAATCTCAATGAGTTGAAATTTAACTAGGTTTTTAAATTTGTGTAAAAATTTACTTCAATTTCTTTCTAACTAATATAAGGCATTTTTATAATAAAAGACACTATGCCATAATGTTAATAAAAATAGAAATAAAATTCAAATTACTTAAAAGGAGGGAGAAAACCGTAAGGTCCGGTACAGTGCCTGAAACTGAGCATCATGTTTGGTTTGGGATTCCTTAAAAGAAAAAGCAAGAACAGTCAACGATGCAGTTCTTATTATTAGAAAATAATGAAGCATATCAGTTTTAATAGGAGACAGTCTCTCCCCACCCTCGCATGAAGTTATAAACAAAAAATTTTGTTGCACCTTGGGTAGAGGATTAAGAATAGGCAGTGACTTTAAAGAACAAATGCTAACTAGATAATCCTTGTAGTTTTCCATCAGCTTTCTTTCCAACCTTAAGTTTCCAGAGTGTTTTTCTATTGAATCATCCTATCATCAGTGGAGAGTACACAGAAAACAACTGATGTTTGTTGTACGAACTTTTGAATTAAAAGAAATGTTATTGCCAGTCTTTATTTAACATTCAATAATAAAGGAGGCAGAATGGGGTAATAGAGTCTGGAAGTTAGGAGTTAGGGTCCCTCACATACTAACCTCAACTTTGTATAAATGTGCATTTGGGAAACCTTTTAGCGTCTTTGGACCTGAGGTTTAGATCAGTGCTTTTTAACCTTGGCTTCACATTAGAATCACCTAGAGAACACTACCGATATGTGAGATCTACCCTCACAAATTCTGATAAATGTGGTCTGGGATGGGATCTAGGCATCAGTATAATTTTAAAAGGTCCCAAGTGATTTTTTTTTTTGGCCCCAAGTAATATAAAGAAGCCTGTGGATGAGAACCACTAATTCACATGTTTTCTGTGGTCCCTTCCAGGTTGAAAATGCTAAGAATTGATGAAATCCAATATTTAGAAATTAAATAACTGTCTTAACAGACTAATAAAGGTAGTTGTAACTTTGAGGGTGGCTTTTAAAAATCATCAAAAAAGAATAAAATATCCTGGGACTTTTATTACTAAATGATAACTCATGGAAGATCACATGTTGTAATATGTTCACAAATAATTTATCCATAAAACAATATGCTCAGGGGACAACCTTAACCCAATTGTTATGTGGGATATGGGTGACAGAAGATAACTTGTTTATGGTAAGGAATATAATAGGATTAGGAGTTGTCCATTAAAACAGGACCTCAGAAGGTCTTCATGTAAGGGGAATCAGATATAAACTCTCAGCAGTGGAGGAAGGAAACAGTCTCAAAGAAGGTATAATCATAATCTGACTTCTGTATGATTTAGTAACCCAAATTCAGCTCATTTGGTGGATCTAAAATACCCTCACAGTAGACATTAACACATTATAAGTCAACTATACTTTAACACAATAAATTAAAAAAATAAGAACCCTTCAACTTTGAACTTAAAGTTGTTTTACTGTTGTTATTCAACTGCTAAGTTGTGTCTGACTCTTTGCGACCCCATGGACTGCAGGATGTCAGGCTTCCCTGTCCTTCACTATCTCCCAGAGTTTGCTCAAACTCATGTCCTTTGAGTTAGTGATGTTATCTGACTGTCTCATCCTCTGCTGTCCCCTTCTCCTCTTGCCCTCAGTCTTTCCTAGCATCAGGTGGTCAAAGCAGTGGAGCTTCAGCTTCAGCATCAGCCCTTACGATGAATATTCAGGGTTGATTTCCTTTAGGATTGATTGGTTTGATCTCCTTGCTGTCCAAGTTGTTTTATATTGGTAATGATTCCAGGCACTGTCAGAAGCAAATGGAAAACCTTCCCCATAAAATACTTTTTAAGGCCTCAGAAGTCTCATAAATAATTTCCCAAAGAAAACAGGTAGCTCCAGCTAAACTAGGCCTCAATGAAACATGGCATTGTGAGTGAGAACCAACAGAAAACAAATATGACAGTAGGGATCTATCAAGACTTTATTCAGACTGTCAAACACAGAATATAAAACAACTATGCTTACTGTTTAAAGCAGTAGCAGGCAAAGTTAAAAATGTCTAGAGGAAAAATAAGATGTGATACAGTAAATTTGAAAATCCAGCTCTTAGAAATATATAATTTTTGAAAGAAAAACTCAATGGATAGGTAGAAAAGTAGATTAGACACAGATAAAGAAGTCAGTTGGAAATAAACACATTTGTAAAAAAAAAAACAAACCCATGGGTCAAGGAATTCACAAAAATTATAAAATATTTTGAGTTGAATGATAAAAACACTAACATACAAGTTTGGCCTCAGGAGAAAGTCTAGATAAAAGATAAGACTTTGAATTCAACAGCTTATGAGTGGTAACTGTAGATGAGTGGAAAAATTCAACCAAAGAGAAGGGCCAATAATAAAACACTGAGAGTCATCATCTTTTAAAAGGTAGGCAAATACGGAAGGAGTCAAGCATAAGGGGACGATCAGACAGTACCTCTAGGACCTGAGTAAGAAGGGACCCTACCCTATCCCTTGAGTCTGGAGTGGAACATTTCTACTGAAACAATATTTCTTTCACACAATAGTGTAAGACTCAACTGCCAGAATAGTGCTTTTAGGTGACTCTCATATTGGACACAGGATGAATTCACAGTTCTGGGCTATAAAACCATCGAAAAAGAAAGGGAATGTTCCAGGTAGAGGACAAAGATTGTCAAACTGGACAATAAAAGAAAACCCAACTCATTTTTCAGACATAAAGATACAGAAAGATTTAAAACAAATTTAAAAAAAACACCTCACATATGAACAAAGACAAAACTAATGTAGTACATTAATAATCAGATTTTAGGGAAAAAAGCATTAATAGCAATGAAACAGGACTTTAACCTTGAAATTGAGTTGTGTGGGCCTGTGCTTTGGCTCCCACTGGTTTGTGTTTTCCAACTCTTGTACTGTCTCTTGTCTACAGACCCCAGATTTGTGAAGATGGGGACATTGCTCTTAACTCTGTCTGCCCTCATCACTAGCACCAGGGAGATCACCCTGCCCTCTCTGCAGGTTCTGCACTGTGTGTCAGGACGGGCCATCTCATCTGAAGCCTTTAAGACTGTTGCTCTGCTATGTCAACTGGCTCTTCCAATCAGCGTCCTCTTATTTCTAACTGACAATGACATTTTGCTCTCTAGGCTTGGGCTTAATCTTTGCTGATGGAGAAACGGACATTCCTCGCACAAATGAAACCACTCTTCTTGCTTCACCCGTGTACCTCTGGATTATTCTTCCTGGGTGTGGCTAAGAGATCACAGCTTAGGAATGCAATAACTATAGCCTAAAAAGTTCGAGAGAAGACATGGTTAGAATACATATTCTAAGTTTATGTTAGAAAAGTCCAATGGCTAAATATAACTAGGAAATGACTTATTCATTTTCCTGCATTCTGTGGGTAAGACTTGCATTTTTGGTAATTATCAATGAAACAGAGTAATAATCTTTTTTACCGGAAGCCAGTACTCATAATGGCACAATGGACACACCATCATGAGTAAAGATGTAACCAGCATTAAATAAATGATATTAGGAAACAACTGTAGAATTAAAATCTATATAGTTCAGTACAATAGTAACTGCATTACTATTCTAATCACATTGGGAGATATAAGTTAGCCAGGAATGGCACATTTGATAAGAAAGAACCTGAAGAGACTATATCCTTGGCCTATATACTAGAAAGACCCTTCACATCACTGATTGGGCAATAAACATACCCCTTTTCCTTATCCATTACTCTAAATATTCACCGACAAACCACTCTACCTTACAATGGGACCATGGCTTTTATAATATATTTAAAAATCAAATAGTTTATAAAAGCCCTGTAAAAACAAAACCAAAACCCCTGCAGGCATGCCTGATTAGAGTCTAGGAGAAACCAGAAACCACAAAAATGTTATCTTGGAAATAGAGTGCAAAGAGACCAAATAGAATATGGAATGACAAATCTGTTTTATTTGAGGGTTAGAAAACTACCAAAACCACAGCCACTGGAGGTGGGGAGAGAGATCAAATTTCTGTAGGTTGAATAGTGAGTGATGTGAAATTTGACAGTGACTATTTTTTTTGGTCAAGACTAGCTATAAACAATAGTAGACAGAAATGCGGGAGCAACTATTACATGGAGCATCAAAAAGAATGCGTATCATTCAGAAAATAAAAATTCTTGAGTAAATACTGATAGAGAATGGAACAGATTCATTTAACACCACTGGTAGACAACCATCACTTTTTTCTTTTTGGCCATGCTGCGTGACTTGTGGGATCTTAGTTCCCCAACCAGGGACTGAACCTCAGGTCCTGAGTGAAAAGTGCAGAATCCTAACCACTGGACTTCCAGGGAATTCTCTAGTACTGACTCTACTGTTTTTCTTTTGGCTGTGCCGAGTCTTCACAGCATGCCTGGGCTTAGTTGCTCCATGGAATGTGGGAGTTTAGTTCCCTGACCAGGGATCAAACCTGTGTTCCCTCCACTGGAAGGCAGATTCTTAACCACTGGACCACCAGGCAAGTCCCCTGACTCTTCACTCTTAAAAAAAAGTACCTGAACAATAGAGATCTGGTGGGCAATATCTTATTATCTGACATCACTAACAGTGGGACCACATGACATTGTACCTCCTAATGTAATACAATATGAAAGGCACAACTATGAAATATCTCTGTCAAAACCCTGAATCTAATTATGTTCTAGAAAATGAGACGAGACATAATTGAAAACCATGGAGTCACTTTAATGACATCCTGTTTAAATATCAACAATTACAAGACAATGTAGGGACAAGTTAAAAAACTTAAATATGGGCTAAACATTAGATAATATCGAAGAGGGGTATAATGGGTCAACAGCCCCAACAGAAAGACAGGAGGCAGTATTCATTATTTTCTGAGATTACAGGATAAAAGTATTGGGTGAGGAGATACAGACAAGTCACTAAGCATGGGTGTGAGAAGGTAAGGGAATACCAGGAGATCTCCATGAAGTACGAGGCAAGGAGAGTAGGTTGGCTGGTGGCATGAAGAGTGATTTGGAGTGGCTGCTGTGGGGAATAGCAAAAGCAGCTGACGAGACACATAACAAATTTTTACGGGGTGCATGGACTTCCCTGGTGGTACAGGGGCTAAGAATTTGCCTGCCAGTGCAGAGGCCGAGGTTTTGATCCCTGGTCTGGGAAGATTTCAAATACCACAGAGCAACTAAGCTCATGTGCCAATACTGAACTTGAGTGCTGCAACTACTGAAGCCCGTGCATCCAGAGCTTGTGCTCTGCAACGAGAAGCCTGTGCACCACAACGAAGAGCAGCCCCTGCTCAGCCACTAGAGAAAACTTGCGCACAGCAACAGATCTTTACAGGGCCCAGGTGATGTGATGCTGACTTGAATGTCTAGAAGCTTTTCCTCATTTTTGCTCATTATTAGCCCTTTATCTTCCTATCATAGCACTCATTGATACTAATTACTTGTTTATTCTTCTAGACCATGAGTTTCTTGAGGTAAAGGGCCTTGACTTTCATTTTTGAGTTCCTAGCACCTAGCACAGTGCCTGGCATGTAGTAAAGTGAAGTTGCTCAGTTGTGTGTGACTCTGTAATCCCACGGACAGTATAGCCTAGCAAGCTTCTCCAAAGGATTCCACAAATACAGACTATATAAAATAGTGAGTTTCACATTTAATTCAGTCTTTATTGACCCTTCTGATTCAAAGCCCACAGATGCTCCTGGGTTAACTGATTGTCTACCATGCTCCCGCAGCAACATAAATGTAATATCCATTAAAAATTTCCATCATTGTGTTTATTGTATTGTACCAAAATTTTCTTTCTGTTTTACCTAGCAGACTAAAATCTTTTGAGATCAGTGATCTTGCAGCTTTGTATCACAAACCCAACAGTAGTTGGCAGGTATTTTCTAAGTTGAACCAAGAAAGACTAAGTTTTGGTCTGCAAAAGCTTTATTTCTGCATGTATGTGTGATTTTAACAAGTACTTTTAACAAGCAAAATTAACAATATTACTTAAGTACAATCAACAATACAAGATAAAGTGCCAAATTATCTGAAATCAGAGCATTCTGGATAAAATGCTGAGAAAAACAATGGCTTCCCCTTGTTTATAGGCATAATAGCACCTCTTTTTCTATTTGCTTCAAGTCTTCAAAATGGTAAGAATGCTCTCCATGACACTGGAGGCAGAGTTTTCAAAGAGACGTACCTTGAAAAGCTCAGAAATTGGGTTTAGGTGACATTTTGTGAGAACAACTCAGGAGACCAAGCACTTTTAGCTTCAGGTGCTGAAGGTGACCAATTTTCTGAAAATGGAAGGCAACATTTGACTTCCGCACAAGAACCACGTCCCAAAATTGACTCTCTAAAAATCCAGCCTGACCTTATATTGTTACAGTCAGGAGTTTTCTGTTTTATAACTGCTGCTGTAAGCATATTCTTTAAATTTAATTCCTTCTTAATTAAGCATTTACTAGTTCTTTGCTTGACATATTTAGGTTTTTTTCTTGGTAACTCATTTTGATCAGGAGAATTATAAGCAGCATGGCATTTCTTTAGACCCATGGCCCGGAATCCAAGCATTTCTGAAGGAAATACTTTTTGTGTGGTAGGAGGGACCCATTCGTCAGCATCAGTTTCAAGACACTCAGTGACAGGATGGTTGTTGGAGACCTCTGGTGGTATAATACCAGCTATAGTAGGGCTTCTGGATTTCTGGCCAGGTGTCTTTATACTTTTTGGACAGACAGGGGTGGCTTGCTGTGCGTCATTTGCAGAGGAAATCCTTGTTTTTTTATAGTTGGCATCAAGGTCCAAATAAAAGGCAGGTAATTTTTGGAAAGCTCCTTTCATCCCATGAACCCTACTTTGGTGGAATCCAGTAACTGGAGTTGACTGTGAACATGGAACAAAGTCTTGGCTATATTCAAAATCATATTCTGAATCTGACTGAAAATGAGGTGGAGAGGGACAGGTTCTTGGATAGAGAGAGGCAGATGTGTTTTGCAAGGATAATTTTTGTGATGACTGGCTGGAGTTTTCAGCAAGTGATCTTAGTGAAAAATCAGATTCTGTATGATGACTTTCTGCCAAAGACTTTCCCCACTGTAATAAAATATCCTGTGACCTTTTGGTCTTTTCTGCTACAATGTCCATCTCTTTAGGACTATCATCAAAGAGATCCATAGAAGCATTGTAATTGCCTTCATGACCAGTAGAACAGTTCTGTGTTAGGTTATTACCAGTGTGTTCACAAAGCATTTCTCTCAATGTATTCATACTTCTATTTGGAGTACTGTGAAGAGCTTCTAAAGGATATGTAAGTTTCCTGCAAATTGTTAAACTGTTGTCCTGGTTCTTTGGCCGCCTACAGTATTGTTTATTTTCTAAGCTGGGAAAACTGGAAACAGCATTATATCTCCTAGAATGCAAGGGTGTCAACTTTTCACTCATTTCTGAAAGTGATTTTTCTCTACATCTATTATAATATTTGCTGCTGAGATAAGAATGGTCAGCCTCTGAAGTATTGTGCTTACATGAAATTTTAGTCTCACGTGGTAGAATTCTTGTATACTTAAGAGCAACTCTTGTGTCTGAGCCTTTTGAAGATGGAAACAGAGCTGACAGATGAACATTTGGTAGAGAATGTTCAGAAATGTCTATTTTATCTCCACTAATAGAGAGAACCTCAGCTGTGTTCTCTGGCTGTGACTCCTTATGAATGCTAGGACTTGGATTTGCTTCATGGTTGGAAAGGAAGTTATCTCTGCTGGAATTTGCTTTGACTGTTGCTGGTGGTGACCTTAAGGCTATAGGTGGTATATGCAAGGCTCCAGGGGTTCTTTGTGCAGTCAATGATAACCTGCTGTAGTCCACATGTAGTTTATTGATGTCATTATCTAGAGGACATTTCCTGCTACTGGCATCTGTCTGGTTTATAGCAATTTCACTTTCAATAGCTGCCAGAAATTTGTTTAGGCTTTCAGAGAGTGGCAGGTCATCCCAGATCTCGAGGTCACAGTCCTGGGAACTGCTGGCTATTTCCTCAAGTCTGAGTGATGAAGATGGATAACACATACATCTCTGCTGAGAGCTTGGGGGGATATCTACCTCCTGATTCTGGTGACATGTTATCTCATGCTGAGAATATATACTTTTAACTTCCACTGCACTGTGGAAAGATTTTGTATTCCTTGGTTCAAATGGCTCCTGCACTTTCATAGGGAATAAATTAGAGCCAGGAACTCCAATTTCATGACGACTGTTATGAACTGCACTTGGCTGATTAGCCTGTAGGCCAAGTTCCTCATCTAACTTTTGTGCTGAACTCTTTTTGTCCATATACGAAACAAGGCTCCATGAACCCTGAATGGCATCAAGGCAGCTACTGGAACCAGTGGCCTCTGCAGAGGAGATGCACTTTCTCTTCTGGTGAAGAGTACCACTGGCCTTGCTTTGTTCTGAAGCTGAAAAATCATCATCTGTTAGTTGTGAAACAACAGAAGTGAGTTCTAGTGATAGCTGCCAGAATCCTGGAAAATAATCTTTGCCATGGGGCTCAAAACAATAAGAACTGCTGTCCGGACCACATAAGCTGCTGAGATCACTATTCGAACTTTCTAAAGCAAGTAAGTGGCTATTAGGTGTCTGGGAGCCACAGCGAAGTTTCCTGAGAGCAGAAATCTGCAAAAGCCGATGGAAATAGTCAATGACAGTGAAGCCTACAACACTTGGGTCTGGTGGAATGATCTGGCAAGCTATGAGTGCTTTAACTACTCTATTGTGGTCTGAGCACTGTTCTGAGAAGTTACTGGAACCTGAACCTTTTCCATGCTGGTTTTCAAAATTCTGTGAAAGAAGTAAATGAATTTAAATGAGAATAAAGTTTTCTTCCTTTGACTTAAAACATGAAACAGGGATTTAAAAGGTTAAAACAGATGTAGCTATAACTCCCACCCCCATAATTTCAATTCTTCTAGCATTATAGGGTTATACAGGGAATTGTAATTATGGGGAAGTACACCTTGGAGTAAAGAGACTTGTCTTCAAATTCTGTTCCGAACATTTCCTAATGTGGGGACTTTGGATAAGTTATTAGGAGCCTCAGTTTTTTCACTTATAAAATAAGGATAAAAATGCAGGATTATTGTATTAGCAATAAACACCCAAAAAATTGTGGTGCTTACCAAATAGTAGTTGCTCAATAAATGATAGCCACTATTACATTTCTCACTAGCTTCCATAAACCTTGAATGTTTAAAGGAATGTTTTCATATTGTTGAAAAAAAAAAAAAAGGGAGAAAAAGAGGCATCTAAGATTTTAACAAAGAAAACATGTGGAGCTCCTGGTTTCAACTTCCCTTTGGGTTTTCTCACCATTCAGTTGTGAAGTACTCTGTTCCCTTTTTTAAAACCCTGATTGCAATACAGGCAAAATATTCATTTGCTCCCGTTAGCATACAAGAGACAGAAAATGATTATTCCTTTACTATAGAATCTAAACCGAATTTAGAGAGTACAGTAAATACCAAATATCAAAACAAAATATCTAACACTTGTGAATTTATAGTAAATTTAGATTTATAAAGCTCTGAAAGCATTTCAACAGGGCTATTCTAGCTTTTGAAAGAGGAACTTGTCATATACATGATGTTTTAAAGGATCACCTATAGCCTATTTTTATCTAGTTTAAAGGGTTTCTACAGGCCCTCACATTTATGACTCCTAAAATCTACTTAGAAAATTAAAATTTTCATTACAATGGAAATATTAGCATAATATTAAGAACAAAACTAGTCTCAATTACCGTCACTCCAAAAATAAAGTTTCGTCCAACAAAGCAAGTTTCCACTGCTTTAGTTAATAGGTTTTGAGTTGTATCACTGTCCAGTGTTTCTGGAATTTCATTGGGATCCTGAATGTACCTTAATTGAAAAGAAAATAAAAAATGGGAAAGCATGAAACTTTTGAGTTACATATAGAAAAAAGAAATGTGACTTTAACAGCTAGGTGTTTTGTTCTCTCTAGGTTCCTATAGCCTAGAAAGACAAAAACAGTTGATCAAGTGTGAACAAAGTAGATGCCTGTCTAGTAATCAGGCTCAGCAATTACTGATTGTGGTGGAAGAAGTGGTGGGATCTTTAGCCTTTCTCCTCAATGCAGAGGGAAGTCTTTCCTCATCACTGGGAATCCTGGCTGTGGTTCTTGGCTTTTCCTTTCTTCAAATCAGTTTGCTCACAGCTACAAGGAGATGGGCAGAGATTTTCTCTCTCTATATACACTTATATTCTCAAGACATCTTAACAGGTCCAATGATGCAGATGAAGTTGCAATGCAAATGAAATAAATGACAAAATTTCAACTTCTGATATGTAAATATTCCTTCAAATAGCTTCTTCTACCTCAAGAGACCTTAGCCACTTGATTTCAGTAATCCCTCAGTCTGAAATGATTTTATGGCACCGGGGCCACCGCGGGAGCGCGGATCCCGCGGTGGCGGTGGCGGTGGCGGCACAGCGCGGCTCAGGCGGCGGAGCGGGCGGCCTCTCCCTCCACGGCCGTTTACCCTGCTGCATTGTGGGAGTTTGACCTCCGCCGCCGCCAACCGCCGCCTCAGCTTCTGCCGCCGCCGCCGCCATGGGAGCCGTGACTGACGACGAAGTCATACGGAAGCGTCTCCTAATCGATGGAGATGGTGCTGGAGATGATCGGAGAATTAATCTGCTGGTGAAAAGTTTCATCAAATGGTGCAACTCAGAATCTCAGGAAGAGGGATACAGCCAGTACCAACGTATGTTGAGCACACTGTCCCAATGTGAACTTTCAATGGGCAAAACTTTGCTGGTATATGATATGAATCTCAGAGAGATGGAAAATTATGAAAAAATTTACAAAGAGATAGAATGTAGCATTGCTGGAGCCCACGTAAAAATTGCTGAGTGCAAAAAGCAAATTCTTCAAGCAAAACGAATACGAAAAAACTGGCAAGAGTATGATGCACTGGCAAAAGTGATCCTGCATCATCCGGACAGGCATGAGACATTAAAAGAACTAGAGGCTCTCGGAAAAGAATTAGAACATCTTTCACATATTAAAGAAAGTGTTGAAGATAAGCTGGAATTGAGAAGGAAACAGTTTCATGTTCTTCTTAGTACCATCCATGAACTTCAGCAAACACTGGAAAATGATGAAAAGCTCTCAGAGGTCAAAGAAGCTCAAAAAGCAAGCATGGAAACGGATCCAAAACACAGACCAAGTAATCACTCTCCATTCCCAAGAATGTTGAAGTAACAATGTGACCTCAGTGTGTTTAGAATTTGTTGTACTTTCAAGATATGTAAAGTTTTGGCAGTGGACTATTTTGCTTTTAAATGTTAATGCAGAGTTCATATTTCTTCACACAAAGGAAGATGACTTCATTACATATTTGTTTTTACTGAAATGTCTTTTTTATATTTAAAAGGTGGGAAGCAACATCCAAAATAAATGTTGAATAAAATGTTTTTAAGCCAAAAAAAAAAAAAAAAGAAATGATTTTACTTTATTCATCTATATTTCTCTAACTTGGATTAAAGTTTTGTAATTTAATACTCTAATTACAGTTTAGTTGGTCTGAATGAAAGGAGCATGGTTTAACATCATCGCAATATGTATTCAGGAAATAAACGTCTTTCCTATCTTTTTAAATGGACTGATTTGACGTCGAGTGATCATCTTTTTACTAAACGCATGTTATTTAAAAACACTTATCTTCAAACTTGACGTGGTTAGGAAAAAGAATGCTTTATATATTCTTACCTGTGCAAACCAGTGGCTGTGAGACCAAAAAATGCATCTAAGCAGCTTCCAAATACAGTAATGCCGAATAATTTGTTTGATTCTACAACTTTTAAGGAAAGCTTGTATCTGTAAATAGCATTTTCAACTTCACCAGTAGAGCCACATTTTGGACAATTAGACCTGGAAAAGTGCAGGAAAAAAAGAGATGTTCACTAACTTTTGTTGTGATGTAAAATAAAAGATTAAAAATATTTTCTGTACAAAATGTATAACTTACACTCTAAAATGATTTCAGATCAACCTCTTGAATTTTCTCTATAAGTTAGTTTTACTGGTGAGGGCACACTAAATATAGTGAAGTAAATGCCACACCAAGAGAAGACCTAAAATCAAATATCTTCTGTTAAAAGAACAATGAGTAATCTTGAAATATTTAAATATTTATAAACAAAGTTCCTAGTCATATTTTTTCTCACTATGATTAACTTAACTTTTTAAAAGTTCATTGAAATACGTTGAGAATTTATTAGATTACAGAAGCTAGGTACAAAACATTTAACTTGTGTTGCAATTATGATCAAAGGCTTTCTTATTAAAAAATACTGTGTGTCAAGTGTAACACTACTGTTATGTACTAGCTCTCTGGTCTCAGAATACATACTAAGATCTTTAAACTTAGACTTACTCATCTGTGAAATCCAGGATTGAAGAAGGATAAAATGAGGCAAAGTATAAGAAAAGAAAGTTAAACAGTCTAGTACAGATCTTGTCAAATTAATGTGTTTAGTCTGCTTCTCTCTCATAATTAAATATTGGTTTATTGCGACTTCTGCTTATGTTTTCCTCTTTTCTAGTTGTTTGTACTATCTTGAAATCCTGCTATCCATCTTTAACATTCTTAGTTTAGCAAACTGACCCCTTAAAACATCTATAGTAATGGTTAATCCTAGAATGCTTTTTCTAATGATCTAGCTTAAAAAAAAAGTGGAAAAGTGCAAACAGAAAATGTTAAAATAGTTGTATAAATTTGATTGCTGCCAGATAGCCACTAGGGGGAGCCTAAATTCCATGACTCACAAGGTGACTATTATGAACAAAGGTTAATCCTTCATGTAAGTTACTGATTCGCCCTCATTACATCTGTGCTAATTATTTTTTTTATCCACAATGATAATGGAGCTGTGACAATCCATTCATATAATCTTAACCAAATTGGCTGGAGTTTGTGTTATATTCTGGTCATAGAATAAAGTGAAAGTAATCCACTTACCAGGGTGACAAAACCTCACTAGTACCAAGCTCTAGTGAAATGAATTAGTGTTTTAAATGTTTTAAATATATATTAGAACTTCTTCAAAAATTCTGTATTAATAATACATTCAAGTCTAATGCAAAATTCTTAGCAAATCTTAGAATTAATATGCATCAGTGTTTTACAATTTACAAATGTTTTCATATATATTATTTGTTTTTTTTGATAGGTAAACAAGGCATTTATCTCCATTCACAAAACTGGAAAATTGGGATGAACTGTCACCCAAGGTGACAGAGTTAGTGATTTTTATGACCAAATCCAAGGCTTTAGATTCTTTGTTGGGAATTCTTTCTTGGATGATAACTATAAGAATGGTACAGTTAAGAATGAACTATCTTGTAAATAGAGAATATCAGTGATAGCCAAAGAAAGACTAGGATTAGCACATTACTAATGTTAATGCATTATTAGCAATAATGAATATATATATTAAATTATATATTTTTATATTATATGTAAAATGAAGGTATTTATGTAGTTTCCTTTAATCCTTTGGGAAATAAGCTAATCCTGAATTGAAATAAATGTTAATGTGGAGTAATATAGATCAGAGCTTTACAATCTTCAATATGCAAACCAATCACCTAGGGATCTTGCTAAAAACAAAGATCCTGATTCACTAAGTCTGGGACAAGGCCCAAGATTCTGCATTTCTAACAAGCTCCCATGCCGATGCAGCTGTTCCTCCCTTGCACATTTTGAGAAGCAAGGGTACAGACAACACATTCAAGTCAGTCCCTGATTTAATTTCTAGAGGCAGTCCCATATCCAAAATGTCACTTGTTATGGAATAGCAGTGCTGCACTGAATATGCCAGCAAATTTGGAAAACTCAGCAGTGGCTACAGGACTGGAAAAGGTTAGTTTTCATTTCAAGCCCAAAGAAAAGCAATGCCATAGAATGTTCAAATTACTGTAGAATTGCACTCATTTCACATTAGCAAGATTATGCTCAAAATCCTTCAAGCTAGGCTTCACCAGTACATGAACTGGGAACCTTCAGATGTGCAAGCTGGATTTAGAAAAGGCAGAGGAACCAGAGATCAAACTGCTTACATCTGTTGGATCACAGAAAAAGCAAGGTAATTCCAAAAGCACATCTACTTTTGTTTCAGTGATTACGCTAAAGCCTTTGACTATGTGGATCACGACAAACTAGAAAATTCTCAGAGATGGGAATACCAGATCACCTTACCTATCTCCTGAGAAACCTGTATGCAGGTCAAGCAGCAAGTTAGAACTGGACTTGGAACAACTGACTGGTTCAAAGTTGGGAAAGGAGTACATCAATGCTATTTATTGTCACCCTGTTTATTTAACTTATATGCAGAGTATATCATGCAAAATGCTAGGCTGGATGACTCATCAGCTGGAATCAAGATTGCCAGGAAAAATATCAACCTCAGATATGCAGATGATAGCACTTTAATGGCAGAAGTTGAAGAGGAACTAAAGGGCTTCTTGATGAGGGTGAAAGAGAGTGAAAAAGGTGGTTTAAAATTCAACATCCAAAAAACTAAGATTATGGCATCCAGTCTCATCACTTCATGGCAAATAGATGGGGAAACAACAGAAACAGTTGCAGATTTTATTTTCTTGGGCTCCAAAATCATCGTAGATGGTGACTGCAGCCATCAAATTAAAAGACACTTGCTCCTTGGAAGGAAAGCTATGACAAACCTAGACAGAATATTAAAAAGCAAAGACATCACTTTGTGACAAAGGCTTATATAGTCAAAGCTATGGTTTTTTCAGTAGTCACGTACAGACATTGAGAGCTGGGCCATAAAGAAGGCTGAGCGCCAAAGAATTGGTGCTTTCAAACTGTGGTGCTGAAGAAGATTCATGAGAGTCCCTTGGACTGCAAGAAGATCAAACCAGTCAATTCTAAGGGAAATCAATCCTGAATATTCATGGAAAGGACTGATGCTGAAGCTGAAGCTCCAATACTTTGGGCCCCTAATGCGAAGAGATGACTCATTGGAAAAGATCTTGATGATGAGAAAGACTGAAGGCAAAAGGAGAAAAGGGTGGCAGAGGATGAGGTAATTAGATAGAGTGTCACCGACTCAATGGACATGAATCTGAGCAAACTTTGGGAGATGGTGAAAGACAGGGAAGCCTGGTGTGCTGTAATCCAGGGTTGCAAAGAATCAGACACAACTTGGCAACTAAACAACAATTACTAGTTTGGGCTGGGTGGATGGCTTATACGGACAAATGAGTTGCCTTCTTCGCTTGTAATTTATGTATATGTAAATTTGTTCCTTCATATGTAATTATCATATTCACACATAACAGATACATATATGAATATGATAATCTTTTGAAATGAAGGACCAAACTAAGTTTTTAAAAAAAAATTTTGAGGGCTTGTTTAAGTATTTATTTATTTTGACTGTGTTAGTTCTTAGCTGCAGCAAGCAGACTTCTTTGTAGTAGTGGTGTGCAGCCTTTAGGGCATGCAGGCTCAGTAGTTGGAGTGTACAGGCTTAGCTGCCCACTGCGGGTGGGATCTTACTTCCCTGACCAGAGATCAAACCTGCATACCCTGCATTGGAAGGCAGGTTCTTAACCACTGGGCCATCAGGGAAGTTCCCCTCAAACTAACTTTATACAGCTGACCCTTGAACAAAACAAGTTTGAACTGAAAAGGTACACTTATCCATGGATTTGTTTTTTTTTTCCAACAGTGAATACTATGGTACTGTATATTCTGTGGTTGGCTGAATTCTTGTATTTTCCTTCTCACACGTTCATGCTTTATTTTTACCTTTTGGAGACCAGGATTATCCGAGAAAGGCACTTTTGACATGAAGGATATATAAAACTAGAATTCTGGAGAGCAAGAACTGAGGCAAGAAGAAATTTTCTTCTTCTATTCATGTGTTCTCACTCTGGCCTGCAAAACAAAGTAGCCGTGGGATGAATGGCAAATCTTTAATTGCATGTGAATAACTCATTTTTTAGGAAAATCACCTAACATTCACTACAAAGTCAATAGAAGTATTTTGTAGTTAAGTGTCAGTATATTGGAAAACTAATTTTCTTTTTCTACATAGTTAAGAAAGTGAGACTTAGAATAGGTAAAGCAAATATTCTGTTTTTGAATAAATGTTCTATCCTGATAATTCAAGAAAGGTATCATTTAACTTCTTTCAACATCTTTATAAGATGAGCTATATAGAACTTGTTTCTATCATTAATAGGAAAGAACATAAATGAACTTACATGAATGTTTAAACCTGAATTGGTGGGAAACAGGTTTTTTTTAGCGGGAAAAAAATCACTTCATTAGATTTCAGTATTTGGGCTGGGTACATTTTTATACCACCTGAAGAGGGAAAAAAAGACATTTTAGAGTGTACAAATAGAAAAATAAAAAACAAAGGAGAATTCAAAGTGCTTTATGAGCCTTGTATAAAACACATCAGAGAAATAAAACAATAAAATAGCAATTCACCTCTTTTATATTTTGTTTCTAAAAATTCAAATGTTGGTTTATCAATAATTTTTAAACTGATTAGTTTATATATAGCATAATGTAAATGCTCTGAAATAAATGTCTCTGTAGATGTTCAAGATAAAGCTATACAATAACTTTTCATTTGTAAACACATGGCAAAAGCTTTCAATTTCTAAAAACAGGTGACACGTTCTGAGACCAGCATCAGCAAATTTTGATCAACTGGAAGTCATTAGTTTAAAAATCATAAAAAAATCTTCTACATACAGCTCATCATGAGGATGATCACAAAATTTATAAGTGTGATTTTGGAATGGATATCTTAAAGTGACACTAATGCTGTCTATCAGTCAGAATATTTCTGTGAAAGTAAAATCTTGCCACCTAAGGCAGTAAGATGGAAACTTACAAAGATTATAGATAAATGCATTTATAGAAATCACTGATTTATGTTATTAAGGGGGAATAGAAAAAAAGAAAAAAACAAAGACATTTCGCCCTGCTTAATTCTTGTTGAAATCCTTGCTTTTGTAACCTTAGGTATACATCATAATAAGGTTCTACCAAAAGCAGATATGTATTCCTAGATTTGGCTGTCACCTTAGGCCACATGGCAATCTCTAAGGATAAGGTAGAGGAGGTGACATAGTAGAAAGGCAGCCCAGAGAACACTGCTATTATTAGTGCTACTGACTTCAAATTCTTTCTTACCAAGCAGCAAATAATGGAATGTATGTCAGCAAAGGCATCTTTTCCAAACATCTCTAAAATCCAGTTTGGGTACAGTGTTAATATGGTGGTACAGCTACCTATGAGCTGAAAAGTGAAGTGTTAATTGTTTAGTCACATCTGACTCTGTGCAACCCCATGGACTGTAGACTGCCAGGCTTCTCTGTCCATGGGATTCTTCGGGCAAGAATACTGGAGTGGATTGCCATTTCCTCCTCCAGGGAATCTTCCTGACCCAGGGATTGAACCCCTGTCTCCTGCATTACACGCAGATTCTTTACCATGAGCCACAACAGAAGCCCATATATGAGCTAGGAGAGATAAAACATGGCAAAACTCCCTCCTGATAATGTGGTCTTTTATCTGCTTAAAACCTTGTAGTTTGGAATGAAGCCTCAATTCCCCACAATGCCTGTAAGGCCTTAGCTCATCTAGTACCACCTCTTTGACCTTACTTTGTCCCACTTGCCCTCTTTAATCACTACACTTCAAGCCATGCCAGCCTTTTCCTTCTCCTTAAATGTACAAAATAACTTCTCTTCTCAGGCTTCTGTTCTTACTTTTCTCTTTGTCTATAATGCTCTCCTCTTAGTTCTTCAAACAGTTGGCTCTCATTCTCATCCTTAAATTTTTAATGTTACCCTGTAGAGAGCCCCTTTTCATTTCAATAAATACTCTTTTCTGCTTGGTTTCCATGATATCATCCATTTTATTCCTTTATGTTACTAGTCACACTTGTGATATATGCCATCATGAAAATGTATATACCAGATGATACATGCTCCCTTGTTTTTGTTAGTTCTACCCTCATTAGTCTGAAAGCTTCATGAAGATGGGGGCCTGGTCTATCAAGTCACCAGTAAATGAAAACATAAATAAGCAGAAATATTTGGGAATTAATTTCTAATTAATTGTGCAAGTGATAATTGCTCTATTTTTAAAGCCAAGGAATTGGTTGTTATTATTTAAGGGTTTATTGCCCTCTAGTGGAGAAATAAGTATGTTCAGAAACTATAACTGGTAAATTTGGGAACTGAAATGAAAAAGGTCATTAAGGTATTTTGATTATTTGCATTTCACTTGGTAAACTCAGCAAATGGCAAAAAGACTTTCCATCCATTGGCAGTGGACAAATATGAAATAAGATCCTTTTAGGCAGTCACTATTAGTCATTCTCTTTGCTGTTTTCATAGTATTTCCTTTTGATTCTTTTTTTTTTTTGATTCTTACCATCTAGTTTGTTTTGTCTCTTTCTCTAGTGCCTGACTTAAAGTATTGAATTCATGTTTGGTGGACAACTGAATGAAGCATGACAAATGAGTAAATACTAAAGTTAGGAAAACATGATCACAGACTTGGGAACAATTCTATATGTGGTATCTACTGTGGTTATCTTTCTTTTTTATTTTATTGGGGAGGATAGTGATACACCATTACATTGCTTTCAGGTCCACCACAGTCAGCAAACCACATTCCAATTTAATAAGTTCAATATGTGCTCAGTTGCATCTGACTCTTTGAGGCCCCATGGACATAGCCCGCCAGGCTCTTCTGTCCATGGAATTTTCTAGGCCAAGAATACCATAGCAGGTTGTCATTTCCTATTCCAAGAGATTTTTCCAGACCCAGGGATTGAACCCACGACTCTTGCATTTCCTGCACTGGCATGCAGATTCTTTGCTACTAGTGTCACCTGGAAAGTCCAAGTTCAATATATACTTACTTATTTATCACTTATTTATTGTGCAGTTGATAAATATCAGCTGATGGGAATAATATAAGTGATGTACAAAATAGACAAGGTCCCTACCTGGTCACTAGATCTATAGCCTAGTAGGAGATAGGTGGAAAATTGTATACAGGAAAAGTACATTATATCATGAGAAAATGTAACGGGGACTGATCTAGTCTAAGACTGTGGCCAAAGGATGAAATCACTCCTTTAAAAAACTGGCCCACACTTCTAATGGTATACAGAAAAGGAGATGTGACTAACTCCTCTCGCTTTCTTCATTCCTCCTCAAACTGCTCTTGCTTTGCAAGAAAATCTTTGTCATTCTGTTGCTCTCAGATTTCCCATTTCATATATTATGGGACAGACTCCTCAGCTATGGAAAGGGTAGTTACTTTGACTTGCTTTATTAAAACTGTCTAATGGTCTCCCTCCAAGGGTGCATACTTTGTCTAATCTTTCTAAAGGCAGTCATAACAAGTCCCTGAGAAATGATCTTGTGACATTAAAATGAAAATTCTGGAAAAGGGAGAGGGAGGCAGGAGATGAAAAAAAATCAAATAAGCAAAAACCAGACAAAACCTCTTTTGTTTGGAGAAATACTGATGAGAAATCTTTTAAAAACATTACTCAGGAAATTAGTGAGTATCAAGCACAGTTTGTTCATTGTGCTTATGATAGGTAAAGTTCCAGAGATGGGGAAGGGGACAGGGTTACAGATAGGAAAAAATTATCTCATGCAGCTGTCCTTTCTGAACACATTCCAGTAACACTGGCTTTTTCTTAGTTTCTTGAACATTAAGATGCTAAGTTCTTTCCTGCTTTAAGGCCTTTGCACAACCTGTTCACTCTGGAATTTTCTTCCTTTCTTCTATCATCTTCTAGGCTTCAATTTAACTGTTAATGCTTCAGAGGCCTTCCCAGACAAACCTAACTCAAATAGATTCCACTTCATTCTTTTTAAGTCTACACATAAAAAGTTTAAGTTCCATCAGGAAGGAATCTCACATCTTGTTCACCATTGTGATCCTAGTACCTAGAAGTACTTGGCACAGAGGGAGCTTAAAAACTATCTGTAGAATGAGTAAGTAACTACTAGATACTTTGTGACTCAATTTTGCAGGATAAGGAAAGGCTTCCTGATTTAGAAAGCGTAATAAATTGAGACCTAAGGAATGAATAAGAACTAGTTGGGATGAGATTCAGAAGGGGTCTGAAAGTGAGGGAGGATGGTGCATTTGAGAGACTCAAAAGGACCTTCCATGTGGTTGGACCATAGAGCTGGAGAGGTGGAAAAACAAAGCTGGAGTACTAGGCAAAGGCCAGACAAGAAGGGCCCCGTTGACCACATTAAGGAGTTTAGACTTAAACCTGAGGGCAAACAGGAGCGGCCAAAGCAAAGATACTGGATTGGAACTTAAGGAAATTGAAAGAACCAGCTGGGAGGCTACAGTCATAGTTATGAAGCAGTTGTGCTGAACCAAAGTAAAACTGGCGAGAAGTGTATGGCTTGATGTGAGAGACAAGGGAAGTACCCAGAAAACTTGTTTCAGGCTTGAACACCCTGCTCAGTGAAGCACTTGTCCCTCTGGGTCATCAAAGCAGTTTGGAAAACATCCCTTTTCAGCAGATATTACTGGGCATAGCAGCCAGCTGTGTACCAGCCTCCGAGCACCTCAAAATTTGCAGTAGCACCTTTTCCTCCCTGTATTTTGGGTTCCAGAGACTTACCCGTTTCCAGGTCGACGGCACACATAAACGCTCTCTGATCGACTGCAACAGCACCGTCTAAAATGAAAAGAACTGACCTTCTCACTCTTCTACTCTCATAACCGCCATTTT
The DNA here is from genome assembly GCA_007570785.1 of Antilocapra americana. Classification (NCBI taxonomy): domain Eukaryota; kingdom Metazoa; phylum Chordata; class Mammalia; order Artiodactyla; family Antilocapridae; genus Antilocapra; species Antilocapra americana. The sequence continues at coordinate 12,546,633 of ML661325.1, read as the reverse complement.
ATATTAGAGACTGACTCCTGAAAAGACAACATAGAATGCTCTGAGGCTCACTTAGAAAGACGTTTAAGGGTCTTCTTAGGAGTCTCCGGCCGTCGCTCCCCGGGAATCTCCTCCCCCGCCTCCTCACCTGAGGCAGAGGACAAGGAACCTGCCCGGGCGAAGCTCAGTGACGCGGCTCCGCAGGACTCAAGCGGCAAGAGAGTGTCTTCCAATCGAATCTCCCGCGCCTCCTTCCGCCGGAAGTGACGCCCTGACCGTCTGGCCTCAGAGCCAATCAGAAGAGGGCGCCGCAGAGGATGGCGATGTAGCGCGACAACCTGTGAGCTTTTGGGAACGACCATTTTTGTCAGAGAGGGTTTGGCAAGTGTCCTTTCCCGACTGATAGAACAGTAGTACAGTCTGTACAGTTGGTTTTGAGGCAGCGTTGAGCCAGCTGGGCATAGGGACCCCGGGAAGGGTGGTAGTGGGTAGGAGCGCCCCTCAGACCGAGGTTCACCTGGCCGACTGGAAGGAGAAGCGGAAGTTGGTGGTGGGAGAGTTGCGAAAACCAAAAGGGACTCCGCCCGCTGGGGCTGGGACTGCCCCCTAGGAGAGGGGAAGGCGGGGTCCGAAGTTGGGTGCCGGAAAACGGAAGGGGGCAAAGCTTGGAAGCAGGGATCGGGACCTTGTGGGATTCCGGGGCGATCTCTGTTGAGGAGTGGACTGTGTGGGCTTCACGCGGGTGTAGGGGTGACCCACCGACAGAGTGCCCCAGGAGGTGATTAGGCTGACATCATGGAGGTGGCGGTGCAAAGGAGCCAGACCTAGCGATCTGCGAAGCCGTGCTCCACTGCCTCCCATCTGAGAGACTTAGTGCAAGTCCCGGCACCTCTCCTCGCCTCAGCTTCCTCAGCTGTTAGTGAGGATAACAGTCATACGCGACCCATGATTGAGTTAGTGTCTGCCACTAAGCCCGGTGCTATACTGACCTGTAGCAGGACAAAATGAGGGCTATAACCCGAGACAGCGTCTCCCATATCGCTGAGGAACTGCTTCAAAGAGGTAGTGGGGAAGGTTAGTATTATACATGATTTTAGTGAAAAGGGCAGGATATGCACACATTAACACAGATTGGCAGATGCCGTCTGTACCCTGAGCTCCTCCTTTCAGGGTGTTTTGACTGTCAGGGCTGAGTGACTAGTGAGTGATTTAGTCCTTTATAGAGCTGGTGGCGAGTACCAGTTTTTAGTTGGCAGTAGCCCTTTCCGGGGCTTACCTACCTGGTGGCTCAGACGGTAAAGAATCCGCCTGCAATGCAGGAGACCTGCGTTAGATCTCTAGGTTGGTAGATTCCCCTGGAGGAGCGCATGGGAACTCACTCTAGTATTCTTGCCTGGAGAATCCCATGGACAGAGGAGCCTGGCAGGCTTCTGTCTATAGGGTCGCAAAGAGCTGGACACAACTCGAGCGCTTAGCACGTTCGCACGCATGCACACACTATTGTCATGTAAAATTTGTGGAGGACAAGGATGTGGCGGTGGAATAGAGGTGGACAGGGCAGGTTTTGGCAATGAAGATAAAGGAGAGGGTATAGGGGGGTAAAGTGTTTGTGGGGGGGGTGATATAGTTAAGAATGGGGTTCAGAGGTCAGGTAGGAGGGGCCCTGGGATGATAATGTCAGGCTTTGAATCGGAAGGGAATAAAGGTGAACTCTAAAGAGAGGACGGTACAAGAGGGAAATGAAATCTGGTGGCGCCCTGTGGGACTGGGAAAGGGGTCTGAATGGCTTGGGCAATTCGAATTTGAGAGGCTTTGCCGAGGGGCGGGGTGGCATTGGGTTTCTCCCGGGAAGGAGGAGCCTGTCTTGGGGGCGGAGCTGCGGGCTGGGCGGGGCTGCGTGCATCTGCCTGTCTCTCTCCTACCCGATCAGCAGCTACGGTCCTGAGCCATGGGGCACCGCTCCCTCCTGCTCCTGCTCCTAGCTTTCCTGACTCCTGGGGCCACCAGCCCCGTATCGCCATCACTGAGGGCCCTTAGCAGCCTGCCCTGGTCAACCAGCTTCAGATCTCGCCCCACTATTACCCTGAAGTATTCGATTCGCTACATTCAACAGAAGGTAAGGCGGAAAGGATTGGGGTGTCCGAGTGGGTGGCAAGGACTGGGGCTTTGTGATCTTAAGGCACCGGAGCTCATCCGAAATTGCAGAACCCTAATGCTGAAGACTTGTCCGACCTTTGACTCACACGTTACAGATGGTGGCTCCAAGTCCCAGTCTGTTTAAACTTACCTTCCGTCACCAATAATTTATTGTCGGTTCTGGCTCTACACTCCTCCTTTTGTCCCAAAGAAAGTGAAGTCGCTCAGTCATGTCAGACTCTTTCTGACCCAATGGACTGTAGCCTACCATGCTCCTCCGTCCATGGGATTTTCCAGGCAAGAGTACTGGAGTGGGTTGCCATTTGTCCCAAAGCAGCCTCTAAGATCAAATTTCTAATATCTTACCAGATAATATATAATATTTTTTCAATCTAAAATGCCAGTCTGTTGTCTCATGCTCAGCTCAGTTGTTGCTTTGGTAGCCCTTTTATTAAGAGTTTTCAACTTTCCCTGAAAGTTGTAGGAGTCTGTTAAAATTTGGAGGGGAGAGTGAAGGTAAGCATCTCTGTAGTTCTGAAGTCTGAGTTTAGAGGTTTAAAGTAGGCGTGATGCCTTTGTGCTTGGCTGAAGCATGAGGTAGGTATTCCCTGAGAAGCCTGGATGAAGAAGTACGTATTTTGTGAAATGACAATATCACTTACAGTTCTGTATTTCCGGGAGCCTCTGAAAAGATAGATGACCTTCCCAGGTGGCACAATGGTAAAGAATCTGCCTGGCAAGGCTGGAGATAAAAAGAGATGGGAGTTTGATTCTTGGATAGGAGAAGATCCTCTGGAGTAGGAAATGGCAACCCACCCCAGAATTCTTGCTTGGGAAATCCCATGGACAGAGAAGCCTGGTGGGCTCCATTCCATAGAGTCTTGAAGAGTTGAACATGCTTGAGCAACTGAGCACGTGTGTGTGCATCCATGTGAAAAGATAGACAAAGATTTGGGAAATGTTGGGATTAGAAGTGCAGGAGTCTGAGGTTTGGCTTTAGGAGTTAAATAGGTCAGAATTCCAATCTATTAATACTGGCTTGGTGACCTTGGGAAGTTTCATATACCTCTCTGAGCCCAATTTCTTGACCTCTGGGGGATTTTGTGGTGGTGAAATGAGATAGATGACATGCCCCTAACAAAGGATCTGGTGTCGAGTTGACAGTAAATTCATGGTTACTAACCTATGTGAATTTTGAATAGGAATTTGATATAGTGGGATGACGTGAACTTCTAGAATAAGAAATCATTTTTAACCCAGAAATTTAGAGATTATGAAGAGGAGAAAGCGTTCTAGTTTTAACAGGAGTACTAGGAAACATCTTTTTCTTAGGCAACTCTCTAGGCTACAGTTTCCTCATTTGTAAATTGAGAGGTTTGGACAAGGACCAATGTGTTTCACATTTTGCTGAAAAATTAAGGCTTTTGGGGGAGCTTTCTCAGAAGGATGGTGAAGGCCCCTGAGGAAACGAAGTTCAGGTATCCCAGACCACCCCCCTGACTTCTTTCAGCCTGAGATTTATATTTTCATTTGTTTTATATGCTGGGATTTTGCAGAGTTCCATAACTAAAGTTAAGCTGAAGGGAAGCTACTGGAATGGATATCTATAATCCTTTTAGGAAGGTGAGAGAACTATCAGCAGAAAAAAAGGGGGAATGAAAAGGTAGAAGAGACTGAATGATCTCTTAGGTCCTAATTTATATTCCTTCATTGTAAATTTCTTTCTTGATCACTTCACTCTTTAGATATAAAAGGCCAGTTCTTTTTCCATTTGTGGTGATTTACAAGATCTATTTGGCCTTATTCAGCCTCATTTTGCCCTCTGGCTTATGTTTAGTTCACATTTTAGGACTCAGATCCTACAAATAGATTTATTACCATAATAATAATTTTCTTTACGTCAACTCCAATTGAGTTTTACTTCACTGTTTTGAGAAAGACTTTCACATATATACAAATGTGTTGTATAACAATTGTTGCCTAATAATAGTTTTTTAGTAATTGCCAGTTTTTCTGGACCATGAATTTTTAGTTGGGACTGAAAAGTATGTGTAAACACAACTTTAATTTTTTTAGTTAGAGCACATGAAATACTTTCATGCCTTTTAATGATACACATTATTATTGTACTTAAGACTTAGTCTTTTTTCAAGGTTTAAATTTCATTCAACTTTATAATGATTTCTTTATCTGTTGTTATATCTGTCTAAGCTATTCCCAGTTGTCCTTATATTCATGCAAGCTCCATGAATCGTCTCTAAAAAGGCTTAGCCCTCCTTCATAATTCTGATTAGTTGCAGAATAAAGGTCAAAGGCCTTTGTATTGTTTCTCATCGCATGCTGGTCTTTCAGGTTCATATCCTGTCATAGGTCCCCACGTCTTTCCACCTTCTCCACACATACACTTTTAGCAACATAGAACATAGACTTAATTGAAGTTTACTGTGTCAGAAATTCGGTCGGAATGCCTCCCTCTTTTCCGCTAGTTAAATGCATACCTCTGTCTCAGCTGAAATATCACCTTTTCTGTGAAACTTTCTTGACTTTAGTTGTACTTTTTTCACATTTACTATTTTGTGTCTCCTGAGCTAGATAGCATTATCTATTACCCAGAAGAGCCCATAAAAACATAAAGTACAAAATAAATATTTGTTGAGGGAGTGAATGGATGATTACCCAAAGAAAGCCCAAACAAGGTCTACCATCACTTAATTGACACAAATCATCTATTTATTTTCCTTTTTAATCTTTTCCTTCTATTTTTTTTTACCATTTATATTTCCTTTTTTTCACAGTCTTTGAATGTTGATTTAGTAGGAATATTTTTTTTTTTTTTTTTAAATCAAAAATAACTGAATCAGGAGACCAGACAAAGGATAACACATAGCTTGGGCACAGCAAGGGCTCTGCATGTGTATGTGATAGGGCTTCCCTAATAGCTCAGCTGGTAAAGAATCTGCCTGCAATGCAGGAGATACCAGTTCAATTCCTGGGTCAGGAAGATCCTCTGGAGAAGGGATAGGCTACTCACTCCAGTATTCTTGGGCTTTCCTGGTGGCTCAGCTGGTAAAGAGTCCACACCTGGGTTCAGTCCCTGGGCTGGGAAGATCCCCTGGAGAAGAGAAAGGCTACCCACTCCAGTATTCTGGCCTGGAGAATTCCGTGGACTGTATAGTCCATAGGGTTGCAAAGAGTCAGACCTGACTGAGTGACTTTCACTCACTCATTCACTCATATGTGTGATGTGAGTGTTGTAAAGGGCTCCTTGGGATGCGTGACTTGTGTTTATTCAATTTCCATGCTTCTCATTACCCTCTTACTTCCACCTTAGTCCCTCAGATCTGAATGTGAATCCTGAGCGCATTTTAGTGTGTGATGTAATGGGGAAGGAGAATGGGTCCTTTCAGGCTGTTACTTTCCTCACTGGTGAAAATAGAAATCAGTATCTACAGTATTAGTCAGATATCTCTAGAGAAGCAATTAGTAGGGTGTGTGTGTGTGTGTGTGTGTGTGTGTGTGTGTGTGTGTGTGTGTGTATCTCTTTCTTCACAGAGAGGGATTGATTTATTTTAAGAAATTGACTCATGTTGTTGAGGAACCTTGTAATCTGCAGGGTAGGCTGTTGGACTGGAGACCCAGGCAAGAGCTGCAGTTTGAGTCCCAGGGCAGTTAACTTGCATAATTCCTTGCTCAGGAGTAGTCAGTCTTTTGTGCTATTCAGGCCTCACCTAATTGGATGAGACCCACCCACATTGTGTAGGGTAAAGCTGCTATATTCTAAGTCTACTGTTTTAAATGTTAATCCCACCCACAAAAACCACCTTCACAGAAACATCTAGAATGTTTGAGCATTCTGGGCACCATGGTTCAGCAGAGTTGACATGCGGAATTAACCGTTATATCTACCTAAGGCTGTTGTGAGTGTTAAATAGGGTAATTCAGGAAAGCACATGCACCGTGCCTGGAACATTAAGAAATTGAGGATCTTAATGAAATAAATGGTGGTTCCTCCCCTGCTTTGTCTTTAAACCACACTCTCTGTAGTGCTGTGCATTTCAGGTTGATCTACATGCTGACAGTTGTGGTAATGCCTCTTCTAGAAACCTAGTGGTCAGTCATCTATACTCAGCTATTCTTATTAACTACTGACCAGTGTTTATGTGAGAACTGTGCATCTTGGCCCAGCACTGAGCTCATGGCTGCTGACTCCTGCAGGGCCTTATTACGGCTCCTTCCTTGTCTGCTGTGAGACCATCATGGTAGATGAAGCAATTTTTATTTATAGCTTACAGTTCTACTTTCTACCCTTACTTTCAATTCCTATTCTGGGTTTCCCTTTCTTGTCATGGTGGCCCTAGTGAAAGTCTAGTAAAATGGAGCTGTGTCAGGCGCCTTGCAAGGACCTATCCCTTTTTCCCCTCGTCTTTTCATTTTTCCTTTCTCCTCTTCTTACTGGTTCATCTATTGATGACTTTCCCCTTATGCCTGGAGCATACTGCCACAAATATTGTATAAATTCTGAACTGATTTCTATTTTTACTCACATAATCATTGTCAGAAGGGGTCATGTAATTCACCCCTAAGATATGATGAATTGATCTTGATCAAAACTGTTGAGGATTAGGAACTTGATAGAGCTTGACAACCATATAGGTTTGAGAATGCATTTCTGTTTCTAACACTACCTGAGTAATTTCAGACAAGTAACTGTGAGCTTCTATTTTTATAATCAGCAGAATAGGGATAATTATACTATTCATCTCACAGATTTGTTGTGAAATGAGCTGATATGTGTAAAGTGCTTATTTAGCACAGTCTAGATCCCTTGGTAAACACTTAGCAAATGGTAAATGTTATTTTTATTTTATCTTGCAGTTTCTTCATATGACTTTAACTTCTTCTCTGGGGGCTTCCCAGGTGGCTCAGTGGTAAAGAATCTGCCTGCCAGTGCAGGAGCTGCAGAAGATGGGGGTTCAGTCTCTCAGTGGGAAAGATCCTCTGGAGGAGGAAACAGCTACCCACTCTAGTATTCTTGCCGGGATCATCCCATGGACAGAGGAGCCTGGTGGGTTACAGTCCAGGGGGTCACAAAGAGTCGGACACAACTGAGCAACTGAGCACATACCTCCTCTCCACTCAGAATAAACTATTTAAGTCATTCCTTATCATATCTAAAATAGTTATTCTGGTAAATATGAAAGTCTTTGTGAATTCTTTTCTGTTACCTAACTAGTACAAATGTTTCTTTTTTTTCAGTGGGATATAGTATAGTACACTTGTAAATAAGGCATAGAAATTAACTTTTTTCCTCACTTGAAATTATTTTCTTTCACATAAGACTGATTCATTTAAAAAAAGCATATGAAGCTAATTCCACTTTTTTCCTATACTATTTTGAGTTTTGGTAAATTGTGGAGAGAAAAATGTGTGATAATAATTGTATCCTTTCAGGTTTTTTCAAATACCTCCTTGGTATTTGAAAATAATACTAAATCTAACACTAAATCTAATACTAAATCTAAATCTTTCTAATAGCTGAGTTTTGAATATTTTATCAATTAATGCTAAAATGTAGTTTCAGCAAAAGTTAATTTTTGAATTTATACTGTCAGCTGGTACAGTGGTGAAGAATCTTCTTGCAATGCAGGAGACACAAGAGACTCAGGTCTGGTCCCTTGGTCAGGAAGATCACCTGAAGGAAATAAGCAAGATGTGTGCTCAGTAGGAAATGACAACCCACTCAAGTATTCTTGCCTGGAAAATTCCATGGAGAAAAGAGCCTGGTGGGCTACAGTCCATGGGGTCACAAAGCATCGGACACAACTGAGTGACTAAGCATGCATGTTTATATCCATCTGCATATTGCAGGGATTTTATGCTTTAGGAACATAAAACAACATTTTCCAAATTTGATTGCTAGTATCAGCCCTGCTACTAACTTGTATTGCTATGTTGGGCAAGTTGCTTCACTCTAGATCTCAGTGTACTAATATGTAAGATGAGAAGATTAGATCTGCTGATCTCTGATGCACCTGTAATTCTGTTCATGAGTGCCTCCTATCTGTAGGGAATTATATCAAGAGTGGATATATATATTAGTATATCAGGTAGAGATGTGGGCACAAGTTCTGTTTTTTGCCCTACCATTAATTGCCTTTAGTAAATGAGACCTAAACAATTTTTCCATCTCAACTTTGAGTAAGATACAGACTCAGATCATATAAAATGTGATAATTAAAAATTATCTCTCCCACTGATACAATATTTATAACATAGAGCATTGTATTTATGTAAACACTTTATACATATTAAATCATTAATTCTCTCGCATTGACCTCATGTGGTTTTGGTACGGCTATTCCCAATTTATAGATGGAGAAACTGAGGTACCAAGTGTATTCTAATCACTACCTCACTCTGCCTCCTAATATTTCTACTTGGACCTGTAATTCTATTTTTTTTTTTTTAGGATTTTTTTTGTCACTTAATTTTTTTAATTGAAGGATAATTCCTTTACAGAATTTTGTGGTTTTCTGTCATACATCAACAAGAATCAGCCATAAGTACACACATGTCCCCTCCCTCCCAAACCTTCCTCCCAACTCCTTCCCCATCTCACCCTTCTAAATTTTCACAGAGCCCCTTTTTGAGTTCTCTGAGTCGTATAGCAAATTCCTATTGGCTATCTATCTTACATATGGTATTGTAAGTTACCATGTTACCATCTCCATACATCTCACTCTCTCTCTCCTCCCCTCCCCCATGTCCATATGTCTGTTTCTCCATTGCTGCCCTGAAAATTCATCAGTACCATCTTTCTAGATTCCATCTATATCCATCTGTATATGATATTTATAATCCTTTTTCTGACTTACTTCACTCTGTATAATAGGCTTTCTGTTCATCCATCTCATTAGAACTGACTCAAATGCATTCCTTTTTATGGCTGAATAGTATTCCATTGTATATATGTACCACAGCTTCTTTATCCATTCTCTTGTCGATGAACATCTAGGTTGATTCAATGCCCTAGCTATTATAAATAGAGCTGTAATGAACATTGGGGTACATGTGTCTTTTTCAGTTTTGGCACTCATGCCTAGGAGTAGGATTGCTGGGTCACATGATGGTTTTATTCCTAGCTTATTAAGGAATCTCCATACCATCTTCCATAGTGGCTGTATCAATTTACATTCCCACCAGCAGTGTAGGAGAGTTCCCTTTTCTCCTGGATCTATAGTTCTAACTCAGAACCAGACTCATTTGGTTAAATGATAACTTTCTCCTTGTGGCACTGTTACCATTTTTTAAAAATTTACCAAGAGTCTATATATATGCCAGGCACTATTCTTAAGACAATAGTTGGTCTGCTCATGTGGAACTTATTTTCTGGTTAGGAAGTAGATAATAAGCAAATAAACATTAAGTAAATAAGATAATTATAGAGTGTAATGATTGCCTTGAAGGAAATAAGCAAGATGATGTGTGCTCAGTTTTGTCCGACTCTTTGTGAACCCATGGACTAGAGCCCACCAGGCTCATTGGTTCATGGAATTTTCCAGGCAAGAATACTGGAGTGCGTTGCCATTTCTTACTCCAGAGAATCTTCCTGGCTCAGAGATCGAATCTCTGTCTCCTGCGGCTCCTGATTGGCAGGAGGATTCTTTACCACTGTGACACCTGGGAAGCAAGGTGATCAGTTCAGTTGCTTAGTTGTGTCCCGACTCTTTGTGACCCCATGGACTGCAGCACGCCAGGCTTCCCTGTCCATCACCAACTCCTGGAGCTTGTTCAGACTCATGTTCATCAAGTCAGTGATGCCATCCAACCATCTTATCCTCTGTCATCACTTTCTCCTCCTGCCTTTAATCTTAACCAGCATCAGAGCCTTTTCCAATGAGTCAGTTCTTCCCATCAGGTGGCCAAAGTATTGGAGCTTCAGCTTCAGCATCAGTCCTTCCAGTGAATATTCAAGAAAAGAAAAAGAAAGTGAAGTTGCTCAGTCATGTCCGACTGTGGCCCAATGGACTGTAGCCCACCAGGCTCCTCCTTCCATGGAATTTTCCAGGCAAGAGTACTGGAGTGACTTGCCATTTCCTCCTCCAGGATAATAATCCTGAATATTCAGGATTGATTTCCTTTGGATGGACTGGTTTGATCTCCTTGCAGTCCATGGGACTCTTAAGAGTCTTCTCCAACACCACAGTTCAAAAGCATCAAATTCTTCGATGCTCAGCCTTCTTTATGGTCCAACTCTCAGATCCATACATGACTACTGGAAAAACCATAGCTTTGACTGGATGGACTTTTGTCGGCAAAGTAATGTCTCTGTTTTTTAATATGCTATCTAGGTTGGTCATAGCTTTTCTTCCAAGGAGCAAGCATCTTTTAATTTCATGGCTGCAGTCACCATCTGCAGTGATTTTGGAACCTCCAAAAATAGTCTCTCACTGTTTCCATTGTTTCCCCATCTATTTTCTATGAAGTGATGGGACAGGATGCCATGATCTTTGTTGTCTGAATGTTGAGTTTTAAGCTGACTTTTTCAGTCTTCTCCTTCACTTTCATCAAGAGGCTCTTCAGTTCCTCTTCACTTTCTGCCATAAGAGTGGTGTTATCTGCATATCTGAGGTTATTGATATTTCTTCTGGCAATCTTGATCCCAGTTTGTGCTTTGTCCACCCTGGCATTTTGCATGATGTACTCTGCATATAGGTTAAATAAGCGTATAGGTTAAATAAATAAGGTGATATGTATGTATACATATGGGTGTACAGTGAAATGGAAAGGCTTATCTCAGGAAGGTTTCTCTGCGTCTTTTTTTTTTTAATATTTGTTTAAAATTTGTATCAGGTCTTACTTGTGACATGCAGGTTTAATTGTTCTGTGGTATGTGGGATCCTAGTTCCACAACCAGGGATCAAACCCATGTCCTTTGTACCACAAGGTAGATTCTTATCCACTAGACCACCAAGGAAGTCCTTGGAAGAATCTTAACTGGTCCTCCTTGCAACCTGTAGTTCCTCCTCCACTGCAGTCCCCATGGGCCACATTAATCACCTCCCCTTCAGTCAAACCACTCTTCTCAGACCTGTAATATTTCCTGATTGTTTGCTTTCTCAAGAAAAAAATCCTATTGTGTTTGAGGCCTTCCACCCTTTGGCTCCAACTCACCTTTCCAGTTTGCTAATCTGTTCTCCACACACGCCCATTTCTTTCCTGTTTCTGTGTTTTAACCCACATTGTTCCCTTTGCTTGGAATGCCTCTCCCATGTGTCTTTCCTCTATCAACCCCTTCCATTTTTTAAGCCCCATCTCAGACATTCCTCCACGGGCCAGAAAGTATGTGATTGGTCACATCTTTCTTTGTACTTCTCTCATGGCATTTGTCTTAACTTTAGCCTTGTGTTAAAACCTTTTGTTCCCCTTTCAAAGCAGCAAGCCTGTCTTGTAAGTATCCGTATCCTTTCACAGCTCTTTGCACATTGTTTTACTTAGAATATCGTCTGCACAAATGTTTTCTGAATCAATATCTCTCCCTTTCCCTTTTCCTGCTTCCCTGCACATTTAGGTAAGGAAGGGGTGTGTATGCACAGGGAAGGGAAGAGTATGGAAACTTGATTCCCAACTGTCTAAGATGCTTTGAGGGAACAAGGTAGGAAGCCAGGCAAATAAGAACAGGCCTACTTGTTTTCATCCTCTTATTTTGATGATCTGGAGGTGAACTGTACTGACCTTTCTCCCAGCATATCTACAGAGAAGGGTCATGGGAGGGAGTGCAGCAGTCCCTGTATGTGTATGGATGTGGGCTGGGGGAAGGGTGAAGAATGAACATTTCAGGAACAATATCTCCTTAAAAGCTACTTCTGTGGTGATTGTGAAGTGTCTTTGTTTATTAGAGAGCTAAAGTAAAGGCAGTATTTTTATGATTTTTTTTTTTTGGCTTTTCATTTGCAAACAGACTAATTAACCAAGTGTATTTGTAAATCCTTGCTATCTATTGTGTATGAGTCAGTTAGTTCCAAGTTGCCTGTGGTGCTGTGACTGGAGAGAAACAGCTGTTGTGTCAGGCTCATGATGTTCTCTTTCTTTCTGTTTATATTGTGAGAACTGTCCACATGGCATTAGGTAAAGACATTTTTATTAAAGTCAGATTTCTTTAGGAACTTTCCCACAGCAGCCCTGCAGTTTGGTTGTGTGATAGAATTTATATATATGAAACTATAACTATTATAGAAGTTATGATATCTAACATTTATAGAGTAAAGCAACACAGTTATATACTCATTTGACACGCATTTATTGAACTCTTCCTATGTGCCATATACTGTCAGTAGCTAGAGATAAGGGGAAAGCAAAGATATACCTCATGAAGCTTACATTTTAATGGGAAAGAAGATAGTGATAAGTAATTACAAGTATGATGTGTGTTTTAAGCAAATAATGTTGTGGGAGCCACAGTAGTGTCCTAAGTCTTGGGTATCAAGGAGTCTTCCCATCAGCAATGGTGTTAAAGCAGAGGCAGGAAGCTGAGGAGGAATTATTGACCAGGAGAAGGGAGGTGATTAAGATTTCTGTCCAAGTAGAGGATGTATTATGTACAAGATACTAATTTAGAAAAGAGTAGGAGGAATTGAAAGGAGGTCAGTAAGACTGAGACAGGGCAGAGGTGATGAGGCAAGAGGTGGGCGGTCAACACTGTGAAGTCAGTGTTACTATTTCCACTTACACACTCTTGGTGTGGATATTCTGTCTTTGAAGTTTTCATTGACTTTAAGAGCATGACTTGGCATTGAGTTGCTGTGGGACATAGCACTGCTCTGTTCACCAGGATATGATACATTCACCTTGTGACAGGTACTGCTCTTCATTTGCTTATCTTTAACCCTGCACAGAGCTACTGCATCTATTTTACAGATGAATAAAGGGCTCAGAGATGAAGTAATTTATCCATGATCACGTAGATGATAAATGATAGCATCAGGATTTAAACTGAGCTTTGGTGTCATCAAAGCCTGTATTCTACTTTGCCTCTTTACTAGCTGTATTTCTGGAATAGATAGAAGATTTTATAGTTTATGATTTAGAGATAGTTGTAGAAGTCACATTTGTAAGGAAATCCAGAATGGACATTAATAAATTTGAGGAATAAGGAGTTTCAATTATCTTTTTTAATAGCAAGTTGGGTAATATTGGAGAATAAAAGAAATCATAACAGAGGTTTTAACAATGCAGAACTTTCTTCTGGCCTTGGTTTTGTGTTATGGAAAGAAGAATTTAAATGAATGAGTTTGCAGGATCATATGGTAGTTCTATTTTAAATGGAACTACCATATGATCCTACAATCCATGCCTTGACATATACCTGAAGAAAACCATAGTTCAAAAATATGCATGTACTCCAGGTCACCTGAATGTCCATCAACAGAGAAACAGATAAAGACATGGTATATGTGTATGTATGTATACACATGGTATGTATACACACACACACACACACACAGTAGAATATCACTCAGCCATTAAAAAACTATGAAATAATATCATTTGCAGCAACATAAATAGATCTGGAGATTGTCATACTGAGTGATGTTAAGTCAGAGAAAAACAAATATGATATCATTTATATGTGGAATCTAAAAAAGTGTTGCAAATGAACCTATTTACAAAACAGAAATAGTCACAGATGTAGAAAACAAATTTATGGTTACCAAAGGGGGAAAGTGAGGTAGGGATAAATTGGGAGATAAGGGTTGACATATACACTTTACTATACATAAAGTAGATAACTAATAAGGATCTTCTGTATAACACAGCGAATTCTCAATATTCTGTAACGACCTACATGGGAAAAGAACTGTAAAAAAGAGTGGATATATGTATATGTATAACTGATTCACTCTGCTGTACATCTGAAACTAACAATATTGTAAATCAACTATACTCCAATAAAAAATAATTTAAAAACTGAATGGGAACTATTTTGGTAGCAGAAGAGGACTATGCCACCTAGGGTAAAACATACTAGGAGATATATTTGGATGACTCTATGCATTCTAGAACAAAATATGTTAAGAGACCTCCATTGATGATCACTAAAAGGCACTCTCTGTGGGAATAAGAGGACATTCCTGGTGACTCAGATGGTAGAGAGTCTTCCTGCAGTGCAGGAGACTGGGTTCAATACCTGGGTTGGGAAGATTCCATGGAGAAGGAAATGGAAACTCACTCCAGGATTCTTGCCTGGAAAATCCCATGGATGGAGGAGCTTGGCAGGCTAGAGATCATGGGGTTGCAAAGAGTTGGACACAACTTAGTGACTTCACTCTCTCTCTCTCTCTGTGGAAATAAAGGAATGAGGACACTACTGTAGAATTTTGTTCCATTAAACTTGGCACTTAATGTAGTTTACCCTAAATCCATTAGCAGATCTTCCATTTTAACCTTTTTAAGCAGTCCATGTACAAAATTTGGCTTGGAATAAGTTAGAGTTCCTATAAAGGTCCCTGATCTATGCTACATGGACTAGTCCCTGGCATATCTTTTCCACTCCACTTGCAGGGGTCCTTGAATGTCCCCCCTCCTACCCAGTGACTCCAAAGGACACAGGTCACTATATGTCACTCTGCTTTTGAAAGTCTCCCAGTCCATGGATTAGGGAGTCAAGTCCAGTTAATTCTACCTATGTATTTTGTTTTCTTTAAAAGTGTGGATATTGGTCTCATCTTTAAACATAGTGTTTAGAATAATAGTACTATTCTGCCATTTATTTAATAAAGTATTATTGTTTTAAACACTATTAGACTGAAAATTTAAGCTAATATCTTTAATCACTTTTATGAGAAGTCCAGCTGTTTGAACCATTGTTTTCCCACCTGGGAGGAAATAAGTAGCTCCTTGAGATATGGATTTATAATCTTTAGCATATGAAGAGATGAAGGGGATATTACAGATTATTTTAAATTTCTTTATAAATCAGTTCAAAAATCTAAAATTGCCTTGTTTCATTGCTGCAGTATGTACCTTTCCTCAGAGCTAAATGATTTGTACAGCAATGAACATGTACTCCTGGGTTTGACCCCTAGGTTGGGAAGGTCCCCTGGAGAAGGGAATGGCTACCCCCTCCAGTATTCTGGCCCAGAGAATACCATGGACTGGATAGTCCATGGGGTCTCAAAGAGTGGGACATGACAGAACGACTTTAACTTTGAACGCGTACGAAAAGCATATTGTACTGTAGCACTGGTTACTGGTGACTGGATAGAAAGTCAAAAGCAAAAGCATATCTCATACTAGACCACAACATATTTGGTGTTTAAGAGGCTCTTAATGTCACCAAGTCACTACCCAAGAGAGCTGAAAAGTTTTTTTTTTTTAATTTTACTTTGTTAGGTCATTAAAAAAATGCTTTTTTTTTTATTAGTTTTGGCTGTGCTGGGGTCTTTGTTGCTTTGCATGTGGGCTTTCTCTAGTTGCTGAAAGCTCAGAGTACTCTTCATTGTGATGTGTGGTCTTCTCATTGCAGTGGTTTCACTTGTTGTAGAGTTCTGGGTGCTTGGGCACTTGGATTTAAGTAGTTAAACACGGGCTTAGTAGTTGTGGTGCACAGGCTTAGTTGCCCCATAGCATGTGGGATCTTCCCAGACCAGGGATCAAAACTCGTGTCCCCTGAATTTGCAGGTGAGTTCTTATCCACTGTGCCACCAGGGCAGTCCAGGGTCATGTTTTTTTAAATGAACACTAAGAATAAATTGCTAAGGTTTCATATTACTAATTTCTTCCTCCTAAGTGGCAATATTAAACACATGACACAAATCGTTGTGTATGTTTGTGTGTGTGTTTGAAAGTGGTTTTAGACTTGGGAGGTGAATGCTAATAATATACTATAAAATATTTTAATATACCAGGTTCTCACTTCCTGTAGGCCCTTGGTGGGCACTTGCATGAATTTCTTATCCAAGTTAATCATCACAAGACACATCTGGGTCAGGAACAAGACAAGGGTGCCCACTCTCACCACTACTATTCAACATAGTTTTGGAAGTTTTAGCCACAGCAGTGAGAGAAGAAAAAGAAATAAAAGGAATCCAGATTGGAAAAGAATAAGTAAAACTCTCACTGCAAATGACATAATCCTCTACATAGAAAACCCTAAAGGCACCACCAGAATATTAGAGCTAATCAATGAATATAGTAAAGTTGCAGGATATAAAATTAACACACAGAAATCCCTTACATTCCTATACACTAACAATGAGATAACAGAAAGAGAAATTAAGGAAACAATTCCATTCACCGTTGCAACAAAAATAATAAAATACTTAGGAATAAATCTATCAAAAGAAACAAAAGACCTATATATAGAAAACTATAAAACACTGATGAAAGAAATCAAAGATGACACAAATAGATGGAGAAATATACCATGTTCATGGATTGGAAGAATCAACATAGTGAAAATGAGTATACTACCCAAAGCAATCTATAGATTCAATATAATCCCTATCAAGCTACCAACGGTATTTTTCACAGAACTAGAACAAATAATTTCAAAATTTGTATGGAAATATAAAACAACCTTGAATAGCCAAAGCAATCTTGAGAAAGAAGAATGGAATTGGAGGAATCAACTTGCTTGACTTTAGGCTATACTACAAAGCTACTGTCATCAAGACTGTATGGTACTGGCACAAAGACAGAAATATAAATCAATGGGACAAAATAGAAAGCCCAGAGATAAATTCATGCACCTATTGGCACCTTATCTTTGACAAAGGGGACAAAAATATACAATAGAGAAAAGACAATCTCTTTAACAAGTGGTGCTGGGAAAACTGGCCAACCATCTGTGAAAGAATGAAACTAGAACACTGTCTAACACCATACACAAAAATAAACTCAAAATGGTTTAAAGATCTAAATGTAAGACCAGAAGCTACCAAACTACTAGAGGAAAACATAGGCAAAACACTCTTCGCCATAAATCACAGCAAGATCTTCTATGACCCACCCCCCAGAATATTGGAAATAAAAGCAAAAATAAACAAATGGGACCTAATTAAACTTAAAAGCTTTTGCACAATGAAGGAAACTATAAGCAAGGTAAAAAGGCAGCCTTCAGAATGGGAAAAAATAATAGCAAGTGAAACAACTGACAAATAATTAATATCAAAAATATACAAACAGCTCATGCAGCTCAATCAGAAAAATAAACAACCCAATCAAAAAATGGGTCAAAGAACTAAACAGGCATTTCTCCAAAGAAGGCATACATATGGCTAGCAAACACATGAAAAAATGCTCAACGTTACTCATTATCAGAGAAATGCAAATCAAAACCACAATGAGGTACCATCTCACGCATGTCAGAATGGCTGCCATCAAAAAGTCTACAAACAATAAATGCTGGAGAGGGTATGGAGAAAAGGGAACCCTCTTACACTGTTGGTGGGAATGAAAACTAGTACAGCCACTATGGAGAACAGTGTGGAGATTCCTTAAAAAACTGGAAATAGAACTGCCATATGACCCAGCAATCCCACTGCTGGGCATACACACCAAGAAAACCAGAATTGAAAGAGACACATGTACCCCAATGTTCATTGCCGCATTGTTTACAATAGCCAGGACATGGAAGCAACCTAGATGTCCATCAACTGACGAATGGATAAGAAAGCTGTGGTACATATACACAATCGAATATTACTCAGCCATTAAGAAGAATACATTTGAATCAGTTCTCAGGTGGACGAAACTGGAGCCTATTACACAGAGTGAAGTAAGCCAGAAGGAAAAACAACAATACAGTATACTAACACATATATATGGAATTTAGAAAGATGGTAACAATAACCCTGTATGTGAGACAGCAAAAGAGACGCAGATGTATAGAACAGTCTTTTGGACTCCATGGGAGAGGGCAAGGGTGGGATGATATGGGAGAACAGCACTGAAACATGTAAATTATCGTATGTGAAATCAATTGCCAGCCCAGGTTTGATGCTTGATACAGGGTGCTCAGGGCTGGTGCACCGGGATGACCCAGAGGGATGGAATCGGGAGGGAGGTGGGAGGGGGGTTCTGAAAGGGGAACACATGTATACCCATGGCAGATTCATGTCAATGTGTGGCAAAACCAACACAATAATGTAAAGAAAATAAATAACAAAAATAAATAAATAAATAAAAAATAATAGAAATTAAAAAAAATAAAACATTTTAGAACAAAAAAAAAAAAAAGAAAGAAAACTGGAAATAAAACTGCTGTACAACTCAGCAGTCCATTCACTGATGGGCATATACACTGAGGAAACCAGAAGTGAAAGAGACGTGTACCCCAGTGTTCATCACAGCACTGTTTACAATAGCCAGGACATGGAAGCAACCTAGATGTCCCTTGGCAGACAAATGGATAAGAAGGCTGTGGTACATATACTCAAAGGAATATTACTCAGCCCTTAAAAAGAACACATTTGAACCAGTTCTGATGAGGTGGATGAAACTGGAGCCTACAGAGTGAAGTAAGGAAAACACCAATTCAGTATTTTAATGCATATATATAGAATTTAGGAAGATGGTAATGAGGACCCTATATGTGAGATAGCAAAGGAGACAGATATAAAGAATAGACTTTTGGACTCTGTGGGATAAGGCAAGGGTGGAATGATTTGAGAGAATAGCATTGAAACATGTGTATTACCATATGTGAAATAGATGACCAATCCGGGTTTGATGCATGAAACAGGACACACAAAGTTGGTGCACTGGGACAACCCAGAGGGATGGGATGGGAAGGAAGTGGGAGGGGAGTTCAGGATGGAGGACTCATGTATACCTGTGGCTGATTCAGGTCAATGTATGGCAAAAACCACCACAATATTGTAAAGTAATTAGCCTCCAATTAGAGTAATTTAAAAAAAGGATTAAGAGGGAGGGGAATATATGTATACTTATAGCTAATTCATGTTGTTGTACAGCAGGTACTAAAAATATCATAGAGCAATTATAATTTAAAAATAAATTTTAAAATTAAATAAAAGAACATCTGGGATAGTCATTATTATTTTTAATTTTACATGTAAGAAAACAAGCCCAAAGATATGAAGTACCTTGTTGAAGTTCAGATAGCTCTAATAGATGGCAGAATTGGCACTCAACTCAAATCTGTCTTCAAATTCCCTTCCCTTTCCACTTCATCGCAGAACATTTGTGGTTTTTAGGAGGAAAAAACCACCAGATTTTTGAAAGATGTCCTTGGTACTGGCTAGATTTTTATTAGCGCAAAAGCACTTGTGTGTGTGTATTTAGACCTTGACACACTTTGGCGTTTTTGATAAGTTTTCCTGTTGTTATATGACTAGCATATTTGGTCAGCATCATTGTGATATAATAATCTAATTTAAACAAGGAGCTGCAACCCAAACAATGGCTGTGATTCAGCAGATAGGAAAGTGAGGAAGTACTTGTTATCATTTGTCAGTTGATTTTTATTTTTATTCAGTTTGAACCAAGGGTCACACTGCAGACACCGTGCTTTAAAACTGTCGGAAACCTCTGTCACTTCCTGAGCACTAATGGCCTCTTCCTTTGAGGGCACCGCTCGTACAACAACTTTGGAAAGCAGTGGTGATGACTCCCTTCTCCTTGGCATCGGATGCTTCTTTTCTCTCAACAATGACCAGCAGAGACAGTGAAGACCAAAGCAGGCTTTTTTCCCCCCTTATATAGTCTAGACTATATAAACATCCAGAAAATGACCACATGTTAAAAGAGAAGGGAATTCATATTTACTGAGCACCTCTCCATGATCTCAAAGGCAACAACCTTAAATTTCCTTGATCTGTGGATCTGGGAGGCCACAGCACCAAGCTTTGTACATGTGGGACTGAACTGATGGAATGAAACTGCATGTTATGTCCTGTTTTATTGCAAACATTAAATGCAAATATCTGACCTTAGGCAAGGTGTGGAAGGGTCTATTGCTGTTGTATATATACCCCCAGTGCTTTGGTCTATCTCTAAAGAATGTGAGTGTAACTGTGGTGAAATAGATGTTGGCTGAGATTCCAGGGGAATTGCTTTAAAAAAAATATGGATCATGGTCTTTAAAGATTTCCAGAAAGGCTTTTGCAGTCAAATTCTATAACATTGCCAAACCCTTTTATTAATTTGCATTGTTAGTCATTTATCTGTAGTCTCTGTGTTCATGTGACCTTTCTTCACTCCACATCCCAGACATACTTGCTCTTTCCCCTTGGTCTTCTTGCAAAGCTTTATTCTCAAGATACGTCTTCAATTTTGAATGTATCTGGTCTGTTTAACACTCACTTGTTCCCGTTTGTTAAAAAAATGTTCCCCTTTCAGGAAACTAATAGAAAAGTAGTGATGTCTTCTGTTGTTATTTTGCTGCTAATGCATACTCCAGTTTATTTATTGTCTTACTTTTATCTTTCATTACACATATCTAACAAGGGCAGGCAACTCAAGTTGATGTGCAGATTCCATGTTACTTCATTTTAAAATAATAAACTGACTGACCCCATGCCTCTCAGGATATCTTGACTGTCTCATCCCTTGCTTAGCTAGTATAGGCTTAGAAAACGGAAATGAATTTTAGGATCAACCTTTAAAAACATATCAGTTCAGTTCAGTCACTCAGTCATGTCCGACTCTTTGTGACCCCATGGACTGCAGCATGCCAGGCTTCCCTGTCCATCACCAAATCCCGGAGCTTATTCAAACTCTTGTCCATTGAGTCAGTGATGCCATCCAACCATCTCATCCTCTGTTGTCCCCTTCTACTCCTGCCTTCTATCTTTCCCAGCATCAAGGTCTTTTCCAATGAGTCAATTTTTCGCATCAGGTGGCCATAGTATTGGAACTTCAGCTTCAGCATCAGTCCTTCCAATGAATGTTTGGGACTGGCACTTGTCTTATTATATCTTGCCTAGTGCTACCAACATGGCACAGATACTGCCCAATCAAAGCAGAAATGAGTCATAGAGCTGGGGCCTCTTGCAGTGCTGAAGGTTAATTCTTTAGGTCTGCAGATGTGGAGAAGAAACGGGCAGCTGGGAAGGTAGGCATAGAGAGGGGGACGGCATCACTAAAGGTGCTAAGGCAATTATTTTGCCAACAGTATGGTGTTTCATTATCTTAAGAACTGGCTGAATGTCAAGCCTTGGTTATTCTAGATAGTGAGTGCCTAAGAATAGGATGCTGCTTATGTTGCTTAGTATCCCCTCATATGGCTATGGAGGTAAACTCAGGAGTATAAACATTCAGAACAAGATGAACTTTTATAACAAACATTAATGTTTTACTACAGATTGCATAAGACTCCCTTTTAAAATTCCTTTGATTTTTTTTTCCCCCCACGTTACTGTTAATGGTACCACTCTCTTCCTGGTCACACAGGATAGAAAACTTCTGAGTTATTTGATTGCCTCATTTTTGCCTTCATGTCCAAAATCCAGTCAATTACTAAGACTCTCCATGATTCCTTTCTAGTTTTTGCCCCTTCCTTTACACCCTCAGGGTTCTTACCTTGTATGGGCCCAAAGTAAACTACTATATTAGCCTTTTGAGTTTCTCTGTTCTTTCCACTTCAGTTCAGGCTAGCTGGCATTGTTTTTTCCCCCCCCCCCCACTTGTCTTTTCTAATCCAGGTCTTACTGGGAGCTCCTTAAGCCTCATTTCCTCAGGAAAACCTTCCCTAATCGACTCATCTTAGCATGAACTATCCTTCTCTGGGCTTCCCTGGTACTTAATGTCTGTAGCATTCATTTGGCTGTTAGCTATGCTCTACGTTATGAAATGGCTCTTGTTGCCTGAATTACAATTACATCTTGGAATATGATTTAATAGCTAGTTCTCCCTCAAGTAGAAAGTCCTAGAATTAATATACCCACAAGAGCATAATGATTCAGGCTATAGGTTTTTAAAAATTTCTTAATAGACATAAATTCTGTAGCTGCCTTTCTTAATAATGTGCAATTTTGTTAAAGAGAAATGCTGACTGTGACCCACTAAATTGAGTTTAGGTAGCAGCGGAGTTCAGAGGAGAGAGAACTTCAGAGTAAAAAGTGCTTCCTACTGTAGGAAGATGTGTCTCTTTGGGGAAGAAGGGACTTTGGTATCCCTTATAGATTTTTCCTTTGTTAGTTAAATAATCCCTTTCAGGTTTTTTTTTTTTTTTCCACAAGGGCAGTTGAGAATAATACATATTCATTTATTCTTTACTTACTCATTGTCTTATTTTCTTCCTCAGCATTTTTGTGCTTGTATAATAACAGGGCTTATAATTTAAGTTTCCTGATGTGAATTGCATTTCTAAATACTAATGAACAAAGGCAGAGTACTGCAAGGGAGAAGATTTATTTCTTGTTTTATACTCATCTATTTTGTGGATGAACAAAAAAAAACTTTTTAAAATGGGAAACTCTTAAGAGGTCCTGGCTCTGAGATGAAAACGCCATCACTTGCAAAGAGTGTTAATTACCTTTTCACTGTAAGCTTCTTGAACTGTAGTTTTAAATGGAGGGAATGTTGTATAGTAAGTAATATTGACACACCTGAATTCCTACCCCTGAGTAATTTCCCTCAGATGTTATTTTCTATTGATTTTTTTCTTTTCTTTTTTTTTAAATTAATTTGTTTATTTTTGGCTTTGCTGGGTGTTCATTGCTGCCAGCTTTAGTAGTTGCAGCTCAGAGGCTCAGTAGTTGTGGTTACCAGGCTCTAGAGCACAGGCTCAATAGATGGGACACACGATTGTAGTTACTCCTCGGTATCTGGGATCTTCCAGAATCAGGGATTGAATCTGTGTCCCCTATATTGGCAGGTGTATCCTTTATCACTGAGCCACTAGGGAAGCCCTCCCTTTTCATTCTTTCATTCTTCTGTTTTTAAATGAAATGATACTTTGAAGTGAAGCTTTTCTTGGTTATATATTTTGTGGCAGACTAGACTGTGACCTCTTTGAGAGCAAAGATTGTACAGTTTTATTCTTCTATCCATTGTAGCCATGTGCTTGCTGCTCTCCTACCCTTTCAAGGTTGAGCAGGATTTTAACTTGATAATTTTAGGGTCTGTTCACAGTTCCTGAGGTTATATATTATGTGTGTTAGTTGCTCAGTCGTGTCCAACTCTTTGTGACCCCATGAACTGTAGCCTACCAGACTCTTCTGTCCATGGAATTCTCCAGGCATGCATACTGAAATGGGTTGCCATTTCCCACTCCAGGGGATTTTCCTGAGCCAGGGATTGAACCTGGGTCTCCCGGATTGCAGGCAGATTCTTTATCATCTGAGCCATCAGGGTAGATCCTCCTAAGGCTAACACACCTGGTAGAGAGCTAACAGAGCCTCACTGGTGGCTCAGGGCCCACAGCAGTGTTAACTGGTGTGTCTCACACTCAGCCTGGGTTACTTGGTCTTCTGATGTCACATCATACCTCTCCCTTTTCAACTCAACAGTCATTGATGAAGCAAGTCCTGTGCCCATTGTACTTTTTGCTGTGGAGTTCAGGCATGAACAAGGAAGGGGAGGCAGTATGGCATGGTGGGAAAAATGCAGCCTCTTCACTTTATGTGATGAGCAAATGAAAGAATGTACATTTAGCCTTTAGGGCAGTCCTTTCCCTATTCACAGGGCAGGTGGGAATTACACACATGGTTTTAATCAATAGATTCTAGCATCTTATTGGATTACTTTAGAGTTTTTAATAGTATAGCAAGTGTACAACATGTATTAATAAGTAACTGCAGAGCAAAAGCTACACTTGAAAAGCACTATAATATAGAGCTAAAAGTACCATGGATGCACAAAGCAGGAAGGCAAAGGAATGCTTCGTGTAGGAAGTGGCATTGAATAGAATCCCCTTTTTACATAGTTGACATACTTGACTGAAAGGCTGTGGAGATTAAAGGCTTCATTAACTATTGCCTGCTCTGAAACCTCTTTTCTGACCACCTTATTAAAATTAAATCCATCTCTGTTATATTCTCTGTCAGTCAAACCTGCAAAGCTAGAGTTTCTAAGTATTTCTTTATTTGTATATTTGCTTCTTTATTATTTTCCTCTTTCATTAGATTATAAGCTGTGTGAAGGCAGTAATCATATCTAGCTTGTTCATTGTTTTATCTCTGGCACTAACCACTGGTAGGCACTAGAGAAATACTTATTAAATCAATGAATGTCTTTAACCACTGACTGTCATTTATCTGTATATCCTATTGGCTCCGGGGCAGTTGCTGTACAGGAAGGTGGCGCAGTGACAAAAGCACCTGAAAGTAATCAAAGGAGCAACTTGGTCGTGTTTGAACTTGCTGTCATTGTTCTGAGCTTTTTGGTTTCAGCTGAGGATATCCTTTTCCTTTCCTTTATCTTTCTTACAGTGCCCTTATCATTCAGACCGGATGAATGCTGAAAACAATGAGTAGTCTATAGAGCATATTTTTAAGGTAATGATTAAGAGTCTCTAGAGACCATTTTATAGTGACACCGGGACTGAAAATTGGATGTTGGAGTTCCCCGGAGGAAAACTGCTGCTACTTTCTTCACTTGCTTTCTTTTGTGGAGGATCTTCATGTGGACATATTGTAAAGTTTAATTTTTTGGAATACTAAAAACCTTTAAAGTCATGTATTAGTCAATGTGATAAAAACTTACTTAAAGCAGTCTCTAAAGAGAATGCTGTAAGTTGTCTGTTTCAGCAGTTGTCTGTACAGTGTTATTCACAGAAGATCCTTTGTGGGGAAGGAGGAGTTGTATTTTAGTATTGTGTAGTAGTATATTCTTTGTATGTATTACTTAAAAAACAGTAATTTATTGTTTTGACAGAGGTAACTAGATAGAGATTGTGGTCCCTGATGTCTTTTGTCTCACGAGAGAGAAAAAGAGACTGTCAAGTTTGAGAACAATCAGATTCTCACTTTGTATAATTTTTTGAAGTAGTTTTTGAATATAAAGGGTAGAAGTAAAATCTGCTTTGTTAATTTCCCTTAAGTGCTACTGGGAGCCTGACGGCATTGGAACTCTTTCACCATTTACTGGAGTTCTTACATTTTTAATGGACAAAGTTAGTGCAGAATCAGTTATTAAAGGATGATGGTGGTTACAGCGGTACAGAAGACTTCCTTTTGTTTATTACTGTTCTGCAAATACTGCTGATGTCATACACTGGGTCCTTTTCTAAACTATGATCTTTCCTGGGTGTTTTATGATTTTAGAAAGTGGTGTATTATCTGTGTTATATATGTAGTGACTAAAGAAACCTGGCTTATTAGCCTTGCCATGATCTCTCACCTGGAACTTTCAGTAGCCTTCTGTTTACTCTTCTCCCTTTTCTTTTTTTGTCATCTCATTCTACAGACCAGTCTCCACAGTATAGCCAGAACAATCTCTTTAAAACACAAATGAGAATAAGTCTTACAACTCTTTAAGACTTTCTCATTGCTCTTCATGTTAAATTTAAACTGCCTTCTGTGGCCTACCCAGCCCTGAGCCTCATCCCATTCCACAGTGCTTCCCCTTGTTCACATGTTAGAGAGACTCTGGTCTCCTTTCTGTTTTTACAACATGCCAAGTCTCTGAGCCTTTGTATTTTCTGTTAATTCTTCCCAGAGTTCTTCCACTGGCTGTCTCCTTTAGGCTTTACTCCCAGTGCTACCTCCATGGAGGACCATCTCTGTTAGTTTTTTAGGGCTATTGTAACAAAGTACGACAAACTGGGAGGCTTAAAATAATACACATTTGTTTTTTAGCAGTTTTGGAGGCCAGAAGTTCAAAATCAGGGTGTTGGTGTGATCCGCTCCTCCTAGGGAGCATCTGTTCTATCTCTCTCCTAGCTTCTGGTGGTTGCTGGCAATCCTTAGTGGTTTGCAGCTGCATAGTTCCAGTGTCTTCTGTCATCACATTGTTGTCTTTCTCTGTCTTCACATAGCCTTCTCTCTGTGTCTGTCTTTGTTTCTTCTCTTCTTATAAAGATACCAATTATATTCGATTAAGGGCCAACCCTACTCCAGTGTGACCTCATCTTAATTAATTATATTTGTAATGACCCAATTTCCAAATAAAGTCACAATCTGAGGTTCCAGGAAGACCATGAGTTTTGGGGGAGATTGTTCAACCCAAAACACCTTCCCTGACTCTTAATTTAAAGTAGGCTGTGTTGGTGGAGCTATATCTATAAACATACTCACAGTTATTGATTTCTAGCCAAGGGTGAGCTAGACCACATTTCATGCTTAGCACTCAATTCTGGGCACGCCATCTGTGAGAGGGAATGTAGCTGTACTAGGATGTGAATGGAGTTGTGAGGATTTTAGATATCGTGCTGTGTGGGTAAGAACTGGGGTTTTGCTCAGTTGGAGAAGAGTAGATCTGGGAAGTCCTCATGGCCTTCTGCACGAGGACCTTCCTTCAGAGGAGGGGATACAGAAGAATGGATTATAGGTTACTTGTATCACAGGTCTGTATCCTGAACTTTAGAAGCATGGTTTTGTCTTTTTAGGGGTGGGAGTCTTTATCCATTACATTTGATAGATACCAGCCTCATCTCTTCCATCATGAAGGAAGAAAAATATTAGTAATACACATATCACATTTGACAAAGTAAGAGAATATAAACCTGTGAAGTTTTATTTGATAATATTATATCATTTTAAAAAGATTATTAAAAATGTTTATGTATTGTCCCCCTCATCTGCAGTTTTTCTTTCCACGGTTTTGTTACTTGCAATCAACCTTCGTCCAAGATTATTAAATGGAAAATTCCAGAAATTAACAATAAGTTTTAAATTGTATGCAGTTCTGAGTGAGTAGTGTGATGAAATCTCACACCTTCTGCTCCGTCCTGCCAGGACCTGAATCATCCCTATGTCCAGCATATTCATGCTGTATATGCTGTCCATTTGTTTAGCACATAAAAAAACCAGAATATGTTCCCTTAGGATCCACTGAGGATTGATTCCAGGATCCCTCTAAGGATACCAAAATTCATGGATGCTTAGGACCCTTATATATCATACTATACATATATCTATGTATCTGTAGAGTCTGCATCCATGGATATGAAGGGCTGACTGTATAGGGTTTGCTGACTCTATAGGGTTCAGCATTATTTGCAGTTTCTGACATCCATTGGGGATCTTAGAACATACCCACCATGAGTGATGGGGTATTACTGTATTGGAGTTCCAGCAAGATTTTTCACTTTTTAAAATGGAATAAATATAGCATAATTTAGATTCTCTTGCAATTCAACAAGGACATTTTGGCTTCATTTGCCTGTGAAGGAGAGGACCTCATGGCTTTGGGTATTCATGGTTGCCTGGACATCAGGGATGACCTCAACTCTCTTGCCTCTTGTGTATTATGTCACAGCCGCTTTATGAAGTTCCCATCCTGGTTTTATCCAGCCACTAAACTTCTTTACTATCCTGGTTGGTGGATGTTTGCTGAAGCAATCCCACAACTAAGAAGTTTTGCCTGCAAATTTAGCCTCTAAACTCAGGTATCTAGTGGAGGCCTGAGCATCAGTTCCTTCTTCCATGCTGTACTTTTACTTCTATCTTCAAATCATTGCTACACTATCCTCTTCTATTCTCCTTTAATAGATAGTCTTGCTGCCTACTTCACTGATTAAACAACTTTGTTGTTGTGTCAGAGGTGTTTTACACCTAGAGATGTAATTCCTTCCATGCCCATCTGTTTCCCAACAGAGGAGGGGTTCCTCCTATTCAAGTCAAATCCCTCCGTCTATGTCTTTGGCATCATTTTCTCATGTCTCCTCAGAATCTCCAGGCATTACTAATCCCCCTCCCACCTAGAGTCTCAACTATTCCCTCTAATTACTTTTTGCCTTTGGACCTTATACCTCTCCCATGTTTCTTCTTCTTTGTAAACTCTTTGCTAGAAAGAAAAACATATGTAAGAAAAACATGTCTTACACATTGATCAAATCGATATTTGGCAGCACATTTGATTTATTGAACATTAGTGTGCTGCTGAATGAGCCGTTATGATAGACATTTTATAGGAAGCTGTCATTCAGGTTAAATAGCTGTTCACTGGTCAAGAAGCACAGCTTTAAGTGCTTTACAGCTCTAGAAAAATGTGACTATAACCCTATCACACCTACTGCACAATTGCACTCATTTCCCAAGCTAGCAAAGTAATGCTGAAAATTCTCCAAGCTGGGCTTCAACAGTACATAAACCGAGAACTTCCAGATGTTCAAGCTGGATTTAGAAAAGGCAGAGGAACCAGAGAACAAATTTCCAACATCTGTTGGATCATAGAAAAAGCGAGAATTCCAGAAAAACATCTGCTTCTTAACTATACTAAAGCCTTTGACTGTGTGGATCACAACACATTGTGGAAAACTCTTCAAGAGATGGGAATACCAGACCTTACCTGCCTCCTGAGAAATCTGTATGCAGTTCAGGAAGCAGCATTTAGAACCAGACATGGAACAACGGACTGGTTCCAAACTGGGAAAGTAGTATGTCAAGTCTGTATCTTGTCACTTTACTTGTTTAACTTATATGTAGAGCACCTCATGAGAAATGCCAGGCTGGATAAAGTACGAGCTGGAATCAAGTTGCCAGGAAAAACATCAATAACCTCAGATATGCAGATGACACCACCCTTATGGCAAAAAGTGAAGAGGAACTAAAGAGGCTCTTGATGAATGTGAAAGAGGAGAGTGAAAAAGTTGGCTTAAAACTCAACATTAAAAAAATGAAGATCATAACATCCAGTTCCATCCCTATCCCATCATGGCAAATAGATGGGGAAACAGTGGAAACAGTGAGAGACTTTATTTTCTTGGCCTCCAAAATCACTGCAGATGGTGATGGCAGCCCTGAAATTAAAAAAATCTTCTCCTTGGAAAAAGTGAAAGTGAAAGTCACTCAGTTGTGTCTAACTCTTTGCAACTCCACGGACTGTATAGTCCATGAAATTCTCTAGGCCAGAATACTGAAGTGTGGGTAGCCTTTCCCTTCTTCAGGGGATCTTTCCAACCCAGGGATCAAACTCAGGTCTCCTGCATTGCAGGCGGATTCTTTACCAGCTGAGCCACAAGGGAAGCCCAAGAATACATGACAAACCTAGATAGCGCATTAAAAAACAGAGACATGACTTTGCCAGCGAAGGTCCATATAGTCAAAGCTATGGTTTTTCCAGTAATCATGTATGGATGTGAGAGTTGGACCATAAAGAAGGCTGAGCACCGAAGAATTGATGCTTTTGAACTGTGGTGTTGGAGAAGACTCTTGAAAGTCCCTTGGACTGCAAGGAGATCAAACCAGTCAATCCTAAAGGAAATCAACCATGAACATTCATTGGAAGCTGAAGCTCCAATACTTTGGTCACCTGATGCGAAGAGCTAACTCATTGGAGAAAACCATGATGCTGAGAAAGATTGACGGCAGGAGGAGAAGGGGATGACAGAGGATGAGATTGTTGGATGGCATCACTGACTCAATGGATATGAGTTTGAGCAAGTTCCAGGAGACAGTGAAGGACAGGGAAGCCTGGCGTGCTGCAGTCCATGGGGTCTCAAAGAGTCAGACACCATGAGCAACTGAACAACAAAAACCCTGTCTCAAAGTCATCCCTGACCTTTTAGCTTATATACTTCAGCAAAATGCTGATAAGTCCTTCCCCTGCCCATCTAATCAGATTTGTCTGCATTAATTTGGACTTATTTATCTTCCTGTTTCTCCTCCCAGCAGAAGGCATACAGTTCTGGTTCCTTAGCTACCTGGGTAAAGCTAAACTATTATGAGTGAGGTTTAGATTTTATGTTTGGTTTCTCCCTCAGGCATGTGATTTGTCTGGGCAAAAGGTACATCTGACTACAATGTTCTGCTACTCTTCCAAAGGCAGTAAAAGACTGTTGCAATAAATGAACCTGCACAGACTTGACCCTGGGAACTTTGATTTGCATTCTCATTGCTTTGAGTCGTGCTTTTCTCTGAAGCTCTGTTGGGTTTGTTTTAATATCAATTGCAGAGCTAGGATGTATATACTAATTCTGTGTATATTCATTGATCCCCCCTGCCTGCCTTGGTGGCGTCATGTGGCAAGTGGGATCTTTAGTTCCCTGACAAGAGATTGAACTCAGGACTCCTGCAGTAGAAGCATAGATTCTTAACTCCTGAATCACTAGGGAAATCCCTATTCATTGGTCTTCTACCATGTGCCAGACCTTATTCTACTCATTGGGGACTTAGCAGTGAACAAAACAGACAAAAATCTCTGTCTCATTAAGGCTCTATTGCTCGTGCACCTATTTCACTTACTTTTGGTTTAGAGAGGCAATCTCAGATTTCAGGTTTCTCTTTATAGGGAGATTTTAGGTGTTAGCCTGGTGAATCTAATCTTATCATCTCTTAAATATGTATCTTCTGCTATAAACGACAGCAGTTCCTGAATATGCTTGTTCTGCAGAGTTTGTCCTGTGCTTTGCTTGAAACGCATTTCTGTACTTGAAAAAATTTCTGTTACTATCAGAGTTCAACTCAGGTATCACTTCCTCAGTGAAGCTTTCCTTGATTCCCTTGGGTCAGACTGTAACCTCTCAGCTCCCACGATACTTTGCATGTAGAACTTACCTTCTTGTGACTGTTTGTTAGTTATGCTCATCACTTTTTTAGCTTAAAAACTTGAGAAATGGAATTGTATCTTAGTTCTCTTTCCTAATGCCTGTTACTTAATGAGTACTCAATACACATTTTTAAGTGAAAGAGAAATTAAATACAGATGTGATTTAGTATAATTTACATATGACTATAATGAAATAGGAGCTTCCCTGGTAGCTCAGACAGTAAAGAATCTGCCTACAATGCAAGAGACCTGGGCTTAATCCCTGGGTTGGGAAGATGCCCTGGAGAAGGAAATGGCAACCCATTCTTGCCTGGAAAATCCCATGGACAGAGGAGCCTGGTGGGCTACAGTACATGTGGGTTGCAAAAGAGTGGAACATGACTTAGCGACTAAAGAAAAACATAGTGAGGTAGAAATATAGGCATGTACATTATAAAATAAACGTATCTTAAATGCAGTCTCAAGTGTTTACAAATCTATTTGCTAATTATCTCACTAAGTCACTTCAGTCATGTCCAACTCTTTGTAACCCCACGGACTGTAGCCTGCCAGGCTCCTCTGTCCATGGGATTCTCCAGGCAAGAATACTGGAGTGGGGTGCCATGCCCTCCTCCAGGGTATCTTCCTGACCCAGGGATTGAACCCACGTCTCTTTTGTCCCCTGCATTTTCAGGTGGGTTCTATACCACTGAGCTACCAGGGAAGCCCTAATTATCTTACAAGTATAGAAAAAATGTACCATCTTAACTCTAGAATCCTCTAATTCTCTTTTAGAGTCACCTTCCCCTTGTAAGAGTAATCACTATTCTGACTTCTAACAACATGCATTTTGAACTCTGATATTAAACTATGTGAATATATCTTTGTTTGAAAAGAAAGATTTAAAATAATTGACATCTCTATAACTCAGTTTTTTTTCATTTCAGACTTAGGACTTGAGATTTAAGTTCCCTTTCTGTCCTAAAATTTTATGATTCTAATATTTAAAACTTAACAGTTCTCCCACTTTATTGCTTATACAATAGTGCCCTCTGATGATGTAATATTTCCTAAAATTTAAATAGATAATTTCAAACTTGAGAGCTTAGGCTGTGGTCAGGTAATTCTGGTGGTACATAGCTTCCTGAAGCCATGATAAGTTATTGACTATGTGGTGCTATCATAGAGTTGTTTAGCCAATAAATGATACCAGAATCTTCCTCTGCTGGAACACTTGACTATTCTTTGACAAAATGTGTATTGATTTATTAGAATGTTTTGGGTCTTCTAAAGGGCAGGATATCTTCATCTTTGTTTTCATATTAGAGTACAGAATATTATGATGTCATAGGATTTTGGTAATTTAGAATATGATTTTCCTTTTGGGGTCCAAAGTCCATGGTTAGGGGAAAGGAGGCTTCCTGAGCACTGTAGAATTTTGTTGTACCCATTTTCCAACCAAGTATGGACTGTTAAAAATATAATTAGATGCTGTTATCATGTTTATTTATATCATTATTGAGTTTATAGTAGCTTCTCTTATATTTTCTCAAGCACTAGCTTGATATATAAAATGTCTATGAGAATTTAACATCAACAAGAGGTCCTTATACACAGAAATGTGAGAAATCACATTTAGAAGATTTGAACTGCATGTATTTAGTAATTATAAAGTATCTGTCTTATACAGGGGCACTATGGTAGCTATTGTGTACTTGCCTTTCTAACAATCCATTTGCAGGTGTAGGAAGTTGGATAGCCAAACTTGTTTTCGCAGTGGACTCTCTTATACCCTTTTATTCCCTTCCCAGTTTGTTGTTTTACTTTTAAGTAAAACATATCTGCATTTATATTCAATTTATATTCAAGAGTTTCTTTTTTGAGACTAAGAGTAGGTTACAAATAATATATAAAAGGAAAGAATACAGTTCTCTTGCATATATTAATATGCACAGAAAGATGTTTGAAAATATGCCACATCTTGTTACATAGAAGGATGATTTGATTTGAAGGGTATCTCTAAGCAAACATCCACCTTCCTTGTTAAAATAAACTAGATTATCTATGATTGGCAATGAAGGGAGCATCCCTGTGGGGAGGGAAGAACATTCTTGTTTCTTAGAATCACCTTCCTCTTAGAGGGACTTATGATCCTTTTCTTTGTCTCCATCTCCACTCTGTCATCAGGGGACACTGTTTCCTTTTTAATTCTTTAAGTCAAATTTACCTTCCAGTCTTTCCTGTTATCTTCAGAATAAGCAACACTTAGAACCGGACATGGAACAACGGACTGGTTCCATATTGGGAAAGGAGTATGTCAAGGCTATCTTGTCACTTTGCTTATTTAACTTACATGCAGAGTACATCATGAGAAGTGCCAGACTGGATGAAGCACAAGCTGGGAATATCAATAACCTCAGATATGCAGATGACACCACCTTTATAGCGGAAAACAAAGAGGAACTAAAGAGCCTCTTGATGAAGGTGAAAGTGAAGAGTAAAAAAGTTGGCTTAAAACTTAACATTCAGAAAACTAAGATCATGATATCCGGTCCCATCTCTTCATGGCAAATAGATGGGGAAACAGTGGAAACAGTGAGAGACTTTATTTTCTTGGGCTCCAAAATCACTACAGATGGTGACTGCAGCCATGAAAGTAAAAGATGCTTGCCCCTTGGAAGAAAAGCTATGAACAACCTAGGCAGCATGTTAAGAAGCAGAGACAATACTCTGCCATCAAAGGTCCATCTAGTCAAAGCTATTTTTTTTTCCAGTAGTCATGTATGAGAGTTTACCATAAAGAAGCCTGAGCACCAAAGAATTGATGCTTTTGAACTGTCGTGTTGGAGAAGGCTCTTGAGAGTCCCTTGAACTGCAAGGAGATCAAACCAGTCCATCCTAATGGAAATCAGTCCTTAATGTTCATTGGAAGGACTGATGCTGAAGCTGAAGCTCCAATACTTTGGCCACCTGATGCAAAGAGCCGACTTATTAGAAAAGACCCTGATGCTGGGAAAGATTGAGGGTAGGAAGAGAAGGGGATAACAGAGGATGAGATGGTTGGATGGCAACACCGACTCACTCGACATGAGTTTGAGTAAGCTCTGAAGTTGGTAATGGACAGGGAACCCTGGCGTGCTGCAGTCCATTTGGTCACAAAGAGGCAGACACAACTGAGCAACTGAGCAGCAAGAACTTTCCTGGTATCTTCAGAATACAGATGAATAAAGATAGTGTTGCCAAAATCTTGACTCTCTGTGCACCACTGCTGAAGAGAAATACAGAGACCGAGTTTTGGAAGGATAAGAAAAATGGCTTTATCTTTGCCCAGCAAAGGGAAATACATAGCAGGCTAGCACCTCAAGAACTGTGACCCCTCTCCCTTGGGAATACGGAGTTATATCATTCTGAAGGTCTAGTATTTTTTTTTTCCTTCTGCAAAGTTTCAAAATGGCCACAGCTGGCTTTAGGCAACTCAGCAACCAGGTCTGGTGTCACTGAAGTTATCTAGCCCATGGCCTTTTTGAAAATGCAGAACGCGACAAGACAGTGTGGGGAAAGAAGAATGTCAGGTGCCAAGTACAATACATATGGAATCAGAGTGATTAGTTTTGTTTAGCTTTGTAAAGGGCAAGTCTAGCTATAAGTGTTTGTAGTGGTAACAGCTAAGGAATAACCAAGATTGTTTAAATCTTACAGGCCTATTTGACTGGTATGTACCAAAGGCTGTTCACTCATTTCTGTTTTTGCTGCAGCTGTAGAACGTTCAAAGGATTCTTGAAATGTTCTGACATAATGAAGTGAAAATAAGCCGAGAGTCACCCATGATCTGATTCATAAGATATAGCTTGCTCTCCTGTCTAGTCCCAGCTCGAGAGCTCCTCCCGGTGAGGGACAGCTTAGGCAGCTCCAGTTTTCTCCACCCACAGACCTGGAACCTGGCAAAACCCCACCATCCTTTCAGGTTTTGGTTCCTTCTTCTAGAAATTGTGTCCTTCTACCGTGAAGGTATCTACCCCTTCAGAGGAGGTCCAGCTTGCCCAGAAACAATGTTAGTCTTCATTTAGGAACTCTTAACAGCATGTCATGCCATAAATCCAAAATTAATACAGGACACACACGTCAAATGGAGGAAAGGAAGTCTTATCTCATTTCAGTGTCTCTGGTCTAGAACTGGAAACCAGAGAGCCCTCTTTCAAGGTACCTTAATTTGAAGTATGAGTCTGTTTTTCGTCCTGTGTATTTTAGTAAAATTCTGTTGTTATTTTATATCTGGATATGTCAATGAAACCAACTATAAACCAATTTTCATAAAACTAAAGCCTACTGAGTAAGAGTCAACATTGTTTTCTTTTTATATAAGCAGCCTAATTAAATGAGTTAAAAACAATATAGTAACAGTTACTGAGATAGGTCAGTGAAAAGACCATGTTCTTCAATGTAACTGCTAGTATATGGTTGGGAATGTATACTTCATTTTGCAAATCTAGGAGAAAGATACCCCAGTGCCCCCTGCTGAAGGTTGAAGTTTGTAGCCAGCCCTATCTACAACAGTGTGTTACAATGAAAAAAGGAGACTGGATTTTGTGAGAGGTAGGATTGGGTAGTGAAAAACGCACATGAAGAAGAATTGTATTTTACTTTCATTTATTAGTTATATCACCTTAGGCAAGTTATCTGACCTCTCTGAACTTTTGTATCCTTATTTATAGGATTGGTGTAATGAACATGCCCCCAGAGGCTGATGGGGAGGATGGTAAGGTGATCTGTGTAAAGCACAGTACCACACCCAGAACAGATGTTCTTTGTTAACCCCCGCCTTCTCCAAGTTGCCACCAAAACTGCTTCTAATAGGTGTGATGTTCTTACAGACTTTTCTGGATGTAAATTTTATTTTTGAGCAGTTTTAAAGTCCACGTAGCTATTGTTGCCACAATAAAGTATTTAAAGGATGTTCCCTTTGTTTCTTCCTGTCTACCCATTCTCATGGATCTCTTTTATCCTCTACAAGGTGAAGGATAGAAATATTTCTTGAAATAGGACCATATTGTAGAGAGAACTGCTGTGTGTGACTAGAGGTGTTTTCCCTTTATGAGGTCATATTTGTGTGGCTTTTATGGTGCTATTATTTTAGGTTTTTCAATATACCAAATTGAAAAGATAATTAAAAATTCCAGGTTTGCCTCTGACTTGTAACCTTGGCCAAGCCACCTGACCTGTTTGAGGTTTTTTTCAGTTGAACAGTGCAGATCAACTGGCTTCTAAGTCCCTTGTCTCTGTTTTTGTTGTGATTTATAAAATTTCTATTCAGGATCACATAGCTGAAAGTGGTATGCAGCCCTCAGCTCTCCACAGCAGAGGGCACACTGCACCTAGTGTGCTGGGCCATTAGGTATTGGGAACTGTCTACAGTTGTGTAGTCTGAAGTGGATAACCCTGATGATTAGGAAGAGTCAAGAAAATTCTGTAAATGAATGTTTTGCAAAGGATATTTCACTACCTGTTTCTAGCTCTTTAATATTTAGCTGAAGCACTCAAGAAATAGGAGATTTTGACGTTCTAGTGGAATGTCCTATAACTCTGTGAAGAACTTCGTCACTCTCCACCTCACTCACCTCCTCTCGGTACCCCATTCTTGGGACTGCTGTGCAGATGGGGTGGAGTGGAGAGCTAACATTCATTGAGCATGCGTTATACATTAGGGATTCTTCCTGGTACTTTAGTATGTTTAATCTTCACAGTAATCCTTTGAGTTGTGTGTTATTATTTTTATTTTATATAGGATGAAAATAGGACTCATACAGGTTAAGTGGCTTGCCTGAGGTGTCACAGTAATAATTCAAGTTCACATCTGTTGACTCCTGAATCTGCTTTCTTTCTGTCATACCAGAGTTCCACCCCTTTTCTTCCAAATTAAACAATTAGGGATTGCTAGGAGCAGGAGTGCCCTGAGAGTGGCCATATAAGGAAGTCTGGCTTTCTCTAAAGTTCTTGTGGCTCTTGTAATTCTAGATATAAGCCTTTTCTCTTTCAAGAATTATTTTTTACCATATACATTTAACATATATATATAAACACATACCCATTTTTTCAAATTTGAAAGCTTTAGACCATATAATTGAAATATGTTTCTTTGGGGGCTGCTTTTAAAAGGAATGGAAATATCGCACTTTACAAGAAAGCTAGGCTCTAAAGTCAGTGGGTTAATTGAAAATCACTATGGCAGAATTATCTTTGAGAATACCAGGGGGAGGACATCTTGTTAGAGAACCGTGTACTTCCTTTCTTTAACTCCAGCTAAAGACTAGCTGGTCTTTCTTCCTTTGTTGAAACAGATCATGTTTTTTTCCTGTTGAGCTTCAAATGATGCAGTTGGCTTGTATTTAGGTACTGTGGTGGGTGGTAATTCACATCTTTGAGCATCAGAGTCTCATTCAGCATTGTTTGTGTGTTTATGTGTTAGTCACTCAGTTGTGTCTGGCTTTTTGCAACCCCATGGACTGTAGCATGCCAGGCTCTTCTTTCCATGGTGATTCTCCAGGCAAGAATACTGGAGTAGGCTGCCATTCCCTTCTCCAAGGGATCTTCCCCACCCAGGGATTGAACCCAGGTCTCGGCATAGTGAGATGCTTACATATTAGAAGTATTCTGAAACTTAGATCAAGAGAAGGAAGAGCAGATTCACGTCTTATTTAGGGGCTTAACTCATTTGTTCTCGGAACATTAGCTGTACATCAGAATTACTTGGTGTTCTTGTGTGCTAAGTTGCTTCAATCATGTACGACTCTGTGTGACCCTAAGGACTGCAGCCTGCCAGACTCCTGTCCAGCAGGAGTATTAAATTTTTTTTAATACTTTAATTCTCCAAGCAAGAATGCTGGAATGGGTTGCCATGCCCTCCTACAGGGCATCTTCTTGACCCAGAGATGGAACCTGTGTCTCTTAAGTCTACCTTTATTGGCAGGCGGGTTCTTTACCACTAGCACTACCTGGGAAGCCCCAGAGTTACTTGGAGGCCTTGTTAAAACAAGTTACTGGGTTCTACTCCCCTCAGTTTTTAATTCAGTAGACCTGGGAATTTGGATTTTTAACAAGTAGGCCAGAGAATTTGTATATTTATCAAGTTCCTAGATGAAGCTGATGCTGGTGTCCAGGGACCTTACATGGAGAAACACTATATTAATTTGAATGGAGGCAAGTGGAATCACTTGTCTATCTTTCCTTCACTGTTTGTCTGTTTCTCTTGCTCTTTTTTACTTTGAGGTTTAGTGAGTGTAGTTGAATTAGTCTGAGTTAAATTAAGGAGCTGTGGCTCAGTCAATTCTTTATCTGATTGCTTACTTTACTCCTTGGCCTAGAACAAGTACTTGGCCCATTCAATTGATGCTTGTTGAATAAGTGATTGAGTGAGTTAATGTATGTCATGTGTGCTTGCCAAATCGCTTCAGTAATGTCTGACTCTTTGCAAACCTATGGACCCCATCAAGCTCCTCTATCCAGGGGATTCTCGAGGTAAGAATGCTGGAGTAGGTTGCTGTGCCCTCTTCAAGATATGTCAAAGGAGGGTTTTGTCTTTTTTTTTTGTTTAGCACATGGTATCATTATTATATACCTGCCCCATACAGACTGCTTATTTTACTTAATGGTAAATAGTCTTTATATTAGAATAGCCTGTATTTTAAGACCATATATGGTGAAGATGTGGACACTGGGACGTGTGCATAAGGTGTAGATTTGAGAAACTTGCATTTTGGAACCTGTGGTATAAATGTGAAGTGTGTGTGTGTGTGTGTGTGTGTGTGTGTAGATGGAGTGGTTACAGGGAGTTCCATCTCTTTTGGAATGGTCTAGAGAAATCTTGCAAGGTCTGGGTTAGGTCAGAACCAACTCCTGCCCCAGGGATGCTGGAGCAACACTGGGTCAGCCTATGTGTGCCCCAGACCAGACTCTGCATTCTCACTCTTGCCCTCCGGAGCACTGAGGAATTCAGACCCTGTGATCCTAAAGGCTTGGTAGGCTCTGTCTGTTGTAACTCTTTAAATTCAGATAGTTGTATGTGAACTTTACTGTATTATAGCATTTAACAATTGTATTTTTTAAATGGTGAGTTTATTTAGTGAAATTCGATTTAAGCTCAAAATTGTGTAATTTTGACATGATTTGTATTGTATCTGGCAAAGTCTCAGTATCTAGTGTCTTTTGTCTCTTTTAGTATAGATTAAATTTTTTTCGTTTAAATTCACTTTACTTTAACAAAAAAAATTTTTTTAATACTTTTTGGCTGCAGCATGCAGCATGCAGGATCTTAGTTCCCCAACCAGGGACTGAACCTGTGCTCCCTGCAGTGGAAATGCGACTCTTAATTGCTGGATCAGTCTAGGAATTTCCCATTTTACCTTTTTACTTTTTTTAGCTGAAGTATTTTTTTCTTCTTTTCTTAAATAATTTTATTCATTTATTTGGCTGTGCTGGGTATTCACTGGTGCACGGCTTTTCTGTTGTTGTGGGGAATGGAGGCCACCCTTTAGTTGTGATGTGTGGGCTTCTCATTGCTGAGCATAGGTTTCAGTAATTGCGACATGTGGGCTCAGTAGTTGTCCTGAGGCATGTGGGATCTTCCTCAACCCTGTGTCCCCTGCATTGGCAGGTGGATTCTTCACCACTAAGCCACGAGAGAAGTCCTAAGTTGAAGTATTTTCAAGTAAATTACAAACAGCATGTTATTTTCTCTCTCAATCCTTTATACACAGCTGTAAAATAGAAAAACTTTTTCTTACATAGCCAAAACAATATGATCACTCCTAACAAAATTAATGTTAATAAATCCTTAGTAATGCCTAATACCTAGTCCATATTTAAATTAACCCAGTTGTCCCTAAATTGTAATTTATATCTTGTTTGTTCAAACTAGGATACAATTTGGAATCATGCATTGCATCTGATTATTATGTTCCTTAAAATTTATTGTAATCTAAAACAAACAGTCCTTTGATCAGACATTGCCTTGCCTTTTTGTTATGAAATATCTTATCTCTAGACTTGTCTGATCGCTTCTTCAGAATATGTTCAGCTTGTTTTTCTACCTTTGCATTTCCCAGAAACTGGATATTAGATATAGAGACTGGACTGAGATACAAACTAAACTTTTTGGCAAGAATTTATCATGGGTGATATGTGTTTTGTGTTGTGCAGTGTGAGGAAATAAATAATTCCTGTTCACACCACTGTTAGTGATGCTAACTTTGATCACTAGGTTAACAGGCTGATCTTGTGACAAGTGGTAATATGAATGTTCATTTTCTTATTATCCATTACTATTTAGTAATTCTTGCCTGAATCAGTAACTTCACTAGGGTTTGTCAAATACTGTTTTTCTAATTCTGTCACTGCTTCTGCATTAGCTGACATTTGATAAAACAAAGCTGTTTTTCATCAGTTGGGACTATTTAGTATCCTGAAATACAATTCTGGTGGAAAGGCAAGTTAAATGTTGAGTTCTTTGTTTTTTTATTTACAATTTCTAAGTGAGGAGTTGACTTAATAAATAAATGGTGAGGAATGAATATTTTTCTTGCTTTCTCTTTTTTGATATCTTTATGGAGTAATGGATTTTCATGAATCAATTAAAACATTGAATCAAATGTTTTGTTTTGTTTTTTTTCCTCCCTTTTATTGTTTTTGCCATACAATGTCATGATATCACCATGGGTTTACATATGCTCCCCCTCCAGAAACCCCTCCCTCCCCCCTCCCTCCTCTCTCCCCCCCGGGAAATCTCGATGCACCAGCCCTGAGAATCAATCCTGGGCTGGCGATTGATTAGACATATGATAATTAACATGTTTCAATGCCATTCTCCCATATCATCCCACCCTTTCCCTCATCCACAGAGTCCACGAGTTTATTCTATACATCTGCGTTCCTTTTGCTGTCTCGCATGTTGGGTTCTCGTTACTGTCTTTCTAAATTCCATATATATGTGTTAATATACTGTACTGTTGTTTTTGCTTCTGGCTTACTTCAAATGTTTTAATTAGCTACAATCATTATTCTTTTTATGTTCCATTTGTTTTATGTTCAATTAATTAAAACTTCAGCCAATGATAGTCCCTTGAATAATATGAGATACCAAGATCCTGTCTCTTGGAATGTCAATTGTTATTGGGATGACAATGTTTATAGACTTTTTCAGTGGTCTTTTTAGTCCTTGGATTTCAATATTGAAAGTTTCAATAATGAAAATTCAAGTAGTAAGAAATGTCTGTATTTTAAAAATTACTTAAAGTTCATATTGTTATTTCCAATTCAATTTTAACAATATTGTGTTTTTAAGTGGTTACTTGATTTTATAATTGTAATATTTTACACTGAAAATCTCAACCAGTAACATTGCTTTAACTTAAAATATGAAGAAAATGATTTCAAAATAATATCAATATTACTACTACTAATGAAACCAAATGAAGTTTGAAATTTTTTTATTTTTGTAGCATAGCTTGATTTGAATGGAAGAATAATATATGTACTTTTTAGTTTTTAATTACTTTCCTTTGAAATATGTCTTGTCTGTTTCTTTTTTGTCATAGGTTGATCACTTTGGATTTAATATCGACAGAACTTTTAAACAACGGTACCTGATAGCTGATAAATATTGGAAGGAAGATGGTGGATCAATACTTTTCTACACTGGTAATGAAGGGGACATTATCTGGTTTTGCAATAACACGGTATGTGCAGATTTGTGAAACTCTTGTGCTCAATTTCTTTTTTATTATGATCAACTGGAAAAAAATCTTTTGTAGTTTATATGACCAAATAATTCTGAAGTTCTTTAAAAAAACAAAAGATAAACTCACAAATAATAGAGAAACAGCAAAAATATGTGAATAGGCAGTTTACAAAAGAATAAATACAGACATCCAATAAGCCTATTCAGCCTTAAAGAATTACATGTGAAAAGAATGAAATGTGATACTGTTATTGGACAACGGAATTTTAAAAGATGAAAAAATATCACAGCTTATTTCACAATTGAGCAAGTATATGGGAGAAATAGGCGTAGGGATGTCATAACTATGTAATAAATATAGTTTATTGTTATTACAGTCTAGAATGAGAACACAAGGGCAGGAATTTTTATTTGCTTGTTCAGTGATGCCAGGACTGTATTAGGCATTATGGCAGGTACTCAATAAATATTTGTTAAATGAATTAATTAATAAAATCTAAACAAAGCCAGTGCAAATAAGAAAAAAAACGCAAGATTGATTTTCAAATAGGAATAGACAAAGGCAGCTATATTTTAGCTTTCCTGTTGTACTATTTTTCTTATATTTGTGAGGATAAAAAATAGTGTAGCTGTTAGCTTGCTTCTCTGACTGTATAGTCTATCTTCTTTTATAATAATGCTTAAATCTGTTAACAAAACTTAAAACACATGAAAGGAAGAAATTTTCTTATTTAATCAGCCAGAGCTAAGACTAGAAAATGTCAACTTTATTCCAGAAAGCTAGTCTCTGAACTACCTTAGGGTGGGAACTGAATCATGCTTTCTCCACTGCCAATGTCTGACATGGTGGTGGTATTCAGAAGGTCTTAGTAAATGTTGAACTGAACTGCATGAAAAGCAAAGATATGAACCCATTATGTTCTGTTATTGTATTCCATATTTCTAATTATTTCCTTAGGAAATAGCATTCCTTAGGATGTTATTAGTCTAAATATGTTAGTTGAAAATAAAATAATTCCCTAAGAATTGAGATCCTAGATATCTATTTCTCTTAGATGAGTGATATATGAAATCAGAATTTATTTTCCATCAGATTCCTGCTCTGTAATTCTGTGAAACAATTGAGGCTGCCTTGTCTCCCTTTCTCTTTCTTAAGTGATTGTTCTCTTATGCCAAGGCCATGCGTCAGCTTCTCCTATCCAGTTGTTTTCCCAGCTTGTCTTCTGTATCATAGGCAGGCAGCTGTTCCTGCCTCCACAGACCCTTCTGCTCTGACAGGCACTGCAGCATAACGTAAGGCTAGCCGGGAATCTCTGACCTCAGAAGTGGTAGAAGGGAAGAGCTCCTCAGGGTGGGAAGAGTTCCAGGTAACTGTATAAAGGCAGATGCTAGAAGGACAGGTCTAAGCCCTCCCCAGCCCTAGATACACCTTCCTTTACTTACTGAAATGTTTGGGCTGCATATTTCCATATTCTGAACATTTATTTATTGAGAGGCAGTATAGCATAGTGGTCAAGAATGAAGACGTCAGCCAGACTGATAAGATTTGAATTATGATTTTGCCACTATGCTATGTGACTTTGAGCAAGTTTCTTATTCTCTGTCTCAGTTTTCACACGGTAAATGGATATAATACTGTTCAGTTAGCTGAGTTGTTGTGAGGACAAATAAGAATTAGGAACTTAGAACAATGCTGGCACATAATGTTATTTAATGTTAATATGTTACATGGACATATTTGAAAAATAAAAACACCCTGAAATAGGCATAGGCAAAAAAATCACTTAATACATTTCAGTTCAGTTCAGTTCAATTCAGTCGCTCAGTCATGTCCGACTCTTTGTGACCCCATGAACCACAGCACGCCAGGCCTTCCTGTCCATCACCAGCTCCAGGAGTTTACCAAGACTCCTGTCCATTGAGTCACTGATGTCATCCAACCATCTCATCCTCTGTCATCCCCTTCTTCTCCTGCCTTCAATCTTTCCCAGCATCAGAGTCTTTTCAAATGAGTCAGTTCATGGCATCAGGTGGCCAAAGTATTGGAGTTTCAGCTTCAACATCAGTCCTTCTAATGAACACCTGGGACTGATCTCTTTTAGGATGGACTGGTTGGATCTCCTTGCAGTCCAAGGGACTCTCAAGAGTCTTCTCCAACACTACAGTTCAAAAGCATCAGTTCTTCGGTGCTCAGCTTTCTTTATAGTCCAACTCTTACATCCATTCATGACTACTGGAAAAACCATAGCTTTGACTAGACGGACCTTTGTTGGCAAATTAATGTCTCTGCTTTTTAATATGCTGTCTAGGTTGGTCATAACTTTCCTTACAAGGAGTAAGCATCTTTTAATTTCATGGCTGCAATCACCATCTGCACTGATTTTGGAGCCCCCCAAAATAAGTCAGCCACTGTTTGCACTGTTTCCCCATCTATCTGCCATGAAGTGATGGAACCAGATGCCATGATCTTAGTTTTCTGAATGTTGAGCTTTAAGCCAACTTTTTCACTCTCCTCTTTCACCTTCATCAAGAGGCTCTTTAGTTCCTCTTCACTTTCTGCCATAAGGGTGGTGTCATCTGCATATCTGAGGTCATTGATATTTTTCCTGGCAATCTTGATTCCAGCTTATGCTTCTTCCAGCCCAGCGTTTCTCATGATGTATTTTGCATATCAGTTAAATAAGCAGGGAGACAATATACAGCCTTGGAGTACTCCTTTTCCTATTTGGAACCAGTCTGTTGTTCCATGTCCAATTCTAACTGTTGCTTCCTGACTTGCATATAGGTTTCTCAAGAGGCAGGTCAGGTCATCTGGTTATCCCCATCTCTTTAAGAGTTTTCCACAGTTTATTGTGAGCCACACAGTCAAAGGCTTTGGCATAGTTAATAAAGCAGAAATAGATGTTTTTCTGGAGCTCTGTTGCTTTATTGATGATCCATTGGATGTCGGCAATTTGATCTCTGGCTCCTCTGCCTTTTCTAAAACCAGCTGAACATCTGGAAGTTCATAGTTCACATATGGTTGAAGCATTGCTTGGAGAATTTTGAGCATTACTTTTCTAGCGTGTGAGACGAGTGCAATTGTGCGGTAGTTTGAGCATTCTTTGACATTGCCTTTCCTTGGGATTGGAATGAAAACTGACCTTTGTAGTCCTGTGGCCATTGCTGAGTTTTCCAGCTTGCTGGCAAATTGAGTGCAGCACTTTCACAGCATCATCTTTTAGGATTTGAAATAGCTTAACTGGAATTTCCTCACCTCCATTAGCTTTGTCTGTCGTAATGCTCCCTAAGGCCCACTTGACTGCACATTCCAGGATGTCTGGCTGT
Organism: Antilocapra americana; assembly: GCA_007570785.1. Lineage (NCBI taxonomy): Eukaryota > Metazoa > Chordata > Mammalia > Artiodactyla > Antilocapridae > Antilocapra > Antilocapra americana. Next base: position 12,501,866 of record ML661325.1, on the reverse strand, counting down.
AGGTGAGTGATCACATCATCGTGATTATCTGAGTCATGAAGATCTTTTTTGTACGGTTCTTCTATAAATTCCTGCCACCTCTTTTTAATATCTTCTGCTTCTGTTAGCTCCATAACATTTCTCTCCTTTATTGATCCCATCTTTGCATGAAATGTTCCCTTGTTATCTCTAGCTTTCTTGAAGAGATCTCTAGTTTTTCCCATTTTATTCTTTTCCTCTATTTCTTTGCATTGATTACTGAGGTAGGCTTCCCTATCTCTCCTGGCTATTCTTTTAAACTCTGCATTCAAATGGGATTATCTTTCTTGTTCTCCTTTGCTTTTCAGTTCTTTTCACGGCTATTTGTAAGGCCTTCTCAGACAGCCATTTTGCTTTTTTGCATTTCTTTTTCTTGGGGATGATCTTGCTCCCTGTCTCCTGTACAATGTCACAAACCTCTGTCCATAGTTCATCAGGCACTCTGTCTATCAAATCTAGTCCCTTAAATCTATTTCTCACTTCTACTATATAATCATAAGGGATTTGATTTAGGTCATACCTGAAAGGCCTACTGGATTTCCCCACTTTCTTTAATTTAAGTCTGAATTTCACAATAAGGAGTTCATGATCTGAGCCACAGTCAGCTCCCAGTCTTGTTTTTGCTGACTGTATAGACCTTCTCCATCTTTGGCTGCAAAGAATATAATCAGTCTGATTTCGGTGTTGGCCATCTGGTGATGTCCATGTGTCAAGTCTTCTCTTGTGTTGTTGGAACAGTTTGTTTGCTGTGACCAGTGTGTTCTCTTGACAAAACTCTATTAGCCCTTGCCCTGCTTCACTCTGTACTCCAAGGCCAAATTTGACTGTTACTCCGGGTGTTCCTTTACTTCCTCTTTTGCATTCCAGTCCCCTAGAATGAAAGGACATCTTTTTTGGGTGTTAGTTCTAAAAGGTCTTGTAGGTCTTCATAGAACCGTTCAACTTTAGCTTCTTCAGTGTTACTGGTTGGGACACAGCCTTGGATTACTGTGATATTGAATGGTTTGCCATGGAAATGAATAGAGATCATTCTGTCATTTTTGAGACTGCATCCCAGTATTGCATTTCGGACTCTTTTGTTGACTATGATGGCTACTCCATTTCTTCTAAGGGATTCCTGCCCACAGTAGTAGGTATAATGGTCATCTGAGTTAAATTCACTCATTCCAGTCCATCTTAGTTCACTGATTCCTAGAATGTCAACGTTCACTCTTGCCATCTCCTGTTTGACCACTTCTAATTTGCCTTGATTCATGAGCCTCACATACCAGGTTCCTATACCATATTGCTCTTTACAGCATCGGACCTTGCTTCCATCACCAGTCACATCCACAACTGGGTATTGTTTTTGCTTTGGCTCCATCCCTTCATTCTTTCTGGAGTTATTTCTCCACTGATCTCCAGTAGCACATTTGGGCACCTACCAACCTGGGGAGTTCATCTTTCAGTGTCCTATCTTTTTGCCTTTTCATACTGTTCAAGGGGTTCTCAAAGCAAGAATAATTTGCCCTTCCCTTCTCCAGTGGCCCACATTCTCTCAGACCTCTCCACCACGACCCAACCGTCTTGGGTGACCCCACACGGCATGGCTTAGTTTCACTGAGCTAGACAAGGCTGTGGTCCATGTGATCAGATTGGCTAGCTGTCTGTAATTGTGATTTCAGTATGTCTGCCCTCTAATGCCTTCTCTCAGCACCTACCGTCTACTTGGGTTTCTCTTACCTTGGATGTCGGGTATCTCTTCACAGCTGCTACAGCAAAGTGCGGCTGCCACTCCTGACCTTGGCGCAGGGTAACTCGTGTTCAGATTAATACATTTGCTTCCTCTCCAAAGGAAGTGAGGTCAACTCTTCTGATTACTTTGATGGATGATCCTTATTGTTAAGAAACTCATACTCTGGTAGGGTCAGATATAGATAAGCAAATATTGCAACAAAATAATAGTGATCCATACCTATTGAGAGTGATGTTGATAGAAGGGTGTGATCAGCAAGTTATCAAGAGGGCAGGCAGAGGAGGGCATCTTGAGCTGGGGTATAGTGTCTGTAGATACATGGCATGGGTAGGAAATGAGCAAGTGTTAAGAGAGAAAATGGGGTTATTGAAATCATCACAAGTATCAGGTTAAACTCTCTGTCTTCACACACATATAGCTCTTTTAATTGTTCATTTATTGGTCAAGACAAACAAAAAGTTTGTCTTAGTCCTTGTTAGGAGCTTCGCAGGTGGCTCAGTGGTACAGAGCTGCCTGCAATGCAGGAGACCCAGGTTTGATCCCTTGGTTGGGTAGATCACCTCGAGAAGGGAATGGCAACCCACTCCAGGATTCTTGCCTGGAGAATTCCGTGAACAGAGGAGCCTGGTGGGCTACAGTCCATGGGATCATAAAGAGTTGGACACAACTGGGTGACTAACACTTTCACTCAATCTTTGTAAAGGAATAAGTGCTCATTAAAAAGCAATAATGTGCACTAGGAATGACAGGCAGTTGAAATCTATGCTAAATCTAAATCTGGGACTTCCCTAGTGGCTCAGTAGTGAAGAATCTGCCTGCCAATGCAGGAAATACGGGTTCAACCCCTGGATCTGCAAGATCCCCTGTAGAAGGAAATGGCAACCCCCTTCAGTATTCTTGCCTGGGAAATGCCATGGGCAGAGGAGCTTGGTAGGCTACAGTCAGTGGGGTCGCAAAAGACTAAATAACAGCAAATCTAAACCCAGTTAATTGATGTTGGCCACCTAGAATGCTTTGTTAAGAAGGATTCTGAGGTCACAACTTTAGGTAAGTGAAAAAAATACAGCCGTTGATTAATGACCAGCATTATGTGTGGAAATAAGGAGGTTTGCACTTGATGATTGTATTCTGGAGCTAGGTGGTGTGTGCTTGAATGTTGGCTCTGCCACTTTCTCGTTCTGTTACTATCCTTGCTGTTTAAACTGTGTCCTTGCCTGTAAAGTAAAGATAATCAAAGTGCCTATCTTTTAGATTGTTGAGATAACTAGGTGAACTAATATATGTAAAGTGTTTAGAATGGTTTTTAATGAGTTGTAAGCACTCAATTAATACTAGCTGTTGTTAGCTACTATTTATCTTCATGTAAATAAGATTAATAATTAAAGTGCCTATTTCTTAGATTGTTATGATAATTAAGTGAATTGATACATATAAAGTGCTTAGAATGGTATTTAATGAGTTGTAAGCACTCAATTAATACTAGCTGTTGTTAGCTACTTTTTATCTTCATGTAAATAAGATTAATAATCAAAGTACCTATTTCTTAGATTGTTATGATAATTAAGTGAATTGATACATATAAAGTGCTTAGAATGGTATTTAATGAGTTGTAAGCACTCAGTTAATACTAGCTATTGTTAGCTACTATTTATCTTCATGTAAATAAGATTAACACAAAACCCAGGGGAATACAGTATGTTTATTTGTAGTGTTGTCTTTTATGTTATAAATAAAAGTTATTTGTGAGTAGGCAGATAGCTTAGTTATCCTCAGCTCTTTCCTAGATTCTTTGGGACCCCCGTGCAGTTTGAAGGCTATTTTAGACATAATGTTGATTCCGAGGCTAGAGTGTCAGAATAAGGAGAGCTGAATGATTGGTAGTTGTGCAACTTGATCTTATTTTGAATTGTTTCACTCTGAAACAGTGTGAGATGGATATGCAACAATGAAACAGTTATATCATTTATCTGTAGTACAAATATGAATTGTCTAGCTTCTCAGAGAACTCTTTTTGGTATGGTTTAACATCCATTTCATATGAGTTGCAAAAAAAATTAAGACTTTTTTCACATCCTAATTTTACCCTGTGAATTGTAAATTCCTTCTAGGGGTTCATGTGGGACATAGCCGAGGAAATGAAAGCCATGTTGGTGTTTGCTGAACATCGGTACTATGGAGAGTCCCTACCCTTTGGTGCTGACTCCTTCTCGGTAAGTGTATCTTTTAAGTTTAGAACATTTTCTAATTACATGTGCCACTGTAAGAAAAATGATAGCTTTAACTTGAACTGCCTGAGATTTTAGTAACTTGGATTTAACCTTTTTGTATATAATTTGAACAGATTGAGGCTTTTAAAAATCGTATTATTACCATTTTAATAGTATTGATTAGTCTTTAACTCAATGTGATGTGGCAAGCCTTTGCCAGGTAAATCTTAATCTAAGGCTGTGCATACTGGAGGGAACTTTTCATTGTTTAAAAATATCAGTAAATAATCCTCTTTATAAATTATATATATAAATTATTGGGTCTATCACTGGAAAAAATGTTCAGTTCAGTCACTAAGTTGCATCCAACTCTGCGACCCCATGAACCTCAGCACACCAGGCCTCCCTGTCCATCACCAACTCCAGGAGCTGACCCAAACTCATGTCCATCGAGTCGGTGATGTCATCCAACTATCTCATCCTCTGTCATCCCCTTCTCCTCCTACCTTCAATCTTTCCCAGCATCAAGGTCTTTTCCAGTGGGTCAGTTCTTCCCATCAGGTGGCTAAAGTATCGGTGTTTCAGTCAACATCAGTCCTTCCAATGAACACCCAGGACTGATCTCCTTTAGGATGGACTGTTTGGATCTCCTTGTAGTCCAAGGGACTCTCAAGAGTCTTCTCCAACACCACAGTTCAAAAGCATCAATTCTTCGGTGCTCAGCTTTCTTTATAGTCCAACTCTCACATCCATACATGATCACTGGATGTTGAATCTTAAGTCTACTTTTTCACTCTCTTCTTTCACCTTTATCAAGAGGCTCTTTAGTTCTTCACTTTCTGCCATAAGAGTGATATCATCTGCATATTTCAGGTTATCAATATTTCCCTGACAATCTTGATTCCAGCTTATGCTTCTTCCAGCCCAGCGTTTCTCATGATGTACTCTGCATATAAGTTAAATAAGCAGGGAGACGATATACAGCCTTGGAGTACTCCTTTTCCTATTTGGAACCAGTCTGTTGTTCCATGTCCAGTTCTAACTGTTGCTTCCTGACCTGCATACAGGTTTCTCAAGAGGCAGGTCAGGTGGTCTGGTATGCCCATCTCTTTAAGAATTTTCCACAGTTTATTATGATCCACACAGTCAAAGAAAAAATATTAGGAGTGCACAAGTGCTTGTTTAGTAAGGTGTTTTTCCATAAAATAAGGACAGATCATCTCTATGATTCAGAGAAGTCAGCTAGTCAGTAGAAACTTTGCCCTTGACCACAAATCTACACTTTAATAAGCCAAGACACCCTTTCTTCAGCTGAGTCACTTATGTACTACCCTTGTGATTCTGCTGCTAAGTCGCTTCAGTTGAGTCCGACTCTGTGTGACCCCATAGATGGTAGCCCACCATGCTCCCCCGTCCCTGGGATTCTCCAAGCAAGAACACTGGAGTGGGTTGCCATTTCCTTCTCCAATGCATGAAAGTGAAAAGTGAAAAGTGAAAGTGAAGTCATTCAGTCATGTCCGACTTTTTGCAACCCCATGGACTACAGCCTACCAGGCTCCTCCATCCATGGGATTTTCCAGGCAAGAGTACTGGAGTGGGTTGCCATTGCCTTCTCCAGTGTGATTCTGACTATATGGAATAGCTGTCTGTATTAATCACTAGTTTTCTTTTAACAACTCACTTTTCAAACTTAGTGTTTTCTTAATAAAGGCTTTATGTACTATTTTTTATAAATTATATTGAAATAAAACAAGTATTAAGTTAAAAATATTTGTGCACTACCTAGGATCATGATGTATACCACCTCTATACACTTCCCATGCATTTTTTAAAAAAGATTTCTTTTTTTAATGTGTATCATTTTTTTTAAGTCTTCATTGAATTTCTTACAACACTACTTCTGTTTTATCTTTCGATACTTTTGGCCCTAATTCATGTGGAGTCTTAGTTCCCTGACCAGGGATCAAACCTGTACACCCTACTTTGGAAGGTGAATGGACCACCAGGGAAGCTTTTGGAGAAATCTGATTTAGAGGAACTGGGTCAGTCATTTTCTAGCCTTCCTGTTGAAAGAACTTTTTATTTTCAGAAGTTTTATTATTTTATATTATAAATAAATAAATAAAAAGTTCTTGTGTTATAAATGAAAACCAGAGTGATTTGTTGATATTTGTTAGGTTGCATGGAAACTCTATTCTTTAGTTTATTATTTTGCATAATTATCTGATTAGGGAAGTTGACAGGTTTTGAAACCATTGGGAAGTAGTTTGTTGCAGATGAAAATACAGCCTCCTTTCCTAGTTCCCTGTAGTCCATGCTCTGCTAGGAAAAAAGAGGTGAGGGCTCTCTGTGATATGCTTCCTTTCCTTCATGTGCTCACAGAATTTGTCAGTAGCATGGGGAATACTGCAAATGCATAGGACTGGGGAAAACCACACTCAACTACACATCATGCCATGAAAACTAAAAGTAAAGAATAGTGACAGAGAGAGAGAAGTGAAGAAGTCAGAGAGCATGCATCTTATGTAAGAGGAACGGTTAAGGGAGTAAGTGACATGCATAGGAGAGAGGAAAGATGGGCCTCTGTGGTTCCAAAATATACCAGGTGATGGGAGTAGTCAGAGTGGTGAGACCAAAATATGAAGGTTAAATAGGATAGTCTGATATGGATATGTAGCTGTGTTAGTTATCTGTTGCTACATAACAATTTACCTCAAACTCTAGAGGCTTAAAACAATAAACATTTATTATCTTCCAGTTCCTGTGGGTAAGGAATTTGGAGTGACTCAGCTAGGTGGTTCTGTTTCAGGGGAATCTCGTGAGGTTAAGATGTCATTTAGTGCTTCAGTCATCTGAAGGCTTGACTAAAGCTGGAGGACCCTCTCTGTTTATATGGAGGATCCACATGAGTGACACATTGGTGCTGGGTGTTAGCAAGATGCTTTAGTTTGTCCTCTCTTGGGTTTTTCCAAAGGCCTACTTGAGTGGCCTCTTTACATGACAGCTAGCTTCCCTCAAAGTTGGCCATCCAAGAGAGCAAGGTGGAAACTGCAGTGCTTTTTTTTTTAAAGTCTTTATTGAATTTATTACAATATTGCTTCTGTATTATGTTTTGTTTTTTTGGGCACAAGTCATGTGGGCTGCAGCCCACAGGGTCACAAAGAGTCAGACATAACTGAAGCGACTAACCATGCATGCACTTGTGTGCTCTTAGCTCCCCAAGCAGGGATCAAACCCACACCCCCTCCTTTGGAAGGTGAAGTCTTACCCAGGGGACCACCAGGGAAGTCCACCTGCAATGCTTTTTATGACCAGACTTTGAAAGTCATATATCATTTCTGCCACATTCTATTTGTGTTCGAACCAAGTCACTAAGTCCACACCAAGTTCAAAGGGGTAAGAATTAGCCTTCACCTTTTAAAAGGAGACTATTCGTTAATCTTCTCAGCTTAGCAGGACTCTGTTTGAGTTCCACCTTCCTACACTGCAGTGAGGAAATTCCCCCTAGGCAGAGAACTAGATGATCATGGAACTTACTTGCTGAGTAAGTAAGTCACGGCTATGGTGTTTCCAGTAGTCATGTACAGATGTGAGAGCTAGACTTTAAAAAAGCCAGAGAATTGATGCTTTTGAACTGTGTGCTGGAGAAGATTCTTGAGAGTCCCTTGTAAAGCAAGGAGATCAAACCAGTCAATCTTAAAGGAAATCAACCCTGAATACTCTGTGGAAGGACTGATGTTGAACCTGAAACTCCAATCCTTTGGCTACCTGATGCAAACAGCTGACTCATTGGGAAAGACCCTGATGCTGGGAAAGATTGAAGGCAGAAGGAAAAGAGGGTGACAGAGGATCAGATAGTTGGATGGCATCACTGATTCAGTGGACATGAACTTGGGCAAACTTTGGGAGATGGTGAGGGACAGGGAGGCCTGGCGTGCTGCAGTCCATGACGTCGTGAAGAGTCCGATACAACTTGGCGACTGAAAAACAACATTCTTCTCTCAGGAATCAAAGTCTTGTGTTGCTTTTCCAATGTCTGAAAAACGTTCCATATGTTGTTTTTTTTTCTTTAACTCATATTTTATAGTTATACAACAGGCAGGCTGACTTGTTCCAGTTGTTGATATATCAGACATAATAATCTTTCTGATGAGGAAGGATGTTTTATTTTTACTAATGATTCTTACTTCCATTTTTCACAGGATTTAGTTTACCTTTGCTTTATATGGTAGCCTTTGTAAACGTTTCAAGATTTGAAATAAAAATTATAATAGAACAGTTGTCTGTTAAAATTAGTATTGTATGCTATTACATCTGTTGTTAAATGTTACTTATGGTTTGTCTCTGTTGTTTCTACTAACTCAGCAAAGTCTTTGGTAAATAGCATTTAATAGAAATTACATTTGAATGCAAAGATACATTATTTTCTTACCACAAGCTTAAAATCATTTTTCCATGAGTTTAAATTAGCAGTGCTAATGCTTTAACTGGGTGTTTTAACTCAGTTGCCTAGAAATTCTAATTGGAGAAAAGCTTATCTGGCTTTTTTTCTGGATCTATGTTACGCCTAAGCTGCTATTATGTGCACATTTATACCCATGTTCTTTGATATTTTTCTTTAGGATTCCAGACACTTGAATTTTCTGACAACAGAACAAGCTCTGGCTGATTTTGCGAAGTTAATCAAATACTTGAAAAGAACAATCCCAGGAGCTAGAAATCAACCTGTCATTGCCCTAGGGGGCTCTTATGGTGGCATGCTTGCAGCCTGGTTCAGGATGAAGTATCCTCATTTGGTGGTTGGGTAAATGCATTTATGTTGGATGTGAGCACTTTCTTAATGATTGGCAAAGCGAACATAGAATGTTTTTTTGGTGGTGGTGGGAACATATCCTATTCTATTGTACTGAGATTTCTAATTTCTATTTCACTAAGAGTTGTAGATTTTTCTCACCACTCTTGTTCAGTATCAGTTTCAATTTTAAAACTTGAATTCTGTGAGTTACATTTTTTTCTTTTCTCTTTTGGTCTTCTTACCATTTAGAGCTCTTGCATCGTCTGCCCCTATCTGGCAGTTTAATGATCTGGTGCCTTGTGACACATTTATGAAGATTGTAACTACAGATTTTATCAAAAGTAGCCCAAATTGTTCAGAGAGTATCCGCAGGTCCTGGGATGCCATTAGTCGACTTGCAAAAAAGGGTAAGCTTTAGTTAAGAGAATGGAATCATATATATTTTTTTTAACCTTTTAAGTGCTAAATCTAACACTTTCCACTTTTTCAGTAGACTTTGTATTTAAATATAACATACATGACTGAACGACTAATACTTCCTTTTTTTTCACTCTGCATATTCAAGTATAACGTATAGAAAAGTACACAAATCAAAATATACAGCTTGGTTAATTTTTGCAAAGTGAATACGTAGTGTATTCAGCAGACAGATCAGGAAATCCCTCTCCACCCCCCATTCCCAAATCCCCTCTGGCCCTTTACAGATACTACTTCTGTGCTTATCGAAACAGTTGCTATCCTGAATTCTAGAACCATACATTAACTTTGCTTATTCTTGAATTTTTTAATAATTGGAATTGCATAGTATATATTTTTTGTCTCTGCTGTCGTTTACTCAACACTGTGAGATAAATCCATTTGTTTTATTTAGGTGTAGTTTATGCATTCTCCTTGCTCTATAGTGTTTCATTTGTTTATTTACAAATGACAGTGATTTGTAAATAAATACTAACTACAAATAAAATATTTATTTGTAAAGAAATATTACCAGAGCAATACTAACTCTGGTAAGCCCCACAAAGATAGGCAATTTATCTATCATGAGATTAACCAGTTGCTGTAAAGATATTTTGTTGAATGTTGAAAAAGCCTTCTTGGAGAAACTGCATGGAGACTGAGTTTTCTAAAGCACCAGGTGAAGAATAAGTGATCTGTAAAATCCTTCTGTTGAGTGGTGCTCTTTAGATTCCAACAGCGTGACTCTGTTTTCAGGCCCTGGCTTGCGCTGGCTTTCTGATGCCCTACACTTATGCACTCCGTTAACAAAACCACAGGATGTTCAGCATTTGAAAGACTGGATCTCTGAAACCTGGGTGAATCTGGCAATGGTAGACTACCCTTACGAGTCCAACTTTTTACAGCCTTTGCCCGCTTGGCCTGTCAAGGTAACAGGAAGATATCCTTTCATCCCTTTTAGTAACATTGTTCTCTCTCTTCACTGGCCCCCCCACCTCTTTTTTTTTTTTTTTTTGGGTGCATTCTCTGACTTTCAGCACCAGAGGAAGTCTCAGTGACAAGGGGACTCTGGAATTAGTTGAATCTCAAACCTAGGTAGGAATCCTGATTTTACTCGGACGTGTTACCTAGCTCTTCTGAACTTCAGTTTCCTCATTTAAATAATGGAGGTAAAATGCATAGGTTACAGAGTTGTATGAATTACAACTCTTAGAACTAAAAACTAACTCTTAGAAATAAGACCAATAGTTGCTGTTAATGGAATAGTTACTGTGTGCCCAATTCTGTGCTGTATACTTCATACACGCAATTTGTATATGTGAGTCACATAGAGCTATATATAATACATGGTCAGTGCTTGATAAATGGCAGCTGCTATCATGGTGCTATGATTCAGTCAACTGCTAAGTGTATTCTAAGTGCTGGAGACATCATAAAGGCTGCCTACCTACAGACTGCAAGGTGGAGTAGAAAGAGCGCTGACTCTGGATCCTTATCCAGAGCTACCTTCTACCAGATGTGTGGTCTTTGGCAAGACTCTCCTCTTCCTAGGCCTTCCTGTCTTCCTCTGCAGGATGGGATAATGATACTGACATTCTCAATAGGGTTGTGCTGAGGATCAAATAGAATATTGGATGTGAAAATGCTCTGGAAAATTTAAAGAAACATGACACAGTAAAATGTAAAGTTCTTTTCATGCCAGAATTCTTTATGTATTCTTAGTTAAGCATTCCTTTGTAAAGAGCATTCCTCTTAGTTTCAGAAACAAAGGCTGGCCAACTTGATGGTTATTAAATTCAGAGAATATAACAGACTCTACAGCTAGAACAAGTGCTGTAAATGTATATCGAGAATCGGTAACGTAAGAACCAGATTTCAAAAGCAATTTTAATTTAGCTGTCCTTTTGAATTATTAAATGCACACCTTGCTTAAGACTTTGTAACCCAATTGAAACAAGATCATTTGCTACTAGAGATATTTTTCTTCATCTAAAAAGTAGAATGGCCAGTGGGTATCTTGTACATAGTAAGCTAGAGGTAAATGTGTATTTGAATTAAGTTGTATTTTGACACTACAAAATTATTTTAAAGAGTACATCTCTCTCACATGGTAAGAAAACCTAAATCAAAATAATGAGAAAAAACTAAATCTGAAACCATTAGTCTTCATAAATGTATAGGTGCTAATAATGTCTTATCTTTCTATATTATTTTATATTTATAAAGCACTTTCATATATACTATCCCATTTAATCCCCACAGAAAGACTGTGTGGGGGGGGAAGAGTTATAATTCCAGTTTTATGGAGAGGAAATTTAAGCTCTACTAAGAGGTAGTGGAAGTGGTTTTGAATGCGAGTCTACTATTGTTCAAAGCCCATGATCTTCTCCCGTATTGCACTGAACTATTAATGGAAGACTTGAGGGAAGAGTTGGGTAGATTGCTGGCCACAGTGGGACAACTATCAGACTTAACTTTATACTCTGTGTACAGAGTGAGAATTACATTTACATCTTTATTTACGTTTATTTACATTTGCCTATTTGGAGAATGAGTTGTCAGATGATAAAAACATATGGGAACATATGTATACCCATGGCAGATTCATTTCAATGTATGCCAAACCAACACAATAATATAAAGAAAATTTAAAATAAATAAATAAACAATTTTAAAAAACATATGGGAACTTCTCTTGTTATTTAGAATAGGGGCTGGCAAATTTTATCTGTAAAGGACTAGATAGTAAATGTTTTAGGCTTTGTGAGCCTTATAGTTTTCTGTGACAGCTACTCAGCTTTGTAGCTTTGGCAAGAAAGGGACCACAGACAATATTTAAATGAATGAGGAAGGCTATGTTCCAACAATGTTTATAAAACAGGCAGTGGCTGGCTTTGGCTTGGGGCCTGTAGATTGCTGACCCAACTTAGAAAAAGTGCCAGAGGAATACATCTTTTTAATGTTCATTTATGATTTGGAACAGTCAACATCCTAACTGGTTTTGTCTGTGCATCTTCAATATTCCTTTTGAGATATTTTGCTGTTGAACTTAACTGATTAAATATATAGTCTTTTCTCTCTTCTGAGTAATCACTCAGAATTAGTGAAGTATATCTCAAATATTTTGTGATGTGTTTTTGATTTAGCATAGTCTTTCTTATCTTTTGTGTGCAATATATATTTTAAAAGTTTATTTTTAAGGCAAAGTAACTTTGTGCCTTTGCCTATTAATCACCTTTTACTTCTTTTATCTAGGACTTGTTCTTGTCATTTCCTTCAATTATTATTATTATTTTTTGTTACCAACTTTATCCTTTTTTTTAACTTATTAAAGAAATCTTGATTGTTTATGATATGTTTATAAATCTGTTTGTTTCCTGCCTGCACCCCACCAAAAGTAACCTCTCTTTGCCTCTTGCTTGAGAAACTTCCTTTGCCTCCATCTATCTCTATCTCTAATTTTATCCTATCTGATTTCAGAATTTTTCCACTACATGTTTCCCTCCCAAGCTTTTAGCTTTAGATCACTTTCTTTCACTGTTCATTCTGTTTCTCCTTTCTTGACCCCGTCTCTGTTCTCCCAACCCCCTAATCCCTGGAACACAACCCAGTTGGAGACTGCTCTTTCACTTGGATAGTTCCATTTAACCAGGACTCCTCCTCCCTCTGATACACTTCCTCCTTTTTAAAGGACTAACAAACAGCGGTCCTTTTCTGAGTCTGTAACTCAAGCTTAGGATGGTGAGATGAAATGTAATAGTTATGAAAAAAAGCAGATGATTTCCAGTGATTCCTGGACCTTGTACAGTTCTGAAGTATCCATATGGAGCGTCTGAATGCCATTTTCCACGTCAACCCAAGTATCATTGTTTCTAATTTATCTTTGAGCCATGCACACTCAGACTCCATTTGCTTTTGTTTACTATTAACAGAAGCTGCAACATTCATGCAGAAATAATCATGGCCTTGGCCAATAGAACACAAGGAAAAGGAGAAAAGGGAAATAGAAAACCCCTCTGTCATTTGACTGCTCTGTCAGCATAAAAACTGCTGCTCTCAGTTCTCAGCTTAAAGAGCAGTGGTAAAGGATACTGTAGTTTGTTTATTTTGGAATCATTTTTCAGCTGATAACTCACCAAATCTTTTGGCTTAGCCTCCTGAGCAAGCAGATAGATACATAAGACATGAGATGGAAAATCTCTTCTGTTTGTCTTGGTGTTTGATAATGTATTCGACTTCTCTGGGTGGTTTAAGCGGTTTAGGTGCATTCTATGAAAAGGGAGCTTTTAATGACAAAACTAATGTGATTATCTGAGTGAGTGTGAGGGGGTATTGAAGCCTTAGAGAAAGAAAATCTGTTAGAAAAGCTGAATGTATCTGCTTAATCCTTTCTCTAATGTGGATGGGCCATACTCTCTGAGAAGAGATAGGTCTTTTTTTTTTTTTAACCTATCTTCTTTAAAAGCATTTCTTTGCCTTCTTTTTCTTTCTGTTATTCAAATGCTTATCTTCATAGGTAGAGGGACACTTAAAGCTTTTAAACAACTCATTATCTTTACTTTCTCTGGTGTACCTGGCATTACATTTGGGTTAAGAGCTGATCAGTTTGGAACTGAGATTACTGTGTTCTACTATCTCCATGATTTCTACACCATTTAAAACAGAATTATTAAAATGGACCTCTATGCTCTTGCTATGTTTTTTTCCTGAATGTTCACATTTGTTCTAGGAAATAGAAAGTGAATTAAATCTGTCCATTTCTTAAACCTCATTTTACTCTACTGCTTTATAGTTTTCTTTTTACTAGTGCATAATAAAAAGATTTTGTAATTTTATATTGCCACAGAATCCCTTCTAAGTTTTCACCTAAAACAAATGCACTTCGAAAACTGTGACCTAAGAATAAAAGTATTTGTTTAAAAAATTAAGCTTGAGGCTGCAGGTATGTTTAGGTACCGTTTTTGTCGTTATTTGACTTAACTCAGAGTTGAGTGTGTGTAGTGTAGTGTTTATACATGGTATCTTCAGAGTGTTCTGCATTTGAATCCCAGTTCTGTTACTTCCTGGTTGTATGACTTTGCAGAAGTTTCTTAACCTCTCTCTGTTTCAGTTTCCTCATCGGCAAAATGGGGATAAAGTAACTATAATGCTTATTAGAGTGAGGATTTAATAGGACCTGCTGTATGGTAAGCACTAAATCGATGCTAGTTATATGTATATGATTGTTACTACACACACACACACACACACACACACACACACACACACACATATATCAAGAAGACGTTATACCAAGAGTTTGTAGCCAGATTCTGGGTTCAGAACCTGTATTCACAGTTTAAATTTGTATGTCTATAGTCAGACCTCTCTGAGCTTATTTCCTTCTCTGTGAAGTGGGGATGGTTATCATATGTTTCTCCCCGGGTCACTGTAGGGAAAACACCTGACCTCAAGGAATAGTCAGTAGTTTCACTAGCAGATTCAGCCCCCGCTGTTCCCACATCAGTGGATTTATGGTCTAAGTAGGAATACTATGCCATATGTAGAAATTGTTTAGAAGGCACTATTTGCTAGTGTCTGCGAAATAAATAGACTCTATAATACAGGGGCTATCTCAGTGCTGAGTATTTTGAATAGAAAGGGTTGGCAGAGAATTTTTCTTTGATTAGATCACAGTCCCTAAGTAAATAACGAATAGACCAAGTCATATGGGTAATAGTTGCAAATTTCAGGGTTAAGCTGAAATGTTATAGGAGATTGAACCAAATATGCCAATATTTGTGTTTGACTTATAAGCATGACAATTTCATATGATTCAGCTTAACATTTACATGGGTATTTTATGCATCTTATAGTGGCTTAACAATATGAATAGTTTATGAATATCTTTATATTCATATGATTGTTACTATATGATACACACACACACATATCAAGAAGACATTGTACCAAGAGTTTGTAGCCAGATTCTGGGTTCAGAACCTGTATTCACAGTTCTGAATATGAATATCTTCTTTTGAATTACTAGTTTTTGAATAAACATGGGAATGGTGCTGAGGTTTTGCTAATATATGTGTTTTGAGGAAAACTTTATTCACTCTTGGCTACCCCAAAATTCATAACGGAATACAGTCTTCCCTTAGTATCCATGGCATCTTCAGGGGATTGGTACCAGGAGCCCATGTGTCTACAAAAATCCATGGATGCTCAAGTCCCTTATATAAAATGGTATAGTACACTCAGTGGGCTTCCCTGGTAAAGAATCCATCTGCTGATGCAGGAGCCGTGGGTTTAATCCCTGGGTCAGAAAGATCCACTGGAAAAGGAAATGGCAACCCACCCCAGTATTCTTGCTTGTAAATCCCATGGACAGAGGATCCTGGTGGGCTACAGTCCATGGGGTCACAGAAGAGTCAAACATGACTTAGTGACCAAACAACAAGAAAAAGTGGGGTTAGTGGGCCTCTTTATCCATGAGTTTCCCATCAGTGGATTCAGCTAGCCTCAGATGGAAATTTCCATCCACTATACCAAACTTGTGGATATGGAGGGCCGACTGTATATTTATTGAGAAAAATCTTTATAAATGGACCCACTCAGTTTAAACCTGTGTGTTTCAAGGGTCAGCTGTACATAGAGGTGTGTTAGGGAGTGTGTCTTTTAAGCTAGAGGATGATGCTTAGACTTACAGAATCTTTGTGTTAGAAAGGAAATTTAGAAACACGTAAAATAATCAAATTCTCTTATTTCAATTATTTTTTGTTTGGCCACACTGTGTGACTTGAAGTGAAGTAAAGTGAAAGTTGCTCAGTCGTGTCCGACTCTTTGCGATGCCATGGACTATCTAGTCCATGGAATTCTCCAGGCCAGAATATTGTAGTGGGTAGCCTTTCCCTTCTCCAGGGGATCTTGTGAACCCAGGGATCAAACCCAGGTCTCCCATATTGTAAGCGGATTTTTTACCAGCGGAACCACAAGGGAAGCCCTGTGTGGCTTATGGGATTTTAATTCTCTGATCAGGGATGGAACTCAGGGCCCCAGTAGTGAGAGTGCTGAGTCCTAACCCCTGGACCACCAGGGAATTTGTGGCAAACATATTTTAAGTGATATTTTTCAGGCCTTCTATCTAGCCTTGCTAAGTGCTAAGTTGCTTCAGTCATGTCCTACTCTTTGTGGCCCTGTGCACCAGGCTCCTCTGTTCATGGGATTTTCCAGGCGAGAATACAGGGCTGGGTTGCCATATCCTTATCCAGGGTATCTTCCCTAACCAGGGATCAAACCCATGTCTCTTACATCTCTTGCTTTGGCAGACAGAGTCTTTACCACTAGCGCCATCGATCTATGGCAAACAAATTTTAAGTGATATTTTCCAGGCCTTCTATCTAGCATACTGGTAGCATTATAAATTGATACTTACTTTCTACTTTTTTCTAGGGAAAAAAGTCTACATACTTTGACATGATGTAGCAAAAGACTTAAAAATGTTTATTTCTTTCAAGCCAGTAATTCCTCTAAGAATTTATCTCAAGAAAACAAGGGTAGATAGATTTAGCCCCAAGGATATTTATTATAGCCTTACCTGTAATAATAAAAGATTGGGAATGATACAGATTATCAATTTGTCCTCAACTCCCCATGCTGATTGCTGCCTTCTGAATTTTCTCATGATGGTCATTGTCCTTGTTAGAGTGTGGTGCTCAGGACTGGACACAGTACTCCAAGGGTGCTCTGACCTCAGAGGACAGTGGGCCCAGGATTGCCCTTAATCTGGACATGGAATTTCTATCAGCAGAGGCCAAGTTTCTGATCATGATGTTCTCTCTGTGTAAGTGGGGCTGCCAAAACCCAAGTATTGTCAGCTGGAGCCGGTCTCCAGCCATGCTTGTGTCTTTTAGGGAGTGACAGTAACTGCTGTTTGCAGAGATGGCTATTCATGGGGACTCCTTTTCTTTGCCTGACAGAGGCCCAGTGTTCTTGCTCTGAGAGGGGATCTGATGCCAGCATGTGAGTCACACTCACTTGTTACTCTTCTCTTCAAGAGTTTTAGGCCACTTGTTGCCGCACATCAGCACCCCCTTCTCCCTCTGCCCAGCTTGCATTGTCACCCTGCCTCATCTGCCATGCTGTGCTTGAACATAATGCTCTTCTCTGCATTCCATGGGTCTGCTCCGTAGTCTTGTGCTGCATTTTGAAAGAGCTAAGTCTACTGGGGGAGTCCACATGCAGGAAAGAATGATGATCTTTGCTATGTATGATCTATTGCATGGCAGTAGATAGTTTAATAATTCTATGATTAGTTATTGATTTTCATGTGTTCTTGAGTGTTTATGATTGGCTTATTCCTCAGGAACATTGTCTGGGAAAAGAGCTAGACGGTTAGGTATTTTTGAGTTATCATGAATGATTGAGAGTTGTCAGAATAGTAAAACACTCTTTTGCCTTTTTTCTTCAGCTTGCGTTTCCTTTTTGCTTTAGGCTTGATAAGTTTGTGAAGCTTTCAGTTTAGTTCAATTCTGTTTTTTTATGTATACCCTAAACTCTGATGGACCATATTCTTAGGATCTCATGATTGCCTTTTTAAGGTACATCCCGTTATTTGGACATCTTAATTTCTGACTTTCTCATGCTCAGTGTTTCCAGAAACTTATGGAGAATAATCACATTCTGTCTCGCTTTTGGAAAGTCACATTGCAGTTGAGCATGTTAAAGGCTCTGAGAAATCCTGTAGTTAAGAATATTGTTCACATTTGCTGCTACAACATTTCCTAAAATTTTTTGACTGTAAAATCTTTTTTCACAAAGTATCATTTAACATTCCATAGACATATTGTTGTGCCAAATAAATTTGGGGAGAGGTATTAAAATTTCCCTGTAATTCATTTTCTCTGTCTTTTCAAGTTTCCCTTTTCTCAGGAAGATGTTGTTGGAAACTGGTCCTAGGTAGAACAGTGATGAGAGACCAACTTTGCTTGTGACTGCTTATCTCCTTTTGTAGTGATCACCTTTCCTGACTGTGGGAGCATGTCCCCAGACCAGGCCTTATTGCTCCTGCTGCCCAGAATTTCTCTCTGAAGTGGGTTAACTGGGCTCTTTCTTGCCTGGCTCCTTCTTCTCTGGACCTGTCTCTTTTTTGTCAGGACTTGCTTTGTTGTATGTATCTTTTCTATATAAAATGAGAAGGGATCAGATCACTGAATACATGTCAAGATGTTAACAGAGGATGCAAGCTTAATATACTTTTTTGCCATTGGGGTATTTGCAGTTTTACAAGGGGATGCCTCCTAAGCTGTGTAGCATAATAGATAAGATGTATGTTTTACAACCAGAGAGACCTGGGGTTGAAAGGATCTAAGTTCTACCATTTACTAACTAGTGATTTATTCAAGTGACCTTGAATAAAGTGATTTAACCTAAGAATCAGTTTGTTCATGTGAAATAGTAGACAAATATATATCTAGTGAAATTGTTGGAGGATTAAATGATGTAATATTTGTAAACCCAGCAATCACTAATTAGTAGCTATTGCTGTTATTGCTGTTGTCCCTATTTCAGCTGATTATGTTGCCTGTGATTTTTTCCCCAACATTTTATTGTGAAAATGTAAGTAACATTTTGTCCATTTTGTATGGACATAAACTTGGGCAAACTTCGGGAGATGGTGAGGGACAGGGAGGCCTGGCATGCTGCAGACCGTGGGGTCATGAAGAGTTGGACATGACTGGGCTACTGTACAACAACAACAACAACAATATTATTTTTGCTATGTTGTATTTGCTTATAATATTTATTTTCACTTATCCACCCCTCTATCTATCCTTCCTTCTATCTTATTTTTTAAATTCATTCAGAGTATGTTGCAGACATCAGTATACCTCTTCCTAAATACTGTGATGTGATTTAATTTTTTAAATTTAATTTATTAAAACTAAACAAACAAACAAAAAACCAGTTCATCTGTTTCTCTCCAGTGCTGCTCTCCTCCTATCTCTGGCAGCCACTAATCTGTTCTCTATTTATTAGCATGAAGTTTTAAATTAAAAGAATTTTCTTTAGATTCTACGTCTGAGATATCTTACAATATTTGTCTTTGACTGATTTCACTTAGCATGATGCCCTTAAAGTTTGTCCATGTTGTCACAAATGGCAAGATTTCATTCTTTTTTAATGGTATAATAATATTCCATTGTATATATGTACTCTGTCTCCTTTATTTATTCATGCATTGATGAACTCTTAGATTGTTTCCATATCTTGGAAAATCATTGCCAAGACCTATGTCTTTGTAAATAATGCTACAATGAACATGGAGATGCATATATCTTTTTAGATTAGTGTTTTTCGTTTCTTTGGGTAAATACCCAGAAGTGGGATTGCTGGATTATATGGAACCTCCATACTGTTTTCGATAGTGATATATCAGTTTACATTTCTCCCAACAGTACACAAGGATTCCCTTTTCTCCACATCCTTGCCAACACTTGTTACGACTCTTCTTTTTGATAATAGCCATTCTTATAGACGTGAGGTAATATCTCATTGTACTCTTGATTTGCATTTTCTTTTTAATTGATGATGTGGAGCATCTTTTTATATACTCGTTGGCCATCTGTATGTCTTCTTTGGAAAAGTGTCTGCCCATTTTTTAATCGAATTTTTGTTGTTTGAGTTCTTACATATTTTCGATATTAGCCCCATATCAGATATGTGATTTTCAGACATTTTCTCCCATTCAATAGGCTGACTTTTCATTTGTTGATGGTTCCCTTTGCTATGCAGGAGCCTTTCAGTGTGATGTAATCCCACTTGTTTAGTTTTACTTTTGCTGCTATTGCTTTTGATGTCAGGTTTAAAAAATCATTGCTAAGATCTGTGCCAAGGAGCTTACTACCTGTGTTTTTTCTGTGAATTTTATGGTTTCAGGTCTTACATTCAAGTCATTCAGCTTGAGTTAATTTTTGTGTCTGGTGTAAAATAGACATCCAGTTTCATTGTTTTGCATGTGGCTGTCCAGTGTTCCCAATACCATTTATTAAGAGACCATTTATTAAGTTTTTCCCCCATTGTATATTCTTGACTTCTTTGTCATAAGTTAATTGGTCATATATGCATTGGTTTATTTCTGATTTCTCTATTCTGTGTCTTTGTTTTTATGCGAATACCATATTGCTTTAATTAATATAGCTTTGTAATATAGTTTGAAATCAGAGCATGTGATGCCTCTGCCATTTCTCTTTCTCAAGATTGCTTTATCCATTTGGGATCTTTTATGGTTCCACACAAATTTTTAAATTTTATTTCTTTGAAAAAGCCATTGGAATTTTGGTACGGATAGCATTGAATCTGTATATTGCTTTGTGTATGGATATTTTAACAATATTAATTCTTCCAGTCCATGAGCATGAAATTATTTTCATTTATCTTCATTTTTTTCATTAATGTCTTGTATATAAAAAAAAATCTGGTTGCACTCTGTGGCATGTGAGACCTTAATTCCCTGACCAGGGATCAAACCCTTGTCCCCGCATTGGAAGGTGGAGTCTTAATCACTGGACTACCAGGGAAGTCTCTTGTATTTTTCTAATACACAAGTCTTCCATGTCTAAAACACTTCCTCTCAGCTATTTTATTCTTATTAATATAATTGTAAATGGGACTGTTTTATTAATTTCTCTTTCTAATAGTTCATTATTAACATATAGAAATGCAACAGATTTTTGTATGTTGATTTTGTATCTTGAAACTTGATTTTGTATCTTGAAAATTTATAGATTTTTCTTAATGGATTCATTAATTTTTCTAACAGCTTTTCTTTTTTTGCCACACCACAGAGCTTGCAGGATCTTAGTTCCTTGACCAGAGATTGAACAAGTGCCTCCTGCAGTGAAAGTACAGAGTCATAACCTCTGAACCTCCAGGGAATTTCCTCTAACAGTTTTTTGATGGAGACTTTTTTATTTTCTATATATAATTTCATGTCACTGCAAATAGAGACAGTTTTACTTATTCCTTTCAGATTTAGATGTTTTTTATTTCTTTTTCTTACTTACATTCTCTGGCTAGGACCTCCAGTACTATGTTGAATAAAAGTGGTGAGTGTGGCCATCCTTGTCCACATCTTAGAGGAAAAGCTTTCAGCTTTTCACTGTTGTGTATGGTGTTTGCTCTGGGCTTGTTATGTATAACCTTTATATGTTGAAGTATATTCTGTCTATGCCCACCTTGTTGAGAGTTTTTATTATAAATGGCTGTTGATTTTTGTCTAATACTTCTTTGGCATCACTTAAGATGATCATATGATTTTTATCCTTTATTTTGTTAATATGCTGGTTCACATTGACTGATTTGTGGATGTTGAACCATCCTTGACTCCCTGGATTCATCCTACTCAATCATGGTGTATGATCCTTTTAATGTATCATTGAATTTGGTTTGCTAATATTTTGTTGAGGATTTTTGCATCTGTGGTCATCAGAGATATTGGCCTGTAATTTTCTTTTCTTGTGGCAGGCTTACTAGTTTTACTATCAGGGTAATAATGCTGGCCTTGTGAAATGAACTTGGAATGTTCCCTCCTCTTCTGTTTTTTTTGGGAAGAATTTAGGAAGGATTGATATTAATTCTTCCTTGAATGTTTGGTAGAATATACCAGGGAAACCATCTGGTCCTAGACTTTTGTATTTTTGGAAGGTTTTTGGTTACTGATTCAGTCCCCTTACTAGTATTCAGCCTGTTCAGATTTTCTGTTTCATCATGATTCAGTCTTGATAGGTTGCATGTTTCTACGAATTTATCCATTTCTTCTAGATTGTTGAATTTGATGATATAATTATCATCAAATTACATCAATAACAAATTATAATAGTCGTTTGTTATGTTCCTTTGTATTCTTGTGGTATCAATTGTAGTATCTTCTCTTTCATTTCATATTTTATTTATTTGGGTTCTCTCTTTTTTTCTTGGTCACTCTGGCTTGATAATTTTCTTTGTCTTTTCAAAGATCCAGGTTTGTTTCTTTTTTTCCTGTTGCCATTTTCCAGACTGCAAGTGTTTCCTGGAAGGGAGCTTTACATGTGTCTGGTGTCCTGATTTTTATATCTGATGCTCCAGTTTTTATGGCTGCCACCCCTGGGACACCCCTTGATCACCTGGCCCTGGTGGCTGGGGATGGATTAGGGCTTTCATTCTTGGGTCGCATGAGACTGTGCAATTGGAGGTATGATTCTTGACAGGTTGCCACCCTCAGGGCACTGCACAGATAGCAGGCTGGGGCACACTGCCCAGTATTTTTGTGAAGGAGACTTCTTTGCTAGTTTGGAGCTTCTGCCTGCAGGGCAGGCTTCAGGTTTGACATGTATTTAGTGGCTTTTAAGGCTGCTCTTAAAGAATGTAGGCTGTGGATACCATCTTGGTGCTTTCACTCTGCCTTGCTGTTATCACCTAGAAAAGAGCTTGTACACTTGCCTGGAGCCTGTTTTTTGTGACTGCCCAGTGGACACTTCCAGATCATCAGACTCTGGTGGCCAACAGGACTCATGCTTGCAGTCCCACAGGACTATACATATTTGCATATTTTTAAAAACTGATGCTTGAGGGTCTGGCTTCTGGTCAGCCTGAATCAAAGAGCTAAGATTCTCCCTTTTGGGATGTTGACAGGTTATGGCATGTCTTCAACTACTTGGAGTCATTAAGACTATAGTAGGCTGCTTGGCTAAGCGCAGAGATTTGAAAGACAAGCAAGAGTTAAGGCAGAGTTGAACAACAAGGTTTGTCTCCTATATGAGGCCACTCCTTCAAGACTGGGAGAGGTGGTTGTTTCATCTACTATATAGAAATTGAAACAGAGAATCAAACAGAATGAAGAAACAGAAGGAATATGTTCCAAGGAAGAAGAATATAAAACTCAGAAAAATCTTAATGAGAGAAATATTAATTTACCTGATGAAGAGTTAAAAGTAATGATTATGAAGATGCTCACTGAACTGGGGAGAAGAATGAACGAACACAGAACTTCAAAAAAGACATGGAAAATATTTAAAAAGTACCAAATAAGATGTTACAAAGCTCAAGAATATAATAACTGATAAAATTACACTGGAGAGGTTCAGCAGCGTATTAGATGAAACAGCAGACAGGATCAGTCAACTCAAAAGCAGGGCAGTAGAACTTACTGAATCAAAGCAGCAGAAGGAAAACAGAATGAAGAGAAGTGAAAATAGCTTAAGGGGACTTATAGACTAACATTTACATCAAATGGTCTAACATTCATATCAGAGGGTTTCCAGGAGAAAAAGAGAAAGAGGGTCAGAAATCTTATTTGAAGACAAAACAGCTACAAAGACCAAGTACAACCAAAAAAAAAAAAATGTCAGAAGTTAAAGATAAGGAGGAAATTTATGCATATTTTTACACAGATTATATTATTTTTAATTGGAGTATAAAAAACTGACAATGGAGTATAAAAACAATTTACAGTGCTTTGTTAGTTTCTGTTGTACAGCAAGATGAATAAGCCATATGTATATATCTGTCCCTTCTTTTGTGTGTGTGTGTGTGTGTGTGTGTGTTTTGTCCCTTCTTTTTTGATTTGCCTCCCGTTTAGGTCACCACAGAGCACCAAGTAGAGCTCCCTGTGCTGTACAGTAGGTTCTCATTAGTTATCTGTTTTATACATAGTAGTGTATATATGTCAATCCCAGTCTCCCAGTTCGTCTCATCACCACCCCTTTCTTCCCCTTGGTGTCCATACGTTTGCTCTCTACATCTGTGTCTCTATTTCTGCTTTGCAAGTAAGATCATCTATACAATTTTTCTAGGTTCCTCATATATGTATTAATATACTGTATTTATTTTTCTCCAAGTTACTTCACTCTGTATGACATTCTGTAGGTCTATCCATGTCTCTGCAAATGGCACAATTTCATTCTTTTTTGTAAAGCTGAGTAATATTCCATTGTATATATGTACCACAGCTTCTTTAATCATTCCTCTGCTGATGGACAATTAGGTTGCTTCCATGACCTAGCTATTGTAAATAGTGCTGCAGTGAACACTGGAATGCATGTGTCTTTTTAAATTATGGTTTTCTATGGTGTATGCCCATCAGTGGGATTGCCAGGTCATATGGTAGTTCTATTAAGGAGAAAATATTAAAAACAACAAGAGATAGTAATTTCTTACATGCAAAGAAACTCCCATAAGACTATGAGCAGATTTTTTAGCAGAAAGTTTTCAGGCCAGAAGGGAACGGCACAGTATATTCAAAGTGTTAAAAGGAGAAAAAACGTTTAAACCAAGAACAGTCTATAGAACAGATAAAGTTTACCAGATAAGCGAAAGCTAAAGGCGTTCATTACCACTAAACTAGCCTTAGAATAAATGTTAAAAGGGACTTCTTTAAGCTGAAATGAAATGGTACTAATTAGTAACAAGAACTCATATGAAAAATAAACCTCCCTGGAAAGAAAAATACATACAGGAAGTCCCCTACATTCAGACTAGTTCCATTCTAAGAGCACAGTTGTAAGTCCAGTTTGTTTGCAAATCCAACAAAGTTAGCCTAGGTACACAACCAACACAATTAGCTCCATAGTACTGTACTGTAGTAGGTTTATAATACGTTTGCATCTTCGTGTTCACAATCTGAAGGTTCATATGTAGGGGACTTACTGAATAGTGAAGGTAGTGGATTAATTACTGACAAAGCTAGTATGAAGGCTAAAAAAGACAAAGGTAATAAAAATAACCATGATTACAATAATTTGTTAAGTATGCACAACATAAAAAAGATGTAGAATGTGACTTCAAAATCATAAAATGAGGGGGGTAATAATGTTGAGCTTTTTCAGTGGGATCAAGCTTAAGTTGTTATCAACTTTGACTATTTTAGATATAAACTGTTATATATAAGCCTCATGGTAACCACAAAACAAAAACTTACAGTAAATACACAAAAGAGAAACAGAAAGGAATATAAGTGTACCACTAAAGAAAAATTTCAAGCCACAAAGAAAGAGAGCAAGAGAAAAAGAAAGGAGCTAGAGAAACTACATAAGCAGCCAGAAAACAATGAACAAAGTGTCAATAAGCACACACATATCAATAATTAACTGTAAATGGACTACATTCTCTAATCAAATACATAGACTTGCTAATTGAATTATAAAACAAGACCCATCAATATTATTGCCTAGAAGAGAGTCATTTTAGATGTAAGGACACACACAGACTGAAACTGAAGGGATGGAAAAGAATATTCTATGCAAATGGAAACCAAAATAAAGCTGGAGTAGCTGTTCTTATATTGAACAAAACAGACTTTAAAATAAAGACTATAATAATACACAAAGAAGTGTACTGCATAATAATAAAGGAGTCAGTTCAACAAGAAGATATAACATTTGTAAATATTTATGTGCCCAACATAGGAGCACCTATATAAGTAAAACAGATATTAACAGACCTAAAGGTGGAAATAGACAGCAGTACATGACCAGAAGGGGACTTTAATATTCCACTAATATTGATAGATAGTTCATCCAGGCATAAAATCAATAAGGCAATATTTGCCTTAACACAATAGACTAGATGAACTTAATAGATATTTCTAGAACATTCTATCTAAAAGCAGCAGAATATACATTCTACTCAAGGACACATAGAACATTTTCTAAGATAGATTAAATGTTTGACCACAAAACAAATCTTAATAAATTTAAGAAGATTTAAATTATATGAAGCATCATTTCCAACCACAGTGGTATGAAACTAGAAATAAATTACACAAAGAAAACTGAAAAATTCACAAATATGTGGAGGTTAAACAACTTGCTATTGAACACTCAATGAGTCAAAGAAGAAATTAAAAGAGAGAAATTTTAAAAATACATAGAGATAAATGGAAATGTAACATACCAAAATTATGGGATTCAGTAAAAGCGCTTCTGGGAGGGAGGTTCATAGTGATAAATGCCTATCTCAAGAAACAAGAAAAGTCTCAAATAAACAACCTAAATTTACACCTCAAGGAATTAGAGAAATAACAAGTGAAGCTCAAAGTCAGTAGAAGGAAAGAAAGATTAGAGCAGAAATAAATGAAATATAAACTATATACTTCAGCTTTAACAATATTATCTAGAGTTCAATATTTGTTTATAATTTTTTAAGTCAAATTTACATATAAATCATAAATGTGCTGCTTGTTGTGTAATCTAGGCCCCTATAGATAAGAAATATTTTCATATCCTTGAAAGTTCCCTATGTCCCTGACTAGTCAGTCCTGTCTTCACTCCCAACCCCAGGTATTACCTGTGATTTTTAGCAAAGTGTTAGGAGTATTTGGAACTGGGGAACTGCCTGAGATGCTTCTTATAATGCTACAAATATAGGAGCTTGGTGGTTTTTCCAAAAGAAATTTAATAAGTTTTTCATTTTCATAAAAAGATAGTCATTTAATCAGCAAGCACTTAGTTGTCAGATACCTTGCTAAGTGCTGAGGGAGACATTCTGGAATCAATAGAGTATGGTATCAGCATTGCAGGGGCTCTGATAGAAATAGGCCCAGGATATAGTGGAGGCGCACAGAAGAGAGTGATTTAGTTCTTCCTGCCTTGGAGGCATAGGCAAATGGTCTCAAGAAGGAGGTGATGCTTGAGCTGCATTGAGGAAGATGAGTTGGTGTTTGCCAGTCACTACTGCATTGGGAGAGTGGGAATGGCATATCAGTATGAGCGATGGCAATGAGGAGGGAAAGAAGTTGGTGTGGTAGAAATGGTTTTGCTAGACTAGAGCAAAAGCTACAGAAGATGAAACTAGAGTGATAGATGGGGAGGAATTTGCATACCATGCAGATAACTGGTTTATTTCTATAATTTGGGGACTAATTTTTTTTTTTGGCTGTGCCGAGTTTTAGTTGTGGCACGCAGGATCTTCAGTCTTTGTTGTGGTGTGTGGGTTCTTTTAATTGGGTTATGTGGAATCTTTAGTTGCAGCATACAGACTCTTTAGTTGCAGCTTGTAGGATTTAGTTTCCTGAATAGGGATTGAACCTGGGCTCCCTGCATTGGGAGCGTGGAGTCTTAGCCACTAGACCACCAGGGAAGTCCCATGGGGACTAATTTTAAAGGTTTATTGATTTATGAAGTAATTATACTCAATAAATAGAAATTGTCAAGCATGAAGTTAAATGCTAAAGATTGTTTATGATCAAATCAAGATCATGTTCTTTGTTTTAATAAACTGTGATTTTATACTTACATTTGATTCTTCTCCCCTTAATCTCTCTAAAATGACAGGTAGTGTGCCAGTATTTGAAATATTCCAATGTACCTGATACCTTGATGGTGCAGAATATTTTCCAAGCTCTGAATGTGTATTACAATTATTCGGGCCAGGCAACATGTCTGAATATCTCAGAGACCGCAACCAGCAATCTGGGAGCCCTGGGTTGGAGCTATCAGGTAAGAGTGTATAATTTCCCCAATTGGAGCTTACTTTTCACTTTTACAGTTGTACTATAACAGAATCCTCAAGATCTTGTCACCTAACCTGGATCCAAATTGGGTTCTGTTATCTTACACTTCAAGACCATGGATGAGTTTCCTCATTCATTCATTAAATACCAGTTCAATTTTTTAAAAAATTTTATTGAAATATAGTTGATTTACAATGTTATGTTAATTTCTAATAAACGGCAAAGTGACTCAGTTATACATACACATATTCTTTTCCATTATGGGTTATTGCTGGATATTGAATATAGTTTCCTCTTCTATACAGTAGAACCCTGTTGTTTATCTGTCCCATATATACTACTTCAGTTTGGTATTTAATCATCATCAAATGTATTCTGAGTACTTACTGCATGTCAGGGACTATTCCAGGCTCCAGCTATACAAAGGTAAATAAAATATGATCTAATCATCAAATGTAGTTTGGTGGAAAACATAGGTAGCTAAACTAATATTACAATAGATCTTAGTAAGTCCTATAAAGGTAGTATTTTATGGACACAGAAAAGAAGAGGGAGTCTAACCTGATTCTCTCTGAGCCTCCAATTTTTCATCTGTACAATGAGAATAGTAATAATAATAGTAATATTTTCCTCCAGAGTTGTTTTGAGAATTCAATATGATAATAGATATGAAATTAAATAGTTTGCAAAGAAGGACTTCTGTGACTTCTCATTTGAGCCTTAGGAATGAAGAGAGGTGGTATGGAGTAAAGAACAGGGGCTCTGAAGCCAGACCTCTGAGTTCAAACCCTCACTTTACTGCTTCTGAGCTGTTATGACCTTGGACAATTTATTTCACTCTTTGTGCTTCATTTTCTCACTAGAATCTTTCTTGGTTTGCTTTTTCAGGCCTGTACAGAAATGGTCATGCCCACCTGTTCTGATGGTGTTGATGACATGTTTGAACCTCACTTGTGGAACTTGAAGGAATATTCTGATGAGTGTTTTAAACAGTGGGGCGTGAGACCGAGGCCCTCTTGGATCCCTACTATGTATGGAGGCAAGAACATCAGTTCACACACAAACATCATTTTCAGGTGAATTTTTGTTGATTCAAAGAAAACTCTGGTTGATGGAGACATTTGTAGAATGAATGAGAAAGCAAAACCAGGAAAATGTTGCACGGTTAAAACAATGTAGAATATAGCAGTGGTATCTATCATATTTTTCTACTCCTTCAAAGATAAAGGATACTGAGAGGTGATATGATTTTTTGTTCTATTGCAGTATGTTTAAAAGCTTAAAAACAACAGCAGCAAAGTTAAAATATTTTAAAAAGTGTGCTCAAAAAAAAGCATCATCTGTTGTTCTCAATTTGTTTCATGATTGTTTCTATTGTTATCAATGATAATAAAAAATCTTCAGTATATACCTAACAAACACTTTTGAGGTACCCACTCTGTTCTGTCCCAGGTACTTTAAATATAAGGCACTTTAAATAAATCACTTAATTCAATTCCTACAAAAACCTTGGAAGAAGTTTTTACAGTCCCTATTTTACTGAGGAGGAAAGTGAAAGTCAGTGTGTGCAGTCACTTGCCAAAACTCATCCAGTTTTGTTTTAGTTACCAAATGATAAAGCCAGTTTTCAACCTTGGCCTATCTGACTACAAAAACTGTTTATTCTGTAACACTGTTTCTCTAGAAGAGTCATATTTGGTATTGGTTCATATTGGAGTTAACCAAGTAAACTCTAAATGTGTCTGATTGTGACTTCAAAATTTCCGTGTTTTGGCTTGAATATTAGGTTGTTGGTTGTTAAAATAGCAACCATTTAATAAGAAAATTCCCCAAATTTATGTGGAAATAGTAGAGAGATATCCATACATATCTCTTAACCAATTGTTTAAATTGTAAATGTTACTCTTTTACAAATTCTTCTAAACAGAGTCACATTTGGCTGTTGAGACATGACCAAAAGCTTTTAGGAAGGAGGAATGCTGTTTCACCTGAAAGATCACTCTCTGGGTTAAGGCCAGTGACACTGCCCATTTTGCAAAATAACCTTTTTCTTGTTGGATTCATGCTAGTTTCTCGCTGAGTAGGATACCTCCCCTCTCAAACGTGAGACACTAAATGCAAAACTTTAAGATTCTTTTTGTTTAGTTCCCTAAAATTATTTACCTTGTCCTCAGTAGAATTCTTCAAAACTATACTTTTCAGCTCAGCCTTTTGAGGTGACAGTTGAGCAAATAAGTATATTTAGGGTAGGAAACTGTACCAAATTAGGATGTTCGAAATCAGGAAGACATGAGAGGACTGAGAGGACTGAAAAGGCTTACATGTAAGCCTTGGGTATCAAAGCTCATCTTTGTTCCCTCAGAGAAGGAAGTACTTTGTCATTTTCTTGTTTTTACAAACTTACCTCCAGGTAGTACTTATATGGATTTCTCTGGCATACTGAGGCTGTAAGCTCATCCTTACTTGCTTTGACCTCATAAAGCTGACAGAGAAGGCAATGACAACCTACTCCAGTACTCTTGCCTGGAGAATCCCAGGGATGGGGGAGCCTGGTGGACTGCCATCTATGGGGTCACACAGAGTCAGACATAACTGAAGCAACTTAGCAGCAGCAGCAGCATAAAGCTGAAGTTCAAGTTGAATTGTAAAGTGGAGTCTTTGAATCTATTCAATGAAGGTTTTGATATTTGAGTTTCAGCCAAATACTTTGTCCCTTTTTGTTGGATTCAACCATTACATGAGTATTTTAGTTGTCCATTTATCCTTATTTTTTTCCGGGTATCAAAATAAGTTATTGTAATCATCATCATTGGGGAAAGGATAGATTTTGTTGAAAAAAGTTGGGAATAAAACTGAAACAGTAGGTGGAAAATACGGCTCAACGTTTAAAAAAAAAACTTTTGGCTAGTGTAAGAAAGGACTTCCTCACAAAGCTATGCATAGGCAGAGTGAACTGTCTTAAATTACTTACGCTCTTTACTCCTCAGTTTTCTCTTCTGAAAAACGAGAATGATAATGCCACTCACCCTATAGAGTTGCTGTGATGCTTAAGAGTTAACCAGTGAAATATCCCAGACTTGGCAAATTATATACTCAAAAAATTTCCACTGAATGAATAAGTGGAAGTATACTCGCAGCCCTGCACTTTAGCTTCTAGCCAGCAGGGATCTACTTGTCCCTGAATGTCCTTTTCCTTCCACATTTTTTTCCTTTTCTTAAGGCTCAGGCATCCTCCAGGAAACCTTCCCTGACAAGGAGATGTCATTTCCCCTACATGCTTAGCTCCTCTAAAGTCTGTGACTATCCCTTAGTACTCTGTGTGGAAATTACCTGTTTGTGTTTCTCTAGGCCCCTGACTCATTCTCAGAGAACAGAGAATTTCTCTGTTCAAATAAGATTATGAACTTCTCAGTGACAGAGAATTTTTCTTAATCATCTCTGTGCCTTTAGCACCTGCCACAGTGACTGGCACATAGTAGATGCCCAGTTAATGTGTGTGTTGATAAGGATGAGAAATTACATAAAGCTCAGGAAAGCTTCAGAGGCATGTGAAAGTATAAAGGCAGAACTATATAAAAATGCTGATTTATCTTCCTACAGTGGCAAGTATACTTTTAAAAAGAAATTTTTTCCCAGGTACTGCTCATTATGAAGAATTCAATGTAAAACTACCTTATTTAAAAATTCAAAATTCTGTTGCTTTACTAAAGAAAGCACATTCCGAAAATAAAAAAGCAGCATCAAGTGTTTCTGTTCTGTCGACTGAGTGGCTATCAGTTACAAAATCTTAATGGTTGCTGATAAGAAAATGTCCAAGGAACCATGTGGAAAGCATATTTTATGTTCGTACTTCTCTTCTTAAGCCATCTCACACAAATCCAACTGTGACTACGTTTTTGGTTAGAAAATTCAGTCTGTTTTTAATTGTTGAATTAGAGATCTGCAAGTTAAGAGCTTGGGCTTTGAAGTTGGAGAGACCTGAGTCCCATTCTGCTTCTGTTAACTGCATGCCTTCAGGCAAATTGCCAATTTATATTAGTTAGAAATAATAACCACCTGCCGTAGTTACTTCAAGGAGTAGATAATCATAGAAGTGAGCACTATGAGGGCAGAGATCTTTGTCTGTTCACAGTTGAGTTAACTGTACCTAGTCAGTACCTGATACATAGCTGGCAGTCAGGAAACGTGTTGAGCAAAGAAGAATTTAATAGTAGCTGTTAGTAATTCCATTTCAGCAATTTCCTTACTCCACAAAATTTTTGTTGGAAGGCTTTATTTTTTTCCCAAAACCCAGTTGGTGAGAACTTATCTTACCAATGGTCATTTTCAGTTATTTAAATATAAATTCAAAAAGCAGTCCCTGAGAAGCTGGTTAATTTAACATAATTTTTCAGGCAAATTAATTGTTGCCAGCAATTTATCAAGTGAGGCTCACTGTTGGGAATTTTATGAAGGCACCTAGGTTCTCTCATGAAAGCTAGTATTTTTTCTCCTGTAAATTTCCCAGTGACTGATTTAGCTTTCTCATGTCTAGGACCAAGAAATTCAAGTCCATGTGCATTTTAGGTCTCTCAGCAACTCCAAACACTGTTGCTAAGCCACTGGGTGGATTCAGATGACCTTTTAAATCAAATGCAGTTTGCTTATTATGTAGCTGTTGGGATAGCTTTTTTGTTTTGCAAATAATGGAGAGTTTCCTATCTTGGTTGGTCCTGTCAAATTGGAATAATGATAAAGACTACTTGTTCACTCAAGAGAATCCAACCCCTTGTGTAGTTTACTTTAAAAATTTATCTCATAGTTGAAAACTAACATCCTATTCTGCATGTGAGTTTTTCCTCTTGTTTTTAATAAAACCAAAAAAGGTAAATTTTCAGAGTGATTTTGCCCCCCAAGAATGATATTGAGTTGCAATTGAATTAATTTCTTAAAAAAACAAAAATGTGGTTAAAAGTGTGGTCAGGGTAGAACAGGGATTTTAGATTTGCATTTCAAGCACACATATATTTAATGTACCTAAATGCTTAGTTCCTTTTTCACTTGAACATTTACCTAGAAAATTGATTGCATGCATTTTTCTGACCAAATTTTTGTGAGAAATGCTGTGGCATCCCTTTTCATGCTTCATTTACCTCTCAGAAGTATTAACACTTCTCATGCTTATAGAATATGATAATAATTATAAGAATACTGCACATTTAGGTGGTATTTTAGAGTTTATACTTTATTTCCAAATGTATTATTCAACTTGAACCCCACAATGTCTCTGTGAGTGAAGGGTGTTATCTTTAAGTTTTTTTTTTTTTTTGGTAATACACATGAGAATTAGATTCAGAGGGGTCAGGTGGTTTATCCAAAGTCATTTGGCTTACTGAGGGATAAAACTTAGACCTGCTGGCTTAGTTCATTGTTTCTTGCCAATATTACACCTAGATGAATGTCACTGTCTATATATTTACATTAATCACTTATGTGAACTCTACTTTTCCATGTAAAAAATACTGTAGTGATTTACATGTTCCCTAACTCAAAAGCATATATGTATAGACCTCTTTTGTGTAGGACATCTGATATAAGGCTACAAATAACTAGATTATTCTTTTTTATTAATTCAATAAATATTTGTGTAGCTACTATTGTATGCCAACAAAGGTCTGTCTAGTCAAGGCTATGGTTTTTCCAGTAGTCATGTATGGATGTGAGAGTTGGACGGTGAAGAAAGCTGAGTGCCAAAGAATTGATGTTTTTGAACTGTGGTGTTGGAGAAGACTCTTGAGAGTCCCTTGGACTGCAAGGAGATCCAACCAGGCCATCCCAAAGGACATCAGTCTTGGGAGTTCATTGGAAGGACTGATGTTGAAGCTGAAACTCCAATACTTTGGCCACCTCATGTGAAGAGTTGACTCATTGGAAAAGACCCTAATGCTGGGAAGGATTGGGGGCAGGAGAAGAAGGGGATGACAGAGGATGAGATGGTTGAATGGCATCACCAACTCAATGGACATGGGTTTGGGTAGACTACGGGAGTTGGTGATGGACAGGGAGGCCTGGCCTGCTGCAATTCATGGTGTCACAAAGAGTCGGACACAACTGAGTGACTGAACTGAACTGAGCATATGCCAGACACTGAAGATACAGTAATAAAACAGACAAAAAACCCTGCCCTTAAGAAGTTTTAGTTTGAGAGATGGGTAAAAACAAGATAGCACTTATAAGCATGTTAGAAGGAGATAGGTCCTGAGTGGGGGGTGGGGTGGGGGAATAAACCAGGGAAGAAGGTTATGAAATGTTAGTGGGGGTGGGGGGGAAGTTTGAACTTTTGATGAGGTGACTAAGGAAGACCTCTACTACTAGATATCTATTATGTATCTACTACTGTGGGCAAAACCCCTTAGAGGGAATGGAGTAGCCCTCATAGTAAACCAAGAGGTCTGAAATTCAGTACTTAGGTGCAATCTCAAAAATGACAAGTAACCTTGGTTCGTTTCCAACGCAAACCACTCAGCATCACATTAATCCAAGTCTATGCCCCAACCGCTAATGCAGAAGAAGCTGAAGTTGAAGAGTTCTATGAAGACCTACAAGACCTAGAACTAACACCAAAAAAGATGTCCTTTTCATCATAGGGGATTGGAATGCAAAAGTAGGAAATCAAGAGATACATAGAGTAACAGGCAAGTTTGGCCTTGGAGTACAAGAAACAACTCTTCACATGAGCATCACCAGATGGTCAGTACCTAAATCAGATTGATTATATTCTTTGCAGGGAAAGATGGAGAAGCTCTATCAGTTCACTTCAGTTCAGTCACTCAGTCATGTCTGACTCTTTGTGACCCCATGGACTGCAGCATGACAGGTCTCCCTGTCCATCACCACTCCCAGAGTTTACTCAAACTCATGTCCATTGAGTTGGTGATGCCATGCAACCATCTCATCCTCTGTCGTCCCCTTCTCCTCCCGCCTTCAATCTTTCCTTGCATCAGGGTCTTTTCAAATGAGTCAGCTCTTCGCATGAGGTGGCCAAAGTATTGGAGTTTCAGCTTCAACATCAGTCCTTCCAATGAACACCCAGGACTGATCTCCTTTGGGATGGACTGGTTGGATCTCCTTGAAGTTCAAGAGAATCTCAAGAGTCTTCTCCAGCACCACAGTTCAAAAGCATCAATTCTTCAGCGCTTAGCTTTCTTTATAGTCCAACTCTCACATCCATACATGACTACTGGAAAAACCATAGCCTTGACTAGACGAACGTCTCTGCTTTTTAATATGCTGTCTAGGTTGGTCATAACTTTTCTTCCAAGGAGTAAGCGTCTTTTAATTTCATGGCTGCAGTCACCATCTGCATTGATTTTGGAGCCCCCCAAAATAAAGTTTCCAGTGTTTCCCCATCTATTTGCCATGAAGTGATGGGACCAGATGCCATGATCTTAGTTTTCTGAATGTTGAGCTTTAAGCCAACTTTTTCACTCTCCTCTTTCACCTTCATCAAGAGGCTCTTTAGTTCCTCTTCACTTTCTGCCATAAGGGTGGTGTCATCTGCATATCTGAGGTTATTGATATTTCTCCCCGCAATCTTGAGTCCAGCTTGTGCTTCATCTAGCCCAGCGTTTCTCGTGATGTACTCTGCATATAAGTTGAATAAGCAGGGTGACAATATACAGCCTTGACGTACTCCTTTCCCAATTTGGAACCAGTCTGTTGTTCCATGTCCAGTTCTAACTGTTGCTTCCTGACCTGCATACAGGTTTCTCAAGAGGCAGGTCAGGTGGTCTGGTATTTCCATCTCTTTCATAATTTTCCATAGTTTGTTGTGATCCACATAGTCAAAGGCTTTGGCAAAGGCCTATACAGAAACTCTATACAGTCAGCAAAAGCAAGACGGAAAGTTGACTGTGGCTTAGATCATGAGCTCTTTATTTCAAAAGTCAGACTTAAATTGAAGAAAGTAGGGAAAACCACTAGGCCATTCAAGTATGACGTCAATCAAATCCCTTATGATTGTACAGTGGAGATGACGAATAGATTGAAGAGT
The DNA here is from genome assembly GCA_007570785.1 of Antilocapra americana. Lineage (NCBI taxonomy): Eukaryota > Metazoa > Chordata > Mammalia > Artiodactyla > Antilocapridae > Antilocapra > Antilocapra americana. The sequence goes on along the minus strand of ML661325.1, from coordinate 12,466,154 downwards.
TTCGATCTGGTAGGCAGAGAACCTGAAGAACTATGGACGGAGGTTTGTAACATTGTACAGGAGGCAGTGACCTTCCCAAAGAAAAAGAAGCGCGAGAAGGCAAAGTGGTTGTCTGTGGAGACCTTACAAATAGCTGAGAAAAGAAGAGAAATAAAAGGCAAAGGAGAAAGGGAAAGATATACCCGACTGAATGCAGAGTTCCAGAGAATAGAAAGGACAGATAGGAAAGCCTTCCTAAATGAACAATGCAAAGAAATAGAGGAAAACAATAGAATGGGTAGAACGGGAAAGACTAGGGATCTCTTCCAGGAAATTGGAGATTCCAAGGGAACATTTCATGTATAGATGGGCACAATAAAAGACAGAAATGGCAGAGACCTAACAGAAGCAGAAGAGATTAAAAAGAGATGGCAAGAATATACAGAAGAACTTTACAGAAAAGATCTTAATGACCTGGATAACCATGATGGTGTGATCACTCACCTAGAGCCAGACTTCCTGGAGTGTGAAGTCAAGTGGGCCTTAGAAGCATTATTAAGAACAAAGCTAGTGGAGGTGATAGAATTCCAGCTGAGCTATTTCAAATCCTGACAGATAATGCTGTGAAAGTGCTGCAGTCAATATGTCAACAAATTTGGAAAACTCAGTGGTGGCCACAGGAATGGAAAAGGTCAGTTTTCATTCCAATCCCAAAGAAAGACAATGACAAAGAATGTTCAGACTACCACACAGTTGTACTCATCTCACATGCTAGCAAAGTAATGCTCAAAATTCTCCAAGCCAGGCTTCAACAGTACGTGAACTGTGAACTTGCAGGTGTTCAAGCTGGTTTTAGAAAAGGCAGAGGAACCAGAGATCAAATTGCCAACATCTGTTGGATCACATAAAAAACAAGAGAATTCCAGAAAAACATCTACTTCTGCTTCATTGACTCTGCTAAAGCCTTCGATTATGTGGATCACAGCAAACTGTAGAAAGTTCTTCAAGAGATGGGAATACCAGATCACCTTACCTGCCTCCTGAGAAATCTGTATGCAGGTGAAGAAGTAATAGTTAGAACCGGACATGGAACAACAGACTGGTTCCAAATTGGGAAAGGAGTATGTCAAGGCTAGATATTGTCACCTTGCTTATTTAACTTATATGCAGAGTACATCATGAGAAATGCTGGGCTGGAGGAAGCACAAGCTGGAATCAAAATTGCTGGGAGAAATATCAATAATCTCAGATATGCAGATGACACCACCCTTAGTGGCAGAAAGTGAAGAGGAACTAAAGAGCCTCTTGTTGAAAGTGAAAGAAGAGAGTGAAAAAGCTGGCCTAAAATTCAACATTCAAAAAACTAGGATCATGGCATCTGGTCCCATCACTTCACGGCAAATAGATGGGGAAATAGTGAAAACAGTAACAGAGTTTATTTGGGGGCGCTCCAAAATCACTACAGATGGTGACTGCAGCCACGAAGTGAAAAGACTCTTGCTCCTTGGATGAAAATCTATGATGAACCGAGAGAATGTATTAAGAAGCAAAGACAATATTTTGCCAACAGAAGTCTGTCTAGTCAAAGCTATGGTTTTTCTAGTAGTCATGTATGGATTTGAATTGGAGAAGACATTTGGTAGTCCCTTGGACAGCAAAGAGATCAAACCAGTCAATCCTAAAAGAAATGAGTCTTGAATATTCATTGGAAGGACTGATGCTGAAGCTTCAGTACTTTGGCCACCTGATGCAAAGAACTCCTTAGAAAAGACCCTGATGCTGGGAATGATTGAAGGCAGGAGGAGAAGGAGATTACAGAGGATAAGATGGTTGGATGACATCACTGACTCGATGGACATGAGTTTGAGCAAACTCTGGGAGTTGCTGATGGACAGGGAAGTCTGGCATCTTGCAGTCCATGGGGTTGCAAAGAGTCAGACACAACTGTGCGACTGAATTGACTGAAGAGATAATTACCATTTTTAAATATGTTTTTTTTCCTTTATCACTAATATTTGGGTTCTAGGAAGGAAGGAAACAGGTTTTAATTGAGGGACTCCCACATGTTTAACCTTTATTCAGTACATATACATGTACCATCTGATTTAACCCTTAAAGCAACCTCCTGAGGTAGGCCTTGTTAACTCTGCTTTACGTATGAGGAAACTGAGACAGCTGACTTATGTAAGGTCAGACAACTTTTGAGTAATGAAGCCAGGATTGGGATCTAGTCTTCTAAGTTTGAAGTTCCAGTATAATCCAGGTTGATTCATGGTGCTCCACCTTCAGTCTTCTCTGGTCCTATTTCTTGTACCTGGTTACAGAAGTATTGTCAAACTCCAGGATGAAGCACCTTTCTATATGACAGATTAAATCCTCAGATCATATTTCCTAGCTTATAAGCTTATAATTTTAGGTGTTATGCATATAATAGTTTTCTCCTGTCTTATCTTTTATGTAGATATGAAAAATCTGATTTTTTCTCTTTCCCTCACTTAGCAATGGTGAACTAGACCCCTGGTCAGGAGGTGGAGTAACCAAGGATATTACAGATACCTTACTTGCCATCGTCATCCCAGATGGAGCCCATCATCTAGATCTCCGAGCCAGCAACGCCTTGGATCCCGTCAGTGTGCAATTGGCTCGCTCCTTGGAAGTTAAACACATGATGCAGTGGATCAGTGATTTCTATGCCCATCCGAGAAAAATGAACTGAGTAACTTTTGACCATTTTCAGTTTCATCTTTTAAGTTGATTCCACCTACCTTTCCATTCACTTTGGCTTTCTGTGCATAATTACTTTCCCTTGTTCATTAGATTTGGTGTGGCGAAGACTGAGATAGAGCGAACGTGATGGTGGGGATAGCAGCCATCCCACCACCCGAGTCCTCACCATCCCTGTGCCACCTCCAGGAAGAGTCTCTTCACCACAGCTTGCCCACACCATCCATGGCCTTCATAACTGGAACAGAGTGTTGAATGCCTTTTACAAGAGGGAGAATCACTTCTTTTGTTTCTCTGAAAGCAAGGATTTCTCTTGGTTTTGAAGTTGAAGTCTCTTTGGCCCATTTGTCACTTGCCCCTTTTTTACCCTCCCAAAAGGAAAAGAAGAAGATGGCTAAAAATGATGTAATTGCAGCTGGTAGGAAGGATATCCGATGCCAAACCAGGAAATGGGAGTCATTTCTTTTGTGCTTGATTCAATGACTTTGAACTGTGCTGTAAATAAAGAATAGGGCTGGACCTTATACCTGTGTGTTGCTTCTGAAGCTTGCTCCAGCTGTTAGGAATGCTGTGTGCACTGGGCTTGGCTGTTTTTGAAGGAAAGTCCTTTAATTTTCTCTCTTCTATTTGGCAGCTTTTCTTATTCTGGGATATTTGCCACTGTGGTACTGCCAGTAAGAAATCTGGCCTTTTTCTGCCCCATTTCTCTTTGTTTCTAAGGTAAGTTTTGTGGTAATTTGGTTACATTTTGCCAGTTTAGGAAAATGACTCTGTTTTCCTTTTCTTTTTACATCTAAGCAAGCTTTTATTTTCTCTAGTCACTGATGATACTTCAGTAAGAAGCCTTTAAAAATTGATCAATCAGCTATTCGGAAGGTAAAACGTAGTCGTGTTCAGTGCTTTGTTTTTTAAATTTCATTTTCTGGTGGTTGTTATGTTGTCATTAAAGCCAGAAGTGTCAGGACACTAAGAGGCAGGTGCATAAGAACTTTTCTGTATAGCTTTCAAAAGACAAGCTGACTAATTCATCCAGGCAGAATATTTGACATTAATAAATGGCTGAGCCGTTCCTATTTCCAAGAGGTTGGCTTCTTTTAAGCAGTTCTTACACTGAGACCTTTCTTCAGAAGAGCTTTTCTAGGATAACAAATAGGGTTGGATCAAAACCTTTCAGGGACAGAGAGAGAGACTAACAGTTTATACTCTGTTAAAAGATTTCTTTCCCCTTGTTTCTTTTTATTTTTGCTCAATTTTTTTTCTTCACTCTGTCTTGGTAACATTTTCTGCTTTTTAAAAACTGTATCTTGAGCTTGATTATTTCTAAAGCACTTATTTTTTAAAATAAAATGCAGATATAGTGTTCGTTCTTGGATGGGAGACTGAAATATTTCTCTTACTTCCCCTGGCATCTGGGAGGTACAGAAAAATCTTTGTCTGGTTTTAGAAGCCTTCAGTTCTAATTGTAATGAGTTGTCCATCAAAGCATTTGGTCACTATTTCCATTTCAGCATCAGAGAAGTCTACTGGGGTGAGAATTTAAGGGTCAAAAAAGTACTACTTTTTATTCTTTGTCAACTAATAAGTTTTATAATGCAGCATTTATGGGCTTAATGGAGGATATTCTTACTATTTATTTTAGGATATATTAATTTTAGGATATTTTCATTGAAACCTTTTTTACTTAAAATCTTTACAAAATACATTGCCATTTCACTTAATATTGATTGTTTGCATGAGCTGCATTTTTGTGAAGAGAATAGTTGCTCCCATATGACTGTTTTTCTGCAAGTATAAGTTGGTTGTGTGTACCTGTTTTTTCTGTGTACATTTAATGACAGATAGCAACCTTAACTAAAGTTGCCCTAATTATAATATACTAAAATTTTAAAATTTAAATTGAAACACAACTGAAACATCAAATAAGCCTTATTTAAAGCATCCCTCTAATTAATGATTGATGCTTTTGAAAGACCAAGAAAGAGAGAGACAGAGAGTTGGCATGTTTTTTATTTTCTGTATTTGTTATTATTCTAACTACCTAGAGTCAATGGGAAGAACTAAAGAAACTTCGAGGTCTTTCTTAGGGGATCTGTAGAGTTAAGAGATTATCCAGAGGAGCTAGTGTCTAGTCGAGCATATTAGCGGGTTCTGAAGCCATCTCAGGTGTCACCCAGGCCAATCACATCATTTGTAGCTGATGCCATCATGACCCAGAGAGAAGGGCCTTGTCTAAGGCCTCACAGCTCATTTTTAGCAGACCTAAGCCTTGCATCCCGGTTTCTTTGTTGTCGCTGTGGTTTTGTTGTTTTCATTTTATTGGTGTAGCTCAAATCTTTGTTCAAATTAACGCAACAAACCCTCATTAAACCAACTTAAACAAAAGAAAAAGTTATTGAAGCTCTGCAAGAATAGCTCCAGGACTTAGGTAACTAGGAATTGTGAAAGAATGGAATTAGGGTCTGAAAAGTCATAAAAGTCAAGACTGCTACTTTCTGTTTTTCTTGCTCACAGCAGAGGTCATCAGTTGTCAAATTGTGAGTAAGATTTGTTTCTCTTTTTTATAATTTGGCCAGCAATCTAAAATTGCATGTGCATCAGAATTACCTGAAGGACTTGTTAAAACATTGATTGTTGAACCTGACTCCAGAGTTTATATAATACATCCTGGGGTGAATCCTGAGAAGTTGCATTTCTCACAAATTTCCACATGATGCTGGGGGATCACACTTTGAGAACCAGTAGTTAAGAGAATTCTGAATTTGAATTTCTTCAAACAGGGAAGCAGAATTCTCCTCACTCCTTTTGAACTACATGATCCCATTTGAGTATGGGAGCCCTGCCAAATTCTTCCTTCCCCATGGCTGCTTTTTCTCTGCATACAAACTTCCTCTTTTCTGCTCACAGAAGACCTGCAATGACTTCCCAGAATGGTGTCCTCAGGCTCCTTGGGCTGCACCACCTCACAAGCTCACAACTCTCAGGTGGTTAGAGAGGGATTCAATCGTAAAGGCATGACTTAAGAGAGACACACTGTTTAGGATAAGGATGGAGGAAGAGCAGCTCCAGCAATGTCATTGTGTCTGCCAAACAGTGTTTCTTGGAACACAAGTGTTCCCCCCGCCCCCCAAAAAATAATACATGACTTATGTAATAGATTCATAGTTAAGCCAAGTTTGGAAAATGATGGGTTAAACAAAGTTAAATAGTTTTTTTTTTTAAATCTGTAAATGTGCATTGTGACTTTTCAAAATGGTAATCAAGAATATAACTTCTCCCTCTCTTACGGAGCACCTACAAGGCATAAGATGTTGTTGTGATACCTAGAGGATACAGTGGTGAAAAAGCAAACACAGTATCTGTCCTAAGAAGGTTTATATTCCAGTAGGAGGAAGACATGAAGTGTCAAATTGTACAAAAAGTGAATACAATTGTAAATGCTATGAAGAGTGGAGATTATTAGGAAATTTAGCAAGGAATAATCTGAGCTGGTCTGTGGTAATAAGAGAATGCTGTTTTGAAATGTGACATTTTAGTGTTATCTAAATGATAAATGGGGCTATACTAGAAGAGGAGTGGAGAAAACGGCATGTGTAAAAGCCCTGAATATAGTATATTCAAGGAACTAAAAGAAGCCCTCTGTATGGGACAGAAGATGACCATGTGACCACAGAGAAAATGACATAAGATAAATCTGGAGGCTTGGGTAAGGAGGAAGCTCGTTCAAGTAGACCATGATGAGGAGTCATTATAAAGAATGAAAAAATCACTGATTGTCCTTATTCAGGGGAGTGACATGAACAGATTTTCATTTAAAAGGACAACTCTGGCTATAGATTAGGGTCATCTCTGGTGGCTCAGATGGTAAAGAATCTGCCTGCAAGGCAGGAGACCCAAGTTTGATCCCTGGGTTGGAAAGATCCCCTGGAGAAGGGAATGGCAATGCACTCCAGTATTCTTGCCTGGAAAATTCCATGGACAGAGGAGCCTGGTGGGCTAGAGTCCATGGAGTCCCAAAGAGTTGAACACAACTGAGTAACTAACATACACACACATACACATACACACAAACACACACACACACACATAGATTGGAGTGTGCCTTGGAGAGGGCAAGCATGTTATATACAAGACCACTGTCGTAGTTGTCTAAGTAAGAGAAAGCTTTGACTAGGGTGGTAGAGGTGGAAATGAGAAGTGGATGAATTTGAGAGGGATTTGATGATGGGTCACATTTGAGATGTGAATTGGGCATGTGTCGGGTTGATGCTTTCTGACCTGTGCACTTGGATGGATGCTGGTGCCATACACTGGGGAGAGAGCGCCACAGGGTGGCCAGGTGCAGCAGGCAGACTATGAGTTCAGTTTGTCATGCTGGCTTTTATTGGCTTTTGAAATAGCCAAGTCGAGTTAGCTGTCAAGTGGGACTATTTAATATAAAGATCTGGAAACCAGTCTGGGCTGGGGAGCCATGGTAAATAGATGGTAATCACAGCACGAGATGTGAGCTCAAGGAGCTGCTGTCCAGGAAATATGCTTCAGGAGCTGCTGCTGTACTGTACCTACCATGACACATTCTGAAGAAGACTCTGAACACTCCAGTTCTACATCTGTAGTACATTTGACTCCACTGAGCCAATCCATCACTTGATTGCTGATACAACCTTTGCTAAAATTGAGATCTGTCTCTGTGCTCATTTCCCATTCTTACTGCTGTTTTTCACTTTCCTAATACCCGGCACTTCAGCCACACCAAATTTTCTGTGACTCTAAAACACTTCTCCTCTTCTCATCACTATTCATGTTTTCACTGGCAAACTTCTTTGCATCCTTCAAAGCCCAGATCAGCTTGATTATCTCTCCTGTGAAGTCTTTCTCGGCTTCCCCAAAGGAGTAGTTCTTTTAAATCCATGCTGTCACAGAAGAAGTTTCACACCCAGGTTGTCAGCTAGAATGTAAACTTCATCACGGTAGAGATTGTCTGTCTTGTTCATGTCTGCATCTTCAGTAGCTTTCAACAGTGCCTGACCATCTCTAATTTAGTACACATACCCCAAATTGTGATATACTGCAAAATGTTCTCACTCTCTTTTTAGTTTGACTAAGCCATGAGCAGGGACTAGGCCTCATTTCTTCTAGTAATCAGCTTCTAGTAATGGCATGGGGCCAGGCAGCTGTTCTCAGTAGGCCCTCAGTAAATTTATATGAAAGCATACTTTCCAGGTGAAAAGACCAAGCTTTCTGTCTGTCTCTGTAGCCAAGCATCTTTCACAGCTCTGATGTTCTCACGTGACCTCCTCCTCTAGGCTTTCTTAGATTTTGGAAAGGGCATCTCCACATACGCAACACGTCTACAATTTGCACTCACTGATTTTCTCTCACTTCAACTACTCATGCCTGAGGCTCCTTTTCCCACTACACGAGCCTGGTACTTTTTGTCAAGGGAGCTGAATATAACTCTAATGTTAGGTTGGAATAAAACACTGACTAGAAACAGTTTGCTATAGTCCACGCAGTCGCAAAGAGTCAGACATGACTTAGCAACTGAACAACAACAAGAAACAGCCATGCAAGTGGCTAGATTTCTCTGGGTCCACTTTTTAATGCAAGGGAGTGAAGGAAGGGTCTGTTTCTAATAGATTTTGCTGCTTAATAGCGGAGATAGATACAATATTGGAACTGAAATAGACAGATACAATTTTAGAAGATAAGATACAAGACTGGAAAGCAGTCTTGGGATCATTTAGTTCTACATGTGTATTTAACATAGCTTACTTCTTTTAAAAGAAACCCAGGCCTGGAATGTGAAAGTTATTCCCCAAGGTTTACAGCTAATATGTTTACTTATTACTTATTTTCTCTCTAAAAAACTTTATTGGGGTATAATTTACATTGTAGTGTTACAACAAAGTATATCTGTTATACATATACATATAACCACTCTTTTTTTGGCTTCTTTTCCCATATCAGTTCAGTTCAGTTGCTCAGTCATGTCTCACTCTTTGCGACCCTATGGACTGCAGCACGCCAGGCCTCCTTGTCCATCACCAACTCCTGGAGTTTACCCAAATTCGTCTCCATTGAGTCAGTGAAGCCATCCAACATCTCATCCTCTGTTGTCCCCTTCTCCTCCTGCCCTCAATCTTTCCCAGCATCAGGGTCTTTTCCAATGAGTCAGCTCTTTGCATCAGGTGGGCCAAAGTATTAGAGTTTCAGCTTCAACATCAGTCCTTCCAGTGAACACCCAGGACTGATCTCCTTTAGGATGGACTGGTTGGGTCTCCTTGCAGTCCAAGGGACTCTCAAGAGTCTTCTCCAACAACATAGTTCAAAAGCATGAATTCTTCAGTGCTTAGCTTTCTTTACAGTCCAACTCTCACATCCATACATGACTACTGGAAAAACCATAACCTTGACTAGACGGGCTTTTGTTGGCAAGGTAATGTCTCTGCTTTTTAATGTGCTATCTAGGTTGGTCATAACTTTCCTTCCAAGGAGTAAGTGTCTCTTAATTTCATGGTTGCAATCACTGTCTGCAGTGATTTTAGAGCTCCCCAAAATAAAGTCAGCCACTTTTTCCACTATGGAACTGTTTCCCCATCTATTTGCCATGAAGTGATGGGACCAGATGCCATGATCTTAGTTTTCTGAATGTTGAGCTTTAAGCCAACTCTTTCACTCTCCTCTATCACTTTCGTCAAGAGGCTCTTTAGTTCCTCTTCACTCTCTGCTGTAAGGGTGGTGTCATCTGCATATCTGAGGTTATTGATATTTTCCCGGTAATCTTGATTCCAGCTTGTGCTTCATCCAGCCCAGCGTTTTCCCATATAGGCCATTGCAAAGTATTGAGTAGACTTCCCTGTGCTAGTTAGTAGGTCCTTATTAGTTATCTATTTTATCTATAGTGGTGTGTATTTGTCAATCCCAATCTTCCAACATTACCTCCTGGTAACAATAAGCTTATTTTTTACATCTCTAGTCTTTTTCTGTTTTGTACGTATGTTTGGTTGTAGTCTTCTTTTATATTCCACATATAAGTGTTATATATTTGTCTTTCTCTGACTTACTTCCCTCAATGTGGGAATCTCTAGTTCCATTCATATTGCTGCAAATGGCATTGTTCTGTTCTTTTTTATGACTGAGTAGTATTTCACTGTATATATATGTCTCCCATCATCTTTATTCATTTTTCTGTTGATGGACATTTAGATTGTTTCCATGTCCTGGCTGTTGTAAATAGTGCTGCAATAAACATTGGGGCACATGTATCTTTTTGCATTACGGATTTCTCCAGATATATGCCCAGGAGTGGAACTGTTGGATCATATGGTAGCTCTATGTTCAGTTTTTTAAGGAATCTCCATACTGTTCTCCATATTACCAGTTTATATTTCTAGCAACAGTTAGAAGGATTCCCTTTTCTGTATACCCTCTCCAGCATTTATTGTTTGTAGATTTTTTGATGATGGCCATTCTGACTGATATGAGGTGATACCTCATTGTCGTTTTGATTTACACTCTTCTAATAATTAGTGATGTGGAGCATCCTTCCACATTCTTTATAACCATCTGTATGTGTTCTTTGGAGAAATGTCTTCCACCCATTTTTTGGATTGGGTTGTTTGTTTTCTGATACTGAGCTTCATTAACTATTTGTATATTTTGGAGATTAATCCCTTGTTGGTTCCTTCATTTGCAAATATTTTCTCCCATTCTGAGGGTTGTCTTTTTGTCCTATTTATGGTTTCCTTTGCTGTGCAAAAGCTTTTTAAGTCTAGTTAGGTCCTACTTGTTCATTTTTGTTTTTATTTTCATTACTCTAGGAGGTAAATAGAAAAAGATCTTGCTGTGATTTGTGTCAGAGTGTTCTGCTTATGTTTTCCTCTAAAAGTTTTATAATATCTGGCCTTACATTTAGGACTTTAATCCATTTTGAGTTTATCTTTGTGTATGGTGTTAGGGTATGTTCTGATTTCATTCTTTTACATGTAGCTGTCCAGTTTTCCCCATGTCACTTGTTGAATCAAGGCTGTCTTTCCCGTATGTTTTTTGCCTCTTTTGTCATAATTAAGTGACCGTAAATGTGTTGGTTTTTTTCTGAACTGTCTGTCATGTTTCACTGATCTCTGTTTCTGTTTCTTTGATAGTACCATGCTGCTTTGACAATTGTAGCTTGGTAGTACAGTCTTCGGTCAGGGAACCTGATTCCTGCAGCTCTGTTTTTCTTTCTCAGAATTGCTTTGGCTACTCATAGTCTTTTGTGTTTCTATACAAATTGTAAATTTTTTTTGTTCCAATTCTGTAAAAAAATGCCATTGGTCATTTGATAGGGATTGCATTGAATCTTTAGATTGCTTTGGGTAGTATAGTCATCTTCACAATATTGATTCTTCCAAACCAAGAACAAAGTATATCTCTCCATCTGTTTGTGTCATCCTTTATTCCTTTAATCAATATCTTATAATTTTCTCTATATGGGTCTTTTGCCTCCTTAGGTTGGTTTTATTCCTAGGTATTTTATTCTTTTTGGTACAGTGGTTTTTATGGCATTTTTTACTTAATCTCTCTTTCTGATTTTTCATTGTTAGTGTGTAGGAATGCAAGAGATTTCTGCATATTAATTTTGTAGCTTTACCAAATTCATTGATGAGTTCTATAGTTTTCTGGTAGCATCTTTAGGGTTTTCTATATATAGGGTCATGTCATCTGCAAACAATGACAGTTTTACTTTTTCTTTCATTTCTTCTTCTCTGATTGTGGTGGCTAGGACTTCCAAAATTATGTTGAATGAAAGTGATGAGAGTGGACATCCTTGTCTTGTTCCTGATCTTAGAAAAAAATGCTTTCAGCTTTTCACCATTGAATATGATGTTAACTGTAGGTTTGTCATATATAGCCTTTATTATGTTGAGGTGGTTCCCTTTAACCCTACTTTCTAGAGAGTTTTTATCATAAATGGATATTGAACTTTGTCAAAACTTTTTCTGCATATGTTGAGATGATCATCTCTTTTAGTCTTCTGTTTGTTAGTGTGGTATATAACATTGATTGATTTGCATATACTGAAACATCCTTGTATCCCTGGGATAAATTCCACTTGATCATGGCATATGATCCTTTTAATGCATTGTTGAATTCGGATTGCTAGTATTTTGTTGAGGATTTTTGCATCTATGTTCATCAGTGATACTGGCCTGCAATTTTGTTTTTTTGTGTGTGATATCTTTGTCTGGATTTGGTATCAGAGTGATGGTGGCCTTGTAGAATGAGTTTGGGAGTGTTCCTTTCTCTGAAATTTTTTGGAATATTTTCAGAAGGATAGGTGTTAACTCTTCTCTAAATGTTTGATAGAATTTGCCTGTGAAGCCATCTCATTCTGGACTTTCGTTTGTTGGAAGATTTTTAATCACAGTTTCAATTTCAGTACTTGTGACTGGTCTGTTCATATCTTCTGTTTCTTCCTAGTTCAGTCTTGGAAGGTTGTATCTTCCTAGAAGTTTGTCCATTTCTTCTAGGTTGTCCATTTTATTGAAATATAGCTGCTTGTAATAATCTCTTATGATCCTTTGTATTTCTGTGGTGTCCACTGTAACTTCTCCATTTTCATTTCTAATTTTACTGATTTGAATCCTTTCCCTTTTTTTTCCTTGATGAATCTGGCTAAAGGTTTATCAATTTTGTTTATCTTCTCAAAGAACCAGCTTTTACTTAAAAAAAAAAATTATTTATTTGGCTGCTCCATGTCTTAGTGGCAGCACGGGATCTTCAGTCTTCATTGTAGCATACAAGATCTGTAGTTGCTACTTGCAGAATCTTTAGTTGCAGCATGTAGACTCAGTTGCAGCATGTGGGGTCTAGTTCCCTGATCAGGGATCACAAACCTGGGCCCCCTGCATTGCAAGCTCAGAGTCTTAGCCACTGGACCACCAGAGAAGGCCCAGAACCAGCTTTTAGTTTCATTGATCTTTGCCCTTGTTTCCTTTGTCTCTATTTCATTTATTTCTGCTCTGATCTTTATATTTTCTTTCCCTCTACTAACTTTGGATTTTGTTTGTTCTTCTTTCTCTAGTTGCTTTAGGTGTAAGTATAGATTGTTTATCTGAGATTTTGCTTGCTTCTTGAAGTAGCATTTTATTGCTATAAACTTCTCTCTTAGAACTGTGTTTGCTGCATCCCGTAAGTTTTGGGTTGTCCTTTTATTTTTTTATTTCCTCAGTGATCCATTGACTATTTAATAACATTTTTTAGCCTCAATATGTTTGTGTTTTTTAGTTTTTTTCCTGCAATTGATTTCTAATCTCATAGCTTTGTGGTCAGAAAAAAAAAATGTTTGATATTTTAATTTTCTTAAATTTACTGAGGCTTGATTTGTGACCCAAGATGTGATCTGTCTTAGAGAATGTTCCATGTACACTTGAGAAGAAATTGTATTCTGCTTCTTTTGGATGCAATGTCCTATAACTATCAATTAAGTCTATCTGGTCTAATGTATCATTTGTCTTGTGTTTCCTTATTAATTTTCTGTCTTGATGCTTTATCCATTAGTGTAAGTGGAGTGTTCAAGTCCTCCACTATTATTATGTTACTGTTGATTTTCTTTTTGGGCTGTTAGTCTTTGGCTTATGTATTGAGATGCTCCTATATTGGGTGCGTAAATATTTACAGTTGTTATATCTTCTTGGATTGATCTCTTGACCATTATGTTGTATGCTTCCTTGTGTCTTGTAATGGTCTTTATGTCTGTTTTGTTTGATATGAGCATTGCCCCTCCAGATTTGTTTTTTTATTTCCATTTGCATGCAATATCTTTTTCCATCCCCTCACTTTTAGTATGTATGTGTCCGTAGGTCTGAAGTGGGTCTCTTGTAGACAGTATATACATGGGTCTTGTTTTTGTATCCATTCATCCAATCTCTGTCTTTTGGTTGCAGCCTTCAATCCATTTATTTTTAAGATAATTATTGATATGTATATTCCTGTTGCCTTTTTTCTTCACTGTTTTCATTTGTTTTTGTAGTTCTTTTTCTTCTTTTGTTTCCTGCCTAGAGAAGTTCCATTAACATTTGTTGTAAAGCTGGTTTAGTGGTGTTGAATTCTGTTAGCTTTTTCTTGTCTGTAAAGGTATTTATTTCTCTGTTAAATCTGAATGAAAACCTTACTGGATAGAATATTCTTGGTTATAGGTTTTCCCTTTCACCACTTTAAATATATCCTGCCACTCCCTCTGGCCTGTAGAGTTTCTGCTGAAAAATTGACTGATAACTTTATGGGGATTCCACTGTATATTATTTGTTGCTTTTCCTTTGCTGCTTTTAATATTTTTTCTTCATGTTTGATTTTTATAAGTTTGATTAATATGTTTCTCTTGTGTGGGACTCTGTACTTCGGTTACTATTTCCTTTCCCATGTTAGGGAAGTTTTTGACCATAATCTCTTCAAATATTTTCTCAGACCCTTTGTCTTACTTTTCTTCTAGGACTCCTATAATTCAAATGTTGGTATGTTTAATATTGTCTCAGAGGTCTCTGAGACTGTCCTCATTTCTTTCCATTCCTTTTTCTTTATTCTGCCTCCTGGCAGTTATTTCCACCATTCTATCTTCCAGCTCACTTATTTGTTCTTCTTTCTCAGTTATTCTGTTTTTTATTCCTTCTAGTATATTTTTGATTGCATTTATTGTGTTGTTCATCATTGTTTGTTCTTTAGTTCTTGTTGCTATTGTTTGGTTACCAAGTTGTGTCTGATTCTTTGCAATCCCGTGGACTGTAGCCCACGAGGTTCCTCTGTCATGAGATTTCCCAGGCAAGAATACTGGGGTGGGTTGCCATTTCCTTCTCCAGGGGATCGTCCTGACCCAAGGATCCAACCCATGTCTTCTGCATCACAGGTGAATTCTTTATCACTGAGCCATCTGGTCTGCTAAGGTGCTAAGTCACCTCAGTCATGTCCAACTCTTTGTGACCCTATGGACTGTAGACTGCCAGGCTACCCTGTCCATGGGACAGATGTCCATTGGATTCTCCAGAAAAGAATACTGGAGTTGATTGCCATGCCCTCCTCCAGGAGTTCTTTCTGACCCAGGGATAGGCCTGTGTCTCTTACATTTCCTGCACTGGCAAGTGGGTTGTTTACCACTAGCACCACCTTAGGTCCTTGTTAAACATTTGTTGCATCTTCTTGATCTGTACTTCCATTCTGTTTCCCAGTTCTTGACTGTGTTAACTGTCACTCTGAATTCTTTTTCAGGGACATTGCCTGTTTCCTCTTCATTTATTTGGTCTTGTAGGTTTTTACCTTGCTTACCAATATATTTCTCTTTTTCATCTCATCTCATTTTGTCTAACTTACTGTTGCATGTTCCCAAAGCAGCTGCTAAAGCTTGATATGTCTCAGTTGTGGAAGCACTCGTCCATTTATATGTGCTGTGGGTGCTTGGTTTATCAGGGTGATCGTGGGGGTTTAATCCATGGCTTGTGCAGCTGCACAGAGAGATTTCAGTCTCTCTTCCTTGGTTTCACAGCCCCTGAGCCTTCTGCTTTGGTTTTGACCCTACCTCTGCATGCGGGCCACCCTCAGGCATCTGTTATCTGCCCAGGCAAGAGGCAGTAAAGGCAGCAACTGACTGGGGCAGGCTTGCTCACTTTTGTGGGAAAGGCAAGAGGTGGTGACTGAGTGGGGTGTGTGTGCTCAACTCCAATGGGATTCCCTGTCTAGTGCCCACGGAGGCAGGGGCTGGTGTGTGGGGAGAGTCTACAGTGGCGGCCCTGCCCCTTGTGCACCACTCAGCCACGACCCCTTGCTTCCAAGGCAGTCTGCGCTTTTTCCAGGAGCGTTCCTGGCTGCAGAGCTCCTCCCCCCTATCCTCTCAGGATGCCTTCATGCAGTTGAGCTCCTCTGTCCCATCCCCTTAGTCTGTCTGCATATAGCCAACAGCAGTGCTCTCCGTGGGTCCGCTCTCCTAACTCCACGCTGAGCACTCAGTCCGCGGCAGTGGTGGATGTACGTCTCAGGCTGGGGCATGCAGGGCTGTAGCACAGACCATTGGTGCAAGTCTCACTCTGTCCTGCCTGACACAGACCAGCTGCTGCCCTTTCCTCTAGTAGCCCCCGAAGCTCCCGGCTCTGTTTTGGTGTACCTCACTGGTGGTGAGGGGGCCTCCCTGGCATGGTAACCTCTCCTCTCCTTCAGCTCTCCACCCACCAGGGATGCAGCCCATCTCGTCTCCTTCTTTTCTTTTTCTCCCCTTTCTCTCCTTTGTTCTACCCGGTTATGTGAGGATCTTTTCCTTTTGAAGTCCTCTGCAAGTGTTCAGCAGGTACTTTATGTGAATTGTTCCACCTGTAGATATATTCTTGACGTACTTACAGGACAGGTGAACCCCAGCTCCTCCTCTTCTGCCATTTTGACCTCTTATTTATTTTAAAATTTTTTCACATCTTGTTCTGAAAGGATTTCAGGTGATTTAAATATATGTAGTAAGCACAGCATAAATGGGACAGAGAGATTTAAAAGGTATTGTGATTGATGTAAAATGGATCCAGTAATGCAAACCATAAAACAGCATTTATCAAGCAGTTTCCACAGAATGATAGTAAGGCCAGATGTAAGTGGGTGTTACATGAAAAAGAGGTACATGATCAAACTGTTTAAACATGGGTAAAATAAATTTAAACAACTTATCTTTACTACAGAATCTCTCAGAACTATGTGCCATGTGCATTGTGAACCAACAAGAATGTGACATTTCCCATACTCATTTGATCTAGAGCCCCTTTTCCAACAACATTTGAGAAACTAATGCTCTGCCAAACACCCTCCGGGAAATGCTGCCATGGAATTCTCGACATTTTCTGTTGAACGAAGCCAAGAAATTGGCTGTAAGCTTTTTATCAACCATTTGTAAGGAGGAAAATAAAGTCAGTTAAACAGTTCACACTGTGCTTAAGATAAAACCAGATCAACCTGGAGAATCCCACCTAGGAACTTCCTGAAAGAATAAAAATGTAATGAATAAGATCTTCAGTTTCTCTATCAGTTCAGTCCAACTCTTTGCAACCCCGTGACTGCAGCACACCAGGCTTCCCTTTCCATCACCAACTCCTGGAGCTTGCTCAAACTCATGTCCATCAAGTTGGTGGACTCTATACATACTGCTAAATGGCACTGTATTCATTCTGTTTTTAAAACATCTTTTAAAAAATTATCTATTTTTATTTTTTGGTGGTACAGTGTGGCATGTAGGATCTTAGTTCCCAGACCAGGGATCAAACCTACATGACCTGCATTGGAAGCTCAGAGTTTTAATCACTGGACCACCAGGGAATTCCCTGTATTCATTCTTATGTGATCTTTCGGTATAAAGGAAAGTCATAATACCAAAGGATGATGATTATACTCTAATGAAGTAATAAAATATACGACTGGTATGTATATATATTGGTGTGTGCATGTGTGTGTGTTTTATGTGTGTTTTCTGATCTGCCTTAATCTAGAAATAGATTTATCTGGAGGAACACTCTCAGTCAAAAAGTTTTCTGAATAGTTGTTTGTTCACTATTTAGTTTAGTTTAGTTGCTGAGTTGTGTCTGACTCCCTTTTGACCCCATGGACTGTAGTGTGCTGGGTTCCTCTGTGCATGGGATTTCCCAGGCAAGAATACTGGACTGGATTGCCATTTCCTTCTCCAGGGAATCTTTCCAATGCAGGGATCAAACCCATGTCTCCTGCACTGGCAAGCAAATTCTTTACAACTGAGCCACTCGGGAAGCCTTGTTGGCCAGTTTAAATGTCATTATATATAGTTGAATAATGTCATGATGAATAGTTGAATATGTTTTATAACATAGGTGAAGTAGTTTGAAAAACTGCTTCTGACTCTATTCAGATATTTGTGTCTACTACCACCTTACTTTGTTTCCGTGGTGGCTCAGCTGGTAAAGAATCTGCCTGCAATGGGGGAGACCTGGATTCAATCCCTGGGTTGGGAAGATCCACCCCAGTATTCTTGTCTGGAGAACTCCATGGACAGAGGAGCCTGGTAGGCTACAGCCATGGGATCCCAAAGAGTTGGACATGACTGAGCGATTTCACTTTCAGTTTCCACCTTACTTGGGTCACAGATGAACTATGGGATCAGTGGTAGCTCACCAGCCATGCAGTGGCAAAGCAGAGATAGGGAATCAAGTATGTCTATGCAGAGATGTTTGCATCTGTTCTGTTACCAGACTGTCTCTTTAGCTTTGGGAGAGTGGCTTTAGCCATCTTCTTTGTTTTGTAGCTCCTGAAATCTAGATGTAAATAGCCAAAGAAAGGCATGCAGAAAACCGTCAATAACTCCAAGATATTAAATAACAAGTGATTCGTTTTGCTCAGGTGATATGTAAGATGCTTTGACACTGTGGGTGTATTTTAAATGCCCTTGAGTAAGTGCAATACAGTGGAAAAAGCCAGGTGATTTGATAAATGGCCTCTTTTTTCATCAACAAAGGCTATCGGATTATTCTTGTTTCAGAAATCTCACAGTCGACAGGAGGCGCTTCATGTGTTATCACTATATCAGCTTATTTAACTGATCTGCCTGCCTTCAGAATAGAAGGTACAATGTAAACCAGTAAAGGAAACCATCTGCTTTATCTCTAAGGAACTCATGGTCAGAGCCACACCATCTCTTTTGTCTCCTTTTCTGATGCCACAAAACCCTCACTTGCAGGAATTTATGCTTTAGGTCTATGCCAGTGGTTTTCAACTAGTGTCAGTTTTGCCACCAAGGGGCATTTGACAATGTCTGGAGATGTTGTTGGTCATAGCAAGTGGGGGTGTGTGTTTGAGATGGAGGTGTGGGTTGTAGTGGCATCTAATTTAGTGGACATCCTACAGTGCAGAGGATAGCCTCTCACAACAAAGAATTATCAGACCCCAAATGGAAATAATGTTGGTATTGAGAAACTCTAGTCTAACCTAAATCTCTATTATAATTTAAGGCCCTTTCCTCAAGTTTTACCCAGCAAAGGAAATGAAAAGCCAATGGTTAATTCAGTTCACCCAATAGCAAAGTGTATGGTATAGACTCATTCTTCTTTAAAATTTAATAACCTTTATTTTGAAATCTATTTTTCAAGTTACCCCTTGAATTTCTCTTCCCAGGGCCAAATAACTGCAGTTCTTGAGACTGTTTGTTCATTTATCATTGATTCATTCATCCATGTGTTGAGTGGCTTTCTGTGCTGTACAGTGTTGGGTAGTAAGAATTCAAAGGCAAAACCTTATTGTTTTCAGGAATCTCACTCTTAATGGGGAGAAATGGTCACAATGTCAGATGATTAAATGCTTTGGGCTAAGAATTTGTGTTGCATTCAGGATTTTGTGGAAGCATGAAAGCTGAAGTGATGAATTTATTGTGAACGTTTCAGGAAGGCTTTAAAGGAGAAGTAACATTTGAGCTGAGACTTGAAGGATGGAAGTTTGCAGGGTGGATGCAGCTTGGTGAGAAAGGAAATAAAAGCACTATTAAGGTCTACTCATCATATACCAAGGGTTAGACACCCATCATGTCTGAAAAGAATAGGCATAGTTACCGTCATCATGAGGGTTAGTAAAGGAAAGCCAAAAGAAACCTACCCTGTAATGTTTGTATCACAGTTTACATGAACTCTGCCACCTTCCTTTTCTCATTTGAGCCCCTTACCATCCCTGTGTGGAAAGTAAGGCAGATATTACCTACTTCCATTTTATAAAGAAGGATCATGAGGCCAAGAAAAACAAAGTGACTCTTCCACCCGCAACCACTAACCATAGATCTAGTAAATGGCAGTGGTCTGACCCCCGTCCTGTGCATTTCTACTCCCCCTTGGTTCCAAATGCAATTTCCTGTGTCAGAGGGGCAAGCACACTTCTTTCTACCCCTTTCTTTGCCCTGCTATCTTCATCTGTCTTAACTTCTGTTTTCCGCTGGCCCTGTAGTTGGAAGTTTTTTAGTCTTCCCAGTTCTGATTGCCGAGGGACTGCCCAGGGAAGGAAGGAGTGAGAATTGCTCTCCTGCCACTGTCCACTTGCAAAATTATTTCTACCTCAATTTCCCAGATTTTTTGAGGAACAAGAAAAACTGAGATGTGAAATAGAAAATCCCTTTTGTTTGTCCTGGTGTTTGATAATGTATGCAACCTCTCTGGGTGGTTTAAGCGGTTTAGGTACTTTCTATAAAAGGGATCTTTTAATGACAAAACTAATGTGATTATCTGAGTGAGTGTGAGAGGCTGTATTCAAAGCTTAAAGAAAATCTGTTAGAATAGCTGAATGTATCTGCTTAATCCTTTCTCTAATGTGGCTGAACAATGCTCTGGGAAGCCAGTGGTCCGTCCTTTCTTCTAGTAAATGCCTGTCTCCAGAGGTAGGGACTGTTTACAGCTTTTGATACCCTTACGCTTCACCTTCTCAGCTTCACAAAAGCACAGGAAAAGCCTGGAGGAGCCCAAAGCAATGGGAGAAACCAAGTGTCTCCTGAATGCTGAGAGCAGGACATTCAGCACACACATGCTTTCTCCACCAGCCTGTGGAGAAGTGGCGGCTGCAGTAACCAGCAGGAATGGCATCTAAGAGAAGGGCCCCGTTCCTGGTGCCTGCTTTCCTTGGATGCTGGGTGAGGGATCACTTAGAGAAGTTTAGTATCTTATACCTGACTTTTAAGACTGAGTTAGTCCTTCTATGGGGAGGGTGTGGGATGGGGGTGGGCAAGGGAAGCATAAGAGGGGAGAAAAGTGATAACAGTTTTGGGTTCTGCTAATTGCTCTGTGAATTTGGAGCAAAATCAAAGTCCTTTCTCTCATTTGTGAACTAAGGATAGTAATATCTGCCACATGAATTCACTGTGAAAATCAAAGTGAAAACCTGAACATGTGAAAATGTCACAGCCACTCTAGAGTATGATCAGATCCTAAAGGAAATCAGTCCTGAATGTTCATTGGAAGGACTAATGCTGAAGCTGAAGCTCCAGTACTTTGGTCACCTGATGTGAAGAGCTGACTCATTGAGAAAGACCCTGATGCTGGGAAAGACTGAGGGCTAGAGGAGAAGGGGACGACAGAGGGTGAGATGGTTGGATGGCATCACTGACTCGGACATGAGTTTAAGCAAACTCTGGGAGATAGTGAAGGACAGAGAACACTTCTGCTGCAATCCATGGGGTCATAAAGAGTTGGACACAACTTAGCGACTAAACAACAACAATTTAAAGTATTATTTTAAATTCTTGTACTTCTAAGA
Organism: Antilocapra americana; assembly: GCA_007570785.1. NCBI lineage: Eukaryota > Metazoa > Chordata > Mammalia > Artiodactyla > Antilocapridae > Antilocapra > Antilocapra americana. The sequence goes on along the minus strand of ML661325.1, from coordinate 12,445,196 downwards.
ATAACTTTCTCTTCCAAAAGTATAATTCAATTTGACATAGCAAAACATTTATTTATAGCTTACTATGTCCTGGGCACAGCCTGGGAATACAGATATGAATATAAGTTCCTGAACTTTAAGGAGATCACAATCTTGTAGGGGAGACAGGCATGTAAAATTCAGCTTGATAAATGCATCAAAAGTGATTAATTTTAACATGACATCAATAATGATAGCTAAATCTTATACAGCACTCAGCTGGGAGCTGAGTCATACGTTTTGCTAAGGTTACACCTCATTCAATCCTTGTAGCTCTATGAGGTAGAAACTAGCATGTTCATTTCACAGCTGAGGAGGCTGAGGCTTGGTCAGATCATTTAAGTTGTTTTTCCACAGTGGTAGGTGGTGAACCAAATCAGAGTCCCAAATATGTCTAGCTGTAAACAGTTTAAACCCTTACTAGTGCTCGGTAAGAGTTTCAATTTACCAATGAATTGAAAAGAGGATTGGATGAAGTAGGTAATTCCAGGGAATAGGGATAAAATCCTTAGCCAAGCTGTAGGTTCCCCATTGGGAAACTTCATGACAGCTCTCTTTGGAGAGTGGTGTTGAATATGAAAGTGAATGTCTTAGCTGGGCTGAAGCTGAAAAAAGGAGTTTGCCTGTAAAGTAGACATAGGGGATATCCTCCTACATCTACTTACTAAAATTTTCTGGCTACTTTAAATGGAAGCTGGTTTTTTGTCCTCATTGAGCTCACAGTCTGAAAAGATGGGACAGACAAGAAAACAGGTAATCGCAACCAAATTGAACTGCTCATAAAAATAAGGCGAAGGATGCTATAGCAGGCAAGAAGGGGCATGAGTAACTATGTTCTGGATTGGTGAGGAAAAACCATCCTTGTGATGGTGGTGGGGGTGGAGGGCGGGCAGGTAGTAGAATCTAAAGTTAAGACCTGAAAGATTAATAAGAGTGCAGTACAGGAGAGGACAAAGAGTATTCTAGATAAAGGGAACAGTTTATGCAAATATCCCAAGTATCAACAATTCGGAAAAAGTAGTTTGAATGTGCCATTCCTATTTGGTATAGCTGAAATGTAGTATGTGAGGTAGGGGTGATGTGAGTTTTTTTCTCTGACCTCCCCTTCTCCAATATGCAAGGTTATATATACAGGCAGTTTACTAGAGAGTGTCGCAATTCTTGACAAAAACAAATGTGTTTGGGAGTAACACAGAGAGTAGGTGTTGATGTGCTGGGAGCCCACGAAACAATTGCACTAAACAAAAACTCCAATGTTTCCCCTCCCCATGTCACTACAGTCATCCCACTGGCCTGAGAACCAGCCTTCCCAAAGGGAACTAATTCTCATCTCCAAGACAGAAAACAAAAGGCATGAAATCAATGCTCTGAATGTGAACTAGACAAATAAATGTCAGTGCAGCAGGAGGGGAGAGCAATTAAGTGAGCAGGACTGAGTGATGGTGGTGACCTGCTGAATTCTCAGGTCACAGAGTAATTTACTGACTGGTCCTAGGCCACTAGATGATTATCCAGACAGACTTGATTCTGGTGCGAAGCCTCCTGCTGCTTCTGTTATTAATACCAGCAACAATCAGCGGGCGTTGGTGGGAGCAGAGAAGAGCAAACCAAGTCCCCAGGCTGCTGAATGAAGGCATAGGCACCTGCCAGGGCCCTCTGAGCTGAACCTCACCAGGAAAACTGGTTGACTCCGGTATTCAGCTCTTAGCTCTACAGCTGTGTGCTCCCCAGGGAGAGGCTCCCCAGAGGTGGCTGAGGGCTTTGGCAAAGGAATAGGATACCCAAGTTCTGGAGTTTGACCAGCGTGTACAAAGAACCTCTCACTGTTCCCCCTTGGAGTTGACTGCAAAGTGATTTTGAGGCCTCCCCAGAATACCAAATTAATATCCATGGAGCAATGTCAAGCACTCCCCTTTGACATGGTGTGGGAATTAGACTCCATCACACTCGTATGGGGTCAGGGAAAGTGATGGTGTCTGTTCTAGGGTTTAATCATTTCAGGGGGCAGTCAGTATGGGAGTGGGACTCTTATTCCATATCCCTCTTTAGAATATGATAATATATGTAAAGTGCCCAGCACATAGTAGACATTTTCAATCAATGTGACTGTATTTCCCTCTTCCTCCTATGACATTACCTGGTGACTGGCCTCCTGACTGATCTTTCGTCTTCTTTTCCCTTTTGGACAGTGATTCTCATCAAGGGACAATTTTGCTTCCTAGAGAACATTGCCAATGTCTGAAGAGACATTTTTGCTTTTATAATTGGGGGTGAGAGCTAATGATAATGAGTGGGTAGAGGCCAGGAATGTAGGATAATAAACATCCTACAATGCAAGGACAGTCTCCCACAACAAAGAATTAACCAATTCAAGTATCAATAGTGCTGAGGTTAAGAAAACCTCTAGAGATTCTCCACATTGAAGCCAGAGTAATCCTATTAAATACAAATCTTAAGTCATTTTCTTGCTTAAGTTCCAAATGGTTTAATCATCATGAGTGCATAAGTAATTATTCACTCAATATATATAGGTCCATGAATCAAGGTAAATTAGAAGTGGTCAAACAGGAGAGGGCAAGAGTGAACACTGACATTTTAGGAATCAGTGAACTAAAATGGACTGGAATGGGCAAATTTAACTCAGATGACAGTTTTATCTACTACCATGATCAGGAATCCCTTAGAAGAAATGGAGTAGCCCTCATAGTTAACAAAAGAGTCCGAAATGCAATCTCAAAAATGATAGAATGATCTCTGTTCATTTCCAAGGTAAACCATTCAGTATCACAGTAATCCAAGTCTATGCCCCAACCAGTAATGCTGAAGAAGCTGAAGTCGAACAGTTCTATGAGACTTACAAGACCTTCTAGAGTTAGCACCAAAAAAAGATGTTCTTTTCATCACAGGGAACTGAAATGCAAAAGTGGGAAGTCAAGAAATACCTGGAGTAACAGGCAAATTTGGCCTTGGAGTACAGAATGAAGCAGGGCAAAGGCTAATAGAGATTTGCCAAGAGAATGCACTGGTCATAGCAAACACCCTCTTCCAACAGCACAAGAGATGACTCTACACATGGACATCAACCTTATGGTCAGTACTGAAATCAGATTGATTATATTCTTTGCAGCCAAAGATGGAGAAGCTCTGTACAGTCAGCAAAACAAAACTGGGAGCTGACTGTGGTTCAGATCATGAACTCCTTACTGCAAAATTCAGACTTAAATTGAAGAAAGTAGGGAAAACCACTAAACCATTCAAGTGACCTAAATCAAATCCCTTACAATTATACAGTGGAAGTTGAGAATAGTCAATTCCTAGGCAAGTTGATAAGAAGTCTGGGGTCTCTGAGAAGGAGAAAGGGGTCTGGAACTCTCAAGGAGGAGATAGGGGTCTGGATTCTCAAGGAGAAGGAAAGGACAAAGGACTTTTTTTTTTTTTATCTCTACATGCCTTAGTCTTAATCACATAAAACATTTTTTTATTTAAGCCTGAAACTGATGATTACACAACAAACACCTCAGTTTAAACTCTGTACTAAGGATTATATAACAACAATGTATCCTGCTTGAGGTCAGTTTCTCCTTGAAAACCTTCTGACTAATCCTGTTATCTTAAAAAGTATATTATGGGAGTGAGTCTGGTAAGATCTTTCTATTGTTAATTCTAATCTTGTCGTCTTAAAATGTAAATTATGGGAGTGGGTCTAGTAAGATCTTTACAACCTTGAGACATTCTTTTGATGTCTCAAAAGAATTTGGAAAACTCAGCAGTGGCCACAGGTCTGGAAAAGGTCAGTTATCATTCCAATCCCAAAGAAAGGCAATGACAAAGAATGTTCAAACTACCACACAATTGGACTCATCTCACACATTTGGAAAGTAATGCTCAAAATTCTCCAGGTCAGGCTTCAACAGTATGTGAACTGTGAACTTCCTCATGTTCAAGCTGGGTTTAGAAAAGACAGAGGAACCAGAGATCAAATTGCCAACATCTGTTGGATCATCAAAAAAGCAAGAGAATTTCAGAAAAGCATCTGCTTTATTGACTATGCCAAAGCCTTTGACTGTGTGGATCACAATAAACTGTGGAAATTCTGAAAGAGATGGGAATACCAGAACACCTGACCCTTCTCCTGAGAAATCTGTATGCAGATCAAGAAGCAACAGTTAGAACTAGACATGGAACAACAGACTGGTTCCAAATCGGGAAAGGAGTACGTCAAGGTTGTGTATTGTAACTCTGCTTATTTAACTTATATGCAGAGTATATCATACAAAATGCTGAGCTGGATGAAGCACAAGCTGGAATTAAGATTGCCAGGAGAAATATCAATAACCTCAGATATGCAGATGACACCTTTCTGCCACTCTTATGGCAGAAAGTGAAGAAGAGCTAAAGAAAGAGCCTCTTGATGAAAGTGAAAGAGGAAAGTGAAAAAGTTGGCTTACAACTCAACATTCAGAAAACTAAGATCATGGCATTTGGTCCCATCACTTCATGGCAAATAGATGGGGAAACAGTGGAAACAGTGACAGACTTTGTTTTTCTTGGGCTCCATCCCAAATCACTGCAGATGGTGACTGCCACCATGAAATTAAAAGACACTTGCTTCTTGGAAGAAAAGCTATGACCAAACTAGACAGGATATTAAAAAGCAGGCATTACTTTGTCAACTAAGGTCCATCTAGTCAAAGCTACGGTTTTTTCCAGTAGTCATGTATGGATGTGAGAGTTGGACTATAAAGAAAGCTGAGTGCTGAAGAATTGATGCCTTTGAACTGTGGTGTTGGAGAAGACTCTTGAGAGTCCCTTGGATTGCAAGGAGATCAAACCAGTCCCTCCTAAAGGAAATCAGTCCTGAATATTCTTTGGAAGGACTGATGCTGACACTGAAATTCCAATACCTTGGCCACCTGATGTGAAGAACTGACTCATTTGAAAAGACCCTGATGCTGGGAAAGATTCAAGGTGGGAGAAGGGGATGACAGAGGATAAGATGGTTGAATGGCATCACCACCTCGATGGACATGAGTTTGAGCAAGTTTCAGGAGTTGGAAATGGACAGGGAAGTCTGGCATGCTGCAGCCCATGGGGTCGCAAAGAGTCACACACGACTGAGTGACTGAACTGAACTGAATATACAGAGGGCACCTGCCCTGTGGCAGGCACTGTGAGACTGCGCAGAAACATCTGCATAGACCCTGCCCTTGAAATGATGATTACAAAACACTGACTTTCTGTCATCACCAGGTCAAAGTCCAACTGACTGAGGTTAGAAAGAGGGTAGGGAAATGGAAAATGAAAACTTGGTTTTGGGCCATGAAGAGTGATTCTGCTTGTGGAACATACAGGCAGGTTGGGCAGAGAGGGCAAGAAATATCACTCTAGATGCAGCAGAACTTTCTGCAAACCCAGAGGACCGTGTTTCTTGTTTCAGTGAATACAACTCCCAGCCTCTCAGGTGCAAAGCCTGAAGCCCAGTCCTCCTTCTTCACCATTCTGTCTTCCTAAGATTCTTACTTTAAGTCTTTAAAAAATATATTTAATGAGGGAATTATGCCCCAATACTTAAATTATCCATTATGTGTAATAAATTAACTTTTCTCCATTGTAGTTAGAAATGGCCCTAGATATGCTCCATCCTTAAGATAATTTAAAGGAAGGTCATTCAAAAAAATTTTTTTTCTTAATTTTCTTTACTTTATTGTGTTGGTTTTGCTATACATTGACATGAATCCACCATGGGTTTACATATGCTCCCCCTCCAAAACCCCCCTCCCTCCTCCCTCCCGATTCCCTCCCCCTGGGTCATCCCGGTGCACCAGTCCTGAGCATCAAACCTGGGCTGGCGATTGATTTCACATATGATAATTAACATGTTTCAATGCCATTCTCCCATATCATCCCACCCTTGCCCTCATCCACAGAGTCCACGAGACTGTTCTATACATCTGCATTTCTTTTGCTGTCTCTCATGCAGGGTTCTCGTTACCATCTTTCTAAATTCCATATATATGCGTTAGTATAATGTATTTTTGTTTTTCCGTCTGGCTTACTTCACTCTGGATAATAGGCTCCAGTTCCGTCCACCTCAGTAGAACTGATTCAAATGAATTTTTTTTTAATGCTGAGTAATGTTCCATTGTGTATATGTACCACAGCTTTCTTATCCATTTGTCAGTTGATGGGCATCTAGGTTGCTTCCATGTCCTGGCTGTAAGATTCAATTTTATTAGGGGGCTCCTGTTGAGAAAGATTACCATGGATCCTGTCTCTAATGGCTTGTGTTCTAGTTGAACTCTTATTATTATGATCTTTACATACTTTTTCCTCTGGAGAAATGTCTCTCCAGGTCTTTTGCCCATTTTAAAATCAGGTTATCTGTATTTTTGCTACTGATTTGTACAAGTTTCTTGTATATTTTGGATTTTAACCTATTATAAGATGTATGGTTTGCCAATATTTTCTCCCTGATCCAGGGCTTCCCTTTACATTTTTTTGACTGTTTCTTTTGTGACTTGTGGCACATACAAATTAAAAATAAGGAACTTAATTCTCCCTGTTGAGAGTAAAAAGACAGACTTCTCCCCTCCTTTTCCTTAGAGCATTTTCTTTAGAAAAATTATAAGTTCTTTCTCTATCCCTTTGAGATGTATATGAATCTTTTGTAAAAGCATTTTGCCAGGCATGTCTTTCAAGGACTTGGAAAACTTCTCTCTTTTTAAAGTGGTGAACTATATATAACATAACAATATAATATGTTAAAGTTTTTAAGTATATTATTGTTGTGTACTGGCACCACCACCCATCCTGGCAGCCTTCTCTTTAACAGGTAAACATCAAGGGAGACAGTCTCCCTACATCCCAGTTTCTGGGGGAAGGTAAGAGCCTAACCTCAGTGGGTGCCCTGCTCCAAGTTGTAAAACTACCTTCTTTCATGAAGATTTGAGAAATTTATTTTTCCTTTAAAGCCGGTTAGTAAACATTTATAGATGGCCACCTCAATTACCAGGTGAATCTAAGATAAACTCTGTGTGACCAGTCCTCTGACTTGAGGACTAGGTTTTGTTTCACCTGAGAATATGTTTGAAACGGATTGCACCTGCTTGGCTCTCGGTTTGTTAGGGCTGCCATAACAAAATACTGCAGACTGGGTGGCATAAATGACAGAAATTAATTTTCTCAGGGTTCTGTAGTCTGGAAGTCCGAGATCAAGGTATTGGCAGGTTTGATTTCTTCTAAGGCCTCTCTTTGGCTTGATGATAGCACCTTCTCACCATGTCCTCTCATGGTTTTCTGTTGTGCGCACACGCACACCCTTGTGGCTTTTTGTGTGTTCAAATTTCCTTTTCTGTGGGACAAATTTAGGGAGTAGCATTGAAATATAAAAATTCAGTTCAGTTCAGTTGCTCAGTCAGATCCAATTCTTTGAGACCCCATGGACCGTAGCATGCCAGGCTTCCCTGTCCATCACCAACTCCCGGAACTTACTCAAACTCATGTCCATAGAGTCATTGATGCCATCCAAACACCTCATCCTCTGTCATCCTCTTCTCCTGCTTTCAATCTTTCCTAGCATCAGGGTCTTTTCCAATGAGTCAGTTCTTCACATCGGTGTCAGCATCAGTCCTTCCAGTCAATATTTAGGACTAATTTCCTTTAGGATGGACTGGTTTGATCTTACCACGTGTTAAATAGGTAGCTAGTGAGAAGTTTCTGTATAACATAGGGAGCTTCCGCATGGTGCTCTGGGACAGCCTAGAGAGGCGAGATGAGGATGAGGTGGGAGAGAGGCAACATATGTGTACTTATGGCTGATTCACATTGTATAGCAGAAACAGATAGAACATTGTGAAGCAATTTTTAAAACATAAATTTCCTCTTATAAGGACATTGATCAGATTAGATAAGGACCCTCCTTTTAATCACCTTTTAAAAGGCCCTGTCTCCAAATATAATCACATTCTGAAGTTCTAGGGATTAGGACTGCAACTATAAATTTTGAAGAGAAAAAGATTCAGCTCCTAACAACTGTGTAAATGGATGAGATTTCTTCCTATCTTAGTAATCTCTTTAATGGATTATCTGTGCTTACATCATATTCTGGTTTAGTACTTATTCAATAATAAAATTGCTTTCTTTCTCTTTGGCCCTTATGGAGAAGTTTTCTGGCCAGGGGAAGATATTTTGTTTTTAGTTATATTTCCCCAACAGTATGAAATGTACAGAGAGGGGAATCAAGGTCAAATGTTTGAGGTCTGTATACTATAGAAAAATGCTGTGTGCATCACTTACTGTATGGAGCCTTGATTTCCCAGTCTTGATGGGCAAGTGAAAGGTTGTTCTTGATTGATTCAAGTGATTTTTTTCATATTCTATATCCTTTGGAAATTAACACACCCAGTTATTTTTCTTATGAAATATATTGGTGGTAGTATGTCGGAGAAAGAGCAGGAGGGAGAAAGGACAGAGCAAGAACAGCCAACAAGAGTACATTCTCTAAAAGACAATTACCTGGATAAACGAAACTCCTTTTATCAGCATTCCCCAAGGGAATGTGAAGAACTGACTTACTGGAAAAGACCCTAGTGTTGGGAAATATTGAGGGCAGGAGGAGAAGGGGACGACAGAGGATGAGATGGTTGGATGGCATCACCGACTAAATGGACATGGGTTTGGGTGGACTGTGGGAATTGGTGATGGACAGGGAGGCCTGGCGTGCTGCGGTTCATGGGGTTGCAAAGAGTGGAACATGACTAAGTGACTGAACTGAACTGTGACCCTAGAATAAATCCAATTTTATCATGGTATATGATCCTTTTTATATAGTGTTGAATCTGGTTTACTAGTATTTTGTAGAGGATTTTTGCAACTGTATTCATCAAAGATATTTGTAATTTTCCTTTTCTGTAGGACTTTGGTCAGTTTTTGGTAACAAGATAATGGTGGCCTCACAGAATGAATTTGGGAGTGTTCCAGCCTCTTCAGTTTTTTGGAATAGTTTGGGAAGGAAAGGTATTAGCTCTTCTTTATGTTTGGTATAGTATAACATCACTGTTAATAAAAGGAATTAAACAAACAACATTTTATTAGTGTAAAACATATTTTTCCAAGATAACATATTCATTTTTAGAGATAAACAAGAAACTGGTAGTGACTTGAGGGGATAAACGAGAGTGGCTTGGAAACAGGCAGATTTCCTTTTTATTGCAATCTTTCATACCTTTAGAATTATTTTTCCATGTACATGTATTTTTTAGTAAAAAAAGTACAAATGGCAAAAAACTATCTGTAAAAATTAATTTTGTATAGTAACTTTACATAAATTTGATCTGTCATTGGAAAACAACTTAATAGTTTTAGGTGCTTTTGAAAAATTCAGCAAACTGAATTGCTGTATTTTAACTCAGACACAATCAGTCAAGTCAGTTAACTTAGTTTACAGACCTATAATTTTTTTTAGTAAAAGGCTGCTCCTTATTTCAGCCTTCTCATCTTTAGAATGACAGCAGATGTGTCCACCTGCTTGAAAGGGTTGCCAGAGGTATACCTGATGAGAGTTCTAACAGTAATTCATAAGGGTGATAGAATTGCAGAATTGGGTCTGTTACCATTTGAAACTGCTAAAAGTCAAAGTTGGCCATGTGTCCTCCCTCCAGTTCATCACTTCCAGAACTGTAAGAGAATCTAGTTACCCCATTGGTTTGGATTTGGGGTCCCCTCAATTTGCTTTTTCATTTTTCTCCTAAACAAGCAATTCTGTCTTGTTCCTTGTGAGATTAATCTGGAGTACCACCAGCGTCCTGCGACTAAGCCCAGTCTCAGCCATCTTTCACTTCTTCCTCTGCTCTCAGTCCCATGTCCAACCCATTGCCAGATGGGTTGCTTCAGTGCCTCTCATCTGTTCATCTCCGCTCATAAAGCTCATAGTAGCAGCTTGGTCTAGTTTCACAGGGGTTGCTCCTCAGATTGTCCTCCCAGCTTCCTTTATTTGGTGAAGTGTTACCATATTTTTAACACTCTGATTAAACTTGGCATCTTAAATCTTTGCTGAAACTTTTACTTGAGAGTTACTATACTGTGCATGCATGTATGCTAAGTCGCTTCAGTTGTGTCCGACTCTTTGTGACCCTGTGGACTGTAGCTTGCCAGGTTCCTCTGTCCATGGGATACTCTAGACAAGAATACTGGAGTAGGTTGCCATGCCCTCTTCCAGGAGTTCTTCCTGACCCAGGGATTGCATTTCCTGCAGCTCTTGCATTGCAGGCAGATTCCTTACAGCCAAGCCACTGGGGAAGCCCTACTATACTATACAGTATGCTTTACACTTATTTATTTTTATTGAAGTATCATTGATTCACAGTGTTGTATTAATTTCCGTTTTACAGTGAAGTAATTCAGTTATAAATATACATATATTCTTTTAAAAAGATATTCTTTTCCATTCTGCTTTATTACAAGATATTGAATATGGTTCCCTGTGTTGGACTCTGTTGTTTATCCATTCAATATATAAAAGCTTACATCTACTAACCCCAGCCTCCCACTCCATCCCTTTCCTAATCTTCTCTCCCTTGGCAACTGTAAGTCTGTTCTCTATATCTGTGAGTCTGTTTCTGCTTCATAGATAATTTATGTCATATTTTAGATTCCACATTTAAGTCATATCATGTGGTATTTGCCTTTCTCTTTCTGTCTTACTTCATTTAGTATGATGATCTCTAGTTCCATACATATTGGTGTAAATGGCATTATTTTGTTCATTTTATGGTTAAGTAGTGTTCCGTTGTATATATCTACCACATCTTTATACATTTATCTGTCAATGAACATTTAGGTTATTTTCATGTCCTGGCTATAGTGAATAGTACTGCTATGAACATAGGGGTGCATATGTCTTTTTAGATTCGTGTTTTGCCTGGATATATGCCCAGGAATGGGATTGCTGGATCATATGGCAACTCTATTTTTAGTTTTTCAGAACCTTCATACTGTTTTCCATAGTTACTGTACCAACTTGTATTTCCACCAACAATGTAGGAGAATTCCCTTCTCTGCACACCCTCTCCAGCATTTGTTATTTGTAAACTTAATGATGGCTGTTCTGACTGGTATGAGGTGATATCTCATTGTAATTTTGATTTGCATTTCTTTAATAATTAGAGATGTTGAACATCTTTTTGCCTCTTGGCCATCTGTATATACTCAAATTTTGTATATACCTCTTGTAGACTTCATAATATTACATTGTGCATAGGCTGAACATTTGTGTCCCTAATCAAATTTATATGTTGAAACCCTCAACCTCAATGGGATAGGAGATAAGGTCTTTGGGAGGTAATTAAGTCATGACTGTGGAACCCTCAAGAATGAAAGCATAGCGAGAAGGTAGCAGTCTACAATATATTAATAGAAGAGGGCTTTCACAGAACCTGACCATGATGGCACCCCGACCTTAGACTTCCAGCCTCCAGAACTGTGAGAAATAAATTCTTGTTGTTTGTAGACACCCAGTCAATGGTAGTTTGTTAGCTAGAACTGACTAAGATACAGTGTAATTACTTTTTTTCATGTTTGTTGTTCTAATTTGACTGGGAAATCCTTCAAAGAGGGACTAACTTCCCTCCCCTTTTCTAAATAATCATTTATTGATGAATTTCTATGTGCTAAGTACTACATAAGAAGTGTACGTATGTTACCTCATTTCATTGCTTCCTCAGCAACCCCTGGAAATAGATATTATGAGTCCAGGTTAGAGTTGAGGATTCTAAGAACAGAGAATTTAAGTGACTGGGTGAGCTGTGATTTGAAAATTTCCTCTTTGTATTCTGTTGTACCGTCCAACTCTACAATCAGGCATATGGCAGATGTCCAACATTGATGGGGAAGCTGAAATTCCTGAATGTTAAATCTCTGTTTTGTTGTTGTTGTTTGATGACTCAGTCATGTCTGACTCTTTGCGACCCCATGGACTGTAGACCTCTAGGCTCCTGTGTCCATGGGATTTCCCAGGCAAGAATATGGGAATGAGTGGCCATTTTTTTCTCAGGGGATCTTCCCGACCCAGGAATCAAACCCACATCTTCTACATTGACAGGTGGATTCTTTACCACTGAGCCACCAGGGAGGCCCAAACTTCAGTTTAGATAACACCTGTTCTAGATACCCTTCCGTACCCTAATGTTGCCTCTTTGTTGCAGGTAAATCCTGATCCAGTCTCTGTTACTGCACTTATCACTCTGACTTGTGATCTTCCTCTAGGCTAGTTAGCTTTCTAAGTCTGTTGAGTAGAGTAGTTGGAGCACAACTTCTCTTGTGGCCTGGGCAGGCAGGAGTGGGAGGCTGGCCTGCTGAGCCAGCTCAGGAAGAAAAGCTCCTGGAGAACCCAGGGCCGAGGCAGTTAATTCGCCCCAGTGGTGAGGAGGAAATTTCTTGTAAAAGCTAGCTCCCCTCAGAACAATGTGGCCTTTTATTTTTTAGCTTTGGAATGGAGCCTAGCTGTCCGGGGAAACAAAGAGAGGAGAGAATCACTGAACCAGTCTCGCACATAAAAAACTGACCATGTCTGTCTTTGAAGTGTCCTTTATGTCGTTTTGAAAACTTTGGATTATAGGGGTGTTTTTTCCTCCTTTTCTTCCTCAGTTCCTCACCCCACCCCAATTTTTTTTTTTTCCAGAGAAAAGAGAGAACTGGATGTAAGGGAACCTTTCTTTGAAATAGGGCAGAAGTCATTAATTAAGGCTCCCATTCATTCCTGCTGACACTTGCTCATCAATCAGATTTCCTCTTAGCATTCTGATGACCCTGCTGACCTGGAGTCTTCCATACTGTCTGCCAGACAGAATTGAAACTCAGACCACACACCAGAAAAGAGGGAGTGGGCCCTGGCTCCTGGCTTCCTGAGATGGAAGAGAAAGCGTACAGGACAAAGCAGGCTGGTTGGGAGCTCTTCAGAGTGAGTGAGGTGAAGGTGAATAAAGAAGATATTTTCTCTGCGGAAGCAAGTATTGCTCCCTTCACTGAAACAGTGATCTATAGTTGCCCTTCCCTTTCTCCCCCAACCCAGGGCCATCTATGCAGCTCGGAGCCCTGCCAGCTGAGCTGTGGCAACCAGGCTAGCAGCTTCACTCTGCCAACTCGGCACTGCTGAAAGAAGTTAACAGCTCGAAGCCTTCTCTCAGAAAATTACAGGGAGCTGCTGTTCTGGAGATGACAGTGGGGGTAGGGGTAGGGGTAGTCAGCCTGAGCTGTGGGACCTTTAATGCATAACTTATTCATTCATTGACTCAATAGCCATTCACCTGGAGCCCACTGTATAGTAAGCATCACACAAGGTACTGCAGACAGAATTGTGAAAGAGGTAGATGCAATCTTTCCTTGTGGAGCCCATAGTCTCTCTGGGCATGTACTTGGGCCTTTTCTTCAAGAAAAATTGAGTATTTAGGAGGATCAACTGTGGTCATATGCAATTAGAATTCATTGACTATGTATTGGCCTCCTTCTATGAACTTGACATATTGAATACTGAAATGAGAAAGGAAAAATCATGTCCACAATCCATGTCCTCAAGGAATGAACAGAGTAGGCAATGGCAGACCAGTAAACAAGCTCATCGGTATTCAATGTGATAAGTGTTATTACAGGTACATACAGTATTCAGAAGAAGTGGAGACTAGTTTATTCCACGTGAAACTCCTTGACTCGACTCTGAGTGAGATGGGAACCACTGAAAGGTTTTGAGCAGAGGAGTGACATAATCTCACACATTTAAAAAAGCTTGGAGAATGGATTTAGGAGGCAAGGCAAGGGAGGAAACAGGGATGCTGGTTAGTAGGTTTAATGCAACTAACCAAACAGCTAAAAATGTAGGAGGTGTGGAGAAGAGGTTGGATTGTAGATATTTGCGAAACAGCCAGTAGAATTTGGTGACAGATTCAACGTCTGGTATTAGAGAAAGGGGTCAATGCAGACACCAAAGTTTTGGACCTAAGAAGCCAGAAGTTTGGAGTTTTCATTAAGACAGAGAAAATTATGGATGTAGAGGTTTTAAGGGAAGATCAGGAGTTTGGCTTTAGACATGTTAATTTCAGTTGTCCATTAGACTTCTAAATAGAGTTACTTGACTAAGCAGTTGGATATTTAAGTGTGAAAGACAGGTGAGAAGTCTGGATTGGATTTATATGTTTAAGAATTGTCAGCCTGGCAGTTGTACTTAAAATCAGGAGACTAGATGAGATCACAAGGATGTGAATACATGAAGGAAAGACAGCAGATCTAAGGGGTGTTCCACTGTTTAGAGGTCAGGAAGATGAGGAACCAGAAATGGACACTGAGGAGAAGTCAGGGAGAGGAAGAGGAATGCAGTCTCCTGGGTTCTAAGTAGATACGGCATCTAAAGGAAGGAGGGGGGAGCCAGACATACCAGACGTTCCCGATAGGAGACGTTCCCGATAGGTGAAGTATACCGTGGTTGAGAATTAGTCATTGGATTTGATAGTGTTGATTTCTAAAGACCTTGATAAGAGTAACAGCTATGAAATGTGTGCACGCATAGTTGTTCAGTTGTGTCCCATTCTTTGTGACCCTTTGGACTGTAGCCCACCAGACTCCTCTGTCCATGGGATTTTTTCAGGCAAGAATATTGGAATGGGTTGCCATTTCCTTCTCCAGGGGATCTTCCCAGCCAGGGATATCACTGAAGGAGATGAAGTCAAGGAACACAGAAGCCAGTACATAGGGAAGAACACTTAAAAGATTATTGAAATTATGTCTCAGTGAAATTGTGTGTGTTAGTCACTTAGTCATGTCTGACTCTTTGTCTCCTGGATTTCAGGCAGATTCTTTACCATCTGAGCTATAGAGAAGTCCAAAAAGTGCATATATGCCTGCTAAGTTGCTTCAGTCATGTCCAACTCTTTGTGATCCCATGAACTGAAGACTATCAGGCTCCTCTGTCCATGGAGTTCTCCAGGCAAGAATGCTGGAGTGGGTTGCCATTCCCTTCTCCAGGGGATCTTCCCAACCCAGGGATCGGACCCACATTTCTTACATCTCCTGCATTATCAAGTGGGTTCTTTACCATTAGCAAACCTAGAAAGCTCTAGTGGTAGATTATTGGGAAGATTATTGAAATTATGTCTCAGTGAAATTACTGAATTATAACTGAGTAAAAATGAGATACAATCTCCACCAAGAAATGAGAGAATGATATAAATATCAGTAGATCAAGCATCAAACCTGGGCTGGCGATTGATTTCACATAGATTCATGTCAATATATGGCAAAACCAACACAATAATGTAAAGAAAATAAATAAAATAACCAATAAATAAATAAATATCAGTAGATGATGCCTACAATGACAGAGTGGTGGGTAGTATTGTCTGGCAACATTATTAAAGCTGAAAGTTTTAGGAGGAAGGGATAAGAGTGGTCAAGATACACTGGGATGGGAGAGGAAAACATTTACTTCACCTGGACCTGTAGTACAAGACGTTTGAAGATCAAGCAGCAAACACTTGAGAGGGTTACTGGGTAAACAGCTTCCTCCCAAGAGGGTCAGAATTCTGTTAGAACAAGCAGGCAAAGAGAAAGTACAAGATTAAGGGTATATGGGGCTTGCTGATGACTGCTCTGACTTCCAGGGGTTACAGTGGAAGGGTTTCCTCAGCTATTTCCTGAAGTCATCAGAAAAATGGTTATAGAGAGCCACATGGGGGTTGGCAGCCCAGAGAATGAGGATGTCCTGACCAAAAGGTGTCTGACTTAAACAGGTATAAAGTACTTATGAGATTAAGCCTGAAGGTCTCAAGGCAGATAACAGTGTGAGGCTGTGAATGTTAGGCAGGGGAAGGTGGGGGAGGTCAGGGGCCCATCAGAAGCATGCAATTCGGAGGGACGTGATCTTGTTTTGTTCAACCCAGACACCAAAACAAGATCACGTCTCTCAGAATTGCATGCTTCTTCTCATTTATAAAGTACAAGGTGCTCTGAGGCTTTCTTCTGATTCTGTTGGTGGAGTTTTCTGGTGAAACTGGGCTGCCATCAAATTTTAAAACCATCTGTGCTGACTATATATTCCAGACCTGCTTTAGCTCTCCTTATAAATTAGGATTGTGGGAAGTGCACTGGTCAGCCTGTCCCTAAATATGACCCTAGGAATAATAAATAACTCTAATTGGCTGAAGAGAATCACAGGATTAAAATAGATCATTTGTGATAGGATATAATTGAGTCAGAATATCTCTAATTATGAGATGTTTGGCAAAACACTAAGGAATAACTTTGTGGATTTCTTGCTATTGGTGTATACACTTTTCTAAAAGTATACTTTAGGGGATAGTCAGATGAATTTGAATATAAATATTTTTGCCTTGTATCTCCTTGCTCATGATTCAATGACTCTTTCATGGGGGAGGGCAGGGAAACAAGATGGCAGAGTATAAGGACCTTGAGCTCACCTACTCTCATGAGCACACCAAAATCACAGCTAACTGCTGAACAGTCACCAATAAGAAAGACTGAAACCTACCAAAAAAAGATATTCTACATCCAAAGACATGTAGAGGAAACCACAACAAGACGGTAGGAGGGGGCACTCTTGTAATATAGCGTTAATCACTCAGTTGTGTCAGACTCTTTGCCACCCACATGAACTGTAACCCGCCAGGATCCTCTGTGGAATTCTCCAAGCAAGAATACTGGAGTGGTAGCCCTTCCCTTCTCCAGGGGAACTTCCCGACTCAGAGATTGAACCTGGGTTTCCTGCATTGCAGGTGGATTCTTTACCATCTGAACCACCAGGGAAGCCCCTTGTGATAAAGTAAAAGCTCATACCACCCAGGTGGGAAACTCACAAACTGGAGGATTATTATATTGCAGGAGTGAGAGCTCCAAGCCTCATGTCAGTCTCCCCAGCCTGGAGGTCTGCCATTGATTGGGAGGAGGGGCCCTTAGGCATTTGGTTTTGAAGGCCAGCAGGGCTTGACTGCAGGAGCCCCACAGGACTGCGGGAAACAGAGACTCCACTCTTGGGGAGTGCGTAAAAGGTCTCATGCACATCAGAACCCAGGGCAAAAGTATGAGGAGGGCAGGTATCACCTAGAGCAAATTGTCCATTATTCAGCTTTCTGTTTCAAGCCTGAATTCTTTGATGAATCCTTAGGAGATATTTGTTTTGAGAATCAGTCATTAAAAAAAAAAAACTTTTTATTTTATATTGTAGTATAACCAACTAAGAGTGCTGTGATAGTTTCTGGTGGACAGCAAAGGGACTCATACATATACACATATCCATTCTCCCCCAAACTCCTTACCTATCCAGGCTGCCACGTAACATTCAGCAGAGAAGAATCAGGTATTTTTGAAAGACAAGATTCATTTTCAAAGGTCATTAAGTTACTTTTGTATATCAAAAGCAAAGCTTAGATTTTTCTAACATGAACATTTAATTTTAGCCAGTGGTTTTCACTTTTTGACCACAAACCATGGTAAGAAACACATATTTTAAATCATCACCCAACACACACATGCCTATATTCACCTAAAATTGAAACAAAAATTTCAGGAAATAGAAACAAAGAGTTCAAAAGAAGATCTGAATAGTCGTTTTCCCAAAGAAGACATACAGATGTCCAATAGGCACATGAAAAGATGCTCCACATCATTTATCATTAGGAAAGTGCAAATCAAAACCACAATGAGATATTATCTCATACCTGTCAGAATGGCTATTATCAACAAACAAGAAATAGCAAGTATTAGCAAAGGTGTGGGGGAAAGGGCACCCTTGTGCATTGTTGGTGGGAACATGAATTGGTACAAATCAGACAGGAGGGTGATGCATAAGGAACTTCCTGAAGTGATACAGGGTCCCTCTTCCCCAACTGTTCCAGACCTGTGTAAACCCCTCCCCACAGGTCCAAATGCCCTTCCTGGGGTGGATTAGAAAAAGGAGGAAAGGCAAAAGTCTGAGCATTTATTCCAAAGACATCAGGATACATGAAAGAGATTGGTTCTGTAGTTGCCTTTTTGTGTCTGGCTTTGCTGATCAGGACTAGTGGTGGCAGAATTTTTGACAGGTGATAAATGGAAACTATTTCTTTCACTTTGTGTAGTCCAAGGGGAGGCAACCACTGCAGCTGGGAAGCAGCTGCCCAAAGCTGGAGTGTGGTGGTGGTGGTGGGGGGTAGCCTCTGAAGATGCTTGGCTGCAGGCAGATGCAGTTACACAGGGTTCCACATCCCAGGCCTTTGCAGGAAGCCCCAGCCTGTGCAGAGACCTTTCTGACCAGCTAGTGCTGGTGCCTTTTCCTCTCTGGTGTTGAAGAGTTAGAGAGGATGAGGAATAAGGGAAAATGCTTTCTTGCTGACTAGAGACCTAGCTTGGAAGTCTGAATAAATTTGGTCCCACATTAGCAAAAAAAAAAAAAAAACAAAACAGCTCTAAATGAATTGTGAAGAGGAGAACTGATGTGTCTCTTATCAGTCTGCTGCCTGTTGACTTTGGCTGGGAGATAATCACCATGGTTAACAAGGCTCCTGGCAGCCAGTTATTATTCATTCTGACCATTCTCATTCACCATTGTTTTGGCATATAAAACCCTGAAAGGAGATGAAATCCCCAGCGCTCTGCAGCATAAATTTCTCTTTAGGAACCAGAGCCTCCTCATCTTTTCCCCAGCTCTCTCTCCCTTCCTGCTTCCTTTCCCCACCCCTACCAAGTGCATGGGATCAGGAGGGGGCTGAACAGGTGGCTTTCCAGACCTCATGTCCTCCCTCTACCCATAGAATCCTGCTACCATCTGCTTTATGATTGACCTCCTGGGCACCACTTACTTGGAAGGGTTCCCCTATGAAACAGTTGAAAACCACTTGTTCTCAGATCTTCACTATCTACCTCCAGCTACGAGCCTTGACAAAAGTGAGGTAAGCTTCCTGTCCTCCACCTATTGCATTAGGTGCAAATCACTGTCAGTCCTTGTCATCTGTCCTCTCCCCATCTGTGACACCAGAAAGAAGGTAAAGGAACCTTGACACTTCCTGTCTGTACAGGTGTCTGACAGCTGACTGAACTCATTTTTAAAGTCGCACCCCAAGTATCTGAAGGTAGAGTGCATTTTCCTACCAGGAAAAGGGTGGTCACTCTTAAGGTTTCTCAGTCCTTGATCCAAATTTTGTTTGGTTCGTGGGGTAGGTCTGAGGTGCCCCAGGTTAACAGTGGCCATGTACTTCTATTTCTTTAAGCTGGGCCATTTACTCAATTGTGTGCTAGGAGGAGCAGCAGAATGGGCTTCTGTCTCCAGCAGTAATTTGGGCCTCATCATGAACCTTCTTCTTCAACCGAGGTCCTTGTTCAGTTAGTCTCTCAGTGATCCCTTGGCTCTCTTTAGCTGACATACTAGTTTGGACTAATTTCTCATCACAATGTCATCATTTTTTAATATATATAACTATATAAATGACTCAGATGGCAAAGAATCTGCCTGCAATGTGGGAGACCTGGGTTC
The DNA here is from genome assembly GCA_007570785.1 of Antilocapra americana. Taxonomy (NCBI): domain Eukaryota; kingdom Metazoa; phylum Chordata; class Mammalia; order Artiodactyla; family Antilocapridae; genus Antilocapra; species Antilocapra americana. Next base: position 12,425,671 of record ML661325.1, on the reverse strand, counting down.
AATCTCTGAGTTAGGAGAAGGGAATGGTCCCCTGACTCCAGTATTCTTGCCTGGAGAATCCCATGGACAGAGGAGCTACAGTCCAAGGAGTTATAACAGTTGGACAAGACCGAGTGACTAGCATTGCATTAAAAAAAATTTTAATATATATATAATATATACATATATATAATTTAACTTTACTTTCTGGACCCATACATTGCAACTGGACATAAAAGTGTTTTCCTACCAAACTCTTCAACTCCAACCATATCTTGAGGGATAAATTCTAGGGTATCCTCCTGTCTGAATTTTTGTCAGGGAAGAGAAACATGAATGTACACAATGAGGGCAAGGCCAGAGAAGACAGAAAAATCTCCGTCGGAATTGGGAAGCAGGGCTAGCAAAGGTTAGTAGAGCCTTAGAACCCAGGTGAAGTGGGCTGGATTCAGGAAACTAAAGTCCAAACCAGGGAACCATTTGCTAACTTGCAAAGACGGTTGCTTTTCAGGATATACTTCTCATTTCCTCTCTCTGTCAATGTCTTAACAACACAGCTTCCCTGTGGTGCAGTAATGAGGATCTTAGACTTGGGACTCCTTCTTTGTAACTGCTAGCTCTGAACATTTTGTCAAGTAGCCTCAGCTCTTTGGATTTCACTTTCCTCATTTCAAACATGGAGATTTTAACATTGGCTTCACTTTGTGATTAGTAGGATGATACAAGAACTAGTTCGTGAAGCATCACACAGTTTGTATGCTGGGGCTCTGTATCCACTGAAGTCTTCTTCTAATGTGTTACGTTTTCTATAAAACCAGGACCTGAAACTGTGGGTGTGGACAATAGGCCTGGAAAGCAGAAGTTGGTGGAATGGTGCATGTCAATGATTGTAAGGCAATGGGGCATCAATTAAAAAATGGACTGCAAATTTTTTGGGGGGAGGTTGCGGTACTTAATGCAAAGTAACAAGAAATGCCCATAAAACAGCTCTTTATGCAGAGAGGGCGGGTTTGCCTTGTTGCTAAGGTCCTGATTGTTTCCTGGCCATGTTTTGTGTGTCTGTGTCAGGCCTTTCTGTGCGTTCCTTTCAGAAACTTGATGATATTGGCCTGCAGCTAATTAGATCAGTGTCATCACTTTCACTGTCCCCTTTTTTATTCTGCTGGGACAATTTCCATCAAAATAGAAGTGGGTGATAGTCCTTTTCCATTAACAAGGCTTAATTTCTTACTAGGACACAACTTGGAGTTACCACACACAGGGGCTTTGGAAAATAGTCTCAAGCCAATACACAAGTGAGCTTGCTTTATTTATTTTATTTTTTTGACTGTGCTGTATATATCCTGTGGGATCTTAGTTCCCCAACCAGGGATCAAACCTGTACCTCCTGCATTGGAAGTGCAGAGTCTTATCCACCAGATTGCCAGGGAAGTCCCTGAGTGAATTTTGAAGAGGTTTACAAGACCCAAATGTTCAGATAAGTTATCTACTTACCAAACTGACCCCTCAAATCTTCCCCTCATTCTATAGAAGAACTTCACCTGTGGTAGTCAGGATGCAGTTTATTCAAGAGAAACTTTCAGGAGGCCTGCATTCTGTAGTGAAATTGTTTCGGATATTCATAAGCACAGATTTATGTGATTTTGTAGTTTTTTTCCTCAGCTTAAAAAAGTGAAAGCTTTAGTCACTCAGTCGTATCTGACTTTGCAACCTGTGGACCATAGCCTGCCAGGCTCCTCTGTCCAGGAGAATTAATTCCTCAGGGCATATCGAAGAGCTGGGCATAATAGAAACCTCAGTTTGCAACAATGACATTTGAGAGAAAGACTCACGTAGTTGTCATTAATTTGCAATAAAGCAATGGAGATATAGTGGAAAGAGGATAGACTAAGGTGTCAATCACAATCAGATTTAAAGATTAGCTCCACTGTGTACTAGTGGTATGATCTCAGTGACCCATACCCATGGCTTCATGGGGAATTCACTGTTACCATTTGACAAAGAAAATGCTAGCCTGGTCTACATATGGTTTCATGTGTATTATTAGCTCCTGCCAGAAATGTACTTAGGAACACAAGAGTCAATTTTGTGGAAGTCTGTCTTTTTTTCCCAGCCACTCTGATAATTGCTCAAAGTTGACACAAGTTTAACAGCATGGACTTTCCCTTTTCCAAAGCTGACTTGCCCTGTCTCTACAGCTGAAAGCCAAGTTTGCCAACGGCAAAGATTAATGCTGAGCCCCTGACCTCACACTGTACCCCGGGGAGGGGCACCAACCAGCCTTCTAGTAGCAGGTTGGTTAAAATGTCCCTTCCATCACTGAGGGAATACGTTTTCTTTTCTTTGTAAACAATTTTTTTCTCACTAGGACAGTCATTCTGGGCCAGCTCCATAATCTGAGGATTTATAGAATGTCTTATTCACCATAACAGCATCTCACATTTCATTGTTTTGCCCAAGGAAATTATTATTTACACACAGGAGTGAGGCTAAAGGTTCTAGTTCATGGGATTTATTATTTCTATTTTGCAATCACCTTTCTCAATTATCCAGAGGAAGCTGGCTTTATAGGGCAGTAGAATGTCAGCTGGGAAAGAACTACTTTTAGAGGTTGGATTAAAAGATAGAAGTGAGATACTGAAAGTGAAAGTCGCTTGGTCGTGTCCGACTCTTTGCGACCCCATGGACTATCCAGTCCTTGGAATTCTCCAGGCCAGAATACCGAAGTGGGTAGCCTTTCCCTTCTCCAGGGGATCTTCCCATCCCAGGGCTCGAACCCAGGTTTCCCACATTGCAGGTGGATTCTTTACCAGCTGAGCCAGAGGGTGGATGCTCTCCTACAGTTTGCAGTATGGGCTCACCTAGTGGCCAATAGGTGATGCTGTTCATCTCATAGTCAGAATACACGGGGCTGGAGACCAAGGGGTTAAGGTGGGAGTTTGCGCATTTCCCTACCCCAAAAAATTTGCAGAATTTTTTCCCCATATTTATGTGTTTTATCTCTGCTGATTTTAAATTGTCAAATTTAAATTTAATTGTCAGGGAAAGAATGCTTTTGTCAGGGAAACATGCAATGGTTCCATTGAATTGGAAGCTGACACTGTCACTGGGCTATTTTGGGCTCCTAATGTCATTGATCAAACATAGAAAGAAAGCAGTGACTGCAGGGGCTAAGGTGATTGATTCTAATATCCAAGGGAAAATTGGGCTGCGGCTACACGGTGGGAAAAAGAGAACACGTCTGGAAACTAGGGGGTTCTCCAGATGCACTATGGTGACCCACCAAAGGTGGGACTGCTAAAGCTTCAGACCCTTTGAGAATAAAGATTTGGTTCATTTTCCACATTATGAACCTTGATCAACTGAGGTAACAGCTGAGAACAGAAGAATATGGAAAGTTAGTGGGATAAAGAAAATATGAAAATCAACTATAGCATTGTTATCATTTATAGAAGTGCCAACTATAGCAGATATTATTTTATTCTTTGCATTTATGTGTATCTTGCTGTGCCATGCTGTGTCAAGTCGCTTCAGTTGTGTCTGATTCTTTGTGACCCCATTGGCTGTAGCTCTCCAGACTCCTCCATCCATGGGATTCTCCAGGCAAGAATACTGGAGTGGGTTGCCATTTCCTTCTTCAGGGGATCTTCCAGACCCAGGGATAGAACCAGAGTCTCCTGCATTGCAGGCAGATTCTTTACCATCTGAGCCACCAGGGGAGCTCCATGTATATTTTAGCATGTATTAACTATTTTACCTCACTCCTTTTCTCTTATTTATTTGTTTTTTTATGGATCATTTGTTGGGATTAACTTTCAGCTCAGTTCAGTTGCTCAGTCGTGTCTGATTCTGTGACCCCATGGACTGCAGCACACCAGACCTCCCTGTCCATCGCCAACTCCTGGAGTTTACTCAAACTCATGTCCATTGAGTTGGTGAGGCCACCCAAACATCTTGCCCTGTGTCAGTCAGCACCTTCTCCTCCTGCTTTCAGTCTTTCCCAGCATTAGGAAAACTCATTTCCAATGAGTCAATTCTTCACATCAGTTGGCCAAAGTATTGGAGTTTCAGCTTCAGCATCAGTCCTTTCAATGAATATTCAGGACTGATTTCCTTTAGGATGGATTAATTTTACAATTTAATAGTTAGGTTAAAAAGTATCCAGATACAATGTTTAAAATTTTATTTTTATTTATTTGTTTATTGGCTGTGTTAGGTCTTTGTTGCTGTGCGTGGGATTTCTCTAGTTGTAGTGACCAGGGGCTCCTTTTCCTTGCAGTGCATGGGCTTCTCATTGCAGCAGCTCGTCTTGTGGAGCACAGGCTTTAAGCACATAAGTTTCAGTAGCTGTGGTGCACGGGCTTGGTTGCTCTGCTGCATGTGGGATCTTCCCAGACCAGAGATCGAACCCTCCTCCCCTGCAGGCAGATTCTTAACCAGTGGGCCACTGGCGAGGTCCTCAGGTGCAATTTTGACTGAACTAAAGCAGAAGTTAACTTCATCCAGAGATGGATATGGTGGCTATTTGTACTATGTCTCCCCCTTTTGAGTGAGAATATCATCCTTTATATAAATGCTTGTTGCATCTTGTTAGAAGGCAGCATGAAGTTGTTACTGTTGTTGTATGAAAATTTACATACGGGTAGAAAGCTTTTATTGGATACTGAGTGAAGTGGTCTATTGCGCATCCTTTTGACTTATCTATTGTCTCCTAGATTTAAGCCCACTATTCTGTGTTCTGTATTGTGATCTGACAAATGACTTTTCCTAGATTTCCTTGCTAGGTGGTTTCCTTTAGTTAGGTTGTGCCACTGGGAGGCACTGGTGGGAAACTGGAAAGAGAAGAGAAGAGAAGGAACTGCTTCCCTGTGTTCAGTTCCCTTTAGTGTTAGCTGAAATTTTGATAATGATGGCATTGCATCTGTAGAATAATTTGGTTGGTATTGCTGTCTTAATAATAGTAAGTCTTCTGATCTATGAATGTAGAATATCTTCCACTTATTTAGACCTTCTTAATTTTCTTTCAACAATGTTTTGTAGTTTTCAGAGAATAGGTTTTGCTCTTTTGTAGAATTTATTACTAAGCATTCTATTCTTTGTGATGCTATCATAAATGAAATTGTTCTTTTATCTTTACTTTTAGAATTGTTCATTTCTCATGTGTAGATATACAACTGATATTTTATGCTGATCTTCTATCATGCAATCTTGCTGAACAAGTTTATTAGTTCTAATAGTTTTTATGTGGATTCCTTATGATTTTCTATATATATAGGATCATGCTGTTAACAAAAAGATATATTTCTGGTTTTCCAGTGTGAATTTTTTTTAATCTTGTTTTCTTGCCTAATTACTCTAGCTGGACTCTCTAGTACAATATTGAATAGAGGAGGTAAAAGTGGATATTGTTCCCCTTTTCCTGATCTTACAAGGAAAACATTCAGTCCTTTACTGCTCATATGATGTTAGCTGTAACTTTTTGCAGTTATAGATATTATTTTCGGACTTCATATATAACTTTTAGTGAAATTAATTTTCAGTCTTTTTTTTCACTGTGAAAATATTATTCATAGACTGACCCATGTAGTAGGTAGCAAAAGATCTATGGAGACTTGTTTCTCTATATACTATCTCACACACTGGAAATTCCCAGAAATAACTTTAAGAAAAGCCAGTTTTCTCAAATTAGACCAATAGGGCTCTTAAAGTAGATGGCTTTTTTTTTCCCTAGAAATTCATAGGGTTATACCTCCATTTCACTCTCAAATTATGGCTAATTAGTAAGTTCAAACCTCCATTTAAATATTATCTTATTCAGTTTACTTGTTCAACCAATACATTTAAGCAAATAAATTCATTTTCTTCAATGGACAAATAGCAGTGTAACAGAGTGTAACAAAATTGAGAGTATTGACGAAACAGTAGGTGAGGGAATCAATCCATGGAGTTTAGGTGGAGCTGAGGTTGGTGGCCTAGGGTAGCATGGAGGAATCGAAGGACTAGAGATCTCTATTAGGTGATAGGCAAAGACTTGACATGGGAAAATCCTATGTCAAAAAAGAGACATAGAGTATAAAATTTGGAAAAATTGGAAGTTGTCATCAAAAAGTGAGATATTAAGGTTTAATTTTTCAGAACTGAAAATTTTTCACATTGGGATCAAGCCCAGGGTCTGACAAGCGCAGTGGATAGTTGAAGTTAAGAGGTTCTCTGTACTTATCCTGTTCCCTGGAACAAGGTCAACTTTCCCTTTGCCATTCTTACTGGTCAACTTCTGCTCAGTCTTCAGGTATCAGGTAGACAGTTCTCTCACAGACACGTTTGTTGAGAAAAAGTGTCTAGAACATGGAAATAAGGCAAAAAGATAATTCCATGTCTTTTCATTATCATACTAAGAAACATCTGATAAGTTTGGCAAAAGATCATCTGACTTAGGGAAATAAAATTTGTTATGATTTTATTTCCCTTTAGAACATCAACTTAGCAGTCTTATTTTAGGATTCCATTCCCCTCCGCCCCCGATTTTGAACTGATTTTGTTAACCTACTCTTTCCCTTTGTTGTTCAGTCGCTAAGTCATGTCTGACTCTGTGACCCCATGGACTGCAGCATGCCAGGGTCCTCTGTCCTCCACTGTCTCCTGGAGTTTGCTCAAATTCATGTCCACTGAATCAGTGATGCTATCTAACCATCTGATTTTCTGCTGCACCCTTCTTTTGCCTTCAATCTTTCTCAGCATCAGGATCTTTTCCAATGAGTTGGCTCTTTGTGTCAGGTGGCCAAAGTATTTTTTCACTGATTTTGAACTGGTTTTGTTAACCTACTCTTTCCCTTACTTGTGAATTAATTCAAATTATGGTACCTAATTTCTAGGTATTTTTAATGAGAATTATATTTTTGGCATTTTGAGAATTATACTTTGAGTCTTTCTCCCTCTTCTTCCAGAGAAGGCCATGGCACCCCACTCCAGTATTCTTGCCTGGAGAATCCCAGGGACGGCAGAGCCTGGTGTGCTGCTGTCTATGGGGTCACACAGAGTTGGACACAACTGAAGCGACTAAGCAGCATGCCCCTTCTTCTATTATCTATCTCTCCTTTGTGTTCTCATGGCATCCTATGCTTACTCCATATATTATTATCTGTCAGTTTCACTCATTTGAAGAATATGTATTAGATTCCTCTCAGCATAAGTGCAGCGATATTGTGGTGAACAAGGCAGATGTGGTCTAGCTCTCATGGACTTTTTCTATTGCACAACCTTCTCCACCTATCAGAGTGAAAGTACCATAAATGTAAAGGCCCATTATTGCATTCTCAGTGTTTAGCATTGTACGGGCCTGTGAATGTCGCCCAATAAATATTTGTTGGGTAGTGCATAGATAAATGTTTAAAAGTGGAAACATGGCATTCATATGCTATTATGTTAGATGTCTCCTTGAACATTAAACTAAGGCAGTGGCAGGTATTAGAGCAGAGAAGCAGAGAACAACTGTCACTGACTTGTGACAACAACCTTAAAACACAGGAGTTATTCACATGATTAGAAGAGGAGAAAGGGCTGAAACTGGCCCTAGGAATTGAATGCAATGGAAGGAAAAGTAGGATCTACTACTAGCTTCTTTCTACTAGTTTTGGGATTTTTTTATTCTTCTTTTCCAGTTGTTTTAGGTGTAACTTTAGGTTGTCTATTCGATGTTTTTCTTGTTTCTTGAGGTAGGATTGTATTGCTATAAACTCCTCTTAGGACTGCTTTTGCTGCATCCAATGGTTTTGAGTTGTCATGTTTTCATTGTCATTTGTTTCTAGAAATTTTTTTTATTTCTCTTTGGTTTCTTCAGTAACCTGTTGGTTATTTAGAAATGTGTTGTTAAATCTCCATGTGTTTGTGTTTCTTACAGTTTTTTCTTGTAATTGATGTCTAGTCTCAGAGCACTGTGGTCAGAGAAGATGATTGATATGATTTCAATTTTCTTAAATTTACTGAGATTTGATTTGTGACCCATACACCCTGGAGAATGTTCCATGTGCACTTGAGAAGAAGGTGTATTCTTCTGCATTTGGATGGAATGTCCTGAAGATATCAATGAGATACATCTCATCTAATATATTATTTAAGACTTGTGTTTCCTTATTCATTTTCTGTTTTGATGATCTGTCCATTGGTGTGAGTGGGGTGTTAAAGTCTCCTACTATTATTGTTTTACTGTCAATTTCTCCTTTTATGTCTGTTAGTGTTTGTCTTACATATTGAGGTGCTCCTATGTTGGGTGCATAAATATTTGCAATTGTTACGTCTTCCTCTTGGATTGATCTCTGATCATTATGTTGTGTCCTTCCTTATCTCTTGTAATCTTGTTTATTTTAAGGTCTATTTTGTCTGATATGAGGATTGCTACTCCAGCTTTCTCTTGCTTCCCATTTGCATGGAATATATTTTTCCATCCTCTCACTTTCAGCCTATATGTGTCTTGAGGTCTGAAGTGGGTTTCTTGTAGAAAGCATATATATGGGTCTTGTTTTTGTATCCATTCAGCCAGTCTATGTCTTTTGGTTGGAGCATTTAATCCATTTACATTTAGAGTAAATGGATTAAATATTTATATATTATATATATATATGTTCCTATTGCCATTTTCTTAATTGTTTGAGGTTGCTTTTGTAGGTCTTTTTTCTTCTCTTATATTTCTTGACTATGTAAGTCCCTTTAACAATTGTTGTAAAGCTGATTTGGTGGTACTGAATTCTCTTAACTTTTGCTTGTCTGAAAAGCTTTTGATTTCTCCATCAATTTTGAATGAGATCCTTGTCAGGTACAGTAATCTTGGTTGTAGATTTTTCTCTTTCAGTCCTTTAAATATATCCTGCCATTTCCTTCTGGCCTGCAGAGTTTCTGCTGAAATATCAGCTGTTAAGCATATGAGGTTTCCCTTGTATGTTACTTGTTGCTTCTTTGCTGCTTTTAATATTCTTTCTTTGTGTTTAGTCTTTGTTTGTTTGATTAGTATGTGTCTTGGCGTGTTTCTCCTTGGGTTTATCCTGCATGAGACTCTCTGTGCCTCTTGGACTTGACTATTTCCTTTCCCATGTTGGGGAAATTTTCAACTATAACCTCTTCAAAAATTTTCTCATATCCTTTCTTTTTCTCTTCTTCTTCTGGGACCCCTATAATTTGAATGTTGGTGCATTTGATATTGTCCCAGAGGTCTTTGAAACTATCCTCAGTTCTCTTCATTCTTTTTGGTTTATTTTGCTCTTCTGAAGTTATTTCCACTATTTTATCTTCCAGCTCACTGATTCATTCTTCTGCTTCAGATTTTCTGCTATTGATTCCTTCTAGAATATTTTTAATTTCAATAATTGTGTTGTTTGTCTCTGCATGTTTATTCTTCAATTCTAGGTCTTTGCTAATTGATTCTTGCATTTTCTCCATTTTGCTTTTGAGGTTTTTGATCATGTTTGCCATCATTACTCTGAATTCTTTTTCAGGTAGTTTGCCTATTTTCTTTTCATGTATTTGGACTTCTGTGTTTCTAGAATGTTCCTTCATTTGTATAGTATTTCTTTGCCTTTTCATTATTTTATTTTTTAACTTGTTGTGTTTGAGGTCTCCTTTTCCCAGGGTTCAAGATTGAATTCTTTCTTCCTTTTGGTTTCCGCCCTCCCAAGGTTGGTCCAGTGGTTTGTGTAAGCTTCTTATAGGGTGAGATTTGTGCTAAGTTTTTGTTTGTTTGTTTTTTCTCTGATGGGTAAGGCTGAGTGAGGTGGTAATCGTATCTGCTGATGATTGGGTTTGTATTTTTGTTCTGTTTGTTGTTTAGAGGAGGTGTTCTGTACAGGGTGGTTGGGTGATGCCAGGCCTTGTATTACAGTGGTTTCATTTGTGTGAGTTCTCACTATTTGATACTCCTAGGGTTAGTTCTCTGATAGTCTAGGGTCTTGCAGTCAGTGCTCTTTCTCCAAAGACTCAGGGCTTGATCTTGAGTTTTGACTGAGTGATGTATGGATGTGAGAGTTGGACTATGAAGAAAGCTGAGCACCAAAGAATTGATGCTTTTGAACTGTGGTGTTGGAGAAGACTCTTGAGAGTCCCTTGAACTGCAAGGAGATCCAACCAGTACAGTCCATCCTAAAGGAGATCAGTCCTGGGTGTTCATTGGGAGGACTGATACTGAAGCTGAAACTCCAATACTTTGGCCACCTCATGTGAAGAGCTGACTCATTGGAAAAGACCCTAATGCTGGGAAGGATTGGGGGCAGGAGAAGAGGACAACAGAGAATGAGATGGCTGGATGGCATCACTGACTCGATGAACATGAGTTTGAGTAGACTCAGGGAGTTGGTGATGAACAGGGAGGCCTGGTGAGCTGTGATTCATAGGGTTGCAAAGAGTCGGAAATGACTGAGTGACTGAACTGAACTGATATATTCTTTTCTGCTGGTCAGTATTCCTGTTCGCTCTTAGCTGGTTTTCTGCATGCACTCTGTGTCTGAAGGTGTATTCCTGATGTATCCATGGAGAAAGATATATTCCATGTCCACTATTCCTCTGCCATCTTGTTCCTCTAGCACTCTGTTCTAATATGACATATTTATTCATACATGTTGTGATGTTCAGCCAGCTGTCTATTATATCTTTCCGGCACCATTTGCCATGCTGAAGTTTATTTAAATCTTGGTATGGGCTGGCTTACTCTCTTCATGTCTTGCTGGGCTCCATGTCATATTCTGTAAAGCCCTTTTTTCTGTCTTTGCGTCTAACATATTATTTCATAATTAGAGCTGCTAAATACAATTGTCTCACATTTCTTTGTAAGGTCTAGGTATGCTTTCTTTCTTTCTTTTTTTTTTTTTTGAGAGTGGATAATCGATTGTTAAAGCATTTCCCCAGTGATGAAAAACTAATCTTATTATATGTTGTTGTTTAGTCACTTAACAGTGTCCAACTCTTTGCAACCCTATGGACTGTAGCAGCCAAGTTCCTCTGTACATGGTATTCTCCAGGCAAGAATTCTGGGGTACGCTGCCTTTTCCTTCTCCACATTTACTTTTAATCTACATGTGTTTTATATTTAAAGAGGGCTTTTTTTGGTGGGCAACATGTAATTGGGTCTTGTTTCTTAACCTATTTCAATAATCTGTCTGTAAGTTGATGCATTTAGACCATTAATGTTCAAAGTAGTTATTGATGTAGTTGGATTAATATCTACTGTATTTATCACTATTTATTATTTGTTGCCCTTGGTCTTGGGTCTATTTTTTTGTTTTTTTGGTTGTTATTGTCTTCCACTCTTTTTCTGCCTTTTGTTTTTTTAACTGAGCATTTTGTATGATTCCACTTTCTCTCCTTTCTTAGCACAGCGGTTATACTTTTCTTTCGTTTTTTAGTGCTTGTCCTAGAGTTTGCAATACACATTAACAATTAATCCAAGTCTACCTTCAAAAAACACTATATTGCTTCATGTGCCTTCACATGCAAATGCCTCAAAATGACAAAATAATTCCAATTCCTCCTATCTCGTGTGTCACTGTTGTCATTTATTTCACTTACACATAAACCTACATAAGCATATTGATAAGTACATATTATATATGTATACATAAGTATCTATAATCAAATACATTATTATTGTTATTGTTTTGAACAAACTTATCTGTAAAATCAATTAAGAATAAGAAAAATAAGGGTTTCCCTGGTGGGTCAGTTGTAAAGAATCTGCCTGCCAATGCAGGAAACATGGGTTTGCTCCCTGATCCAGGAAGATCCCACGTGCTGTGGAGCAACTAGGTCTGTGTGCCACAGCTCTTGAACCTGTGCTCTAGAGCCCAGGAACTGCAACTACTGAATTCTGTGTACCACAACGACTGAAGCCCACGTGCCCTAGACCCCATGCTCTGCAACAAGAGAAACCACCACAGTGAGAAGCCTGTGCACTGCAGCTAGAGAGTAGCCCCCATTCACCACAACTAAAGTAAGTTCATACAGCAACGAAGACCCAGCACAACAGGAAAAAAAAAAAAAGAAAAATAGAAATTTTATTTTAGCTTCACTATTCCTTCTCCAACACTCCTTCTTTATTTTTGTAGATCTGAGTTTCTGGCTTAAATTATTTTCCTTCTCTCTAAATAGTTTCTTTTAACATTTCTTTCAAGGTAGGTGTACTAGTAACAAATTCTTTCAGTGCTTATTTGTATGAGGGTTTATTTATTTCTCCTCCACTTTTGGAGGATAATTTTATAGGACACAGAATTTTAGGCTGGCATTTTTTTTCCTCTCAACACTGTAAGTATTTCCTTTTACTCTCTTCTTGCTTGCATGGTTTCTAAGGAAAAGTTGGGTGTAATTTTTATCTTTGTTTCTCTATAGTTGTTTTTTCTCTCTGGCATCTTTGAGGATTTTTTGTCTTTGATTTTTGTAGTTTGAAAATTATATTGCTCAGTGTAGCCTTTTTATTTGTTTCTGGTTTTCTTTTTCTTTTTTTGGCATTTATCCTGTCTAGTGTCCTCTGATCTTTCTGCATCTATGATTTGGTGTCTAACATTAATTTGGGAGAAATTCTCAGACATCATTGTTTCAGATATTTCTTCTGTTCCTTTCTGTCTTCTCCTTCTGGCATTTCCATTACTCATACCATTTGTAATTGTTCTGCAGTTTTTGGATATTCTGTTCTGTGTCTTCCTCAAGTCCTTTTCCTTTGTTTCTTAGTTTGGGTTGTTTCTCCTGAGATATTCTTAGGCTCATAAATCCTTTCTTGGCCATGTCCTGTCTACTGAGAAGCCCATCAAAGGCATTCTTCATTTCTGTTACTGTGTTTTGGATCTCTTGCATTTCTTTTTGTTTTTCCCTTAGAGAGTCCATCTCTCAACTTACATTATCCATCTGTTCTTGCATACTGTCAACTTTGTCTATTAGATACATAAATGTTTTAAATTCCTAGCCTGATAACTCCAGTATCCCTGCCATATATGAGTCTGGTTCTGAGGCTTGCTTTACCTCTTCAGACTGTGTTTTTTTGCCACTAAGTATGCCTCATAATTTTTCTTGATAAAAATAAAAGTTCCTGGTAAAAGGAACTGCTGTAAATAGCACTATGGTAATGTGGTAGCGAGGGGTAGGGGAGAGGAAGCATTCTGTACCTATGGTTTGGAATCATTCTTTTAGTGAGCCTATGCCTCTGGACTGTAAACTTCTCAAGTTCATCTCAGGGCTTTTTTTCCCCCCTCCTCTAAGTGAAACAGGATGGCTAGAGTAGGCTGGAACTGGGTATTTTCCTTTCTCCAAGTAGGTTAGGCTCTGGTTAAATAGTTTCTTCTGAGGACTGACTTTGTTCAGAATGGAATGATCTAGCATATTTCAAGGTGGTTCCTTTTCGCTTACCCCTGCTGGAAGCATAAGAGAATTTTTCTCCAATATTAATTGTGAGAATGGGTAGAACTCCAGGAAGTGAAACTTACAAAATTGTAGGGATTCCACAATGACAGTTTCCCCTTGAGCTTTTAGCTATCAAACTTTTGCACACTGAGCTGCCAGCACTGGTTCCTATAGATGTTTCTGTTCTAGTAATTTGTGATTCCTTGTATTCACCTGTCTGTCTCTCTAATCTCAGAGGGATAGTGTTTTGTCCTGTGCCCTCATTTCTCTTATGGAGCTAGAAAGAATTGTTGATTTTTTCCTTCCCCCCACCTCCCCAGCTTATTACTTGCTTGGATGAAGTAGCAACGTCTAAGCTCCTTACATCTAGGGCCCAGACATCTTCTAGATTTTTAATCATAGCTCCTAGTTAAATTATTTGGTTTCTAAAAGAATAAATTTTAATCTCTTTTCTAAATGATATACTTTGAATATGTGAAGAAGGATATTGTATCATTTCTAAGTTTCCCTGAGCTAACATTTTCCTTTCATTGTCTTATATCCCCTTTTTCTCGTCCCTTTTCTTTCTTCTCCATTTTTTTGTAAAAACTCCCTTGTCAAATATTTCTTAAACCTCTACCTGTTATACTTTCCATGAAGCACTGAGGATATCCTTTTTACTTTCCTCAGAAAGATCACATACTGATAGGAAAAAAGGCACATACAATTTTATTTCTTAAAATGAATAGAAGAATTCAAGGATATTATGAATACTATTGAAGCATGCTTCCTCCTGTGCTTTGATTTTGATCAGCATCACTTTCCTGGTCATTTTCCTTTAGATAAATTGTAACATCCTAACATTCTCCCTTAACTCCCGGTCTGGCTGTGGTCAGATCCAGAAAGTTCTCTTCTCTCTCATCTTTAAGGCTGAATGTCTTCTGAGTGGATTGAAGGTTATTTATGTTAGATAAGTCACGACTAGAAGAGTGCATTTGAATGGCTCATGCCATGTGTAAAAGCTAGACCAGTCTAATATGTATTTTCTAACAAATATTTACTGTACTGCTAAATGTCAAAATGTAGTCAGGCTCACACAGGGTGGCAAAGCCGTTTGGAACTCTGACAATCTTTGATGGAAGGTGAATGAAACTTTGTTTGCTCTGATGCAGGTGTAGACCCTAGTAACCATAAGGGCTCACACTGAGTAAAGTCCCCCAGAAGTTGTCACAGGCAGCAGTATTTTATGAACCCAGAATTTCATGGTGTAGAGAGCCCATGATTTACATTGGTCAACCGTGACTCATTGGTGGTAGATGGACGAAGAATAAAACAATACTGCTTAGTGGGTCACCATAGTTACTAGTAAAAATGAACACGTTTAGAGATTATTTTTTCAACTTCAGGATACTTTCAAGGTGGCTTTGAATGGCTTGATGAAGAATCCTAAAAAAATTAAATTGACGGCTTAGAATTCAAAATGAAAAATAAAGTTGGTTCTAGAAAGAGAGCATAAAACTTCTTAGAAAGGAAGTTTTGCCTTTTCTATACAGATTTGCAACTGAAAATCTGTGTTTGGATTCCAGTGACCCTGAACAATGAGGGTGGAAGTGGGCCTTTATTTATTTCACATTGCCTTTCAGATTTCTGTTTAAATTCCCTGTGATGAGTGACTTTTGTCATTTCTGATGGTAAAACGATGCTTAAAGATGAAAACCAGGCCTTGACTTAGAAAGCCTGTGACATACCCAGGAGCTGATTCTGTACAAAGATTTGAAAACACGAGGGATTGGGGAGCTTGTAAAGAAGAATTCCCAGCTCATGGGAGCTTAGCAGAAAAAAGCAAGCCCACCATATGGTTATGCCCAAGCACAGCGGCTTTTACTCCTTGCACGTGAAGTTATTGGAAACCATAACATTCCAGCATATATTAGTAGAAGTTCAATCTCACCACGCTAAGAAGTGATACAACTCAGAGGTTGAAAAGGAAGTTCTTTGCGCCCTTACGCATACTGCTGACAATCTCAAATCTAAGAGGGAGCTTGCTGAGTTAGATGTCAGCACACAGTACTCAAATCAAATATAACTCTGAGCTGTAGTGTGAGGATAAACAACTAGACCTCCTCCTGGAGAGATTCCTTATTCCCAAAAGAGAGCAGAAAAACTGGAAAGAATGGCTCTTGGTCCTTCAAATGTCCCAAGAATGAAAGAGAAATCCTGGTCTTAAATAAAATAACTTTAAAAATGAAAAAAATTAAAAAAGGCATGTCTTGTGGCATATTGTAGAGTCCCTTCATATCTCCTTCCCCAGATTAGATCAATCCTTTGTCTCCTCTGAGAGCCCAAGACTCACTTTGGGGTGATGCTAGTGAATATAAAGCATCACTATCTTAAGCCCGCGTTCTCTGCTTTTATGTCTCATAGCCTGTCACAAGGAAGCTTCCTGGACATTTTACACTTTTTTAAAAACTTCAATAAAAATGAAGATTTTCCTTTTAGGTCACCATTTCTTCTGGCAGACTGAGTCTAAAGTGCACTTTATTTCCCTTTAATTTAACAGCTCCAGCAGCTTTTCCAGTTAAATCGACTGTTCATTATTGAGCCCCATTTATGAAGGGGCTGTGCAGTGCAGTTTAATGAATCCTTGGCACAAAGCTCCCTTTCAGAACTGGGAAAGAATAGGGGCTGTTCAGACCCTGTAGGGCTGTATGTCAAAGCCAGCCCATAATGCCTGTCAGCCAAGGGCAGAAATTCCCACTGATATAAGAATGTGCAAGAAATCAACTTTCACCACCGACGAGCAGATTAAGACACGATCAGGAAATGAGACTGTAGGTTGAGAACAGTGACACCTGTTTGAACAGAGCATTTTCCCATCCCTTGATCACTGTGGCTGGGTGGGGGCTGGTAGAAGCAGCAGCACAGCCAAGTCCTCATAGCTTTCCAGGGTCTTCTGAGAGAGGGAGGAAAGATCAGAAGACCACTGGGGGTGGGGCCACCCTTGCCAGGTTCTGTGCTAAGCGCACTCATGCTCCTTTTTCTACTTGAATCATGGTAACAAGCCTATGACGGTTACTTACGTGTGCCAGGGGAGGAAACTCATACTCACCTGATTTCATTTCTGGCTCAAGGTTACACTGTTAAGGGGTCAGTCATGAAATGGCCATGATGGGGTAGATCACAGGCCTGTCTGGCTCCCAGTTGTTTGTCTTTTCTAGGGCTCTGAAGTGAGGTTTATCAATACATTTGGTCCCTTGGAAATACCCAGTTTCTAGCCTCTGCTGCTGCTGCTGCTGCTGCTGCGTCTCTTCAGTCGTGTCCGACTCTGTGCGACCCCATAGATGGCAGCCCACCAGGCTCCTCCATCCCTGGGATTCTCCAGGCAAGAATACTGGATTGGGTTGCCATTTCCTTCTCCCTCTAGCAACTAGGATACTTAAAATTTTAAAAATTGCATGAGATATATATTGGGTACCTCCTATGTGGTGGACATATCTGACCTACACTGGGGATTCAGGGAGATGAGACACGTCATGAAGGTATTAGTAGGATATTTACAGGCATGTTTTTAGTGCTAGACAGGCCTGGGTTTGAATCCCAGCTCTGACCATATATTGCGTTGGCCAAAAAGTTTGTTTGGTTTTTTCCTCCATAACATCTTACAGAGAAATCCGAATGAACTTTCTGGCCAACCCAATAACTTTCACAACTTTCAGACCTTGGAAAACCCTGGGAAAGTCATTAAGTTTTAGCCGTGCTGCTCTTTTCTCAGGTTCCCATCCCAGCCACACAGTGATCAAGGGATGATGGCTCTGGACACTCTGGTACTGCTAACTGCTCTCTGAAGGGTAATGTGGGCCAGAGGATTTCTGTAGAAAGGAGTCCTCGATGATGTGTGTTTCATGAACCTCATATGCGCCCTGCGTTCTCAAGAGGGTACCTGGGTTGGTTTGCATCCAGTATCATGGCTCAAATCAAGCCTGCTGAAGTATAATTTTTAAAAAGATATAATCACTACATATATAGAATGAACCACAGGTAAGAGATTCTGTTTAACTCATGAATTACTGAGGGAACCATTAAGATGTTGCGATTGGTTCAAAGAACATTAAGAATGCCAGGTATATATTATACAATGTTAAGATAAATTTATTGGGTTACATAAAAAAACAGGATTGTAAATCTTTGTGGTTATCTGTTCCATGGACAGAAATTATTTGCATATCTATGAGACAAAACCCTACCAGGTAATAAGCAATGTCACTAAATCAGAGACCTTCAATCAATAGCACATTGTGGGAGAAATTAGATTCATATCTCTAGATAATCTCTGGGTGGTCTTTGTTCCTGTATAACACTAAAAGAATGTGGGACCTACCTTTCTGCCTTATTTCTAAGTTTCAGACAATTTTTCTGAAAAGCCCTGTATTTTATAGACAAATAAATTTGGACTATCTAGCTTCCCCTATGGGAAAAATTTGCTTGCAATTCAGGAGACTTGGGTTTGATCTCTGGTTCAGAAAGATCCCCTGGAGAAGAGAATGGCAACTCATGCCAGTATTCTTGCCTGGGAAATCCCATGGACAGAGGAGCCTGGCGGGCTACAGTCCATGGGGTCACAAAAGAGTTGAACATGACTTAGTGACTAAACAGCAGCAAGAGAAAGGAAATTATTTGCTCACATGATAGTGCGTCAGTGGCAAAGTCAGAACTAAAACTCTGGTCTCCTATCTCCCTAAAAGTGTTTGCTTCATTTTACTGCTGTGGAACCACATAGCAATCCTGCTTTCTCCACTACAGACTAGAAGCTGGGGAGAACTTGCACTCGTCTGATTGCAAAAAAATAAAGGGGCATTGTGTTTTCTGGGACAGTTTTTAAATTAAGATCCATTAGATGTGAGAACAAGAAATATATGCTAATTGACATGTTACTGAGGTAAATATTAGGAAGTTAACCTTGAGTTTACTTCTTACTAATGGCACAGAGGCAGCTTGGTTCCTTGGATAGGGATCCCTGCAAACAGATCCTGAGGTGGAGAATTGTGGGTGGAAGGCTGATTGAGGAGAACTCCTGGGAGATAATATCTGTAGAAAAGTGAAGAGTCATGATTGAGCCAGAGGAGAAGCCATTGCTCTCAGCTGATCTTACAGAAAGCTCTGGAGCTGGGATGGCCTTCCAGACTTGACTCACATTGAAGCAAGGCAGATTCTGGCTTTTGTATCCTTCCATCAAGCAGTCATTGGTCTCCAGTGCACTTAAGAGAGGACATGACCTTGGGCAAGGCAGTGATTTTCAGCTGTGGGCAATGCTTGGTGAGGGGTCCATCTGTCAGTCTTCAGCAGACAGATTCAGCAGCTGAGGGATGGGTTCATCAATCCCCAGAGGAGAACTGGGCAGAGCACTGTAGTATCCGCTGTGTCAGTCTTCTGCTACAAGATTAACTGTAATAAATTTCAATCCAAGGGCCAACAGTGACAGATGAGCAGTTTCAGAAGCACTTGTTCAGAAGGGTTCTAGGCTCTACTGGGCTCAGTGAAAAGTGTGAGGATTGGTTAGTGATGTCTGTAGGACAGTGGGATGTGATGCTACGTTTCTGTTTGGTTTTAATGGTGGTGTAGGGTGACCACAACACACAGTTTGCTGAGATCACCCTGGTTTATGCTTACAGGGTAATTTTTTTTTTTTTTCCTGGCCATCCCCTTGCGGCTTGTGGGATCTTAGTTACCCAACCAGGGAGCAAACCCAGGCCCCACAGCAGTGAAAGCACTGAATCTTAACCGCTAGACCACCAGGGAATTCTCATTTCAGGGTAATTATTAATAAATGTTACCTTCTCAAAAACACCCTCTTTTGCAAGATTGATTTTGTGATTATCCTAAGAGAGAGATTCTTCTCAATCTTGCTTTTCTTGCCCCTCTCTTCTGCAAAGTATTCCTTTCTCTCTGGACTCTATTTGGGACAAACGGCCTTATATCTTCAGTGCACTGAGGGTTTCAGAGAAGATTGGCAGAAAGAGTGTTCTTTAGCAACTTCTGTTTCTAGCTTAGCAACACAAATCTCTCTTAAAGCAGGTGCAAACATCCCTGGAAACCTTCTTAGAATTGGGCAAGGAGGAGGTGGAGATGTGGGGCAGAAATTATTCTGGCAAAGTTAAAGAAGAATTTTGCAGATATAGCCACCGTCTGGCCTGGCTCAAGGCATGTTGACCCTATGTTTAAAATCAGGAGATTTTTAAGTCTGGAGAGGAATGTAGAAATCATCTCTCCATTTTAAAGAAGGGCCACAAGCAAAGACTATATCCCAGGTACTTGTAGAGCAGAGGTCAGGACTCCAGTTCCTTAAGCCTCCCAGGCTAGTACTGCTCCCACTGAACCAAATTCTATTCTCCAAGGAGAAAATAGGAGGATCTGTGGCAGTGACAGCGACATGGAGGCAGCAATTTGGCCTTGGATAAAAGAGAAGGATTGCTCTCAGACCTGAGATGACTTGCCAGAGGGGTTGACGAGAAAATTGCTATACGCAAGAGCATAGGCATTATTTTTTCCTGTGTAAACAGAACATGACATCATGTTGGGGGCCAGAGTTTTCTCGGGTGCCAGGAAAGTGACAAATGCTAAAAACTGCTACCAGGAGCAAGGCAGTGTGCCATACACTGTGGAATACAAAGATAAGTAAGCTCTTCTGCTCAGAAATTTCCAATGGGCCTCTGCATTTTCCTGAGATCACCTCTAAGCTCTTTTATCATTGATTTTGAGGCACCTTTTCCAATTTCATCTCCCTCTACTCCCTGCCTCACACCCCACATTTCAGCCGTATAGTGCTGTTTAAATTACCCTGACGCTACCCTGAAGTTTTATACCTCCATGTCCTGGCTCATGAAGACTTCTCCGTAGGATGCCTCACCTCTTTTTGAAAAAAATATGTCAAAATTCTCCTTAAACTTTAAGGTCCAACTCATCTTCTCTATGAAGCCTTCTCCAAACTCGCCATACACAGTAAATCATCCCTCCAGTGATGCTCTGCTTGGGCCTCTGTTCAGATACTGTCCCAAGGACAGGAGCATGACTGTGCCCAGAACATAGTCCCTAGGATACAGCAGGTGCTCCCCAAATGTCTGCCTATTGAATAAATAAATGACATGACCATCAGCCTCAAATAGATCCTTGGGGGAATTCCCTAGTGGTCCAGTGGCTAAGACTCTGAGTTCCCAATACAGAGGGCTCAAGTTTGATCCTTGGTCAGGGAACTAGATCCCACATGTTTGCATGCCATAACTAAAGATTCCGCATGTCACAACTCGGTGCAGGCAAATAAATAAATATTAAAAACAAAAAGCTAAGAGATCCTTAGGAATTTATCTGTCTTCTCAGGACCAGGACTTCAGTGTGTATCCCTGGTGTTTAGGATGCTGCCTGGCACATAGTAGACCCCAGCAGATATTTATCAGTGACAGAGACACGAAGTACACAAATAGCTGATACAAGGAAGACTGAGTTTGAGGATAGGTAATTTAGATTTGAAGCTAAATATTGTCAGCACCAGCTGTTGGACCTTCTGCAAGCTGCCTAAGTTTTGTGAGTTTAGGTGTCTTCAGTAAAAGGGGGATGATATTAAGTAGCTGACAGTGTTTCTGTGAGGATTAAACGAATAATATGTGAAGGTGCCTAGAGCTGCTTCCAGTGTAGTTGGAGCTCAATAAATGCTTGTTGAGAGGACGGACAGATGAGTAAAGATGTGCCATAGAAGAGATAAAGTAACGGAAGCACTAGGAGGGAAGACGCAACAGCCTTGAGTCGGTAACAGACACTTGGGTGGGCTTTTTGAGAGAGGTTGACATGGACAGAGGAGCCTGGCAGGCTACAGTCTATGGGGTCACAAAGAGTCAGACACGACTTAGCAACTAAACAGCAACAACAAAAATCATTGAATGTAGATTTTGAAAGCATACTAGCATCTTCAGAAGGTCCAATGGAGTTCTTGATACCCTAGTTCTACCTAATAGAAATCTATTCAGATTGATTTTCTGCTGTCCTAAGGGCTACGGCCAACAAAAGTCACTTTAATGGCAACGAGAGACAGAGCAAGTATAAGATAGCAAAACTTTAGCCCTAGGCAGGGGAGTCTAAATTTAGATTCTCTTTTCATAAAAGTGATCTTGACGGGTTAGGGGAGGGGGGTTGAAAGAGAAATGTGGTGTCCTAAGACTCCAAATCTCCCTCGTAATTCATTTCCTCCTCGATGCAGTCAGGAAGTGCTTTCCGGAAAGAACAGGCAGGTTTAATGCAATTATGCGGTGTTGGCCCTCCCCAGCGCGGCCATGTGCTCGGCAACTCCAGCTGGCCTCACACAAGAGAAAGCAAACTTCAGCTGCCCCTGGGGCCATTGTTTTAGCATTGCGCAGAGAAGTGTTCCAGCGGCTGATCGGAGCTGCTTAAGCTGTCTAATTGAATGAATTCAACCTCATATAATAGGATCTAGGTCTTTAAGCATTTCTGTCTGGCACAGCGGATATTGCACAGGGGGCTGCTCAAGTTACCCGGCTTCGCTGAAGCCCTAGTCTCCCTGGTGTCCGCACTTGTCACATTTTGGTGTAAACCTCCCTGGACGCGCGGCGCAGCCTTCTGCTGTGTTCTGATAGAATTGCTCCGTATTGATTCAACTTAAGTCTACTGTCTCCAAGAGGAGTGAGATAATCAGGTATTTGTGTGGAATCTGAACAAAAGCAGATTCCACATGGAGGGCCTGGTATAATTTTCCTCATTTCCAGGGAAAGGAAAGGGCACAATGGCTCTTTGAAAATCAAGCCCTCCAGTTCTGTCCCGGACTCCTCTGTGTGGACCCGCGGCAGACTGGCCACGAGACTGAGCAGACCCTGAATGAACTGTAATGAAAGAGGAGGCAGGTTCATCTTCAGCCTTGCACTATGCCGATCTATCCTTATTACTCACACCGGAGTGAGATTTCTTTCTTTTTTTTACGTATAATTTGCAAACGCAGACATAACAGATCTAAAGCGTACAGTTCCATGAGTTTTGACAAACATGCACATCCATGTAAACAATAGCTCAATGAAGAGATACGTCTCTGTCACCACAGAGAGAGCCCTTGTGCTTCCCTGCAGGCAGCCCCTTCCCCACAGGCAGCCACTGTTCTGATTTCCAGCACGGTAGTTTTCCTGTTCTAGAATTGCATATAAATGGAATCATACTGTATGCACTGTTTTATAGCTGACTTATTGGACCCAGTAACAGTGTTTTTGAGATTCATCCATCTTGTACTGCTTTGCGCTCAGTTGCTCAGTTATGTCTGACTCTTTGTGACTCCATGGACTGTAGCCATGGGATTCCTCCCTGTCCATGGGATTTTCCAGACAAGAATACTGGAACAGGTTGCCATTTTCTCCTCCAGGGGATCTTCCTGATCCAGGGATCCAACCTGTGACTCTTAAATCTTCTGCATTGGCAAGCAGATTCTTCACCATTACTACCACCTGGGTATTCTTTCATCTGTTTTATTGCATCAGTACTTCATAATTTTTTTAATTAAACTTTTTACTTATTCATAGCAGCACTACTTACAATAGCCAAGACATGGAAACAACCTAAATGAACAGATGAATGGATAAAGAAGATGTAGGATATATACAATGAAATAATACTCAGTCATTAAAAGGAAAGAAATAATGCCATTTACAGCAACATGAATGGACCTAGAGATTGTTATATAAAGTGAGGTAAGTCAGACAGAGGAAAACTAATATCATAGGATGTCACTTATATGTGGAATGTAAAAACAATGATATGAAATGTAAAAAAATGAAATGAACTTATTTACAAAGCAGTAATAGACTCAGGCTTACAAAACAAACTTATGGTTACCAAAGGAGATGGCAATGTGTGGAGGGAGATAAATTAGGAGTTTGGGATTAACAGATACACAATGCTATATGTAAAAGAGGTAAACGACAAAGATGTACTGCTGTACAGCACAGGAAACTATACTCGATGTCTTATAAAAACCTAAATGGAAAAGAATCTGAAAAAGAATATATATGTTAACTGAATCACTTTGGTGTACTTTTGAAACTAATACAACATTGTGAATTAACTATACTTCAACAGAACAAGAAACAAGAAAGTTAAAATTTTTTCTTCACTGCATTCAAGTGTAGTTACTGTACAATATTACATTAACTTACTTACAGGTGTACAATACAGTGATTCCCAATTTTTAAAGGTTATATTCCATTTATGGTTATTATAAAATATTGGTTATATTCCCTATGTTGTGAAATATATATAATTTATTACTATATAGTATTCCATTGCATATGTATATACATATATATATTCCATATACAATAGACAACTGCCCCTATATATAATTAAAATATATACACTATATATAAATAAATATATATAAAATATATACACTATGCTATATATGTATAAAATACTTTCTCTTAAATAAAGAACTAGCCATTCTGGTGCATACAGTCCTCCATCCATCCTCCCCAGCTTATATAATGATGCCAAAACTTTTTAGGATGGCATTCAGGTCTCTCTCCTCTGACCTCAGCCTCATTTCCTGCTGCTCCCACCCGTGCAAACCATATTCTGTGTACACATTTCATTGTTGTGCTAATACATTCTGTCTCCTACCTCTATGTATTCTGACCTGGCTGTGTCCTCACCTGAAGTGTTCTTTGCTCCCTTTCCCTCATGGCAGTTTCCATCCCAGACTTCAAGCCTGTGTGAAGCCTTCCCTCACCTCCTAGCCAGTTACTCCTCTGACCTCTCTGTGACCACAACCCCTTATACATCCCACAATTACAGACTGGATGTGTGGGTCCTCGAGAGTGGGACAGTGCATAATTTTCTTCGCAGTCCTGGGACAGAACAGTGCTGTGTTCTGTGAAGAGAGGATTTTGGAATAGCAAATTGATACTTTTGTTGTCTGGATAAGGAATCAGATTGTTTGGCTTAAAGCAGGACAACTGTAACAGCCCATGCGTCAGGGTCTCTTCCCAGTCTATGAAACTGGCTGGAAGAGCAGGCAACAAAGGTGAACCACCCCACCACCAGCTCTGTCACTTCAGAGGGCTAGTGCCCATCTCTCGATCGCCTCGTGGGCTCCTTCTCAAACTCTTGGCACTGGAGAACTTCTCAGTGGGAACTCAGCACACAGGCATGTCACTAATTGTTGCGTGTTTGAGATATAATTCATATACAGTAAAAATTCACTCTTTTAAAATATTTATTAATGTCTGTATTTATTTGGCTATGTTGGATCTTAGTTGTGGCACACGAGATCACTGTCGCATCTTGCAGGATCTTCCGGTGCAGTGCATGGACTCTCTAGATGTGGTTCTTGGGCTCCAGAGGGCATGGGCTCAGTAGTTGCAGCATATGAGCTTAGTTGCTCGGAAGCACGTGGGATCCTAGTTCCCCGACCAGGGATCAAACCCATGTCCCCACCATTGTGAAGCAGATTCTTAACCACTGGACCACCAGGGAAGTTCCAAAGTTCACCCTTTTAAAATGTGCAGATCAGTGATTTTCAGTATATTCACAAAGTTGTGTTAACTATCACCACCATCTAATTCCGGAGCATTTTTATCACCTTAAAAAGAAACATCACCCCTACTAATACAGATCACCAACTTTAGGCAAATGAAATTTAAATGTTAAAAAATCAATCATGGATTATAACAAGAGAATACACTTTTTAAAAAGTAATAAAAATACTTCATAATAATATGCAGTTTTTAGCAAGATGACTATCCAGATCAGTAACATATTGCTTCAACTTCTACTCCTAGGCAATTTTTCTTATTCTTTATTTATAGTAAATTAAAAGTTCTTATTCCTGTTGCCAAAACTTGGCCTTTGTTTACTGGTGCTGAATAGAAATGCAGAGACAGAATTTTGGATGAAGTAGAAACGCGAAGCTTTTATTGCTTTGCCAGGCAAAAGGGGGCGCAGAGGACGAATGCCCTTCAGGACTGTGACCCACCCTGAAGGGGGTAGTGAGTAGTCTCATAGTGATCAAGGAGCAGGGCGTGATCAGCTCGTGGATATTCTTCTGATTGGTTAGTGGTGAGATAAGTGGCAGTCAGCATCATCAACGTTCTGGTTCCAACCAGCCTGGGGCCTACATGCTTGTGGGCCCCATAAGTTAACTTCTTCCAGCTGGTGGGAGTGTCTACATACAAACCAGCTAGAAAGATATAACTCAGAATATTACCTATAGTCTTTGAGGAAGAACTAAAGGTCTTTGACATTGTTTAATGGCTAAAATATTACTATTTTATCTTGCCTGACTGTTTTCCTTTCTTCTTTCATTTTCTTGCTTCTCTGATTAAATTTATTCTTTGACTAAAATTTTTCTACAGACAAAAGGCAGGAGGAGGAGAAGGGTGGGAGTATATTTTGGGAAGGCCTCAGAGGGTCTAGCCTGGTTACAACTCCCAGTTGTAGGTTGTTGGAAATGACGGGAAATGTTTGGTGGTTTTCTTAGACAATTCTGGATATTTGGATCAAATGAGGCATCTTGTCCTTTTTAAAACCAAAGCCATCCTCCCCCCTTTTTCTTATAGCAGAACACTGATCTGTTTAGGTGTTGAGCAAAGAGCCCTCCATCTCAGGAAGTGTAGATGTCTATGTGATCCGGGGGTAAGTTATGATTGTCCTAAAGAAATTATTGTAATATCCTTCCCTGTGGTTACTGAGTCATATAAGGGTAAGCATGTAATCTAGTTTTGGGTAGTGAGATGTTTTTCTGGGGAGGGAAACGCATTATTTAGTCACTCAGTCATGTCCGACTCTGCGACCGCATGGACTGCAGCATCCCAGGCTTCCCTGTCCTTCACTATCTCCCTGAGTTTGCTCAAACTCATGTCCATTGAATCAATGATCCCATCCAACCACCTTGTCCTCTGTTGTCCCCTTCTCTTACTCTCAATCTTTCTAGCATCAGGATCTTTTCCAATGAATTGGCTCTTCACATCAGGTGGCCAAAGTATTGGAGCTTGAGCTTAGGCCTCAGTCCTTACAATGAATATTCAAGGTTAATTTCCTTTAGGATTGACTGATATGATCTCCTTGCTGTCCAAGGGACTTGCAAGAGTTTTCTCCAGCACCACAATTCGAAAGCATCATTCTTCAGTGCTCAGCTTTCTTTATGGTACAACTCTCACATCCCTACATGACTACTGGAATAACCATAGCTTTGACTAGATAGACCATCCTTTCTGTTTAAAATCATAAAGCTCCTGAGAAAAAGGACCTTTGTCTTTTTGGAATAGGGGTTTGATGTCTGGAAATGGAAAGTCATCTTACAACTGTGAGGCACCCACATAAGAATGAAAACAAACACACTAAAGAAGATGGAGCAGGAAAAAAAAGAGTTTGGTCTCATGATGGTAGCGGTGTGCAGCTGAACCAATGCCAGGATTTGTTCACATTAGGATCCCTTTCTTAATCTATCTATCTATTTAGTTTTCTATGACCACCAGTCCACCTATGTGGAGTGCATGCATGCATGCCTGCTCAGTCATGTCTGACTCTTTGAGACCCCATAGACTGTAGCCTGCTAGGCTCCTCTGTCCATGGGATTTTCCAGGCAAGAATACTGGAGTAGGTTGCCATTTCCTTCTTCAAGAGATCCTCCCAACCCAGAGATCGAACCTGTGTCTCTTGCATCTCCTGCATTGGCAGGCAGGTTTTGTTTTGTTATTTTTTTAAATCAGCTAAGCTATTAAAGAAGTCCTAGTCCAACTATAAAGACCAAGAAATTATAAACATATTTCTAAAACAGCATCCCCTGAGATGTTGCTTTTTAAAAGCATAATATGCTTGAATATTTTCATTTGAGAGGTAGGGATGAATGGATTTCTAATTCCAGTTTTGGCTGCATTTGGATCTAGAAAGTACTTTTTTTTAATGTTCCATTGCAATATGTTGATATAGTTTTGAAATACTTCTCAATAATGTCTCTTTAACTACTTTATTGGATAAGTGAAGAAAACTATCACCTAAAAAGAAAAGAAAGTCAGTTCTTAGGTAATCAAGTTGCTTTCTCCACTGTTTTCTTCCTAAAGATCCTATTACCTTATCCTCAGCATAAAGCAGTCGATATTTCAGCTCTAACATGATTAGTCCTGGCTATTCAGGGTACTGAACATGTTGCTAAGATAAAGTATTTGAGAAATACTCTTGACATTGCTGCAAATACCCTTATTAGTATTATAGTATAATTATTTCTGCTTAGAATAACTGTGGAAAAACTCCTATAGAGTGACTTTTTAAATTGAAAATTTTTGGTTTAGAAAGAAAAACTATTAGAATTTTTTTCCCTATTATCCCTATTTCTGACTTGAAAAGTTTTTAAAATTATTTTTTCTTTCTAATTTTTATTGCATGCTTCAAAATAAACTCATGCATCAGGCATGGAGATGAACTGCTGAGATCCCTCTTCAAAAAGGATTCATCGCCTAGCTGCTGTGAGTACAGTGACTTGACAGCCTTTAGGTGTTAACTTGCTCAGCCTTCCTGCTCTTCTAAGCTGAGATCACATTCTTCTAGAGGTGACTCCATCCAGTGACTAGGCAAAGTGGGTGATGCACAGGCCTAGCCACTTCTGCCTGGTGCATTATTCCTTTACTGAATCACCTTTTCTCCAGAGGTCCTCTCCAGGCTTGCAGAGACTGGTCGGGTCCATGGAGCTGTCTGAGGTCCTTCCTGCTGGATTCAGCTTCCTCTCCTTTCCTTTCACAGATCTCAGATCTGTACTGTAGTCCATAGGCTTTCTTTGGAAAGTCCAATTCCACTTTCTCTCCCTTTTACCTTTCCTAAGTGTTACCCTTTAAAAAAACTGCTTGCCCTGAAAACTCTATTACTTACAGAACACTTAAACCTTTTCCACCTGTGGGTATGCCACCTCTCTCCTTTTCTAGTCCTCTCAGAGTAGTTATAATACAGTTTGGTTAAATTATTATTTAATGATTATTCTATCATTACACAAATATTGTTTACAGTTCCTCTACATTTTATTAAAATTTCTTGTACAGCTTTTTGCCTTGACTGAAGTTAATAATTACCTTATTTTGAGGGGGTGCTTAGTTTTCTATATATACTTCATTTTATTCTTCCGTAAACACATTAACAGAAGTAGAACACCTTCTTAAAGCTTTTGATTGCAAAGTAGCACCATATCCAACTAAAAGTAGCCTAAACAAAATAGGGTTATTATCTTACTCTTAAAGAACTCTGGAGCTAGGGAGTTCTGGGGTTAGTTAATTCAGTGACATTACAGTGTCATTGAGGATTCAGGTGGTTTTCATATTTCTGCTCTGCCAGCCTCAGCATGTTGAGTTTTTGTTTTTTAGGCTTGAGTCCTCATGGTTTTAATGTGGCTGCTGCAGCTCCAAGTATCACATACATATCAAAGGCAGGAAGGGGAGCATTTCTCCCTCTCTCTTTCCTTTTTCTCCTCTTATCTCTTTTTAAAATAGGTAAGGGAGGGGAGACTTGTCTAAAATCCAAGAGTAGATTGCTCTTAATGTCTCATTGGCTGAGATTGGCTCTCATGCCCCTGTTGTAGTTAAATGGGAAATGTAACTGTGATTTTCAGCCTCTACAGGGGGAAGTGCTCTCTGTAAGGTAAGAAGAAGAGTAGGATACTCAAAGCCGCAAGAGTATCTGCCATCTTCTATCATCATTGTCAAGTATGTAAGAAAATTGATGACTCTCACTTATTTTTCTTGGCAACATCCCCTCTTTCTCGGGGAATTTTCCATTTTCCTGTTCTAGTTTAGACTGATCATCGCCACTCAGCCTGCGATATGGCTGTGGTGATTCTTCTCTCTGTCACTGTCCGGGGAATTCTCTTTGACTCTACCCATAATGGATCCTTTGTTTTCTGGATACTATTTTCTTTCTTTCTTTTTTTTTTTTTACTTGGAGAAAGCTTTTATTTTTTTTTTTATTAAACAGTTTTTTTTATTAGTTTTGCCAAACAATGACATGCTATCACCATGGGTTTACATATGCTCCCCCTCCAGAACCCCCCTCCCTCCTCCCTCCCCCCGGGAAATCTCGTTGCACCAGTCCCAAGCATCAATCCTGGGCCGGCTATTGCTTAGACATATGATAATTAACATGTTTCAATGCCATTCTCCCATATCATCCCACCCTTTCCCTCATCCACAGAGGCCACGAGTCTATTCTATACATCTGCGTTCCTTTTGCTGTCTCGCATGCTGGGTTCTCGTTACCGTCTTTCTAAATTCCATATATATGCGTTAATATACTGTATTGTTGTTTTTGCTTCTGGCTTACTTCACTCTGGATAATGGGCTCCAGTTTCGTCCATCTGAGTAGAACTGATTCAAATGAATTTTTCCTTAATGCTGAGTAATATTCCATTGTGTATATGTACCACAGCTTTCTTATCCATTCATCAGTTGATGGGCATCTAGGTTGGTTCCATGTCCTGGCTATTGTAAACAATGCAGCGATGAACATTGGGGTACACGTGTCTCTTTCAATTCTGGTTTCCTCGGTGTGTATGCCCAGCAGTGGGATTGCTGGGTCATATGGCAGGACTATTTGCAGTTTTTTAAGGAACCTCCACACTGTTTTCCATAGTGGCTGTACTAGTTTGCATTCCCACCAACAGTGTAAGAGAGTTCCCTTTTCTCCACATCCTCTCCAGCATTTATTACTTGTGGATTTTTGGATTGCAGCCATTCTGAGTGGTGTAAAGTGATATCTCATTGTGGTTTTGATTTGCATTTCTCTGATAATGAGTGATGTTGAGCATCTTTTCATGTGTTTGTTAGCCATTTTTATGTCTTCTTTGGAGAAACGTCTGTTCAGTTCTTTGGCCCACTTTTTGATTGGGTTGTTTATTTTCCTAGAATGGAGCTGCAGGAGTTGCTTGTATATTTTTGAGATTAATTGTTTGTCCGTTGCTTCATTGGCTATTATTTTCTCCCATTCTGAAGGCTGTCTTTTCACCTTGATTATAGTTTCCTTTGCAGTGCAGAAGCTTTTAATTTTAATTAGGTCCCATTTGTTTATTCGTGCTTTTATTTCCAATATTCTGGGAGGTGGGTCATGTAGGATCCTGCTTTGGTTGATGTCAGAGAGTGTTTTCCCAATGTTATCCTCTAGGAGTTTTATAGTTTCTGCTCTTATGCTTAGATCTTTGATCCATTTTGAATTTATCTTTGTGTATGGTGTTAGAAAGTGTTCTAGTTTCATTCTTTTACAAGTGGCTATCCAGTTTTCCCAGCACCACTTGTTAAAGAGGTTGTCTTTTCTCCATTGTATATTCTTGCCTCCTTTGTCAAAGATAAGGTGTCCATAGATGCGTGGATTTATCTCTGGGCTATCTATTTTGTTCCATTGATCTATATTTCTGTCTTTGTGCCAGTACCATACTGTCTTAATGACTGTGGATTTGTAGTATAGCCTAAAGTCAGGTAGGTTGATTCCTCCAGTTCCATTCTTCTTTCTCAAGATTGCTTTGGCTATACGAGGTTTTTTGTATTTCCATACAAATTGTGAAATTATTTGTTCTAATTCTCTAAAAAAGACCTCTGGTAGCTTGATAGGAATTGCATTGAATCTATAGATTGCTTTGGGTAGTATACTCATTTTCACTATATTGATTCTTCCAATCCACGAACACGGCACATTTCTCCATCTGTTTGTGTCCTCTTTGATTTCTTTCATCAGTGTTTTATAGTTTTCTATATACAAGTCTTTTGTTTCTTTAGATAGAAATACTCCTAAGTATTTTATTCTTTTTGATTCGATGGTGAATGGAATTGTTTCCATAATTTCTCTTTCTGTTTTTTCATTGTTAGTGTATAGAAATGCCAGGGATTTCTGTGTGTTGATTTTGTATCCTGAAACTTTGCTATATTCACTGATTAGCTCTAGTAATTTTCTCGTAGAGTCTTTAGGGTTTTCAATATAGAGGATCATGTCATCTGCAAACAGAGAGAGTTTTACTTCTTCTTTTCCAATCTGGATTCCTTTGATTTCTTTATCTGCTCTGATTGCTGTGGCCAAGACTTCCAAAACTATGTTGAAAAGTAGTGGTGAGAGTGGGCACCCTTGTCTTGTTCCTGACTTCAGGGGGAATGATTTCAGTTTTTCACCATTGAGGATAATGTTTGCTGTGGGTTTGTCATATATAGCTTTTATTATGTTGAGGAATGTTCCTTCTATTCCTGCTTTTTGGAGGGTTTTTATCATAAATGGATGTTGAATTTTGTCAAAGGCTTTCTCTGCATCTATTGAGATAATCATGTGATTTTTATTTTTCAATTTGTTAATGTGGTGTATTACATTGATTGATTTGCGAATATTGAAGAATCCTTGCATCCCTGGGATAAAGCCTACTTGATCATGATGTATGATTTTTTTAATGTGTTGTTGGATTCTATTTGCTAAAATTTTGTTAAGGATTTTTGCATCTAAGTTCATCAGTGATATTGGCCTGTAGTTTTCTTTTTTTGTGGCATCTTTGTTGGGTTTTGGAATTAGGGTGATGGTGGCCTCATAGAATGAGTTTGGAAGTTTACCTTCCTCTGCAATTTTCTGGAAGAGTTTGAGTAGAATAGGTGTTAGCTCTTCTCTAAATTTTTGGTAGAATTCGGCTGTGAAGCCATCTGGTCCTGGGCTTTTGTTTTTTGGAAGATTTCTGATTACGGTTTCAATTTCTGTGCTAGTGATGGGTCTATTAAGATTATCTATCTCTTCCTGGTTTAGTCTTGGAAAGTTGTACTTTTCTAGGAATCTGTCCATTTCATCCAGGTTGTCCAGTTTATTTGCATATAGCTGCTGATAATAGTCTCTTATGATCCTTTGTATTTCTGTGTTTTCTGTTGTGATCTCTCCGTTTTCTTTTCTAATTCTGTTGATTTGGTTCTTCTCCCTTTGTTTCTTGATGAGTCTGACTAATGGTTTGTCAATTTTATTTGTCTTCTCAAAGAACCAGCTTTTGGATTGGTTGATTTTTGCTATGGTCTCTTTTGTTTGCTTTGCGTTTATTTCTGCCCAGATCTTTAAGATTTCTTTCCTTCTACTAGACCTGGGCTTCTGCATTTCTTCCATTTCTAGTTGCTTTAGGTGTAAAGTAAGGTTATTTATTTGATTTTTTTCTTGTTTCCTAAGGTGAGCTTGAATTGCTATGAACCTTCCCCTTAGCACTGCTTTCACAGTGTCCCATAGGTTTTGGGCTGTTGTGTTTTCATTTTCATTCGTTTCCATGCATAACTGAATTTCAGTTTTGATTTCTTCTGTGATTTGTTGATTATTCAGCAGTGTGTTGTTGAGCCTCCATATGTTGGAGGTTTTGAATGGTTTTCTCCTGTAATTGATATCTAATCTCACTGCATTGTGATCAGAAAAGATGCTTGGGATGATTTCAATGTTTTTGAATTTACCAAGGCTAGATTTATGGCCCAGGATGTGATCTCTCCTGGAGAAGGTCCCATGTGCGCTTGAGAAAAAAGTGAAATTCCTTGTTTTGGGGTGGAGTGACCTATAGATATCAATTAGGTCTAGTTGGTCTATTGTATCATTTAAAGTTTGAATTTCCTTGTTACTTTTCTGTTTAGTTGATTTATCCATTGGTGTGAGTGGTGTATTAAAGTCTCCCACTATTATTGTGTTGTTGTTAATTTCCCCTTTCATACTTGTTAGCATTTGCCTTACATATTGTGGAGCTCCTATGTTGGGTGCATAAATATTTATATTTTTTATTTCTTCTTCTTGGATTGATCCTTTGATCATTATGTAATGTCCATCTTTATCTCTTTTCACCGCCTTTATTTTAAAGTCTACTTTATCTGATATGAGTATTGCCACTCCTGCTTTCTTTTGGTCTTTATTTGCATGGAATATCTTTTTCCAGCCTTTAACTTTCAGTCTATATATGTCCTTAGATTTGAGGTGGGTCTCTTGTAGGCAACATATATAGGGGTCCTGTTTCTGTATCCAGTCGGCCAGTCTTTGTCTTTTGGTTGGGGCATTCAGCCCGTTTACATTTAAGGTAATTATTGATAAATATGATCCTGTTGCCATTTCTTCTATTTTATTGTTTTGGATTCGAGATTATATATCCCATCCGTGTTTCCTATCTAGGAAAGATCCTTTAGCATTCGTTGGAGGGCTGGTTTGGTATTACTAAATTCTCTCAATTTCTGCTTGTCTGAAAAACTTTTGAATTCTCCTTCAAATTTGAATGAGATCCTTGCTGGGTACAGTAATCGGGGTTGTAGCTTGTTTTCTTCCATGACTTTAAGAATGCTCTGCCATTCCCTTCTGGCCTGAAGCGTTTCTATTGAGAGATCAGCTGTTATCCTTATGGGATTCCCCTTGTGGGTTATTTTTTGCTTCTCCCTCACTGCTTTTAATATTTGGTCTTTGTATTTGATGTTTGTTAATTTGATTAATATGTGTCTTGGGGTGCTCCGCTTGGGGTTGATTCTATTTGGGACCCTCTGTGTTTCTTGGACCTGAGATGTTATTTGCTTTCCCAATTTAGGGAAATTTTCCACCATAATTTCTTCAAGAACTTTCTGATGGTCCTTCTTTTTGTCTTCTTCTTCTGGGATTCCTATGATTCGAATATTGGTGCGTTTAATACTGTCCCAAAGGTCTCTGAGATTGTCCTCATTTCTTTTAATTCTTTTTTCATTTTTCCTTTCTGTTTCATTTATTTCTGCCATTCTATCTTCTATTTCACTCATCCTGTCTTCTATTTCTGTTATTCTACTGTTGGTTCCCTCCAGGGTGTTTTTGATCTCATTTATTGCATTATTTATTGTATTTTGACTCTTTTTCATTTCTTCTAAGTCCTTGTTAAAGCTTACCTGCATCTTCTCAATCCTTGCCTGCAGGTTATTGAATTGCAACTCCAACTTATTTTCCAGGTTTTGGATCATTTTCACTATCATTATTCGGAATTCTTTGTCAGGTAGACAAGCTATCTCTTCGTCTTTTGTTTGGTCTAGGGGATATTTATCCTGGTCCTTTACTTGCTGGGTATTTCTCTGCCTTTTCATCTTGTTTATCTTGGTGTGTTGTCCCTTTATTGTGGGGTTTCCTCACTATGGGAGGGGTTGGATGAGTGTTTTGTCAGAGTTTCCTGGTTGGAATCTTAAGCGGTCTGTCCTGCTTGATTTGGCGACCTCTGCTGGCCCCTTCAGTGTCTATTCAGCGCTCTGGGGTTTGCCCCGCTCGCGGTGCCTGCGCTTTTCCCGCCCCCTCTGCTCAGGCTCTCGGCTGGCGGCGCACTCTGATGACGCAATTGGAGGCTGCGGCTTCTCCCCTCCCCCGGCCCAGCTGCTCGGTTTTTTCAGTGTGCGGCTGGGGGCGTTTTCTCAGATATGAGAAGCGCCGAATTCTGGTGGCGACTGTCCAGAGTCCCCAGAGGTCTTGGCTAGCACCCAATTCTGCATGCGGTTTGGGGGCAGAAGCCTCGCAGGGGCGCTCTCCGTAGCCCGCAGCCCCCCTGTTCCACCCGGCTGTCTCGCGCCACTGTCCGAGTCCCCGCTCCCCTTTGTTCTGTTCGTGAGCCTGGCAGGGGTCTTCCTCGGGAAGGCTACGAGCGAGCCTGGCGGGGGTCTTCCTCGGGAAGGCTACCCAGCGGTCTATCTCCGGTTAGCGCCCTCGGTTAGGACCCTCAGTCTGCCCCAGGCGTTCAATCTCAGTCCTCCCCCTAAGCGCGTGGCCCGCCCCTCCCTGAGCAGTCCGCTGGCTCGTGGGGGATGGGGCGACCGGCCGCCGCTCTGTTCTCCAAGGGGCTTAACTATTTATTGGCTTCTAAGTCCCGACTTTTATGCTCTTTGAGATTTGCCTCAGATCTCTCAGTTCCGCCAGTAAGAATGTTTCCTGACGTTCGTAAACCTTTATCTCTTTCGAGGCTCCCCTTCCAAGATGAATCTCAGTCCCTGCCTCTTTGCCTCTTTTTACTTTTTTTTTTTCCTTTGGTCCTACCTTCTTTCGTCGGCAATGGGCTGTCTTTCCAGATGCCTGAAGACCTCTGCCAGCATTCAGATGTTGATTTATGGAGTTTGTTCGGTATTTAAATGTTCCTTTGGTGTATTTGTTGGGGAGAGTGTGGACTCCGCGTCCTATTCCTCCGCCATCTTAGTCCCTCCCCTCTGGATACTATTTTCTTCTATGTTTTTCATGAAGCGTATTACTCAGTGTGGTTCCTTGAGAAAAGGCAATTTCATAAGATCTTATATGTATGGAAATGTTATTCTGTCCTTATATTTGATGAATCATTGAGTTCGGGGTAGAATTCTAAGCAGGAAATCATTCCTTCTCAGATTTTTAAGGGCATCACTCCAAGTTTTTCAAGTTCCAGTGTTGTTAATGAGAGATCTGATGGTATTTTGATTTTATTTTTTGTACATAATGTTTATCTCTCCTGAGAGACCTTTTTTCCTTGATATTCTGAAACTTTATAATAATGTACTTTGTTATGAGTCTTTAAATTTATTAGGCATCTAGTGGATTCTTTTATTGATCTGGAAATGCATATCCTTCAGTCCTATAACATTTCCTTGTTTTATTTCTTTAATAGTATTTTTTCCTTCATTTTATCCCAAATTCCCATAGTCTTAATGTTGAATATGCTTAATTTCTTTCACTTTTTGTTTATCTTAGGAGATTTCCTTAACTTTACCTTCCAATCTATTGATTTTTAAAAATATATTATCATGGATTTCTAAGAGAACTTTCTTATTTTTGATTTACTCCCCTCCTTGATTTGTAGCATTTAATTTTTGTTTCATGGTTGCAATATTTTTTATTTCTTTAATCTTTAACCTTATTTTATCTCTTTGAATTATAATTTATATGAAAGTTTTCTTTTGTTCTTTGCATTATTCATTTCTTCTGGGATTCTCTCCTCCTGATATATTTCTTTTTTTGGTCTCAGTTATCTGTGTTGGAGACATTGCCAAAATGTTTGATGAACGTTGGATGACAATTTATATTTAAGAGTGGATAGCAAAAAAGCTTATTGGAAACCTACCCAGTCTTTTCTCTTGTGCTATTAACCCTTCAGAGACTACTACTCCAACTGGGGAGTATGTGCCCTTCTGCAAATATTCTAGAAACTGAAACAGTGAGGCTGAGGTCATTGTTCTTTATTCATAACGTGAAGTCTCATGTAATCCCTTTGTTTTCAGTACAGTGTGTCATTGCTCACTCTACATTCTATCAACACATAGAATCCCCTACCCTAGAACCATTGAGGTTGAATTCCATAGGAAAGAAAAATCTTGTTTTTCAGTTGGGTGACAGTATGAAGTGGGGGAGGGGATATTGAAATCTAATTGCTTTCTTTCAAAATAATTTAAATTGGAGTATTTTTTTTTTACAATTGGAGTATTGTATTTTGCAACTGTTTTTTACAATTGGAGTATGTTTTTTTTTTACAATTGGAGTATTGATTTACAGTGTTCTGTTAGTTTTGCTGTACAGCAAAGTCAGTTATACGTATATAGGTATAAATCTACTCTTCTTTATATTCTTTTTCCATTTATGTCATTATAGAGTCTTGAGTAGAGTTCCTGGTGCTACACAGTAGGTTATTATTAGTTATCTATTTTCTATGTAGTAGTGTATATATGTCAGTCCTGAACTTGCAGTTTACCCCATCCCTCCCTTTTCTCCCTCAGTAACTGTAAGTTTATTTTCTACATCTGTGACTCAATTTATGCTTTGCAAATAGGTTCATTTGTACCATTTTTAAAGATTCCACACATAAGCATTGTCATATGGCATGTCTTCCTCCTGTCTGATTTACTTTTAATTGCTTCTTATACAGACTTTTAACCAATTCTCCTATTTCTCCTCCTCACTCCTACTTTCTCAAGTACTGAGGCTTTCCTGGGTTCTGTGGCTCAAATCAGCTAGTTTCCAAATTCCTTCTTCCTTTTTTTGCAGTTCTTATACAAATTATTATACATACAGATGTGTTTATGCAAGCATGTATATTTTATATTTTCATTTGTTGTTTTTCATATATATTTATAATGTTTTAAATATTTTTCTCACTAATTTAGTACTAAAAAACTGCTTTGAAGCCATTGATATGCTTTCATATATTTAAGATATAGGTATAATATGTAACATTGAAGAAAATGAAAATGTAACCAACAAAAACTATGATGTGAAAATTACATAAACGAGGTGGAAACTACATCTATTAACTGATCACGTAATTTAGCCGAAACAAATACATGCAGTCTTTGAAACACATGTGTAACCACTAGGATGTGATTATAAAGAAAAAGCTAATTTCTATGATAGCCATAACTTTTAATTTAAAATTTATGAAAGATATGTACACAAACTTGTGTCAGCTCTTCTTCTTTTGGAAACCACCAAGCCATCTGGGGATCAGCTGAGTGATCACTGGTGAAAAGTAGGGAGGAGAGGACACAGTTTAGAAAACATTGACTTAGTGATTATCCAGAGTAAGGAGAATCCAGTGTAGCTGTTGTTTTTAGTAGAAATATTTTAAAATGTACTTATTTGCTTTTATTTTTGGTTGCGCTGGGTCTTTGTTGCTACATGGGCTTCCTCTAGTTGAGGTGGGCAGGAGCCACTCTTCCCTGCGGTGCACAGGCTTCTGACCGCCGTGGAGCACAGGCTCTGGGCTTGCAGGTGTCAATGGTTGGGGCACATGGGCTCAGTCATTGTGCCATGCAGGCTTGGGTGCTCTGTGGCATGTAGACTCTTCCTGGACCAGGGATCAAACCTATGTCCCCTGCATTGGCAGGCAGATTCTTATCCACTGGACCACCAGGGAAGCCCCATATAGTTTTTTTTTTTTTTTTTAATGCATGTCCTGCTTGCTACCCTGCTTTAGCAATATTCTGGAAAGCCCATAGCAGTTTTTAAAAAATTGGACAAAAAACTATGGGCAGGATGCTCTCTGGTTAGCAAAGTGCTTTCACATCCAGTATCTCAGTTGAAGGGTGCAGTGCAAGGATTACCTTGCTCAAGAGATATCTCCAAGGTGTTCAGTTGGA
Source organism: Antilocapra americana (assembly GCA_007570785.1). NCBI lineage: Eukaryota > Metazoa > Chordata > Mammalia > Artiodactyla > Antilocapridae > Antilocapra > Antilocapra americana. The sequence goes on along the minus strand of ML661325.1, from coordinate 12,387,269 downwards.
ATGAAGCCTTTCTGTTCAGTTGCTTTGGATAGATGTACTGGAGTTTGGTGCTATCCTTCTGTAGTGAGGGCTGTCATTTTAAAAACAGCTCATCAGCTTATTGGCCTAAAATCAAAATGCATGATTTTATATGATGGTATTGGTTAGCAATCTGAGTGGTTGTTTTGCAGGTCTTTCCTGGAATCTCTCATGTGGCTTCCCTGAGAAGAAGGTGCAAAAGGGTCTCACTGGCATGTTTGGCAGTGGTGCTGGCTCTCATCTGGGGAACCTTGTTTCTCCCTGGATTGTTCATAGCTTGGGGTCTTAGTTTTGCGACAGTGTGGAAGTGGAAGCTGCAATGCCTCTTACATTGCAAGGCTGCAAAGGTTTGCAATTTGTGGGCTGTCTTCTGCACAGATTCAAAGCTGTGGAGAAACAGACTAGCTTATAAGGGAAGAGGGATAATGTCATACAGCAAAGGAGCCTGGACCCAGGGATCAGTGGTCCCTTAGGGCTGTTACCACAAAGACCAGCCACAGCTTTGTGTATGAAGATTGTTCATTCTATTTTACATTTTCCTCTTCATGAAGACCCTTGAGAAAAATACTTGGCTGGCTCTAGTACCAAGGATCCTTCTATTGGGTTGGGCAAAAAGGTTCAGGTTTGTTCTGGTTTTTCCATACCATCTTACATAATAACCTGAATGAATTTTTTGGCTAACCCAGTATTTATCCTAAGCAATTGGTTTCCTTTTATCTTTTGGGTAGTGTTAATTATGGTAACTGACTAGATTTCACTTTTCTCATTTACTCTTAGAAAGACTAGAGCCAAGTCTGCAATGATTTCACAAGGATAATAATATATGTTTGTAAGGTTTAATATCATTCTGGGTCCCACTTAATACTTTACATTCTTACTTCTTCATGAAACCCTCCTACCTTTTTTCTTTTTAAAAATAAGCCTTTTATTTAATAACAGTTTTAGATTCCCAAAAAAATTGCAAAAATAGCATAGAGAAGTTTCTGTATGTCCTATATCCAGTTTCCCTGCCTATTGTTAGCATCTTACATTACTAGGGTACATTTTCTGCAACTAAGGACCCAAGACGGATGCATCATTGTTAACCAGAGTCTATACTTAGATGTCCTTAGTTTACCGAATGTCTGTTTGTCTGCTTTGGGATCTCATCTAGGAGACTGCAGCACAGTTCTATGTCTTAGGGTCTTCTTGTCTGTGACAGCTTCTCAGACTTCCCTTGTTTTTGGGGTCCTTGGCAGTGCGGAGGGGTACTGGTCAGGTATTTTGTAGAATTCCCCTCAGTTGGGATTTGTCTGATTTGTTTTTCTCATGATTAAATGGCAGCAACAGCTTTTTGGGTAAACCACAGAAGTAAAGTGCCATTCTCATCACATCCTATCAAGGGTATATACTAACAATATGACGTTGTTAACTTTGATCACCTGTCTAAAGTGCTGTTTGCCAGGTTTCCTTACTATGAAATCATTCTTTTCCCCTTTTTCCCCATACTGCTTTCTTTGGAAGAAGGTAGCTACAATAAAGTCACACTTAAAGCATGAGAAGTTATACTGTGCCTCCTTGAAAGCAGACTATTTATATAAATTATTTGGAACTCTTCTTCATGGGAGATTTATCTGTTATGCTCCACTTATTTATTTTTTCAGTCATTCACATTAGTATGGACTAATGAATATTTATTTTATTCTTTGGCTTGTGATCCAATATAACATTATTTAGCTTATTGCTTATATTGTTCCAACTTTGGTTATTGGGAGCTCTTTTAGTTGGCTCCTGTGTCTCTTTTAAAATGTTTTGAGCACTTCTTTACTTTCCAGTACTATAAAAGTTCCAGGGTCATCTTGTATATTCTCTACCTTCAGTCCTAGAATTAGCCATTTCTCAAAGAGGTCTGGTTCCTTTTATTGGGGAATGGTATTAGGAATGAAAATTTGGGCACTGATTTCCAGTTATTAAGTTGTGTTGTTTCATTGCATTTTACATTATCTCATAATTGGTCTAAATTTCTTTCTGAAATGAAGTAGAATAGAATAATAATTTATTCTATAAACAAAATGCATTTAAACACTAGATCCAAAGCTTAAATCTAGGTCTTTTCTCTCCAGGCCTTATTTTCCTTTGTCATAAACCTAGTTCAACAATATCTCAAGAGATATGGAAACAAAGAGGCACACTACAGAGTTCACATGGTCTCTTGGCTTGGCATTTAGTATCTTGATAATCCCAGCCCATTTAGTGTTGTCTCCTACTATTTTCCTATGCATGTCCAGGAATATAGAAATATTCATGACTCATTGAAAATGCCATCCACATTCAGTTGAAGAATTAATATTTTAACTAAATATCAGTTCAGTTCAGTCACTCAGTCATGTCTGATTCTTTGTGACCCCATGAATCGCAGCACGCCAGGCCAGAATCTCTGTCCATTACCAACTCCGGGAGTTTACCCAAACTCATGTCCATTGAGTCAGTGATGCCATCCAGCCATCTCATCCTCTGTCATCCCCTTCTCCTCCTGCCCCCAATTCTTCCCAGCATCAGGGTCTTTTCCAATGAGTCAACTCTTTGCATGAGGTGGCCAAAGTATTGGAGTTTCAGTCAATATCAGTCCTTCCAATGAACACCCAGGACTGATCTCCTTTAGGATGGACTGGTTGGATCTCCTTGCAGTCCAAGGAACTCTCAAGAGTCTTCTCCAACACCACAGTTCAAAAGCATCAATTCTTTGGCACTCAGCTTTCTTTATAGTCCAACTCTCACATCCACACATGACCATTGGAAAAACCATAGCCTTGACTAGATGGACCTTTGTTGACAAAGTAACGTCTCTGCTTTTTAATATGTTGTCTAGGTTGGTCATAACTTTCCTTCCAAGGAGCAAGCATCTTTTAATTTCATGGCTGCAGTCACCCTCTGCAGTGATTTTGGAGCTCCAAAAATAAAGTCAGCGACTGTTTCCCCATCTATTTGCCATGAAGTGATGGGACCAGATGCTATGATCTTAGTTTTCTGAATGTTGGGCTTTAAGCCAACTTTTTCACTCTCCTCTTTCACTTTCATCAAGAGGCTTTTTAGTTCCTCTTCACTTTCTGCCATAAGGGTGGTGTCATCTGCATAGCTGAAGTTATTGATATTTCTCCTGGCAATCTTGATCTATAATGTATCTAAATAAATAATACATTCTCTTTGTGAAAATTAGAACTATTTCTCTGCAGTCTATATCGAGTATTTGTCTTTATGTACTCTGGGAAATTCTGCCCTTCCCACTGTATTCAAATGTCACATAATCGGTGTATCCTTCCCAATTTCCTTTATCCTAGTGGATTTCTCTATTGAACCCTCAGTGTTTTGCTTGCACTTTATTTTATATGGCTTTGCTATCTGTTGAATATGTGTCTGCAGTGTCTATCAATTCATGGATTCCTTGAAGGTAGGACTTTGCTTTATGAATCTTTATATTCCTCCAAATTCATGTTTTCCAACACATAGTCTGAGTTCAATAAATGTTAAATAAATGAAAAAAGGGATGAAATGTAAATTAGTATATGCCTCGTTTTTATAACCATACCAATATTATGAAAGGAGCACCAGACCAGTAGTTGGGAGACCTTGGTTTTACATTGGAGCTATTCATTGCAGCATAATTTATAATATAAAAGGTCTAGGAAAACCCAAGTGAGATAATCATATCAGAACTGATTTAATAAATGATGGTAGAGCCACCCAGTGGAATACTACACAACTATAAAAAATGAAGGAAGATGCATTATTAAGTAAAAAAAAAAAGGAAGAAGAAAATGTATAATAAATATATTAACTAACATGAATAAGCCTGAACTCAAACAAATCAAAACAACAATACCTATAGGAAGAGGGGAGAGAATCAGGTGGAGGGGACCACAGTAGAAGCTGGCTCTCTTTGAACATATTTTGTGGTATAGTTTTGACTTTGAAGCCACCTAAATTTTTTAAAAAACTATAAAACAAAATTAAAGATTTATAAAGGAATTTTATATAAGGCAAAGTAAAACAAATAAACCTAACTGTGTAGTGACTTGATCACATAACCACACAGAGAGGATTTTAAAAAGTGAATTTAAAACATAGTAATTGGACTGTTTATCACTTGTGGGATATGTTTTGAGGACAAAATAATGGACAAAAAGGAAAAAATTGTAGTAATTATTAGTAAAAATATTGGCATTGTTATTCTGAAACATTATACACATTGTAGCATATATTTTATAGTACGTGTATGTGTAAGCACATAGCATAAAAAAGAATATGAACTGACCAAGCCCCTACATCTACTTCTCATTTTCAGGAAACATAGGGGCCAGAGAGACATATTAAATGATGCCAAGGAGATGGTTGCAACTAACCAAATCCAGAACATGGGAGAAGATGACAAGGTAATGACCACCTTCTTCAATAAACCAATTGAAGAGAAAAGAAAAAGGGAGGGTGATATAGATGAAAAGAGATTTAAGGCACGGACCAAACAAATTCTTTGATGTTTCTTCCATTGAGAGCTAGATTCTAATTTCCCTCCTCGGAAACAGGCCTTACTGATCTGTTTGACCAATAGAACGTGGAGAAAACAATGTTCTGGGAATTCTGGAGCCAGGTCACGTAACGCCTGACAGATGCCTCTTGCAACACTGTCTCTGGGATTCCTAGGCTTCCATGTAAGGAGCCTGAGTACTGTTACACCAACAGACTGCACGCCTAGGCACGGGTGCCGCATGGCATCCAGTGACGCCATCTTGGATCGTCCAGGCCAGCCGTTGTCAGCGTCAGCTGGACCGGAAGGATGGAGGAAAGGATGAGAAAGAAAACAAGAGATCCATTTTGGGGAGTGCATAATTTGTAAGGTAACATTATTCCGTGATGAAACTGATCCTTTATAAATTGCACGGTGATATTGAGGAAGTGATTTGTTTTATCTGATGTTTCAAAAATAGTGAGTGACAAGCAATTGGCATGGGAAGAGAAAAAGAGAGAGAAAAAAGATGCATAATTATTTCTCCCTTTATGAATGTACATTCCTGACATCTCTGAGCACTAAGATTGTCCTGCAGGGAATATGATTAAAGTTACAAAGAGGAAAACAAAATAAGTAAGTCAGCTTTTGATCCCGCTGCTATATTTACTCACAGGAAAGGAGGCAGCTCTCAGGTGGGCCTTTGTCTCAGTAATGTCCTGAAATGCAAGTGTAAAAGAACAATATGAAATCTCAATTCACCCAAACGGTTTGGGGCGAGTTCAGCCCTTGAGTCCCTGGGGGGCTTGGTTCCCAAGGAGACTAATCCCACTTGCTCAGCATTAGGTATCAGTGGGGCAAAAGAGCTCGGTTTGGAGCTCTGCAGAGAGGCCCTCCACCCCAGAGGAAGTGGGATGGATTGATGTCAAACCAGTCAAGTGAGCCTGCTCACTCAGGGTGTGGGAGGAGGGGCTGAGGGGCTGGCAGGCACAGGCCACCGACTTTGCTGAAACTCATTCCATCTGGAATAGAGCTCTTCACCAAAGGAGATGGAGAAAACAACTGAGACCACGAGGTGGGGTCCACCTGAGCAATTTAGCTGCACTTTGGAAGCTCTAAGGATTTATTTGGTCTCAGGTATAGAGTTATTTCAAGCAGAAGTTGTTCATTGTTATCTTTTTATTTATAGTTTTCCATAAACACCAATGCTTTTGTATGACCATGCCTCTGCCTGGCTGTTCCAGAGATGTCACTTGTTTGCTTGGCATACACAAATGTATCATTCAAGTCTTAGCTCAAATTGTACCTGTATATGCAGGCTTCCTCCTCTGGGCGACTTGAAGGTCTTTTATCACATTAACTATTGGACCTTTAATTTACTTCTATTGAGAAGTATCACATTATATTACAATGGCTTGTTTGCATGTCTGTCTTTCCACCAGAAAGGGTAGGAATCGTGGCTTCTTGTCTCTGTATCCACAGTAGTAGCACAGTGCTGAGCATATTGGTGTCATTATCTTTTGGTTGAATGAATAAGTGATTGAATGGATATTTTAGACGTAAGGATCAATTTTGTGAATTAGGCTATGGAACTTCTGAGCTATGAGTACCTTATATTTGTATATAGAACTATGGTTGACAAAGAACTTCCATTTCCATTATCTCACTGATATTCACAGTAATCTTATTAAGCTTTTTATTTATTTATTGTTTCCTTTGCTGTGCAAAAGCTTTTAAGTTTAATTAGGTCCCATTTGCTTATTTTTGTTTTTATTGTCATTAGTCTAGGAGGTGGGTCAAAGACAATCTTGCTGTGATTTATGTCAAAGAGTGTACTGATTATGTTTTCCTCTAAGATCTTTATAGTTTCTGGCCTTACAGTTAAGCCTTTAATCCATTTGAGCTTATTTTTGTGTATGGTGTTAGGAAGTGTCCTAGATTCATTCTTTTACATGCAGTTGTCCAGTTTTCCCAGCACCACTTATTGAAAAGGCTGTCTTTTCTCCTTTAAAGACTATAAAGGAGGTATAGTCTTACCTCCTTTGTTCACAATAGCCTTATTAAATTGATTTAACTAATTATTCCCATTTTATAGATGGGGATATTCAGGTACAGGGGGTTAAGTCAATTTTTATAGCCAGCTGGATAATGAAAAGGTGTACTGGGCTCCAGTATCAATCTCTGGTTCTAATTTCAGCACTCTATTTACACTGTCTTTTTCTAAGTTTGTGCAATCTGAAAGCATAACTACTTTCTTGCATTGGAAAATAGTCACTCACTTTGTTGGGGGAAAGAACAAATGATGTTGATTTTATAGGGAGATACATTGGTAAGAAGTGAGTGGAAGAATCAAAAACATGGGCATTTGTTGAGCTGCTATTTTGTGCCAGGAGCTTTCATATATACCATCTCCCTACAACCCCGAGGAGTTGAGATGATCCTCACTGCACAGATAAAAACAAGCAAGACTCAAAGATATTACCTGCTTCTACCTTTACCTACTTCTTACAAAGACTGAAGATAGTTAGAACCACTCCCATTTTTCAGATGAAGAAACAGCTTTAGAAAGGCAGACTGACTTGCCCAAGGGCACTCACCTCCCCAGGTGGCAGGCCAGAATTTGAACCTATCCTCATTTAATGCCAAATCAATTTTGATGCTCAGAACTCCAATGATCTGGAAACAGACTTTTATATGTGAGTATTTTCACATTCCATTTATCTTGAGTATGATTATGTGAGGGCTTCGCTAACTCTGGGAATTAAGAGAGATTTTGTTTCAGACTAAAGATGTCAGTTAAATCTATTGTCCTATGCAATCTCTGTCTGGGGATTTGTAAGAGCTGCTCAGTTGAAAGAAGGTTAAAAAAAAGAGTTAGTGCTCTTGGCTGCCAGACCCAGAGGTCGATGGAAGGGTCCTGCTGACAGGGAAAGGGAAGTGCTGACATCCACATCCTACAGGGGTGAATCGAAGCTCAGTGACAAGTCCACACAATTTTCTGAGTGCAAGGTCACCAACAATAAAACAGTCCAATCCTGGAGGACAAAATCTTGTGTGTAACTCAAAGGAAAGGTACATTATAATTGAGCCAACTTGAGTTTTTTTAAAAAAATTTGCTTTGGCATGTCAGCTTGGAAAAGTACTTCATCTCCCAAATGAAAAGTGTTTATCTGGCCCTTTCTCCTTTGGTAAGGGTGTGCTTTCAGAGTGCTCAAAAATGGTTTTGCTACATCCTGAAAAATGAGGCTTAAAGTAAAGAGTTTTGAAAGAGATGGTCTTCATCTGCCCTGGGTAGACCCTGCACCTAACCTATAATAACTTATTTAGGGAACACTTTATGGGGCTTCCCTGGCGGTTCACACAGTAAAGCGTCTGTCTGCAATGTGGGAGACCTGGGTTCAATCCCTGGGTTGGGAAAATCCCCTGGAGAAGGAAATGGCAACCCACTCCAGTACTCTTGCCTGGAAAATCCCATGGACGGAGGAGCCTGGCAGGCTACAGTCCATGGGGTAGCAAAGAGTCGGACACGACTGAACGACTTCATTTTTTTCATTTCATTTTATCACACACACAGCACCTTCATATGTAACCTCACTAAATCCTCAGGAACACCTTGTGATTGAAGTGTTCTATCACATATTCGATGTCCATGTAAGGAATCATAGTCACCTTTTTGTGTTTTAAAGAAATAAGGGCAAATACTCATCATAGGCTAATTAACAGTTAACAGATAAGGATTTTTCCACAAGATGTTCCCTTTAAAGATCACAAGTGCCCTGTGAGGTGGGCAATGTAACCTGCATTTAACATATGTGAGCTAAGGCAGAGAAAGATCAGTGGGTTTGCCCAAAGTTATGTACTCATCAGAGACAGGATTTCAACCCAACACAGAGAGACTGAGTGGTGAGGCTAAGATCAGAACCCAAGGTTTTCTGAGTCATCTGTCATGCTCTGCCATATCACTCATTTTTTCACTCCCAAGAAGCATGCCCAAGTGAAAGCAGATCTAAATGAATTTCAAGGTGATTCTTGAAATGCAACAGAAGTTCCAAAAGGGCAACCTAAATGGTTTGACAGGTAGGGGAGAGGTTCTGGTCCATATTTTGTCTTAAGATACTGAGAGTTTCATACACACATAGGGCTCTTTCTCTAAAGCACCAGCTGGCTTAGTGGGAGTAACTTTCTCCCTTGCCTCCTCTATCTACTATCTACTACTAATAAAAGGTGGGTCGAGCGCTGGCCTCAATTTGCTGTAAACTGTTGCCTGTAACAATTAAGGGGTAGAAGAATGAGCATCAGAGTTGAGAATGAAAACCTGACAATTGAGTTAGAATCTTAGGACCAGGGCTAGAGCTTGAAGAGACACTAGCTTCCTTCTCCTATCTGATAGGAGGAAGCCCGAGGCCAAGAAAGAACCTAGGTTTTGTCAAGGACTTAGGAATAGCTTTGGAGTCAGCCTGGACTGGATAAAGCTTTGGCCAACTCCCTGAAACTCTCTGAGGCTCAGCCTCCTCATTTGTTAGATAGTGCTAATAGGTACTTCAAAGGACTATTGTCCAAAGATTAAATGAGGTAATGCAGTGACAGTGCCTGGCATAACAAGTTCCTGGTGCGTTTTAAGTTGCCTCAGTCGTGTCCAACTCTTTGCTACCCTATGGACCATAGCCCCGCCAGGTTCTTCTGTCCATGGGATTCTCCAGGCAAGAATACTGCAGTGGGTTGCCGTGCTCTCCTCCGCTGAATCGCCCCAACCCAGGGGATTGCACCTGCTTCCCTTACATCTCCTGCATTGCTAGGCAGGTTCTTTACCACTAGCGCCATCTGGGAAGCTCCCAAGCTCCATAGCCGAAGGTTACTATTATTACTAGAGCTGGGGTTGAAACCCTTGTGTCTTCTTGCCTTCTCAGACTCAGGGAGAGTGCTCTGCGCCCGGGTGTGGTTGTATAGGAGCTGGAGTTTGAGAGCGCGCCATTCCATCTTCACATCTTGCGGCTGGAGTTGGCCTAGAGAAACGGGCGGGACGAAGGGAAACTAAGGGGTTAAGGGGATGAGCTTGAGAAAGCCTAGAAAACTAGAAAAGCCACCCCTTCGCCCCGACTCCTCGGCTAAGCCCCGCTAAGTAAGCCCCTCCCCTTCGCCACCGGGGCGGTCGCCGCGCGCTCCCTCCCTCCGCCCCTCGCTTACAAGACCTAATGAGCTCCCCCGGGAGGCCGAGCAGCGAGCCAGCCCCGAGCGAGGAAGCTACCCCGCGCGCACCGCGCCAGGGCTGCAGCCGGGCCTGGGCGGCGGGCGGGGAGCGGCCGGGGGCGCACGGACCGCCCCGGAGCGGAGGCGATGGCAGTCCAGGCAGCGCTCCTCAGCACGCACCCCTTCGTCCCCTTCGGCTTCGGGGGCTCCCCGGACGGGCTGGGAGGCGCCTTCGGAGCCCTGGACAAGGGCTGCTGTTTCGAGGATGAGGAGACCGGGACGCCGGCGGGCGCCCTGCTGGCGGGCGCCGAGAGCGGGGACGCGCGCGAGGCCACCCGCGACCTGCTCAGCTTCATCGACTCGGCGTCTAGCAACATCAAGCTGGCCCTGGACAAGCCCAGCAAGTCGAAGCGGAAGGTGAACCACCGCAAGTACCTGCAGAAGCAGATCAAGCGCTGCAGCGGCCTCATGGGCGCCGCGCCCCCGGGCCCGCCCTCCCCGGGCGCCGCGGACACGCCCGCCAAGCGGCCGCTCGCCGCCGCCGCCGGAGCCCAGACGGTCCCGGTCCCGGCCCACGGCAAGGCGGCTCCCCGGCGGGAGGCGTCGCAGGCCGCGGCGGCCGCCAGCCTACAGAGCCGGAGCCTGGCCGCGCTCTTCGACTCGCTGCGCCACGTCCCCGGGGGCACCGATCCGGCCGGGGCTGCGGAGGCGGCGCCCGCGGCCGGGCTCGTGGGCGGGGACGCGGCCGGCTCCGCGGGCGGCCCGGTGGTCCCCGGCGCCAGGAAGGTCCCGCTGCGGGCCCGCAACCTGCCGCCGTCCTTCTTCACTGAGCCGTCCCGGGCGGGCGGCGGCGGCGGGTGCGGCCCGTCGGGGCCCGGCGTGAGCCTGGGCGACTTGGAGAAGGGCTCAGAGGCGGCCGAGTTCTTCGAGCTTCTGGGGCCCGACTACGGCGCGGGCACCGAGGCGGGTGCCTTACTTGCCGCGGAGCCTCTCGATGTGTTCCCTGCCGGGGCCGCCGTCCTGCGGGGACCCCCGGAGCTGGAGCCGAGCCTCTTTGAGCCCCAGCCCGCGGTAGTGGGGAGCCTACTGTACCCCGAGCCCTGGAGCGCCCCAGGCGGCCCCGCGACCAAGAAGCCGCCCCTGCCCGCGCCCCGCGGTGGCTTGACCTTGAACGAGCCCTTGCGCTCTGTGTACCCCGCCGCCGCGGACTCTCCTGGCGGGGACGACGGGCCCGGCCTCTTGGCCTCGTTCGCCCCCTTCTTCTCGGACTGCGCTCTGCCCCCGGCGCCGCCGCCGCCGCCCCAGCAGGTGTCCTACGATTACAGCGCGGGCTACAGCCGCACGGCGTTCGCCGGCCTGTGGAGACCCGACGGGGCTTGGGAAGCGGCGCCCGGGGAGGAGGGGGCGCCCCGGGACTGACTGCGCGGCACCCTTCTCCCCCAGCAGACACTGCGCTTGGGGCTCCCCGCCCTGGGTCTCTCCCGAGCCTAAAGAACGACCGTCAAATGCACGTGGAGTTGAAACGGGATTTTAAAAATTCGATTAATAAAAGAAACTTCAGAAAAAGAGATGAAAAGGAGTTGGGGGTGGTTTTAACCACAGCCTCGTGTTTAGAAAAAACAAGTCGTTGACGGGTTCTTACCGGATCAATCGAGCCACGAAACCAAGACGGGATTGGGGAATGGGGTGGGGATGACGGAAGGGACAGGAGGTGGCTTCTGCAGCCCCCTGTCCCTTTGTCAACTTTTCATCAAAAGGTTAGTGTGTTTAGTGTAATAGCCCCTTCCCGACAGTGCTCTGGGCGCTCCCCTCCCCTCCCCTTTGAGCGCGTTGTGAATTAAAGTCTGTATTGAAAAGAATGGAGCAGAGGTATGTTGTTATTGATTTGGGTGTCTCCTTAGAGGATGGTTTCCTGTGTGGTCTCTTTGCCTTGTTAGTGACAGTGTTATTGAGGACGTGAGGCCAGTGACTACTGCGACCCTCCCTTTACTGGTCCCTGGTTGGGGACCGGGGTTGTTCTGTCATTTTTCCTCCTGTTTTTCTTCCGGCCCCCTTGTTTCTTCCGTCTCTTTATCTCTCCCGCTCTTACCTTGTGCTGTTGTTCATTTTTCTTTTTCTGGACTCTCATTGCTCTCTCTGATATTTTTTTTTCCTGTGAGCTTTTCTTGCAAATTTCTGGTATGGGGGAAATTTAGCAAACCGGAGTCTGTTCCTTTCCTTTTCCCATGCTTCAGCCACTTTGGGAGGTGGAGACTAGGCCAATTATAACATCTTTGCATCCAAGTTTCCTTATCTGAGAGGGTGGGAATGACAATATTCCTCCGCTTTTCACTCTTTTACTGCTTGTTGGGTAGCTCAGAGGGAAAATACCTAACACACCTTGAGCCTACCCCACCCCCCATGATTTTATACACATAGATAAATGTTTTCTACACATGGAACCCATTAGGGTTGTGAGCCCCAAGCTCTTTGCTGGCTGATCTGTTTGCCGTTTCGCTTACAATCTGTACTCTCCCTACCCTCTTTCCTCCTGTTCTGCTTCTCCATCTGTTGCTTTCTGCCTGTGCTTCCTCACTCCCTAGAACCACATTCGCGCCAAGAAAGGGAGTAGAGAAGGTGTGAAGTTTCCAAAGTAGTCTTCCCTGGATAGCAGGTTTGATGAATGGAATCTGAAGGAGCCCTGGAGAGGAGTCTGATCTGATCATCAGAGGGAGATTGGGGGAAAGAGACGTGTTTTAACCAGTCATGAAGTGGCAGCCTAGCAGGATGGTTGAGGGACAGAGGAGGAAGGACTGGGTGGGAAGTGAGCCTCTGGGAAGAAAAAAGGGAGCCCTTCAGTTCTGTAGACTTTCCGGTGACAATGTTGAGAGACCAACACCCCTTCAATATAAGATATTGCCTACTGGTTACATTGTAGAGCAGGGAGCTGCTTCTGTTCAGGTAGCCAAGATAGAGGGTAAGAGTGTCTACATGTGAGAAAGTTGAAACCCAGTGTTAGGCAAAAGATTTTAGAATCTAGGTCAGTGTTTGTGTAAATCAAAAGTACTGCCATCTTTTCAGAAAAGAATTTGGGGAAAGAACAAATGGTACTGAGCCATGGCAGACAACTTTCAATGCTATCCTTAAGTCGCTTGCTTCTGAAGAAAAGCTGTCTTGCGAAGGCACCACAGGAAATACAGCAGTGAGCCTTGTTAACCGTGAGAAGAACTCTTGGCATCTTCAGACACTTGGTGTCTATTAAATTGCAAGATAGTGAAGAGTGAGTAATTTCATTGTGCTAGCAGAAAATTATTCAGCAATAATTTAATTTATTGAGATGACTTTATGCCACTATGATCCCCATTTGAAAGGTAAGGTGCAGACAGGTTAAATAACTTGCCAAAAGCAAGTAGTGGGTCCAAGATCCAGATCTACAAGCATCCTATCACTGTGACCTGTTACTTGTGAGACCCTGTTGTGCTTTGTTAGTGTGTGTGATTCCCAGTCCCCTGCATTATACTGCTAGCAAGGGTCAACCTCACCACCACTGACATTTTCGGCAGGTGAATTCTTTGTTGTGGGGGTTGTGCACAGTAGAATTTTTAGCAGCATCCCTGGCCTGAACCCACTAGAGACCAATAGCACTCCCCTACTTCTGACAATCAAAAATATCCCCGTTGCCAGAGATCCCCTGGGGGCAAAATTGCTACCAGATGAAAACCACTGTGCTGGACAAATAAATGAGCAGCATCTGTGGGGGTGCCTGGCACTTTCACATCCATGATTTCATTTAATATTTACAAAGGTCTCTGCTTAGATATTGTTATTATCCTCATTGTTACAGGTGAAAAGAAAGAAGGGCAAAGGGAGGGGCTAAATCAGCTTTGCTACACCTCATCCCTGCTAACTTACCAGTCGTGGACTAGTTAACCATATTGAAACACAGTCTTCCCCATTGGCAAAGCTGGAGAACTATCTCCAAGGATATCATGGGGATTTGGCATAGGGTATGTGTAAATGCCCACCAAGAAGGAGAGAAGAGTTCTTAGTATCAGGCAGCCAAGACTTGGCATGAAGTCAAGGTTCCAAGCCATCAGGGTGCCAGGAATGTGTGCTTGGCCCCTCTATAGGTTCCTAGTTGCCCCATCTCTGATTCTTCTTGCTGCCTTACTTTCCATCCTGAGCTCACCTGTGTCTGACTGTGCCCCCTACTGCAGTACTTTGAGGAGTGCCCATTTGGTAACAGTCCTACCAGAGGCTGAACACACTGTTGCTTTCTCTCATGTGTCCTTTTTTCCTGAAACCTGTTTAGAAAGTATCTTTGTCTCCTGTTTAACCAGGTACTTGCCCATAGACAATTCTTAAGTGCAATGGCAGGTATTTTTCAAGGGGCTTCCTTGGTGGCTCTGTGGTAAAGAATCTACCTGTAATGCAGGAGATGTGGGTTTGATCCCTGGGTCAAGAAGATCCCCTGGAGAAACCCATGGACAGAGAAGCCTGGCGGGCTACAGTCCATGGGGCCACAAAGCATTGGACATAACTCAGCGACTAAACAACAGCAATAGATATTTTCAAGACTGCCGTGTCCTTCTCCAGGGGATTTTCCCGACCCAGGAATCGAACCAGGGTCTCCTGCATTCTCTCTTAGAACCAGGAGTCTCTAGGTCAGTTTGTTTCAAATATTTTTATTCATAATCTTCAGAAAAACTTGATTTTATATCCTGTCTCAATATAACTATATTCATACAAACATACCCATATTTAATAATTTAAATCTTAGTGGATTATTATGTGTATTAACACTCAATGATCTGTTTCAGTAAATAATTGAAGTTATTTATTTATTTATTTTTTACAAAGCCCTGATTCATGTAGGAGCTGTGTGGCACATCAATATATATTTTTTCTATTTGTTAATAAAGCCTGGCTACTATCCATTGGTTGTTGTTATGACTCCCTAGTAGATTGGGCCTGCAGTTGGAAAGGTCCTGTTTGTGTGTCTCCTCTCTTCTTCTGTCGCAGCCCCTTCCTTAGTTGGGGTCCTCACCACCCTCACCTCCCCTCCTGCAATGATCTAAAGACCTCGTTGTCTCTGAACTCACCATCCTTTAATTTATCCTCGTTGCTGGATGATGCGTTAGTGCTAAAAAAGCAACTCTGTGTCATCACTCCTTTGCTTATACTCCTGCTGTGTTTTTTTTGTCACTTCCAAGGTAAAGTTTAGAATTGGTAGCACAAACACGTGGGTCCTGTCAGCCTCTTCCGTCACTACTCCAGCCACTCCCACTCCCCTCTAGTCTCCACATTATAGAAATCTAGTACCAACTATAGGTTGGTGCTTGAATGCTCTATATCCACGGCACTTTCATGAATTTACCCCTCTTCTGCCTATACCTGGAATACACTCCGCATTTTCTCTGCTTGTAAGTTTCCACTAAACCTGTCATTCTCAGCTTAAGTGTCACCTTTTAAAACCTCTCTGAGTCAGTTAAGTGCCTCTACTCTGGAATCAGCTATGCGACTCCAAGACCCCTAGGCTTATCTTCTTGCAGTTAATCATACTATTGTAATAGCAGTTATTTATTCCTCTGACTTGTCTATAGAGGACAGTACTCACCTCTGCATTCCTATCATTTTCTGGAATTTGGCAATAATTATATCGGATAAATGATTATTGAGTGAATTGTATGGGGCTTTAAAGTTGAAAAGGAAACCTAACATTTGAGCTTCGCCCCAGACGTATGGCGGGCATATGGTCAAATGGCCATAATGCCACTATTTGCTAAAGAGCTAATGTTCAAAGAGAGCCTACTTTCTGTGGAAACCCTAACTGTGGCAGGCTTTGTGTACGTGGCAAGAACAACTAGACTAGTAATTTTGTTGAACCAAAGGGCCAGGTTATTTTACCTGGAGCAGTGCGCTTGGTGGCAGAGCTTCCCTGGTAGCTCAGTTGGTAAAGAATCCGTCTGCAGTGCAGAAAGACCCGGGTTTGATTCCTGGGTCAGAAAGATCTGCCGGAGAAGGGATAGACTACCCACTCCTGTGTTCTTGGGCTTCCCTTGTGGCTCAGCTGGTAAAGAATCCACCTGCCGTGCGGGAGACCTGGGTTTGATTCCTGGGTTGGGAAGATCCCCTGGAGGAGGGAAAGGCTACCCACTCCAGTATTCTGGCCTGGAGATTTCCATGAACTGTACGGTCCATGGGGTCTCAAAGAGTTGAACATGAGGTCTCAAAGAGTTGAACATGACTGAGAGACTTAAAAAAGAAAAAGTTCACTTGGCGACAGGCATAGAGGATATTGTGACATGCTTTTAGTCATTTGTTTCATCTACAGAGTGTGACCAGAATTTTCTTCTGTGAGATTAACCATAACTAGAAGCCCTGTTCTCAATGAGTCTAAAATTGAATTGGGCAGTTAGTTCAAATTATAGATATAGGAGATGTTGAGTGCCAATATGAGAGTGAAGAAGCAATACAGGAAAATAATCTGAGAGACATCACAAAGTACTAGCTAGTTTAATTCCTAAATGAATAGTATAGGCAGACTTATTTTTTCACTTTCAAAATGTGATATTCTTAGAAACATATTCCAGATTGAGAAAAATCATGTTTATTTGTTCATAGAATGTGATGGTAGGGAAGGAGGGTGGGGGAGGAGGAAGAAGAATACCTGGCTAGATTCTTGACAACAGTCTCAAGATCCACTTATTACCTAGAATAAATGTTATGGATTTGATGGTATGCCCTCAAAAGTCCTAACTCTCAGACAGACCCTCAGAATATGACCTTATTTACAAATAGGGTCTTAACTCATCAGAGGTTATCAAATTAAAATGAAGTCAAGAGGGTGGGAGCTATTCCAGTATGGCTGGTGTCCTTATAAAAAGGAGAAATATGGACCCAGAGATAGATGCAGAGGGAAGACAGTGTGAAGATATGCCGGGAGAAGATAGCCATGTGATTGGAATGGTGCGTCTGTAATCTAAGGTGTGCCAGAGGTTGCCTGTAAATAGCAGAAGCTAGAAGAGGCCAGGAAGCATGTTTCTCCAGCACCTTCACGGAGACCCTGCCATCTTTGATTTCAGACTGCTAGCCTCTAGGACTGTGAGACAGTATGTTGCCATCGTTTGAAGCCACCAGTTAGTTTGTGGCACTTTGTTATAGCCGTCCTAGGAAACTAATAAAGGAATGAACACCATGACAAACAGAAACAAATCCTATTTATTGTGACACACAAAGGTTTTTTTTTGTGTATGTGTGTGTGTGTGTGTGTGTCTATGTGTACTTAAACAAGACTTATGTAACCATGCCTTATTTTGTTTTATCTCATTTGATTTGATTTGATTTCATTTTAGGAGAATACTAGGAAAGGGACTCGAAACAGATGTAACACAGCCTCTCAGAGCTGTCCACAATTTGAGGGGTGGGTTCTCTGCAGACTGAAGAATGTTAGAAGCAGACCGAGTGGCTCAGAGCATGCCCGGGCTTGGCAGAATGAGGTGCATCTGACAGAGCGCTGACTTGTGGTGTGCGTGCATGCTCAGTTGCTTCAGCCATGTCTGACTCTGCGACCCTGTGGATTGTAACCCTCCAGGCTCCTCTGTCCATGGGGATTCTCCAGGCAAGAATACTGAGTGGGTTGCCATGTCTTCCTCCAGGGGATCTTCCAGGTACCAAACCCTCATCTCCTGTGTCTTCTCCAACTTGTTACACACTCTGAGGCTATTGTTAAACCTCATTGCATCCAGCATCACTTGGCTGCAAATACTCAGCCTCTGGGCCAGGAAGAACCTATCCTGCCAGGGCCTAGGGGGTCTGCTCCTCACTAGGAGGTGCGTCCACTGGCCCAGTGATGGTGGTGAGGAAGCGAACAAGCATCTGTATGCTCAGATGGGGCACCTTTCCCCTGCCCTCCTCCCTGTATGTCTGATCTGCGTGGCACCGCTTTTGTCCTGTCTCTCACTCAAGTTTGGCTGTGTTCTGGAGCTCTATCAGGATGCCCAGTTCACTCAGCTGGGGCCTGACCCTTTGTCTTCACTAGACTCGAGGCTTGTGATTCCAGGCATCGTGTATATCCCCTTCATTGTTGTACCTCCAGGGACTACCTGTGTCTGACATACAGGGGGGACTCAGAGGCTTACCGTGTGAACAAAGTGCTGGCTATTCTTGCTATTGGATAGACTCTGTGCTTCCCTGCTACCAGATGCTCTGCCAGCTCCAGCCACTGCTTCAAGATGCCTCTGAGGATGGCTTGGAACTAAGGTAGTGCCTTTCATGTCACTGCTGTTCTCTGGATTCTAATAGTGCTGAATGTCTCACCTGCCCCTCTCAACCTCTTTGCCCCCAACAGACTTCCAAGTTCAAGTCCCACTTGCCTCTGGGGCCTTGTGACTAAGCTGCTATCCAACCCTGGTCCTCATCAGTGTCTCTGCTCTGTTTTATTGCCCTCGTAATAGTTAACCCTGTGAAAGACCACCACTTTTCATTTCCCAAAAGGAGAAGTTTTTGTTAAAGTCAGAAATTAGTAGAATTGTTAAAAACACATGAAATTAGGGGCTTCCCAGGTGACTCAGTGGGTAAAGAATCTATCTGCAATGCAGGAGACGCAAGAGTTGTAGGTTTGATTTCTGGCCAGAGGAGGGTAGGTCAACCCACTCCAATATTCTTGACTGGAGAATCCCATGGACAGAGGAGACTGGCGGGCTACAGTCCATAGCATTGCAAAGAGTTGGATGTGATTGAGCACACACACACATGAACTTAACCATATAAATCATGATTCTGTTTGGCAGCAGTGTAAGAACGCCTTTTTTTTGAGGCAGGAAATAGTAATAAAGAAATATCAGCCAGGAGGGAGGGATGTCAGCGAGATGGTGGAAGAGGTGGTTCTTTCCACCTCTTTCACAGAAAGACCAACTAGCAGCTGTGTACAATAAGATGCCTCTGTGAAGATTCCAGAACCCAGAAGTGGGGCTGAGGCATTCCCTGGGATCACAGAAACCAGGAAACAATGCATTAGAAGAGCAGGATTTCACTTTGCATCACCTCTCCCCAAGGCCGGCATTGCTCTATAAAGGGTCCCCCAGGGCTTCCACCTTCTCCTGTGAGAGGAAGAGAGTTCAGGGTTGACATCCAGCTTCTTCAGTGTTCCAGGCTGCCTCCCAAGAGGGCCACTTGCTCTATCTTATCTCCTGGGAATCCAGGGGATGTGAATCAAGGGTTAGATGACCAGGGCTCAGCTAGAGAGGAAGCAGGGGATGAGGATCACAGCACGCAGCACATGAATCTTGGTTACGTTCCTCCCGTGGTGGCACCTGAGCAGAGAGCCCAGCCAGTGGTCCTGCTTATCCACAGAGCCGAGCTGTGGCCCTCTCTGGCCAAGGAACTCTGTGGGCAGTTCTGCCCAGGCTGAGTCTGTAGTCAAAGGGCCACCTGGCTGTAGATCTCATCCTATGGCCCCATCCAGACAGGGTGCCAAGCCCCCAGCCCTGACTGTTTGCTGAGCACAGCCTCTAGCTCTGCTTGACAAGAGAGCCTGGTGAGAGACCCTGAGCAGCCTCTGAGCCCAGTTTGCTGCCCTGTTTGGGCGGGAGCCAGGCCAGCAGCCCTACATAGCATCAGAGCACAGATCGTGCCCTTGCCCATCTGGGGAGTTGGGGTACTAACCTTTCCCGGTCTCAGAGCTTAAGGCCCAGGGTGATTATTGAGCATTGTCAGTGGCCCAACCCAGTCAGGGAGCCAGCCCCACGGTATAGCATAGCCAGCACCCTGTCCAGTTGCGGATTACAGCCTGTGGCCCTACCCATCTATGGGTCACAGCTCATGGCCCTGTCTGACCGTATGGTCAAGCCAGCTGCATTGTGTGAGGCTAGCATCTCCCGGATATCCGACAACTTAAAAAAAAAAAAAAAAGCACACCCTGAATGTTGAGAATTATGCTTTATTCCATGGGTAAAACTGAGGACTTAAATCCAGGACACAGCATCTCAGAGACTGTTTCCAAAGAGGTAAGGGAGGAGCCAGGATATATAGGAGTTCTTACAACAAAGACCAGGTAGTCGGAACATCAAAAGATTACTATTAATTAAAGAAAACGGGATATCTCAGGTGGAACCACCTGCCAATGCAGGAGATGTAAGAGACGTGGATTTGATCCCTCGTTTGGGAAGATCCCCTAAAGGAGGACATGGCAACTCATTCCTGTATACTTGCCTGGAGACTCCCATGGACAGTCCACTGTGGTGGCTACAGTCCACTAGGTTGCAGAGTCAGACACGACTAAAGCAACTTAGCGTGCACACATACACACACACACAAGTTAATTCTCCAGTTAAGGAATTTAGCACTTTTCTATATATGGGAAGATGCAAGGGTCTGGACTTACTGAAGTCATTCCTTTGATAAGCATCTCAGCTACCTGGGGGCCGGTATCCGATGCTTTCTCACCCTGAATCCCCTTAGTCTGCGCAGCTGGAGGAGACTGCAGAGTCTGAGGGCTTGGCAGTGGACAGTGCCTTCGTCTCCATCCTGAACCCCTTCAGGGCGCGCCATCTGGGAGGCCATAGTGGCTTGCTGGCTACAATATCTTTTGTTTACTCATATGGCCGGCAACATTTTTTTCATTGACATATCAAAGCCAGACAACACTACAAGGAAAGAAAATTACAGGTCAATATCCCTGAGGAATACTGACACAAAATCCTCCACAAAACATTAGCAAATCAAGTTCAACAGTACATCAAAAGGCTCAGACATTATGCTTAAGTGCAATTTTTTCCATCAAGCAGTTCATGCCTGACCATGAGAATTTCCACTATCTATGGTCACAGGTTCGATCCCTGGGTCAGGAAGATCCCCTGGAGGAAGGCATAGTAACCCAGTCCAGTGTTCTTGCTTGGAGAATGGCCATGGACAGAGGAGCATGATGGGCTACAGTCCCTGGGGTTGTAAAGAGTCGGACACAACTGAGTGACTGAGCATGCACACACATGGTCACAGAAGATAGGAACACAAGGACAGCGCTCAGTATGAAGGAACTCGGAGTGGCCTAGCTTGTATAAACAAATCCACAAAACTGGGGACAACTGCAACTGGGTTTCTTTATGTTTAACTGACTGCTCGAATACCTACTGCCTTATTTGTATGAATTCTTGCTATCTCTCTGCTAGAGTCTTCCCCTCTCCCCAGAGCATACCAGAACCTGGAGGCTTACATGACCCAATAGACATTTAGTCCAAAAAGGGGATCCAGACGGGCTTTGCCATTCAAGTGGGTCTAGAACTGTGGTCTGATAAATCTGCTACTGTCATTGTTTGTTATACAACTTGGCTTCACTGAGTGGTACAGATTATATATACACTGTGGAGTCTACATAGCCAAGGAGATGAGTGGAAACTAAAATCCAGCCCATGCTGATTCTCAGGCCACTAAATTGGGCACCCAAAAAGGGAATGCCTTCTTCTTTTTAAAATTGGTACAAAAACACCATATAGGTAGCTCTCACCCTGGGTTTCACCACTGGAAACTCATCTTAACAGACCTGCTGGTGCAGCTGCCCCCATTTGCTGCAAAGTCCCATGTGCACTGTGGGAAGACAGTCTCCTCCCAGGAGCTCTAGGTTGGGACAACCACCACCTCAGGGCCCAACAGCAGAGACACTCTCCTTCCTCTCTTTCTAGGATCTACTTGGGTAATCAGCTTTTCCTTTTAAAGCCTTTGCCTGAATTATGAGTGTTATGGATTGAATATGTGTGTCCTCCCCCATATCTATATGTTGAAACCTTAATCTCCAATGTGGTGATATTTGGAGATGGGGCCTTTGGGAGTTAATTAGGTCATAAGGGTGGAGTTCTTACGAATGGAATTAGTACCTTTAAAAGAAGACACCAGAAAGTTCGCTCACTCTCCTCCCTGCACTGTGAGGACGCAGAAAGAAGCAGGAGCCTTACCAAGGACCCTATCCCGCTGGCCCCCTGATATCGAACTTTCAGCCTCCGAAACTGTGAGAAATAAATGACTGTGGTTAAGCCACCCATTCTGTAGTAATTGTTGAAAGCGTTAAGACAATGGGGCCCTCATTTTGAAGGGAGGGTCCCTTGGGGTTCACAGTTGATTTCCTGTTCCAGCTTACTCTAGTCTAGTTGGCAACTCCTTCCTAGCCACTCAGTGGACATGAGTTTGAACAAGCTCTGCGAGATGCTGAAGGACAGGGGAGCCTTGCCTGCTGCAGCCCAGGGGGTCACAAAGACTCTGAAATGACGGGGCGACTGAACAACAACCATGGGTAGGTCTTGGCTACATTGGTTAGGTGGTCTGAAAGTTGAGGGGCATCTTTGGAGTCAGGCAGACAGACAGAACTGAACGTGAATTCCTGCATTGCCTCCTCAGCTGTGTGCCCTTGGAAAGGTGAAAGTGAAAGTCGCTCAGTAGGGTCCGACTCTTTGCCATCCCATGAACTATACAGGCAGATTCTTTACCAGTTGAGCCACAAGGGAAGCCCAAGAATACTGGAGTGAGTAGCCTATCCCTTCTTCAGGGGATCTTCCCGACCAGGAATCAAACTGGAGTCTCCTGCATTGGAGGTGGATTCTTTACCAACAGAGCTATAACCCTTTGGGTAGAATAGTAAACCAGAGTCTCGGCTTTCTCTTCTGTCAGTTGGCGATAATGATATCACAGGGGGTTGTGGGTCCATTAGATGATGTATATAGAGACCCAGGCATTACATAAAGACCCCTTTAAACCTGTCACTGTTATTGTTACTACTGTTGCCCAGAGAGACCTCTACAGAGTGCGGGAAAAGAGCCTTAGACGCTGTGGTCCTTTCTCTTCTCTGCGTCCACTGAGGAAGGGCTCTGGATTTATCTTTATTTTTCATCTCAGGATTTAAAAGGTCACTGGAAGCTCGGGCACTAAAAACACCCAATCCCTCCACAATGACTCAGAATCCGTGACTAACGGGCCCCTTCACATGAGCTGGTTCCTAAAGGGGTGATGGAGGAGGGAGCCTTTACCTCAGAAGACAAAACAAATCTGGCACAAAGGCCTCGCAGCAGCGGGCGGGAGAGCGCTGTCCCCTCCCTGTGCACTCCGGTCCTTCTCCCGACCAGCCCTCCCTCCGAGGCCCCAGTGGTGGGTGGTCATCTTTGTGCCCGGGGAGCCCCAGGACACCCGAGTCCTGGGTGCAGAGTCCTGCCCAGACTCCAATCTCTCAATCAGTTCTGCCCGAAACAGCAGGACTTCATTGCGTGGCGGGGGACCAAAGGGCCCAGTGAAACCCGGGACACATTTGAACAGGAGCCCGGAACTCCGGCAGAATCTGAAACCCCTTGGCACAGGCCCAGGTCATGGGTGGCTGCCAGAAGCAGCCGTTCTCTTCCCCACAATGGTGTGAGGAAACGGGGAGCCTGCAGCCTGACTTTAATTACTGTCCTCTCTCTGAGCAGAGGTGGGGGTGGGGGGCTTACCTTTGCCCTTACGTGTCACTGCACACCAATTGCCCAGAGAGAGTTGGAGAATAGTGGGGGAACCATCACAGCTGCGACAACAGCAACTTGAACCCACCAGGCGTGGACCCACACAAGGCACACAGCCCAGGGGGACCTGGGCTGAATTCTATTTCTGCCTTTTCCTAGTGATGCCACTGGTAGTTAAAGAACCTTTCTAAGTGTTGGTTTTCTCATCTGAGAAGTGGGAAAAAGGACATTTCATACTGTTTACGGTGGGTCTGACCATTAGAAATCATGCATATAGTTATTAGCAAATGACCAGGCGGACTCCCCAGGAGATGATCATTGCTCTTGTTTCTGGTTGGGATGTCACTAACTCTGCTACTTTACAAGCACTGGGTAGATCAGTCCCTTGACCATTTTTGAGTATCATCTCTGAAAGGAGGATACTGTTGTCTCAACACAATGGTTGTGAGGTGAACTGAAAGATAAACAGCCTCCAACACTGTCTGCCACGTTTCAGACACTAGTAAATATTCGTGGAATCTGAAAATCATGTGGCCAGAGGGGACTGTCCCCTCCTTAACTGTGAATTTATTTCCGTTTCACCTGGAGTCTTTAGAAGATCAAAGTCCTGTTAGCTCTTTAATGGTTCCCAACTCTGAGCTAATGCTTGTAGCTGACTTTCAGGTCAGTTTGGTATCATTTCTTCTCATGAGATTATCATTTCCTTTCGGCTAAGGGAAAAGTTCAAATACAAGAGCAGATCATGGGAGCAAAACAATCCTCAGTCCTGACTAATCTTCTGAATCACCTGGGGTGAGGGGACAGCTTGAGAAACAGCCCCAGCTCCGCCAACACTGCTGAGGTGGCGGTGCAGGCAGCTCAGGGTTGGAAGCCAGTCAGAAGACCACTGTTCTCTGCCGCAAGCTTCTCATGAGGGCACTGGAAGACCGGCCACTTCTATTTTCTGCTTGCTCCTTGGCCTCTGTCAGTGCCTTTATTTTCTACTTTTTTCATTCACATAGTTGACAAAATGTACAACTAGAGCGTGTAAAAGATTGGGCTAATTTTGACACGGATCAAAACTAGAGGATCATGTCTGGTGGGAGAGAGGAAAAAGGCCTTTTCTAAACATCAAAAAAGAATTTAAATATTTATATGCTATGTGGCAGCAAGTAGAGAAAATTGGCCTTTTGGCCAGTTACAGTGTTTGGTGTTTGGGGTAAAAAGCCTCTTTGAAGAGGAAATCGAGAAATTATGATAATTGTGAATTATGGTCTTAGTCTTGCCAAAATGGGCAGATTGCTTAGACCTCCTTGAATCTCAGTATTTTCCTCTGTGAAATGAATACAGTTTCATTTCAAATGAGACCACTTATTATCACTATGCCATAGTGAGGAACCAGGGGGTCAAGTAGTTGGCAGTGATTTATAAAATGCAGGGCACAATGGGAAGACTGACAAGTTCTGCATCTGCCTCTTACTTGCCTTGTGGCCTCGGGCAAGTTAGTTTTCATTTTAGTTCCTCCGTTTCCCCACTTGCAAAGTGGGACCAACAATGCCTAACGCCTACTGCAGTGGGATGTCATGGGGACAAAGGAGAGGGTGTTGGTGAAAGCATTTAGAAAAGCCAGAAACTTGTCGGAGATGTCTGTAATGTTATAGTCTCCGCTTCATGACGGTGAGATGGAAGTAGTGTGAGACACTGTCGCATTGAGCATCCTGGCGGGAGTCGGGACTCTGACCAGGCCTGGTGGGCTCAGCGTCTCTGCCTCCAGTGGACATCCCCTGTGCCCTGCTTAATTGCACTGCCTTCTCTTTTCTCTCTGTTGCTAATCTCCCTGAGGTACACGCAGGCCCAGACCCATTCTTTGGGAGAGGCCAGGAAGAATAGGGCCGTTTATATCTCTGCTCAGATGACTGGAAAATCCTTTTATCCTGCTTCACTGGAAACTGTCTCAGATCAAATCTTGGGAATCCAAAGGCCTAAAGAGCCACCTAGTGATGACAGATGCATAGGACTCTTTGGTCAGTAGTTTCACTGGCGTAGAGGTAAAAGGAATGGATCTGTTTTCTCCCTCTCCTCACTTTGCGCCTGCCCTGGCAACCACGAAACAGAGATTGATGCAACGGTGCATCTTCTCTGCTTGTAGACCGAATTGGGGAGTGATGCTGGATGCAAGTTGGGGACCTCTGCGGCCATGAACTGCTACCAAGCAGTGTTTCCACTCTCAGCTCCTCATTTGTGGTTAGATGAGTGCATGTGACTGAGTTTTAGGTGATGAAACATGAGTGAAAGATGTATGCTTCACTTGTGAGTTGAGCCCCTAAAACTGCCCATGTGTGACCCTCCATCCTTTTTTTTCCTATGTGGTTTGATTTAATTGGGCCATGGCAGTCTTGGAATTCATGCACTGAAGGTGGAGCCATAGGTGGAAGGAACTGGGTCTCCAAGTCTTTATTTAGAATAGAACTGCCAGTGAATACGGAGAAGGCAATGGCACCCCACTCCAGTACTCTTGCCTGGAAAATTCCATGGATGCAGGAGCCTGGCAGGCTGCAGTCCATGGGGTTGCTGAGAGTCAGACACGACTGAGCGACTTCACTTTCATTTTTCACTTTCATGCATTGGAGAAGGAAATGGCAACCCACTCCAGTTTTCTTGCCTGGAGAATCCTAGGGACGGCGGAGCCTGGTGGGCTGCCGTCTATGGGGTCGCATAGAGTCAGACACGACTGAAGCGACTGAGCAGCAGCAGCAGCAGCAGCCAGTCAATAAGGAAACTCTCTTCTGGACTATATATGAGCAAGAAATAAACTTCTAGTGTGATTGGGCTGTAGGTCATCTTTGTGTTTGTTACAGAAGTTAGCGTGATCTTAACCCATACAGGTGTGCATGCTGGTTGTGCTAATCAAATCTACAATAGACAGGCTTATGATGCCTTACGATGCCTTACCACTGATTTACCATGAAGCCAGTAGAACTCTGTTTTCAGGGCTCTTCACTTACATAAGACCCTTCCAAGGCCCGGAGTGTGTGTATCTGTGTTTGTGTGTGTGTGTGTGGTCCTCTGGCAGTGTATTCACATGGCTAAGTTTTGTGCAATTTGCAGAAGTTAAGGTGTTTTAAACTGCATGCGTGGTAAGGACGGCTGTCTTCTACCTTTTCAACTTCCCCTGCACCACACTTCCCTTTGTATTGGATGCTACTGGAGAGACCATGGGAATTCTTTGGGTTCATCTAATGGGAAGCTGAGAGGGATAAGTTTAGTCTGAGTTTAGTGGATATATTTATATCTTTGTCTTCCATGGAGAATTATTATTGCCAGCTGTTCAGCACAGAAAATGTTTCTGGGAGTATTCATGCCCTCACTGTGCAGTTATGAAAAGAAGGTGCACAGTTAGAGACTGTGCTGTAACAGAATCTATTCTAAAGTGCCTGGTCCGAGAACAATACGGGCAGTAGAGGACAAACAAGGTCTGATGTGTGTGGAGTCAGAGCTAGTCTGTAGAAATTTCTTCTGATTCGTTACGTATATAAAACTATAGAATATTCAGTTCTCATTGATGCTTTGTCAAGGCTGAATTTCTCTCTGAGAGAAATATAGTTGGTAATTTTTAAAAGCATGTACAGTTCTAAACACTTTACATTTCTCCCCTTTTTTGACAGGAAGAGTTGATAAAATAGGAAAAATTGATAAAACTTTAACACGTATTTAAACTGATTTCTGAAAGATGTTTTGGAACATTTCAATAAAAATTGAACTACAGAAACTACAGACTTCTTATTTGGTCTTATTTTGACAAATTTAAAGTTATTTTCAAAGAATTGAGAGAAAATACAGGTGAAACTGACAGAATATCAAATATGAAAGCAGTAAATGAGAAAAATAATAAAAATTATTCTGACTACAAGAAATGAATTGAAACAAAATTCTTTTCAGATTATGCCCCAAGCAGTAATTCACTAGAGGAGAGAAATTTCAAACAGAAGTAACTATTAGGCTCTTGGATTATTTGGTAATCAATTTACTGAAGAGTTGTAAGTTATATGAACACATCAGAAAATATTTGTTTCTTGATAATTCTGAAACTGGAAAAATACTATAAAACTCAAAATATACCAGTGCAGCAAGAATATTAACAGCAAACTGGTTAATAAATAGAACAATTCAAGGATAGTTTAGGCTAATCATTGCACAAAAAATCTTGAAATACCCTGGAATCTTAAAATTCACACATGAAAGAAAATTAATAGAAGTGTCCCAGAATCTTGACAGCAATTTTAAGATTTCACATGATACTGTAAATAACAAGCTGTGAAGGTAAAAAATATTTTTTTTCTTTAAATAAGGAAAACAAAAACAGAATCAATCACTCATGCTAAAGACTGCTGTCTATTTTCTCCACAGAAAATAAGATTGCAATATTATTGTCATATGAAGGGGCAATTAAACAAAACACAGCCAAAATGTAGGATTTGAGAGCAATTAAGAAAAATGCTAATTTACTTTTTTTTTTTTTTAGCATTTTGTGGTGTTTGTGGCATTTGATCACTTTTATAAATCTGTATCATCTTATGATTTTTAAAATTTTGAAATAAATATTTGCATGGTGATTCATCTTGTGATAGTAAGTTTGTATTCTTCTTCTTGAGAGGGTCCTAAGATTGTAAAAGTTTCATTCTCCACAAAATCCAAATTCACCCTTGGGCCTGGAACCTGTTGGTGCCTTTCCTGAACAAGGTTCTGGAAGACTGACCTCAAGGGGTGATCTCAAAGGCCTGGTCAATGGGAGGCCCTGGTAGGAGAAAATAGAGGTTGGGGTGCTTATTTCCCTGCCTTTCCCACAGGGTATGGGTCTTTGGTTCTGACAGCAGCTGTGCTCCTCTTTGGCTGTGTATTATCGGGTTGGCCAAAAGGTTAGTTCGATAAGATGACTCCGTGCTGTGCTCGGTAGTGTCAGACTCTGCTACCTCATGGACTACAGCCCTCCAGGCTCCTCTGCTCATGGGATTCTCCAGGCAAGAATAATGGAGCTGGTTGCCATGCTCTCCTCCAGGGGATCTTCCTGATCCAGGAATCAAACATGAGTCTCTTGTGTCTCCTGAATGGGCAGGGGCATTTTTTTTTTTTTAACCACTGAGCCACCTGGGTGACTCCAGTAGTACTTATTTGTCTTTAACTTCATTCGAAACAATTTTGTTGGATTGTATTGTGACAGCTAACCCAATGAGACCAACTGAAGGCAGCACTTGATGAAAAGAGTCTGCAATTAGTCAACAGAGAACATACAATCTGTCAAGATAACACGAGACTTTGTGGCTCAGATGGTAAAGAATCCGCCTGCAATGTAGGAGACCTGAGTTTGATCCCTGGCTTGGAAAGATCCCCTGGAGAAGAAAATGGCAACCCACTCCAGTATTCTTGCCTGGGAAATCTCATGGACAGAGGAGCCTGGTGGGCTATAGTCCACGGGGTTGCAAAGAGTCTGACATGACTGAGCGACTAACACACGTGTGATAACATGTGTCAGGATAATATAAGATCACATGTTTCTCTGATGGCCAGGTAAAAACTTTTCCACTTGGCTGGAGAGTCCTGATTCATCTGCATATTCACCTTCAGATTTCAGAAAAATTTCAGAATTTCAGAAAAAGATTCAATTTCCTGGAAGATTGTAAAAGGCAGGTGAAACAGTTCTTTGTTCAAAAAGATAAAAAGTTTAGGGAAGATGGGATTATGAAGTTGCCTGGAAAATGGCAGAACGTAGTGGAACAAAATAATGAATACATTGTTCCATAAAGTTCTTCGTGAACATGTGGCTTTTATTTTTATTTAAAAACTGAAGGAACTTTTGGTCCAACCCAGTAGTTTCCTATTGTTGCTATAAAAAAACAGTACATTTATTGGCTAAAAACAGCACCCATTTCTCAGCACACAGGTCTGGGGGTCAGGAGTATGTGTAGACTCAAAAATTGAGTTCTCTGTTCAGGGTCTCATAAGCCTGAAATCAAGGCGTCAGCTGAGTTGGGTTCTTAACTGGAGGCTCAGGTTGGGGGCGGGGATGTCTGTTTGCAAGCTCATTCAGGCTGGCAGGCTCTGGTTCCTGCCTCCTTAGAACCGAGGTCCCATTTCTTGGCTGGCTCTCGCTGAGCTGCCCACTGCTTCTAGAGGCTGTCTGCATCATTCCCACCTGACACTTCCATCTTCAAGCCAGCCAAGGTATCTCAAGTCCTCAAAGTCTGAGTCTTCCTGGCTTCTCCTCCTAGCTTCTCCTCTTACCAGCTAGATTCTCTGCTTTTAAATGCCTATGTGATTAGATGAGGCTCCCGTGGATGATCCCCATTCCTTAAGGCCACTGGTGCCATGTGACACACAGTCTCACAGCGCAATCTCGGGAGGCATAGTTTATCACATTCAGCGGTTCTGGAGATGAGAGTGTAGTCTTGGCACCACTCCTAAATACCCCGCCTACCACAGGCTGCCTTTCCAGCTGGGTGGCCCTACTCTGCAGCTCCAGCTCTGTCCAGGCTCTTCTGCCACCGTTTTTCTTCCCTGGGTCCTCTCGTGCCTGGGCTGGCAAAGTCTTCCTGCTGCAACTAGTGTCTGGCACCAGTCCGTCACTGTTTCCCTCACCACTGCCTGCATAAGGTAAGACCTTTGTAAAAGCTCTTCATTTTTTTTCCCCCTTGAGAATATCATCTGTTTACTGTGAAGATTCTGACTGATGGAGCTGGGAAGACATAGTTTGATGAAATGCCATTATTCTTGTGTTCTCCCTATACTCAGAGAGGATGTTAGAGCTTAGGTCCAAGGAAACCCATAGGGAGAGGAAGGAATTTTCAACTCTGGACTCTAAAGAGTAAAAATGTTTTGTTCGACAGGTGCTGAGGATGGAATCAGATCATTCTATCTTGTAATTTGGATAGAGCCCTGGGCATCAATTCAGATTGCTTATATTCAAACCCAATCCTTCATTTTTAAATACTGAAGTATAGTTGATTTACAATATTATTTTAGTTTCAGATATACAACATAGTGACTCAATATTCTTATAGATTATATTCCATTTAAAGTTATTATAAAATATTGGCTATATTGCTTGTGCTGTATAATATATCCTTGTAGCTTATTTATTTTTTAGATCATAGTTTGTATCTCTTAATCCCCTACCCCATCTTGCCCCCTCTCCACTGGTAATCACTAGTTTGTTCTCTATATCTGTGAGTCTGTTTCTTCTTTGTTTTATTCACTGGTTTGTTTACTTTTTAGATTCCTTATATAAACATACAGTACTAGCCTTTCTCTGGCTGATTTATTTCATAATACCCTCCAGGTCCAACCATGAGGGTATTATGGTCCAACAACCAGGTTGTTGCAAATGGCAAAATTTTATTCTTTTTTATGGCTAACATTCTACTGTATGTGTGTTCGTATATGTGTGCGTGTGTGTATATATATATATATATATATATATATATATGTATATGGTATGTGGTAAAAGGCTTCCCAGGTGTCTCAGTGGTAAAGAATCTACCTGCCAATGAAGGAGCTGCAGGAGACGTGGGTTTGATCCCTGGGTTGGAAAGATCCCCTGGAGGAGGAACTAGCAACCCATTCCAGTGTTCTTGCCTGGGAAATCCCATGGACAGAGGAGGCTGGTGAGCTATAGTCCATGGACTCACAAAGAGTTGGACAGGACTGAGCATGCAAGCACCATAGGCATAGGTATAGTTTACTCTAGTGTCATTATTATGCTAATGTTTCTATGTAATTCTCTTAGTCCCTTTTTAGGTTCTGCTATTTGGTTTGTTAGCTTTAACTGTGAGAGCAGCAATTCTGAACTGAGGGATTCAAAGCAGTCCTTTCACATCAAAGCATGTGCAGACGTTGTAGCTAGACTGCCTGGCTGTACTCCTTGCTGCTTCTTACCATTTGAGCAAGTTATTTATCTTTTCTGTTTTGGTTCTCTCTCCTAGAAAAGATCAATAATAGTAAGATCTACCTTATAGTGTTATTATTAGGAATCAGTGCTTGGCACATAGTAGGCAATAGTGTCTAATAATCTAAGCTGAAGCTCAGTTTTCTAGAAGAAGGGGAGTTCCCTTCCTCATTACAACAATTCCTGACCCAACTAGCTCTCTTTTTATTTACAGGGTAGGTAGTTAGAAGCCAGTGAAGGACTGAGGAAGGAGAAGGAAGCATTCTAAACTTGAGTCTTTTCACTCAAAAAATGTTTGTTGAATGTCTTTCAGGTTTGCCAGGCTCTGTGCTAAGCAGTGGGATTGCAGTGGTGAGCACACTGCACGCAGTCACTTCTTCCCTGGAAAGCAGAGAAGGGCTGGGAAGAGGAGAGGGACTGTGGCTTCCACAGGGAAATTTTCTGACTTTGCTCCTAAGCACAAGTAGACATGTTCTGGGACTTCTTCGAAAGATCTTATTATGTAATTTTAATCAATTACATAATAAGATATGACCACAGGCTCTGATACATTATGTGAAGGTGGGGTACATAGTGTATGAGTGTGAAAAGCTCTTAAACCAGAACTAGCCTGAGAAGTCACAGCTGTCTGCTGTCTAGGAGGGTCCAGCTCATCAGAAGCCTATTTACTAGGTGTGTGTGTGTGTGTGTGTGTGTGTGTGTGTGTGTGTGTGTGTGTGTGTGTTGGAGGGGGATGGGTGGAGGTTGGAGGAGTCTTCTGGACTTCCCAGGTGGTGGTAGTCGTGAAGAATCCACCTGCCAATGTAGGAGATACAAGAGATGTGAGTTCCATCCCTGTGTTTGGAAGATCCCCTGGAGTAGGAAATGGTAACCCGCTCCAGTATTCTCATCTGGAAAATTCCATAGACAGAGAAGCCTGGCAGGCTATGGTTCATGGGGCTGCAGAGTTGGACATGACTGAGCAACTAAGCAGCCTCACATGAGGAGTCTTCTAAACAAGCCTCGTATGCGTGCTCAGTTGCTTTAGTCGTGTCTGACTCTTTGTGACCCCATGGACTGTAACCCGCCAAGCTCCTCTGTTCATGGGATTCTCTAGGCAAGAATACAGGTGTGGGTTGCCATTTCCTTCTCCAGAGGATTATCCTGGTGGGAAAAGGAGCCAGCTTGGATAAACTAGAACCCGGGGGCCTTGCTAGTAGGTTGGGCAGGGCAAGTTTGAGTAGAGTGTGGCATCTGCTATTTCAGTTTGTTTCCTCAAACAACTGGATCTGAGATTTTGGAAAGCAGAGAGGGGGTGGGAAGAGGAGAGAGGCTGTGGCCACCACAAGGGAGCTGCCTGACTTTGCTCCTGAGCACAGACAGACATGTTCTGGGAATTCTTAGCAAGACTGCAGTTGTTCTGCAGAAGTTGAGGTTCTGCATACACACACGGAGGTAGGAAAGAGTGGAATTTGGATTTTGACTGTTCCTGTGACCCGAACCTCACTTCCAGGTAGAGTGTGAACTTGGGGTGATATGGGATACATAAAAATTTCAAACAGTCTTCAGTGCTTGGAGTTATAGATTCTAGGTTATAACACAATATAGCAATCACTGGCTTGTCTTTAATATGATGTAACACAGCTTGTTCCTTGCTCACAATTTGGAAGTGGATATACAAGACATTCAGTACAAAGATGACCTTGAACACGGCTTTTGTTAGAGAATCCAGGTCTCCACCATGGCAACACTGGGAGGAGGAATTGAGATCTACATCGTCAGTGTGGCTTAATGAAGGCAGAAAAGACTCACTGAAAATTACTCCTTTAGGTTTGCACCTAAAATGCTTAAGAGATGAATCTACAGTCATCTGTCCATTCAAAAGGAGGGCAGGGACACTTGGCATGTCTTGGATCTTTTGGATGAAGGATATATCAGTATCAGAGACTTAAATGCCAGTGTTTGAATACCACATAGGCGTTTTTGGTGCTTACGGTCTCTTGGCACTTAAGCTAGGTGCCGGGGACACTCTGGGAGCAAAGCAGATGTGGTCCCATGCTGCCTTCTTGCAGCTGTCAGCCTGTGGGGGACACACATTTATCCAATGATCACAGACATAATTAATGTCACACTCTAATAAATGCTTAGAGCGTTAAAACTGAAAAGAGGGGTAAATGGCTCAACTTCAGATATCACAAAACACTAGCAAGAAGAGGGACTGAAGAGCAGATAGAGGTTTTGGGGATCTACTGAATCACTCCCAGGTGGGCAGCTTCTTCAACTACATGATAGCTAGCCTGCACGTGCCTTCCAGGTGGCTCAGTGGTAAAGAATCCACTTGCCAAAGCAGGAGATGAGGGTTTGATCCCTGAGTTGGGAAGGAAATTATCCCCTAGAGAAGGAAATGGCAACCCACTCCAGCGTTTTTGTCTGGAGTATCCCATGGACAGACGAGCCTGTAGCTTGGCTACAGTCCATGGGGTCACAAAACAGTCAGACACGAGTTAGCGACTGAACAGCAACATCTAGCCTGCAAACGTTTAGCTCAATGGCATTGCAGACAGAACTTACTTTTGGAGTCAAGCAGATTGAAATTCAAATCCTGGTTCTACTCTTTACTAGCTGGGTCAAACGGGTAAATTATTTAGCCTCTCTGTTCCTCCGTTTCAAATGATTAAATGGGATTCATGATGAGCTGATGAAGATGAGAACAGGCTTTTTTCAAGGCCTCATTGTATGCTTGGTGATATCCAGAGTATATTACTTCCTTTAACAAGATTGTTGTGAGGGGTAAATTACTTGATATATTTAAAGTTTGTGGCATCATTGGCACAAAGCAGGAATCTAAAGACACCGTTCATTGACAAAGTTACCAAAGGTGGGTTGTTGGGGTCTGCTGCATATGTAAGCAATAAAGGGAGGATTTATAAACAGTAATAAATCTGTGTGGAAAATTCCTTTGCTTTTTATTATCATCATAAACTAGCAATTCTAAACAATGTCATTTATAAAATACAGGTCCCTGGAAGAAAAAAACAAAAAAGACTTTTGCTGTGGGTACTATGGAGGTTGAACAATTTCACCATGGACACACGCACACACACTCATATATTTTATTGAGGAGGTATGGTTGATTTACAATATTATGTTAGTTTCAGGTGTACAGCAACATGATTCAGTTATGTGTATATATAATATATATATGTATGTATAATATATATACATTTTTTTTCAGATTATCTTCCATTATAGGTTACTATAAGATAATGAATATGGTTCCCTATGCTATACGGTAAATCTCTGTTTTTTGTCTGTTTTATGTGTAGTAGATTGTCTCTGTTAATCTCATACTCCTAATTTATCCCGCCCCACTTCCTCTTTCCTGTTGTAACCACCATGTTTGTTTCCTACGTCTGTGAGTCTGTTTCTGTTTTGTACATAGATTCATTTGTATTGTTTTTTAGATTCTACATATAAGTGATAACATACAACATGTGTCCTTTTCTGTCTGACTTACTTCACTTAATATTGCTGTTCTCTAGATCCATCTGTGTTGCTGCAGATGGCACTATTTCATTCTTTTTTTTATGGCTGAGTAACATTCCATGTATATATGTACCACATCTTAAACCAATTACCTGTTGATGGGCACTTGGGTTACTTCCATGTCTTGACTATTGTAAATAGTTCTGCTATGTAGTGCATGTATCTTTTTGAATTAGAGTTTTCCCCTTTTCTGGATACATGCCCCAAAGCGAGATTGCTGGATCATGTGGCAGCTCTATTTTTAGTTTTTTAAGGAACCTCCATACTGTTCTCCATAGTGGCTACACCAATTTACATACCCACCAACAGTGCAGGAAGGTTCCCTTTTCTCTATACTCTCTCCAGCATTTATTATTTGTAGACTTTTTGATGGTATCCATTTTGACTGGTGTGAGGTGATACTTCATTGTAGTTTTTATTTGCATTTCTCTCATAGTTTGTGATGCTGAGCGTCTTTTCATGTGCCTGTTGGCTATCTGTATGTCTCCTTTGCAGAAATGTCTATTTGGATATTCTGACTATTTTTTGATTGGGTTGTTTATTTTTTAATATTGAGTTGTATGAGCTATTTGCATATTTTGGAGATTAACCCCTTGTCAGCTGCATGGTTTGTAAATATCTTCTCCCACTCTGTAGGCTGTCTTTTCCTTTTACTGATGGTCTCCTTTGCTGTATGGCCACATGTATTTATGCTTCATCTAGTACATTTTTGTTACTTATCCTTTATTTAAAATAGTAATTTACATGGAAGTTAATTTGGAGATTTCCCAATTATTCAGCCAGCTCCTAACACATGTGGATTCATCTACAGGTGTGTTTTGAAAGTAATTCATAATGACATGGAATTTATTCCAGCCATTTTGGGCACAATTCCCTGTGGTCCTATATATTTTTGCATTTAAGCAAGTAGATTAAAAGTAGATAGCATAGTGATTACAAAATGAAGAAATGGAATTTGAATTACTTCAAATCTTTTCTTCTTCAATTCTTAGAAAATTGTGGAGAATTTCTTCTCGTCAAAGAATTTCTTTTTGTGTTT
The DNA here is from genome assembly GCA_007570785.1 of Antilocapra americana. Classification (NCBI taxonomy): domain Eukaryota; kingdom Metazoa; phylum Chordata; class Mammalia; order Artiodactyla; family Antilocapridae; genus Antilocapra; species Antilocapra americana. Next base: position 12,351,648 of record ML661325.1, on the reverse strand, counting down.
TCTGCCCTCTCCTTTAAAGTAAAAGTAGTTAATATAATTATATCGCCCTTCCTTCTATACTTTTAATATTTACATAAAACATTTTTTATTGTTATGAAAATGTAAGTGTGAAAATTTTTTCTGCTGTCTGCGTACCTTGTCTAATCATCCTGATTGTTTATTTTCTATTATGATTATTACTGAAAATAAATTTATTCTATGGTGGAAGGAGGTATTAAAAATTATCCTCATCAGATGTCACATTTGCTGGCTGTCAATCATTAATACTATTTTCTTCTCTATTCTTATTTCTTAGGTCAGTTAAGACATGCTTCATCTTGGGTTGCTGAAAGTGAAAGTGTTAGTTGCTCCATCGTGTCTGACTCTTTGAGACCCCGTGGACTGTGGCCTCTGTCCGTGGGATTCTCCAGGCAAGAATACTGGAGGGGTAGCCATTCTCTTCTCCAGGGAATCTTCCTGACCCAGGGACTAAACCTAGGTCTCCTGTATTGCACGTAGACATTTTACTATCTGATCTACCGTAAAATACTATTGTTTAGTATACTGTTTTAGTTTTGCCTTGGAGAGAGTTTGAGGTGGGTTGAGTGATGACTCATTGACTTTCTCCGGACCACAAAAGAAATTCCTAAACTCAGGAAATGAGTGACTGAGAGATCGTTTATTCTAAAGGTATCAATTGCAGAGGTAGAGGGATGTGATGGAAAGACACAAAGGCCTATAAACCTCAAGCCTGAGGCAAAGGAAACTGGTGTTTGTGGAATCAAAGTGCTGGAGTGACAGGCCGGCTGGGATCGAGGCTGCATCTAACCCTGCCTCCTGGACAGAATCTCCAGTGAGAGGTGACCTGGGTAAGGGAGCACGCACTGCATCTTCCGTATTCACTGCAGGTTAACTGTCTTCATTGATTCAAACAGGTGGTGCCCTCGGTGGGCTGTGCTATACCATCCACTGTGCATGTTTTCATTAAATTGCTACTGTTTTGCTGCAGCTCCCCCCCTTGTAGTGTTGACTGATCAATCAGGACATGCAGGTGCTGTGCTGTGAAAGCAGGGCTTTCACGTTCTCCTTGTGCGGGGCAATTAAGAGACAGTAATGTAGGGGTAAGGAGGCTAGATTTTGTTGTTACACAAAACTGACATTCAAATATTGTTGTCTTTGCTAGCTCCTGGCTGTGTGACTTTGGGCAAGTTAACTAACCTCTCTGGGCCTCCAGTTCCTCATCTGTAAAATGGGAAAACGTAGTAAGTGCCTGGCTGAGTAGTCAAGAGAATTAAGGGCAGCAGTGTGAGAAAAGCCCAAGAACAGTACCTGCCACACTGCAGGCCTTCAGATGGCTATAATTTTATCTCTTGGTGAAAATGAAAAAGGCTTAAAGAAGTAAGTGACTTGTTTGTATTCGTGCTCAGTTGCTGAGCTGTATCTGCTGACTCTTTGCAGATGCAAATGGACTATAGCCCACCAGGCTCCTCTGTCTGTGGGATTTCCCAGGCAAGAAAGCTGGAGTGGCAAGAAGTTGCCATTTCTTCCTCCAGGGAATCTTCCTGACCCAGGGATTCAACCAGCGTCTTCTGCAATGGCAGGCGGATTCTTTACCACTGCGAAGCTACATGTTTAGAGTGTACAAAACCAGCCCCTGCCGCTTCCTGTGTTTATTTCTATTTAGAAGGCACTCTGCTACAGTTCTCCCGCAGCGGCCCGGCGAAGCCGTGCTGCTTTGCTAGGTGTGGTCGCTCTGCAGTGGCCGTGCTGAAGGAGGTGATGGAATCGTGTCCAGACATAGCGATCAGACACAGTGATTCCTGAGAACCAGGTGGTGAGAGCAGGGGGAGGATATTTCCCAGAAGAAGCCCCCATGTGGAAGGTGCGCGGGTGTGTGTTTAGACAGAACAGTGGGTGTCCAGTCGGCAGTGTTCTAGCTCCTGAACGTCTGCATTTTGCTAGCTGTTCAGAGCTCTGAGTGACGACTTGCATGCTCCTAGGACACATGGCTTTCTCCTCCCTTTGGGTGCTATGGAGAGTCTATGCAGTATCGGTATTCACGAAGCTGGCCGTGAGTAAAGATGCTTTGGTGTCCTGGTGTTGAAATGCATGATGCAGGGTGTGAGGAACTTACATTTAGAAGACGGGCAAGGAACTCCCAGGACCTGCATCTCTGACTTAGGGATCAGGGTATTGGTGGCAGATGATATTTCTGTGACATAAAATAATACAATAGTGTGTGCTCAGTCAGGTCCGGACTCTTTGGGACCCCATGAACTGGACCTGCCAGGCTCCTCTGTCCATGTGATTTCCCAGGCAAGAATACTGGAGTGGGTTACCATTTCCTCCTCCAGGGGATTTTCCTGACCCAGGGTTTGAACCCAAGGTTTCTCATGTCTCCTGCACGGGCAGGCAGATTCTTTACCACTAGCACCACCTGGGAAGCCCAATACCTCTGTGAGAAAACCCTTAATTGCTGTGGTTATGGAAAGGGGCTGCAGCCAGAGGGGGTTATGAAATGTTGCTGCAGGAAAGGTCTTTATCCCTAGTTAACTTAAAGAAACACCTTCAAAATGCACTCTTTGAATCATATAGGAAATGTATATCCCTTATCCCCCATGAATGGCAGCTCACGTGACTGATAAAATATAAGATTATGTGGCCCTGATGTTCTATGTCTTTTGTTTACTCCAGGCTCTAAGGGAGGATTTGGGGGCTATTAGCAGATTCACCTGTCTTTTTTTTTTTTTTGTAGTCTCACTAACCAGTCTGACTAACCAGCTGGGAGAATCAGGAGCTGCGTTTAGCTTGAACTTCAGATTACAGAAATAGTGAGTTAGATCTTCTAATTCTTTCACACATACAGTCCTGATAAATGCTTTAATAGATGGGCAAACATGGATACTTCTGCATTTCAGAGACAGTGTTGCAGAGGCAGGTTCTGCGATGGAGTTTGAAAGGAATGAAATGTTAAACGCTTAGTCGTGTCCGACTCTTTGCTTGCTGTCCGACTCTTTGCTTGCCAGGCTCCTCAGACCATGGAATTCTCTAGGCAAGAATACTGAAGTGGATAGTCATTTCCTCCTCCAGGCGATCTTCCCAACCCAGGGATGGAACTTGGGTCGCTTGCCTTGCCAGCAGGTTCTTTACCATCTGAGTCACCAGGAAATAGGTTTAGTCTTTACCTAAGGAAAAGGGGGCAAGGAGCAGGGGTGGGTAGTGGGGGAGGTAAAGCTGCAATGCAGGCCCAAGGGCAGCCTCAGCCAACCTGTGGGGCGCTCTGAGCCATTCAGGGGTGTCTGTTGGGCTGAGATCACCGGATCCTTACCCCCCTGCATCAGCTGGTCCTTGTTTGTGGGTCACCCTGGGGTCACCCTGGGGAGGATGTGCAGCAGGCGCAGTTGCTGGGGCGGACACCAGGCGGCTGTTCTCAGCTGACACTCCCAGTAACCGGGTGGCGAGTCTTTTAATGAGGGGAATGGAAACAGAGCGTGCTGTATCCACCACACACCGGTATTTTATACAGGGTGGGGTGTTTCTGACAGCATGTGTGTGACCATTCATCAGAAAGGAAAAAGGAGACTTTCACTCAGTTTACTTGGGTTTTCTGAGCCGTAACGGCCTTTGAACACAAGGCGGTGCTGCGGAGTCCTTTTGAGGAGCTTTGATGCAGCTAGGAATCCTGGAAGAAAAGCTGAGATGCTGTTTTGAAGTCGTTTTGCCCCTGGACAACTGAAGTACTTGGAAGAGGTGAGAGCTAGTGTGTGTGCGCGTGCGTGTCCACGGACAGGTACAGAGGAGGCGGGGGCTGGCGGAGCCATCTCGCTTTTCAGTCTTCCTTCCGGAAAAAAATACTCACCTGAGCGTCTGCTCCTGAGCTCTAGGAACTGGCGGATCACGGGGGCAACACAGATGAACAATATCTGGCTTCCCCTATGTGAGCTTAGATGAAACAGTGAAATGGCAATGGCATCTGTGTGTGCCCAAAAATAGGTTTCATGGGTACTGCTTTCCTAAGTCAGAGCATAGGGAGTGATGAGGGGAGGGTGTCCTGGAACTAAACCTGGAGCTAGGTTACTTAGTTTTCAGTTTAAGAGACAACTGTGTATTTTGGCTGATTCATGTCGGACGGCAGAAACCAACACAACGTTGTAAAGCAATCTATCAGGGTAAAGCAATTGCTTTACCCTCCAATTAAAAATAAATAATAAAAAAAAGCAGCTATAGCATAAGGGTGGTGGCTCAGACAGTAGAGAATCTGCCTGCAACACAGGAGACGCGGGTTCGATCCCTGGGTCTGTAAGATCTCCTGGAAGATGAAATGGCAACTCATTGCAGTATTCTTGCCTAGAGAATTCCACGGATGGAGGAACCTGGTGGGCTACAGTCCCTGGGGTTGCAAAGAGTCAGGCCCAACCTAGTGACTGATACACACACAGAGCATAAGGGTTAAGGCCATGGTTCTGGGGTCAGATGCCTAGATCGATGTCTGACCCCTACTACTTTCCTGCTGCATGAATAGTGACACACTTCGTGCCTTTAAAAAGCTCTTGGATGTAACTATAAGTGTCGTTCCTCCATGACAGGGCTCTGTGAGGATTCACTGACAGCTAATACATGCCTGGCACATGGCAGGGCCTGCTCTTATTTTTGAATGTTCTCTGTAAGCTCGTACATGTTCCTGAGGTCAAGTCCTGTGCTAAGGAAGCAAAGATGGACACAGAAGCCTCACGGAGAGCAGCGGAGACAGGTGTGCGTGTCATGCAGTTCAAATCAAGGTGTGAAGTCTTAGGAGCAGATACACGCAGGGTTAATGGAGCAGGAGGGGGCACCAAACTCAGTCCTGATGCGGGAGGGGCGCAGTGCAGAGCCTGAGGAAGCTCCGTGTGCTCCCTGGACTGCGTCGTCGTTATAAGATGAGTGACGGGGATCAGATGACTGGTTAATGGAGCTGGGGAGAGGGGACCGACGGGAAGCCTGCGCCTGCGACAGAAATCCATGAACAGGGTGAAGTCTGAGTGTGAAGTGCTAAGGGTGTAGGTTGGGGAGGGCCTCAATCTCCGACCTTGTCTTGACCGCTCAAAGTCATGGAAGGTTTTAAACAGGACAGTGTCTCCAGCCCTCAGGCTTGGCTTCCCCGAGGGGATTCAATATTAATGGGTGGATGAATCAAAGCAGAGTAGCATTTTAGCAAGTCAGTGGAGGGAGGAGCAGTGGCTGATGGCTTCAGGCCAAGTCTAAAGACTCATTCGAAATAAACAAATACAAACATATATAAGGTCTGCTTCATGCCAAGTCCTTTCCCACCCGCTGTGGACTGTAGCCCAGTAAGCTTCTCTGTCCACGGGATTCTCCAGGCAAGAATACTGGAGTGGGTTGCTGTTTCCTTCTCCAGGGCATCTTCCTGACCCAGGGACTGAACCTGCCTCTCCTGCATCAGAAGGCGGATTCTTAACCACTGTGCCACCTGGGAAGCCCCATATGTATGTATATGTGTGCCTATATATACATGTATGTATATTGTAAAGGCCACGCACGATCTTAAAAAATAACAAGGAGTACAGAAAGCCGTGAAAAGGTAAAAATTCTCCTTCATTTACAAGTTTTGTAACCCTGATTCTCAGAGGTAACTGCTGCTCAGAGTTTCCTTGGGTTTCTTTCCAGACAAGTGCGGGCAGACCCAGCTTCCCAGGCAAACCCAGAATGGTGCTAAGACGCTAGACTCCACTACCAGCCTGCCTGGGTTCCCCCGATAACTCTCGTCCCTGTAGCTTTAAGAGCTTACCCTAATTAGGTAACCTGCCTGTGCTTCCCCTTTCCTCCATGTATAATGGACTCTTTCGCCAGAGAGTTGTGAGGATGAATGGGGTTCATAAATGGAAAGCCCCGTACTCAGAGTGCCTGGCATACAGTGTTTGTTATCAATGTATTGAGTTATTTTTGGTTCCTCTGAGTCTTCATTGCTTTACGTGGGCTTTCTCTAGGTGCAAGAGCCTCTCATTGAGGCGGCTTCTCTTGTTGTGGAGCCTCTCTGGGTGCGCAGGCTTCAGTAGCTGTGGTGTGTGGGCTCTAGAGCCTGGGCTCAGTGCCTCTGGTTCACGGGCTAGGTTGCCCTGTGGCGTGTGAAAGCTTCCCAGGCCAGGGATCGAACCTGTGTCCCCTGCATTGGCAGGTGGACTCTTAACCCCTGGACTGCCAGGGAAGTCCTTGTTTGTTATTTTTCTTATAGAGAACCTTTAAAAAAATGATATAGAAGGGTATTATCACACTGCTTTCCAGTATGCTTCTTCTCACTAAAGAATCTTGTACGTCTTTTCCACATCAGTGAACGTCAGCCCACCCCCTTGCTTGGAGAGTTGCGTGGCGTGGTGTGGTATGAATATACTGTAATTTATGTAACACGCTCACGTATATTGACTGGTTGTTTCCAGTTTTCTCCTCTTACACACGATGCTACTACAGTGGCTTTCTTTGTATAGTTGCTCTAGTATTTCTGGAAGGCAAGTGCTTACAGGTCACATTTCTGGTGTAAGGGAGAACCCTGTTGTAAGTAAACTGCTTTCTTCCTTCTCAGAGAAGGCAGCTGCCAGCTTCTCTCACCCTGAAGCACATCCCGAGGGTGGGATCTGAAATCTGCAGAGCTGCCCCAGGGCGGGGTCCCTGTCCTGGATGGGAGGTCTGAAGGGGCAGAGGAGTCGGACCCAGCCCTCCCGCGGCTCCCTTGCTCTCTGTGGATGTGGCTCTGCGAGAGTGTGGCAAAACACTGGCCCTGGGTGGAGCCCTCTGGTCTGGCTGTAACACAGGAGTGCACAGATTTTCACAGAATCGCTGGTGTCTAGAGGAGCGTCCAACACCAGCTACTCCAGTAGGGGTAGATCTGCCAGTGCAGGTGGGATACCACCTCCCTCAGCCCCCAGCCCCTCCAGCCCATGAAGGACAGACCCCAGACCTACCCCTCCGCCCTCAGCAGCATCATCCAGCCCTGGGGAGCAGAAGAGCCCTGTGAGGAAACCCCAAGCGCTCTGGCCTTGAGGGCCCTGTGTGACCGGGAGCCCTCTTCTCTGAGCTGATCCTGCAGGCGGTCATCTCCTGCTGTGGAAGAATCCCAATAACTGAGGCAAGGACCACAAGGGCAAGGCGAGCAGTGGCAAGAAGAGTCTGAGAAACATCCCAGAACGAGCCTTCATCAGTGACTTGGAGCTGTGGTGAATGAGAAGCAATCACTGGAGTGTGTTGTTCAGTTGTGTCTGACTCTTTTTGACCCCAGGGACTATAGCCCACCAGGATCCTCTGTCCATGGGATTCTCCAGGCAAGAATACTGGAGTGAGTGGTCGTTTGCTTCTCTAAGGGATCTTCCTGACCCAGAGATTGAACCCGGGTCTCCTGCGTTGGCAGGTGGCTTCATTACCCCTGATTCACCAGGGAAGTCCAACTGCAGGAGCAGGCATGCCTAATTTTCCATTTTTTCTTTTTGCAGGAAATCGTGAGCAGGGCTGACAGCCATCTTCTCCTTCTGGCTGAGAAGCCCCTGGACTTTCAGAAAATTGGGGCAGGCTGTCGGGAAGGAGGTTCTTGATTTCCACATGAGAACATATGTGTGAAGAACAAGAAAGATGGTGATATTTGCACCTTGATGCTTCTCATTCACCACAGCTCCAAGCCACTGATGAAGGTTAGATGGTTAGATCATGGTGGGCTTCCCTGGTGGCTCAGATGGTAAAGAATTCACCTGCAGTGTGGGAGATCTGGGTGCTATCCCTGGGTTGGGAAGATCCCCTGGAGAAGGGAAAGCCTATCCACTCCAGTATTCTTGCCTGGAGAATTCCATGGACAGAGGAGCCTGGCAGGGTACAGTCCATGGGGTCACCAAGAGTCAGACAAGATGGAGTGACTTTCACGTTCACTAGCATGACTGACTCAGTGGATGTGTTTGAGCAAACTGTGGGAGACATTGAAGGACAGGGAAGCCTGGCATGCTGCAGTCCTTGGGGTCCCAAGAGTTGGACATGACTTAGCGACTAAACAACATCAACAATTTGCATGTTGAGTTAAGGGAGTGAACTTTCCCAAATTGTTCTTATAAAAAAATTTGATTGATTTATACTCCCACAGTGTATGAAACTGCCGGTTTTCCCTCATCTTTGACAATAATGAGTATTATTAAACTTTAAATATTTTACCAAACTGATAGAGGTGTGAAGTGGTATCACAATGTTGATTTAACTTGTATTTTCTTAATTATGAGTGTAACTGAGCATAGTAAAGTCTACTTATTGGACAATGGCACTTCTATTGGGTCTTGTATTTCCTTATTGATTTATAATACGCACCTTGTAGTAAGGAAATTGATCCTTCTTTGAGCAAATGAATGGACAATATTCTGTTTTTTTGTTCTTTTAACTTTGTTCTCTTGTGCAGAAGTATAAACATTTTATGTAGTCAAATTTATTGCTCTCTTTTTTAGGGCTTCCACTCCAAGGTCATAAAATGATTAACCCACTCTTTTCTGCTACTGCTGTCATTTTATGTCTTTAATTTTTTACATTTAAAAAATTTTTCTGGAATTTATTTTAAAGTAAGAACTGAGATAGGAATCTAGTTGTTTGCTTTTCTAAAATGATCGGTTTGTTATCCCAGTGCTATTTATTGGCTAATCCTTCTTTTCCTTGCTGATTTGAAATGGCTCCTCTTTCATGTATCAATGTTCCTCACTCTCTGTACTTAGGAGATCTGGATTTTGTCCACAGCACTGTCACTAGTTTCTGTGTGATCTTTGCCAAGTCCCATCCTAAGGGCTTTACTTCTATGTAAAATGAAGGGTTGGGAGAGATGACGTCTAAATCCCCATCTAATCCTAACACTGTAAGTTGATTGTGATATCGTGTCCTCCTCCCTCTTGGGTCTTTTTCAACCCGTTGTGGGGACAGGCTCACCTACCACTCAGTGGCTCGGGTCTGCTGCCAAGGCTGTGCCTGCCTGCCTTTAATTGTAACCTTGATCCTCATGAAATAATTATGTTTGAAACTTTGCAAGTTTAAGCCATTTCTCACACACATCCTTGTGTGGCCTGTCATAGTGAGGCAGGTGATGAAAGGGGGGTTAATAAGTGGTTCTAACTTGAGTCTTCGGGACCTTTGAGGGGACATAGAGTTACAAAGACTGTGGTGGGAAGATGTCATTTAAACACTTGAAAAGCTTAATGAAAATTGGGGCCCACGGACTTTTCGAACATGAACCTTCCTTGCTTTGGGTAAAAGTCTGTCTACACAAAGAGCACACATCAGTTTATGCTGGTTGCAGGGAAGTAAACAGATATTTACTGAGTTCTATGTGGTCTTCATGCAGTAATTGATTTCATTCTTCCCCAGCCTTGCCAGCTGCCCAGTCATCTCTGTTTTGAAGATCTGGAGGTGAAGAAGTAAGTGCCTTGCCCCAGGCCACCCACACAGGTCAGTGAGATTCGAACTGGAGGATTTCTGCTCAGGTCCACACAAAGCTTCTGTCCAGTACTTCCCACTCTATACTTCCCCAGGGGAAGGTCTGATTGGTAGTTAAGCATGTTCTTGATTAGTTAAGAAGAGGGGGTAATGCACTATATGTAAAATAGATGAACAATGAGGATTTGCTGTAGAGTACAGGGAACTATATTCAGTATGTTGTAAAAACCTAAAATGGAGAAGAAGCTATACACCTGACACTAACACAATATTATAAATCAACTATGGTTAAATAATTTGAAAAAGACATAAAAATTATGGAGTCCTAGCCACCATGCCAAACTATTTAAACCCAAACCTGGGATAATGATGTTTCGTGGGGACTTGGGTAACGGTATTTTAAAGCTTTTGGGTGTTTCTAATTTGTCACCAAGTTGAGAAATATCAGACTAAGTAATGTGACCAAATCTCTCCAGCACTCAGCTGGTGAATTCTGGAGTCATAGCTGAACCCAGGTTTCTTCAGCACCACAGGACTTCCCTCTAGTGATTCCACTTCACTGGAACTTCCGAATTTTAGTTGGAGCTAAAGAATGTGAAGTAGGACTGAATGCATTCTCCTGGAAGGCAAAACATATGAAAAACAAAAAACAGCATTGATTTTGAATGAATTTTCACAAGCCAGTTTTATTTTTTTGTCATCATTATATTTTATTTTATTTTTTAAAAAATATATTTCTTTATTTTCTTTACATTATTGTGTTGGTTTTGCCATACATTGACATGAATCCACCATGGGTGTACATGTGTTCCTCTTCCAGAACCCCCCCTCCCACCTCCCTCCCGATTCCATCCCTCTGGGTCATCCCGGTGCACCAGCCCTGAGCACCATGTATCATGCATCAAACCTGGGCTGGCGATTCATTTCACATATGATCATTTACATGTTTCAATGCCTTTCTCCCTTATCCCACCCATGCCCTCTCCCATAGAGTCCAAAAGACTGTTCTATACATCTGCGTCTCTTTTGTTGTCTCACATACAGGGTTATCGTTACTATCTTCTAAATTCCATATATATGCGTTAGTATGCTGTATTGTTTTTCCTTCTGCACAAGTCAGTTTTAGATGGGTAAACCATTTAGAGATGTATAAATTAAAAAAATTTTTTCAAACATAAGTGGATTTATAAATAACAGAAACTCTACAGAAAAACACAAAGTTTGGTTGTTGCCCACGTGTTTATAAAACACAGTCATTGTTTCTTTTGCCTAAAATATGTCCCCATCAACACAACCCATGAAGATAGCATTAAATTCTCAGAAGACAACAGAAAAACAACAGACGGAACAACATAGAGAAGAGTGTCTAAAACTGATGAAAAACTATCTCACTGGGGTCACCAATTAGACACTTGACCATTTTTCCTATAAAATAATGTTGAATCTGTATTTAAATCAAGCTTAGTATATAGAGACATTAAACCGACCAATTATAAGTCAATGGTGAGAAATTCAATAAAAGAAAGCTTTTAAAACTGAAAAAAAGAAGACGGATAATGAATCTGTTTCCCTCCATACCCTATCACGTACCAAAAGCTCTGAAAACCGTCTCTGGTGGAACCCCGGCATGGGGTTCAACTGCAGACCTTGAATAGCTTTGACCCTGGGATTGAAAGTAGTTGTAGTGGCACAGAACTCCCACTAGGTGGCACTGTGAGCTCAGCAATGGAGTCCGCTTTCTGGCAGCATCCACCCAGAGCCCGCAGGCACCTCCAGGGACTGAATCAACATCTCCCAGCGCGAGCGATTTCCTGTTATGTTTATTCTGAACTACTGGGCGGGGCACAGCAGTGTGACTCTCTGAGAGTTAGCCCTAGCCGATCTCTCTCCCTTTCATAACCTGGATTCCGGTACAGGGTCTTTTTCCTCGGCAGTGAGGATGGGGCTCGTGCGCTGCTGAGTGGTTGCACCCCCAGTTGTAACAGGTGACAGATTTCAGGTCGGGTGGAGATCTTTCTCCCAACTGCGTTTGCTGTGGTGCAGGCAGGAGCATTTCTAACTGTGGATTCCAAAGTCCTGCTGCAAATGTGAGAACTAAAGGATAAACCAAGAGACCCTGGTGTGCTAGGGCGAGGCTGCTAAGCAAGAAGCAGCCGTTATTTATTGAATGGCTACTCTGTGCCAGGCCTGGAGAGGGAAGATTTCTGCGTATGTCTTTAGTCTTCACAATAATCCTGAAATTTAGCTGCTATTATTTTCCCCACTTTACAGATAAAGAAACTAAGCCTTGGAGAGATGAAGTCACTTTCCCAAAGTCTGCTTTGCAGCCAGGATTCTGTCCCAGGACATGCTCTGAGGACCAGATCCCCAAAACCTGGAAAGAAGGGGTACAGTCAGAAGCTTTAAAAGCTGTTATTTAGTAGTGCAGCCAGCACCAAACTCTCTCAAAACTTTTGTTCTTGTAAATGTTTAAGAAGTGGTGGTGGTGGTGGTGGTTTAGTTAAGTTGTCTGACTCTTGTGATCTCATGGACTGTAGCCTACCAGGCTCCTCTGTTATGGAATTCTCTAGGCAAGACTACTGGAGTGGTTTGCCGTGCCCTCCTCCAGGGATCTTCTGGACCCAGGGGTTAAACCTCGTCTCCTGCACTGTAGGTGGTCTCCTGCTCTGCAGGCGGACTCTTTACCGACTGAGCCACCAGGGAAGTCCAGATGTTCAAGAGACTATTTGTTTTAAAAAAAGGGAGAATGCAGGGACTTCCCAGGTTGTCTAGAGGTTAAGAATCCACCTTCCAATGTAGGGGACATGGGTTCGATCCCGGGTTGAGGAGCAAAGATCCCACATGCTGTGAGGCAACTAATCCTGTGTGCTGCAACTAAGACCTCATGCAGCTGAATAAATAAAGGTTTGTTAAAAAAAAAATCTCCCTCTCCGTCAAAAGAGAGGAAGGTATGCAGTATTCTCACCATATTATAGGTGAGGAAACAGACTCAGAGAGGCTCCACTCCTGCCCTTGGTTCCAGCCAACAGTAAGTGGCATGGCTAGGAGTCAAAGGAGTATCTATGCGACTCAGAGCATCTGTTCTAAAGACACAGATATAACTGGAATATAAGAGTGGGTCCACTCAGGCACTCACTCAACAAACACTGACCCGGCAGCATCTAAGCATCAGTCATGGTAACAGCTGCTTTCACTTCAAATTAGTCCTATTAGACATTCTTTAGTCCTCCAGGTTCATCCTTGTATCATCCACCGTGGTATTGTCCTGTCTTCCTTGGCAGTCAACAGAGACTGACTGAATGGAATGAAATGGACTGGATTTGATTAAATGCAGCTGGAGTACTTGAAGTGGTCTATGTCTTTGGACTTTCCAAGTCTCATGACACGAAATGATCAAAACCATTCAGTTTGATTTTATATGGCCAACACTTGTTGAGTAACTGGCATTTTATTCCTTTGCTATTTATCTAATTTTGGCTAAGCCACTCAGCCTGTTGCTAAAATTAGATTGTGGCTGAAATTTAAAGCTATGCTAAAATCTAAAGCAGGGCAGGAGCATATGAACCTCATATTGGAGGTGGAAGAGGGGAAACCGAAACTCTATGCTATGAAAAGGTAGCATTATATTTAGAACTGACTTGTGTTGGAAATTTGGTTATTCTGTTAATGGGCCATGTGAACTTCGGCAGGTGATATGCCTTTCTGAATGTCAATTTCCCTCTTTGTAGGATGGAACTTTCATCTTATTGGATCATCACCAACCTCAGCTCCTTGAGGACACAGTCTGAATGCTGTGTGTTGTATTTTCAGTCCCTGGCAGAGGGCCTGGCTCCTAGTCAGTTCTCAATAAATATTGAAAGAAGGAAGACTGTTCTTCCAAGTAGGTAAGGCAAATTTAATTATTCCAGTTTTATAGATGGGGAAACAGAGCCAGGGGGTTTGTTGAATGAGAGAATTAAGTTGCGGTTTGTTCAAGGTCTTTCATCTTAAAGTCAGTTTTCTAAGCTGTGGCTTTGTAATGCTCTGGGTCTGAGTTTCCTGCCTGTGAAAATGACCGCCTGAGGGATAGCTTGGGTTTTTTGTGAAGAACCACAGTTTTTCTATGAGTTTAGGTCAGTCACTCCAGACACTGGAGGAGGATATGATCCAAGATCATGAACAAGGATCAGGGTTAGGACAGATATTTGGAAAGTTGCATTCATCCATTCATTCCTGCAGCAATTATTCTTTGAGCACTTGTTCTGTGCCAGACGCTGTATTATATTTTGAGGATAAAGGTAAATACAAAGATGGAACACAGTCCCTGCCCCCACTGAGTTTACAGCTGAATGGAGAGTGAAGCAAACAACAGTTATAGGCAGGCAGATGGGGCCAGGATAGGGGAGGCAGAGGTGTTGTGGGAGGAAGAGAGTGAGGAAGGAAGGGGTGAGAGGAGGCTTCCTAGGACACGTGTTCTATGGTAAGGGGAGAACTTGTGTGAGTAGAAGCCAACCCGGAGAAGAGTCCAAACAAAACGTCTGTGTCATTGTGAGATGGGCCAGGCCGCTCCTCTGCTGTGCTCTGTTCTTCTCTCAGTTCTTTCTCCTTCTCTCTGGAAGGACAAGCAGTCTCAGAGGGAGCCTGGAAATGTGGGCTTTCTGTGCTAGGGAAGGAGGTTGGCATGCGTTTATTTGGCTGTGTTATCTCATGTTGGCCTTCACGTTCATGCTCGTGCGTGCGTGCTCAGTCATGCCCGACTCTTCGCGACCCTTTGGACTGTAGCCCACCAGGCTCCTCTGTCCATGGGATCTCCCAGGTAAGAATACTGGAGTGGGTTGTCACTTCCTTCTCCAGGGAATCTTCCTGACCCAGGAATTGAAACCACATCTACCTGTGTCTCCTGAATCGCAGGGGGAATCTTTACCCCTGAGCCACCAGGGAAGCCCCAACATTTATGTTGACACAGATCTATGAGGATTCCTGTTTCCAGGGGTGGGAGTGGCTTTTGTATTTTGGTTTGGGTTCCCCAGAATCAGACCTTGAACTAAGGATCTGTGTGCAACTAGGTTGGGCTTCCTTGGTAGCTCAGCTGGTAAAGAATCTGCCTGCAATGCCGGAGACCCTGGTTCAATTCCTGGATTGGGAAGATCCCCTGGAGAAGGGATAGCTTACCCACTCCAGTATTCTTGGGTGTCCCCTGTGGCTCAGATTGTAGAGAATCCACCTTTAATGCGGGAGATCTGGGTTCGATCCCGGGGTTGGGAAGATCCCCTGGAAGAGGGTATGGCAACTCATGCCAGTATTCTTGCCTGGAGAATCCCCATGGACTGAGGAGCCTGGAGGGCAAACGGTTGGGTGCAACTAAGCACAGCACAGCATGCAGCTAGTCTATTGGAGGGTGCAAGTAACAGGAAAGTAAGAGGGGAAGTGCTGGGGGAAAAGACGTCAGTCACTAAAGGGTGAGTTATTAAGCCTGTTATCGTAGCAGCAATTATTGCTCAATTCCATGGAGAAACTCTGGAAAAAATGTTATAAACCACACATCTCAGAATTCTCCCAGTCAATGGGAGAAGGAGATGGGGTATCTATTGGTTAAGGACTGTCTGCACTCTCCTCTCTGGGCTGTGCACATCTTCAATGCCAGATGCTTCCAGCCTGTGCCCTCGGCAGACAGAACGGGTCCTGTTAGCCTGAGCTTGCTGTCTGAGATGAGGAGGTGCTGACCTGGATGCAGTAGTCGCCCTGGACACTAATCTGGAGGGTTCCCGGAATCTGCTAAATTTCAGAGAAATGCATTTCTCACCTTTCATAGTGTCTGGGCTTCACAAACCAGACACGCCTATAATGCCAATCTCTGGTCCTGTCTAGAGGCACGACTCTCCAGCAATAGGGAGAGTCTGGGCCTTAGGACTCTTCTCTCTCGATCTAGAATGACCACGTAACCTAACAGTTGTACCTCTCTGGTTATATGTGAGGACCTCCTACCTTGTGCCAGATACTGTGAAAATGTGAGCTGTGACTCCTGTCCTCCAGGAGCTGATAGATTGGGTTCGAGTTTATGACCTATGCATAAGAGGTAGTTCATCACATCAGACTGAGTACTGAATCTTCCAAAATGGTGACGCAGTACCAACAAGAATTTTCCTAAAGGGAAGAACCAATGTGGGCTTAGTGGGTGGGGTTGAGGGAAGGAAACGGGCTTGCGCTGGACTTGGAAGGATAAAATAGGGTTCAGAGAAGTGGAGGGGGGACATCCGGGTGGAGAAGTCACTGCAGGAGGAGATGAGAACGAGGACAGTGAGCTCAGAGGTCGGTGGACACTCTCAAGGAGAGGTCCACATCGGAGAGGAGTGACAGAGTGAAGAGGTGTGGGGATGGAGCTTATGAAGGGCTTCCCAATGTGGCTCTCATCCTGGAAGCAGGTGGTTTCCAAAGGTTTTCTCATGAGGTGTCCTACCTCTCCTCAAAGACCATTGCCTAGGAGGATGATGATGGAGGGACTGTGGGGGAAGGTCCCAGCCTCCCTGGCCATGTTAACCAGTGTTACATTATTTCCTTTGCATTGTGGGTTTCCAAATGAAAATTCACTTACTAAAGATTTCTATGGGTTAAAGAAAAGACCAAATATCATGGTAGTCCTGGTGGGGGAGTCATTAAAATTTTAAGTCAGTGGATGAGTTGCTTGATTAAGTTCATAAATCATTGTTGGGTGCTTGCACTACTGTAATGCTAGGCAGTGGGCCACGAGAAGAGAAGTTAGGCAGTGACGTAAAGAATGGCGCTCAATGGCTGTGTGCTGGGCGGGTTGTGGGCAAAGACCCCTGCCAGCCTGGAGACAGGAGAGTAGCAGGCTTCAGTCATCCGGATGCCAAGGAATAACATCCAGAACAACCACTGTTGAGCAGGAATTTTAACTCTTTCTTCCACACCTTCTGAACTTCTGTATTAATTTTCCTTGTGCTAAAGTTCCTTCTCCTAGTTGTGCATGCATGCATTCTAAGTCGCTTCAGTCATGACCGACTCTTTGTGACCCTATGGACTGTAGCCTGCCAGGCTCCTCTGTCCATGGGATTTTCTAGGCGAGAATACTGGAGTGGATTGCCATGCCCTCCTCCTGGGATCTTCCTGACTCAGGGATTAAACTCGGGTCTCTTACATCTCCTGCATTGGCAGGCGGGTTATTTACCACTAGTCCCACCTGGGAAGCCTTTTCCTAGCTATCTGCTAAGCTAAAGATTTCTTTGGTTCTTCAGAAGTGCCTATAACACTGTAGGTTGGTGGTGGTGGGGGGGGTCCAGCCAGGCACCTCTGTGTCTACAGGAGCAGTGAATAAGTACAGGGGCCCAGAGTGAGGGAATAGAAGGTTTGAGAGCCATGATCACCTGCAGAGCTCTTGCGGCTCTTGTCTTACATTTAGACATTCAGAGTCAGTTAGAGGAAAACCAGACCATGGGTGGCCCGAGCAGTAGATGCCTGTGAGCTGGCGCTCTGTGTTCATGTTGGGTTGTTCAGATGCATGCCTGTGTAGCACATGGCTTTTCTCCGTGTTAGGACAGACCTGCAACTTTCTGCCTCTTTCTTTTTTATTTTATTTATTTACTTTAATTTTCTTTACATTATTGTGTTGGTTTTGCCATACATTGACATGAATCTGCCATGGGTATACATGTGCTCCCCTTCCAGAACCCCCCTCCCTCCTCCCTCCCGATTCCCTCTCTCTGGGTCATCCCGGTGCACCAGCCCCGAGCATCAAACCTGGGCTGGTGATTGATTTCGCATATGGTGATTAACATGTTTCAATGCCGTTCTCCCATATCATCCCACCCTTGCCCTCTCGCATAGAGTCCAAAAGACTGTTCAACACATCTGCGTTTCTTTTGCTGTCTCGCATACAGGGTTCTCGTTACCATCTTTCTAAATTCAATATATATACGTTAGTATACTGTATTTTTGTTTTTCCTTCTGGCTTACTTCACTCTGTATAATAGACTCCAGTTTCGTCCACCTGAGTAGAACTGATTCAAATGTATTCTTTTTAATGGCTGAGTAATATTCCATTGTGTATATGTACCACAGCTTTCTTATCCATTCGTCTGTTGATGGACATCTAGGTTGCTTCCATGTCCTGGCTATTGTAAACAGTGCAGCAATGAACATTGGGGTACATGTGTTTCTTTCAAGTCTGGTTTCCTCGGTGTGTGTGCCCAGCAGTGGTCTGCCTCTTTCTTGACTGCTCTTGCCTGTCGACTCTGTGTCCTGCCTGCCACCTTGTGCGATAGTGAGAGGCAGGATCTTAGAAGCCCACCTTTTGGCAGGAACAGCGATGTGCAAAGGGATGTGCACAGACTCACACCACACTGGGCAAACCAAAACAAGACATTATTAGGGAAACACTTCCGAGCCGAGGTTGCAAGAGCCATACCCACACTCCCACGACCCCACAGGGAGCTGTGCTCAGACAGGGTCCTCCAAATAGAGTTCTAGTAGAGGGGGATCCTGTCTCCACCTCCAGAGTGCTCTGTATGTTTCCAGACTATGGAGCCAAGAGGCAGCTATCTTGCTGTTAACATACAAGGTCCTTGGTCAATAGGGTGACCAACCGTCCTGGTTTGCCTGTTTAGATGTTAGCACTCAAAGTCCTGCATCACATGGAAGCCCTTAGTCTCACACACATTGGAACAGCTGAGCAACAACTGGCCTTGTTAGAAACACGAAGCCTTCAAAAGAGTTCAAGAACCAGCCACAGTCTGGTCATCGTCATTGTTTTTTGAGATAACCCACATCTTCTGAGCCAGAGCTTTAGAAAGTTACCAAAAGGGGAAAGGAAATCAATGTCCAAATCAACAGGATTTGCCTTTCTGTTTCTATTCCCTGCCCTTGGGGACCAAGGACATTCTCACTACTGACTCCAGTTGATTCTGTGGCAATGCTTAAGATTTGGTAAGGAGTTATATATTCAACATCCTGATGAGCTTGTGTTCTAACTGGTGTCTGGGATTCTCAGGGAATGCTCTTTCACTACATCTGTAATAAGAATGCGGGAAAATTATTCATCCTCTGAATTACCAATTAGAAGTGGGTCTGTTAGTACCCTTTGAGAATGTACCAGACTCTTTACTCCAGAGTTCAGGAGCAAGTTCAAGGCCGTTGTCCACTTCCCCAGGGGGTGGGGAGGGCTGCGTATATCAAAGTATCCAGCACTCTCTGAGTCAAAGCCAATTTGCCTGGAGTCCTCCCCCAACCCATGCCCTTGGATCTTGCAAAACCATGCCAACAGAGCAAGTTCTCCTAGATAAGCTGTGGCTTTGGATTCTCCAGTTCCACTGCTTTTGGGAAATCTCCTCGATGGAGTAGGTATTAATATAAACAACTCTACTAAGTACCCAGTTCACGACAGAAAAGCTTTCCTTATTATTCTTAGTCAACCCAGATAATTCATTTTGTAGCAGAGTTTTTAGGACAGATCTTTCAGAGCAGACCATTCAGCTTCATTCAACCAAGCTGATGGCAACCCCTCTCAGGCAAAGTAACCACTCAGACCTCTAAGGATTTCTCTGGCCTGGAGGCTCATGATGGTCACCCTGAAGACAGTCTAATTCTACTTTTGTGCACTAACACACTTGCTTCTCCTGCTGTCTTCTCAGGTCCCTGTTAGATGTGCCACATGATAACAGTTTCGCATTGAGGGGCTGACTGCTGTGGCTGTAACAGAAACACAAAGGTGGCCTGTTCTGCTTTCCCTTCTGGATGTACTTTCCTTGTTTCCAAGGGAGTCAGGTGCCCTGTTAGCTGAATCAAAACCCTATAGGTGGGGAGGATGCTCAGACTCTCTGTCTCCATGGTAATCGATAATGCCTGCTCCTGCCAGTGGCTCAAAAAGACTTTCAGATTAGTACAAACATTCAGGTTTTTAGCATTCTTATCTTCACTTCAGAGCCCCTGCTCTATAGCTTCTAAGTCTGAGGGCATAACTTCCCCAGCTATCCAATCTGTAACCATTCCAGTTGACTGGTGACTTGCTCCTCTCCCCAGCAGTGAGGCTTTCTGATGACAGTCGTCAGCTGAAATTCTTTCCCCACTTCCAAAATCCCTTAACAGTAGTATGGATGAACCCACACTGGATGCCACTTTGTACATGGTATACGGTAGCCCACACCGCTGGTGACACCTGGAATTAACAATGAAACGTTTACTGAGGATGACCTCTGAGCAGGGGAGCAGCAGAGTGCACAGGCCCCTCTGACCAGCAAAGAGATGCAGTGAGGTGTGGGTGGTCTAAAGAGCTGGACAGTGCCATGATAGAGGATGTTGTTAACTGCTTCACACGTTTACAGGAAACGCTGGCACGGAGTTGGGTGTAAGGGACTTAGTTTTCCATGTAACAGAGATTTTGGTCCAGAAAGTACCTCTGAGGAGCCTTCTGAGCTCAGCTAGGGAGTCAGGGAACCAACTTTGCTACCAGTGAAACCCTTCCTTCTGTTTAGTCGAACTAATTCATTGTGAAGACCTCAGGAAATGGGAAGGACATGGACGTCCCCGGGCCGTGGGATAGCAAAAACTTGGCTTCCAAAAGTCATGTCTAGATTCCAGTTCAGCAGTCTTTCACTTCCCCCGCCGAGCGACAACTTCCAGGATGTCCATATTGAAAATCCTCCCTGACTCCTGTAGCTCTAGCACTCAGCTTTTCAGCTATTTCACACTCAACTGTCAACAAAGGATTTGCTGACAACAAAGGATTTAAAATGAGAAGACATGGGTTTGAGTACCTGCTCGGCCGTTCGCTAGCCATGTGTGAAGGCATCTGTCTTCAGAATCTTTCTCATCAGTACATTATCTAACTCGGGGGACTCTTCTCTAAGAGGCATTTAAAAGGACAGATGTCAATGCTCTTTTCAGATTCCAAGGCACCCTAGGAGAGATTGCTGTGACTATTATTCCTACCTGTAAAGTCTAAGGAACCTGATGGTACGTAAATGGCCACTGTTCCCCTTGCCCTGGAGCAGCTGTTCTGATTCTGTTTCCCGCACACGGGCGAACAGTTCACTCCGAGGGAATGGTTTGCTTAGCACCGAGTTGTGACTGCCGCAGTGGCGCGGGGGTGCCTCCCACCGAATGTAGAACGCAGCCTACCCCATCCCAAGAGCGGATCAGGGGCCAGCTGCCGCACTCTGTGTGCAGTAGAGAAAAGCCAGGCCTGCTGTCTTACAGAAATCTAATGGCAGGTCTCTAACATGATTAAGGCTCGGGCAAACAACCCTGATTCAGAGATGTGTTGCTTTGAATCCCACTGTAGACAATTCTTGGACAGCACACTCCGTTTTTTCACCTCATCGCCCGTATGAGTTTTCCTAAATCTGGCGGAGCCTTTGATGTGCTCTTCGTTTTCAGCAATATGGTACAGGGGAGTGAGCATATGCTTTGAACGTAGACTTGGGTTCAAATCCCAGCTCTGTTTCTCAGAAACCTTAGTGGCCTTCGGTGCGTTCTTCTGAGCCTTGCTTTTCTTGCCTGTAAAGTTGGGGGTTATTGTATCCACCTTGTAGGGATGTCATGAGGAGTAAGATAATGTTTGTAAAGCACCCATGCTTTTGCCAGCTGAGCTGTACACACATGTCAACTGTCCAACAAATGGTCAGTGAGCTGTCTGCATCCCACCTGACCCCTACTTAGGGTTGTTGCTAAGTATTTTCGTGTGCATTTCAAGCTGTACTATGTCTACAAAATAGCTGGGAATCTTGTGAAACTGCATGTTCAGAATCAGTACGTCTGGAGTGGGATTTGTGATTCTGCGTTGCTGACGTCTCCCAGGTGATGCCATTGCTACAGCTCAGGGGCCATGTTTTGAGTAGGGATGCATGTTAACCTTAGTGAGCACGTCTGACACAGGCTTCTAGAGGTGTTCACTCACCTGCACTCTACTGCTTTTGCTTAACTCAGAAGATCTCAAGCACCATTTAACCAATAGATGTCTGTATGATTGCAGCAGAATCAACTGTAAAAAATACAGATGCCTGAATCTATCCCAGGAGATTCTGTTTCTGTAGCCGAGGAGTGGGGCTGTAGGCATCCTATTTAGGGTCCTAATAGGAGGCAGCCAAGTGACAACTGCTGTAAGTTGGTGGGCCAGGAGGTTGAGATCTGTCAGTTATTGTAATTGAATCTGAACATGACTCATGTATGATCCTGAGTGCTACCGCGTGCAGCTGGGCACCGTGGAAGCTCTGTGACAAAGGATAAATCAGAGTGAGCCAAGTCTCTGTCGGCACTTGATTTACATCATGACCATTAGTTAGAAACCTTTCTCCATTTACCGCTGTTGTCAGTCAAGTACATCCACGCCTTTATGGGGTTCTGGTCACATAGCTGCATATGGGAAAACTTGGATACGCCTGCCTTTTGCATTGGAAAGGAGCAATGTGCAAGGTTTAAAGGCTCAGACTTTGGGATCTGATGGACCAGGGCTTATACCCTGGCTCTACTGCTAAAAAGTTTTGACTTTGGATCAGTCACTAAACTATATAAGCACTTTGGATAAGTCACTGAACTATATAAGCAACAGTTTTTTCACCCATAAAATGCAGATAACATTGCCTATATGATAGGTTTATGATAAGGATTAAGCCCAGCCATTTCATTCTTACTCCTTCCCACATCAGATGGTAGCAACTTGATCCTTCCAGCTTTTCAGGTCAGAAGCCATACAGTCATCACTGACTCCTTTCTTTCTCTTATATCCTACATTCAACCCATCAGCAAAGTGTTTACTTCACTTTCAGAGTGAACACAGAATCCAACCACTTCTTACCAACTCCCTTATGGCTCTCCTGGTTCATCCCACTATCGCTGTTTTTATAAAAGCTTCCTAACTGGTTTCTCTGGTTGGGCTCTTGCTTCACCTTGATATAGTCTCAGTGTATCAACCAGAGTGATAGTGTCAAAATGTAAGTAGATCATGTTACTCCTCTGATTAAACCCCCTGTCTCCAAAACAAAGGCAAAGTCCTCACCGTGGTCTCATAAAGGTTCTGTATGGCAGACTCCCTTTTCACCTCTCTGACCTCATTTCTAGTTACTTTCTCTCCTCCACACTATATGCCAGACATAGAAGCCCTCTTAATTTTTTTTTTTTTTGGTGGTGGGGAGTGCAGTTTGGTGCAATCTTGTGTCAGAGAGCTTGAAAGGTGTTAGTAAGAGAAAACCACTTCTGCTGATTTCCTTCCAGTAAAAGGATGCCCTACACCAAGGCTATCTTTTTGGCAATTTTTTAAAAAAATTGTCATTCTGAGGTGTTAAAAGACATGTGTGTTTTTGAAGTTCCGAGTGGTGCAGTGGTAAAGAATCAACTGCAATGCAGGAGATGCAGGTTTGATCCCTGGGTTGGGAAGATCCCCTGAACATGCTTTTATGCACTTTTTGGAATAAATTTAAACTCACAGGTCTTTGGCAAATATTGTTTAAATGAACAAGCATGTCATGTGCTGTGTGCTCAGTCGCGTCCAACTCTTTGGGACCCCATGGATTGTAGCCAGCCAGGATCTTCTGTCCACAGAATTTTACAAGCAAGCATACTGGAGTGGGTTGCCATTCCTACTCCAGGGGATCGTCCCATCCCAGGGATCAAACCCTTGTCTCTTGCTTCTCTTGCAATGGCAGGTGGATTCTTTACCAGTAATGCTACCGAGGAAGCCCCCCAAAAGCAAACACTTAGGGATTAATTTCCCTGGCAGGTTAGCTTCTATGCATAATCCAAAGTCTTGGTATATAAAACAAAAAATCTAGCATCCACCAAGAGGGACATATTTGCAATTAATATTTTGAAATGTGTATTTGGAATTTTACTTTACATATAGATTATTTTTATGTATGGCACTAAGTATGTATCATGGAAACTATGTAAATTTGGATGCATTATCTTATCTTGTGATATGTTTAATTACCCTTTATCTAAATGGTTTGCATATAGCAGAGTTTCAGAGATTTCCCAACTCTATTTCTCATATTCTATTATTTTTCCTACCGAATGGGTTATTGCCCTGATATGGGGATAGTAAATGAGAGGATTAACTCACATACTGAGGATTAACTGATAATGCTGAGGATTCACTAGAGGGTCCCTTTATATATATATATATATTTAATTTTATTGGATGATAGTTGATTTACAGTGTTGTGTTAGTTTCTGCTGTGTAGCAGTGAGTCAGTTATACATACATCCCCTCTCTTTTAGAGTCATTTCTCATATAGGTCATTACAGAGTATTGATAGGGTTCCCTGTGCTATGCAGTGTGGCCTTTATTAGCTGTCTATTTTGTATGAAGTAGTGTGTCTATGTCAGTCTCAATCTCCTAGTTTATTCCCCCCAACCCCTGGTAACTACAAGTTTGTCTTCTATATGTCACTCTATTTCTGTTTTGTAGATAAGTTCATTTGTATCCTTTTTCTTTAAGGTTCCACATGTAAGTGATGTATGATATTTGTCTTTCTGTATCTGACTTGCTTCACTTAGTATGACAGCTTCTAAGTCCATCCGTGTTGCTGCAGATGGCATTATTTCATTCCTTTTTATGCCCAGATAATGTTCCCTTGTATATATATGCCATGTCTTAATCCATTCCTCTGTTGATGAGCATCTAGGTTGCTTTCATGTCCTAGCTGTTGTAAGTAGTGCTGATAGGAACATTGGGGTGTGTTTTCAAATTTTGATTTTCTTTGGATATATGCCCAGGAATGGAATTGTTGGATGATTTGGTAGCTCTGTTTTCAGTTTTTTAAGGAATGACTGTACTGTTCTCCACAGTGGCTATACCAGTTTACAGTCCCACCAACAATGTAGGAGGGTTCTGGCCCCATGTCAATCAAGCTCCAACCTTTGTGTCTTGGACCTGGAATACCCTCTGCCCGAGGTGCTTTTCTCTCTGGTAATTGTGTGACCAACTGCTTCCACTTCACGTCTTTGTTCAAATGTCACAATGATACCCACTCCAGACTACCCTATTTAAGATCTCCTTCTGGGCTTCTTCCCTGGTGGCTCAGTGGCACGTACCAGTATCTATTACATAATGGATTCTTGATACATACTTTTAAAGTAAATGAACAATGCATGTGAAGTTCTGATCACAAGGCCTGGTATGTAATCATCATTGATTAAATGGTAGTTTTATTATTTGTGAAACATTTGAAAAGCTGTTCCTGTCTTGGGTGCCCCTGCTTACAGTTTTGCACAGCACGTGTTTGCCCGTCAGAATCTATGACTTGCCGTAGCCCTGCAAAGTGAGAGGGGCTGGGAGTCCCACTTTTGTTCTGTTAGACACAAGCAACTAGGCACCCAGGGCTAAGTGATTCATACAGCTAGTGTGTTACAGAATCGGGGCACAAAAGAGCTCAGGGCTCTCAATTCTGAGCCCAGCGCTCCTTCTTTGCTGCCATAAAAATTAGAAGAGACAGCAAAAGGAACGCAGATGTATAGAACAGACTCGTGGACTCTGTGGAAGAGGGCAAGGGTGGGATGATATGGGAGAATGGCATTGAAACATGTTAATTATCATATGTGAAATCAATCGCCAGCCCAGGGTTGATGCTCGGGGCTGGTGCACCGGGATGTCCCAGGGGGAGGGAATCGGGAGGGGGGAGGGAGGGGGGTTCTGGAGGGGGAGCATATGTAAACCCATGGCAGTTTCATGTCATTGTATGGCAAAACCAACACAATAAAATAAAGAAAATAAAAAAAAAATTAGAAGAGAGATGGCTTCTTACACCAAGTTCTTAGCTTGCTTGGGCCTGGATGATGTGTTAATCAAACACCCAGTGTGCTGATGTGCCCAGGTGCCAAGTTGATGTCAGTAGCCTGACTTGGGCCTCGTTTATCTACATTATCTGGAAACAAAGACCTGTAAGTTTGGGTGACACTGAATCAAATGACAAAGATCAATTAGAAGAACTTTCACACAGTGCATTGGAAAACCACTGATTCCTCAAAGAGATCACAAATGTCTTGTCTGTAACTGTCATTTGGCTAAAAGCCAGTTTGGAATAATGCTGAGTTCTGCTTAAAATAAGTTATATTGTCATACAGAGGTTGAATATTACAAAACAGAGTGCAAAAGCATCCTGTAATAGTGTCAGTCTTACACATTATTAGTTGTCATTTTAATGTTCTCTTCTGCTCTTTGCCTATATGCGTATGTTATTTTTGTATGACATAGAGAATTTTTCTTCTTAAATTTAATAAGTGCTAAACTTTTTAGCTTCATATAGTACTTAGAATATTATATTTAACATTTACATAAAATACCATCTGTTTTTTGTAATACAGTTCATGTAATGATTATCCTGTGGTTGAATTTGTAGGTTATTTTCAATGTTTCACGCTTTGCACAGCATTGCAAAGAATATTTTACCCATACAACTTTTCTTTTAGGAATTTTTCCCTTTTAAATATCAATTCCCAAGAGTATTTCTGCTGAGTTAAAAAGTGGTTATGACTAATAAATATTCCTTTTTGTGCTCCTGTTTGTGGCTTGGGATGGTTTCATCAAATGGCTAATATGTATTTTATAGACAGGAAATTAGAAATAGATCAATTGGATCATTATCCCTTGCTTGTCATTTTCCTATCTAGTCCCTGGCTTCCATGATGGCCCCATCCGGGAGATAGTGCTATTGGAATTGTTTTCTTCTCTGAAAATTTACTAAGTAAACAAAGAGTTTTGGAGGACTATGTTGTCGTCTTGAACTCTGGTTTAGATCCCTTGAGATAGGCTGGGATGGGAAGAGGGCTAGATGTGGAGTCAGAAAATTTGGAATTAAATCGTGGCTATGCCATTTATGAAAAATATTATGTAAAATTCTTTGCATAGCAAGGAATTATTATCATTTTTTTTAATAGAGAAAGAAAAAAAAATCCAGGTATCCAAAATGGGCCTAAACTCCCAAGAGTGTTATGAGAGTTTAGATTCTCTGCTTTGTGTTCCTTTAGACCCGATGCATCAGAAAGGTATGTCCTGTGGTGAATGCAGGATTGTGTGTTGTCTAGTAGGCTGACAGTACTGCATCCTGTGTTGTATGCAGTAGATAGACCTGGGGACTTCAGGGAAACCTGACAGGCTCTCTGAAGTGGGGATAGTAATAGGCTTAAGGGTGAATTAAATGAGACGATGTAAGTCAACTGTCCAGCATAATGCTTGGCGCTCAGACATCTGTAGTGCTGGTTCTCCTTCCCAGCTGCTATAGCAGGAGAGCTTAATAGATATTTTTAACAGATTTTTTTTCTTCAGAAGCTTTAAGGGAGTCAGACTTGACTGTAGCATCAATATATTTTATTTTGGTATCTATAAAATATTTAGGAGTATTGAAAGAAGTGTTTTCTTATTTCAAGGGCATCTTGAATTATTTCTGGAGATTGGCTAGCTCAGTTGGCTATATTCAGCAAGTGATAGCCAACACTTGAGCTATTTATTTTAGTATATTTGCTATGCACTGTGCCTTTCCTGTTGATTCAGATAGAATGGATTTATTTTCAAGTCAAGATGAACATTTATGTCTGAGTCTCAGAGTTTGATGCAGAATTGCAAGCATTGGTAGTTTAAGAGCATAAACGGTGCTGCAACTTGTCTGTGAGATGGAAAGTAATAACTTCTCTCATCCATTGCCGTCCTATCTAAAAAGGTCTTTGTTTTACTACTGAAAAATGTAACAATTCTTTCCATTTCTCTGTCACTCTGTACATTATATAACATGTTCACATGAACTGCCTAAATCTTACTACATTTCCTTGAGGAATTGAGATTTAAAAGGCATGTATTGTTAAACTCTCCCTGTATGTTAGCTTTGGTTATTAGACCCTCCACATAACTTTCTCTTGCGATCTTTGTTTTCAACACTTGATGAAGGACCGGTAATTGGAAAGCAGAGTAACCAGGACTGAAACCCAGGCCTTGGATGCCCAGTCCAGTGCTTTATATTTTGGTAACAGTCTTGTTCCTCTGGGAGACGGTGTGATGCTGTAGAAAGAACACCAGCTTGAGTCAGATGACAGGGGCTCTCATCACAGCGACCTGCTTATGATGTTTCCTTCAGGGAGTCATGCCCCCTCTATGGGCCTCATATAATTCACCAGTAAAAGGAGGAGTTTAGACATGATGACCTTTTTGGTCTCTCCCTAACCTAACAATCCATTTGCCTATAGGACACACTCTTATTGTGGGAATATTCTAAGGAGGTGCTTTCATTCCACAGCTGTCCTGATTGGGAAAGAAGTTTATGAGGCTTCCTTGGTGTCTCAGATGAGAAAGAATCTACCCACAATGCGGGAAACACAGATTTGATCCCTGAGTTGGGAAGATCCCTTGGAGAAGGTAATGACTACCCACTCCAGTATTATTGCCTAGAGAATTCCATGGAGAGGGAAGCCTGGCAGGCTACAGACCATAGGATCGCACAGAGTTGGACATGACTGAAAGACTAACGCTTTCAGTTTTATGAGATGAACTTCAAGTGTGGAGTGATCTGGTTTCCTGACTGTGCAGGCCTTTCAGTGCCCACAGACAGTCTTCCCAGGACAAGCCAGAAGGGTGGGTTTTGATCGCATTCTGCTTCCCTGTTAAACACAAACAGGGACTTTTTCCATTCCCAAAGAAAACAATGAGAAGAGAAAACAAAAATAATTCTGATTTGTTTTTATAATAGTCTCAGATGCAAAGACCATTGTGGTTGGAAGGGACCTTGGCAATGATTTGTTTCAGCTCAATAATTCAGTATACTAGAACACTGAACCCAGAGCAAGGCACTGAAGGAAGGCCCAAGGTCACAGCAAGTAAGAGACACCCAGGACTAGAACTGAGGGCTCCTGTCTCCTGGTCACCTCACTCCCAATAACTGGAAACTTTGAGCCATGCTGATTTTCAGGTTCCTGATAGCTGTCAAGTGTGTAAGACTCACAGTGGACTGATACAATCTTGGATTGCTTTGATGGAAGCAGCAGAAATGCAATCTGTAGTACTGATAGCAAACTGGGCTTTGGAGTCACCCAGACTAGGGTTACCAGGTTGTGTACTTGGGTAAGCCGTTTACCTTTTTTGAGGATATTCAAGTGTTTTGGTGTGGCTGGAGCGTAGTGGGTAAGGAGGGAAGTGGAGGTGAGACTTGAAAGGATAAATGGGAGATATTACTGAGGGTTTTTTTTTTAATTGAAGTATAGTTGATTTACAATATTGTGTTAATTGCTAATGGACAGCAAAGTGACTGAGTAATACATACACATACTGTACATTCATTTTGATATTCTTTTCCATTATGGTTTATCACAGGATATTGAATATCGTTCCTTGGGATATACAGTTAGGCCTTGTTGTTTATCCTTCCTATACATAATAATTTACATCTGCTAACCCCAAACCCCCAATCTATCCTTCCCCTACTGCCTTCCCCCTTGGCAACCACATGTCTCTTCTCTATGTTTGTGAGTCTGTTTGTTTCGTAGGTAAGCTCATTTATGTCATATTTTAGATTCCACATACCGTATGGCATCTGTCTTTCCCTTTGGGACTTACTTTGCTTAGTATGATAATCTCTAGATTCATTCATGTTTCTGTAAATGGCATTACTTCATTCTTTTTTTGTGGCTGAGTAGTATTCCATTGTATATGTGTACCATATCCTTACCCATTCATATGTTGATGGACATTTATGTTATTTCCATGTCTTGGCTATTGTAACTAGTGCTGCTATGAAATAGGGGCACTTGTATCTTTTTGAATTATAGTTTGTTGGGATCATACGCAACTCTATTTTTAGTTTTTTGAGAAACCTCCATACTGTTTTCCATAGTGACTGTACCGATATATATTCCTAGTTACAGTGTAGGAGGATTCCTTTTTCTCCACACCCTTTCTACTCTCCAGCATTTGTTACTTGTAGACTTTTTCATGAAGACCATTTTGACCAGTGTGAGGTGGTACCTAATTGCAGTTTTGATTTGAATTGTCTAATAATTACCGACAATGAGCATCTTTTCATATATCTCTTGGCCATCTGTATGTCTTTGGAGAAATGTCCATTTAGGTAGTCCAATGTGGTTACTTCTTCTGTTGATGGGTTTATGTCATGAATTCTGTATCATGCATATTTTTGTGAATATATAGGCTGAGTTTTAATATAGTAATGTGTTTTTTGTTTTGCTGGTCATATTTCAGTATAAGGGCAAAAAACTCAATAAAACAGATTTCTTTGAATCCTCTCCATTTATAATTGAGGAACTTTCAGCTTTACCCCTTTTTTCCAGTTTGTTTTTGATGTTTCCAGAGACAGACTTTCATGTACTTTCTGCTACTGTAAGGGGTCCAGCATTTCCTTTTTCTGCTCCTGCTGCATATTTGAAGATATATAATATCACATTATGTGGATATGGGCATTGAAGCTTAGGTGCTTTCTCAGCTTATTGAAAGTGATCTAATTAGTGAGTATTAGAGACTGAAATTGAATTTGGTCAGTTTCAGAAACTAAGTTCAATACCATTTGTAAATCACTGTACTGTATTCGGGGCTTTCCAGGTGGTTCAGACAGTAAAAGAATCCACCTGCCAATGCAGGAGATGTGGGTTCGATCCTTGGGTCAGGAAGATCCCCTGGAGAAGGGACTGGCAACCCACTTCAGTGTTCTTGCCTGGGGAATCCCAAGGACAGAGGTGCCTGGCAGGCTATAGTCCATGGGGCCATAAAGGGTTGGACATGACTGAGTGACTTAATAACAAGAACAATGACAAACTATATTAGAGGCTTTCCAGATAGCTCAATGATAAAGAATCTGCTTGTCAATGCAGGAGCTGCAGGAGCTGCGAGTTTTATCCCTGAGTTGGAAAGACCCCCTGGAAGAGGAAATGGTAACCTACTCCAGTTATCTTGCCAGGATGATCCCATGGACAGAGGAAACTGGCAGGCTGCAGTCCATGGGGCTGCAAAGAGTTGGACACTACTGAGTGGCTGAGCGTGCGTGCCCACATACTATATTAGCTCCGTTGGTTTCTCTTCAACATTTTCATTCCACCCTTCATAATTTAGTTATAGTCATGTTTATACATAGGGAGTATAGATGATTTTAATTTCCTTTTTTCATAGACAAGAACAACTTTACCAGACTGAAACCCTCAAGACAAAGGAGCCCAGGAAAGAAATCTCATCAGGAAAATAGAGGAAGTTTTCATGGAGTTGCTATGAGTCAGAAACTTTTAATGAATCCAGTTGTATTGTTTTCCTAGTTAAGATCCTCTCAGATGTCAGGAGATAGATGCATAGATGTCAGCTCATAAAGTACAGCTCTGATGTGAGAGCGGAAATACAAGAAGCTGGAATCCCTCCGTGCTAAGAGATAACGAAGGAAGCCAGAGATAAGTAGGAAGAAACACTGGTTACCAAGAGGGAAAGCAATTGTTTTTTGCTAAATCAAATATTTATGAGACTGGGATTTGATTACCTATGGCTTAACAATTCAAGGGAAAGATAATTTTCTAGAAATGCCCAAGGTGTTGAAGTAATTCAGATAACTGTACCTTGTATGAAAATAATTAATCACTAGAATTTGGAATGCATGCAAATTATAATGGGGATAGAAGATATCTTGCAGTGTGAAGGCATGGTGGTGTAACATGTTGCAAGGATTAAAATATATCCTGTTGTCATGCACCAGTCCTTCCCCTGTCAATACAAAGCATTTGGTTTTGATTTTTGATTTTGCTAACATGTTTTGAATGCCTACTGCATGTCAGATACCTTTAGATTGGTTTAAAAAATTTTAATAACCATAAAACCATTAAGGTGTATATTATTTCATTTTATGGAAGAGAAAATTGTTATTCAGAGAAGTTAAACAGTTCTCAAGGATACAGAGCTGATGAGGTGAAACTTTGGGTTGGTACTCAGGTCTGTATGACACCGAAATCCTCAATCTTTTCCTCATCCCATTCTGCTTTTCAGGCATTCCTAACCTACAATTTCTGGCCTGAAAGGGGGGTTATGGAGACTTAGCCTGAGGTCTGTAGTTTTGATGGAGCAAAAAAAAAAAAAAAAAAAAGCAGTATATTATCTTGAGTGAGGATGAAGCAAAGGAAGTTGAGATCATTTATCAAGTATGCCCACTGATTCATTGCTGGAAAAACCTTGCTCACTACCTTTGGTGAGAAATGAACCAAAGTCTGTTATAGCTGAAGGAGCCTGACACTCATGTGATCCAACCTCCTCAGTTTACAGATGAGTACTCTAAAGTCCTTAAAGGGGAAAGTGATTTGTCCAAGGTTGTTATGTGATGAATCAGTGTCAGGGTTTGCTCACCAGAGTCCTAGCTCTCTGCAGCACAGTCTCGGGTCTGTTCTCTGAAACTTACACTAGGAAAGACTCATTCTATTTCTATATACAGCTCTTTAAATATGTGGTGACAACGCTAGGTACCTCCGAATCTGCTTCAGGTGAAGCAGATATTCCTTGTTCAAGTGTTTCTATCACTGCCTAGTTTCCAGATTGCTCATCATGTTCCCAGAGAAGGCACTGGCACCCCACTCCAGCACTCTTGCCTGGGAAATCCCATGGATGGAGGAGCCTGGTGGGCTGCAGTCCATGGGATCTCTAAGAGTTGGACACAACTGAGAGACTTCACTTTCACTTTTCACTTTCCTGCATTGGAGAAGGAAATGGCAACCCACTCCAGTGTTCTTGCCTGGAGGATCCCAGGGACGGGGGAGCCTGGTGGGCTGCCGTCTACGGGGTCGCACAGAGTCGGACACGACTGAAGCAACTCAGCAGCAGCAGCAGCAGCAGCATATTCCTTCTTTTCCAGAAGAGCATCATATTGTCAACTTTCCCCTCAAACTTTGTTGTCCAGAAATGAATACATCACCCCACATTATATAGTAAAAGATTCAACTAAGGAGAATGTATATAAGGTTTTGCAACTTGCACAGCTAACATCAAAGCTACAATTGTTGGTTTCAGGGTTATGGAGTCATGAATATGGCAAATTGAGATGAAATAGATGCCTGTTCTTCCTACTTCGAGTTTCTGAAAATGTTGGATAAAATTATACCAAAGAGTTTTTGCATGCATCACTGAAGAATAAACCAAGAACAGAAAATGCGCAAGTGCCAAAACAAAGAGGAAGCTAAAAGTTAGAGCAGAAAAGTAAAAAAAAATCTGTATGGTTACTGTAATAGATATAATTAAGTCTGGAGATTGGAGATTAGCACTCTCTGATATTGGTATCAGGAGGATAGATGAATGATCTGCCTAAAGGTAAGAGCCATGAATATCTGTCTATTCCTGAGGTAAGGACCAGAAAAACCTGGTCTGTCTCTTTTGGAAGGCAGCAGGAAGTTGTTTGCAGTCCACCTGGGGCCGTGCCTGGTAAGCAGATCACCGATGAGAAGTCAGAACCCCCATGTGCACCATGCAGAGCTATGGGCTATGATTCAGAGCAGTACCGAAGTCCTATGAACACTAAAGCAAAGACGTAACTTCAAAAGTAGTTTAGAAAGCTGTCTTTTCACCTTGCTTATAGTTTCCTTTGTTGTGCAAAAGCTTTTAATTTTAATTAGGTCCCATTTGTTTATTCGTGGTTTTATTTCCAGTATTCTGGGAGGTGGGTCATGGAGTATCCCGCTTTGGGTTATGGCAGAGAGTGTTTTGCCTATGTTATCCTCTAGGAGTTTTATAGTTTCTGGTCTTATGTTTAGATCTTTGATCCATTTTGAGTTTATCTTTGTGTATGGTGTTAGAAAGTGATCTAGTTTCAGAATGGGAGAAAATAATAGCCAATGAAGCAACGGACAAACAATTAATCTCAAAAATATACAAACAACTCCTGCAGCTCCATTCTAGAAAAATAAACAACCCAATTAAAAAGTGGGCCAAAGAACTTAACAGACATTTCTCCAAAGAAGATATAAAAATGGCTAACAAACACATGAAAAGATGTTCAACATCACTCATTATCAGAGAAATGCAAATCAAAACCACAATGAGGTACCACTTTACACCAGTCAGAATGGCTGCCATCCAAAAGTCTACAAGCAATAAATGTTGGAGAGGATGTGGAGAAAAGGGAACTCTCTTACACTGTTGGTGGGAATGCAAACTAGTACAGCCACTATGGAAAACAGTGTGGAGGTTCCTTAAAAAGCTGCAAATAGACCTGCCATATGACCCAGCAACCCCACTGCTGGGCATATACACTGGGAAAACCAGAATTGAAAGAGCCACGTGTACCCCAATGTTCATCGCTGCATTGTTTACAATAGCCAGGACATGGAAGCAACCCAGATGCCCATCAACTGACAAATGGATAAAAAGGCTGTGGTACATATACACAATGGAATATTACTCAGCATTAAAAAAAATTCATTTGAAGCAATTCTACTCAGATGGACGAAACTGGAGCCCATTATCCAGAGTGAAGTAAGCCAGAAGCAAAAACAATACAGTATATTAACGCATATATATGGAATTTAGAAAGACGGTAACGAGAACCCAACATGCGAAACAGCAAAAGGAACACAGATGTATAGAATAGATTCGTGGACTTTGTGGATGAGGGTAAGGGTGGGATGATATGGGAGAAGGGCATTGAAGCATGTTAATTATCATATGTCTAATCAATCGCCAGCCGAGGATTGTTGCTCGGGGCTGGTGCAGCGAGATTTCCCGGGGGGGAGGGAGGAGGGAGGGGGTTCCAGAGGGGAAGCATATGTAAACCCATGGTGATATCATGACAATGTATGGCAAAAGCAATAAAAAAAAAAAAAGAAAAAAAAAAGTAGTTTAGAACCAGCCAAGACTGTGGAGACTAATAGAGACAGATTTAAGACTCTTACAGGGATGTTTCCAGAGCACTGAGACTCCCACAGTGCTGCTGAAGATGAGTGGGCAATCAAATATTAAAAAATCACACAGAAGAATAAATTGCCAGGGGAGAATTCAGCAGGTGAAACAAACATTAACAGATGAACTAAATATCACCTCAAGATATAGAGATAATAAAATGACCCCAAACAGAAGTTTAGATAAATTTAAAATGATCGTAGGGACAAAAGGTCAAAGAGGAATAGAAATGAAGGCACAAGTAAGGTAATTTGAAAAATCACAGGCAGATCTGAGGCAGAATCAAAGCGAAATTCTAGAAATGAAGAAAAGGTCATTAAAATAAAGCAGTCAATTGAAAGGTGAGGGAAGAAATGATGATGCTGAAGATAGTTCTGAGAAAATTATCTAGAATGTAGCACAAAAAGCAAAGAGATAGAAAATGAAGAAATTGAGACACAGAAGTCAGAGATTCCAACGTAATAACAGTAACA
Source organism: Antilocapra americana (assembly GCA_007570785.1). Taxonomy (NCBI): domain Eukaryota; kingdom Metazoa; phylum Chordata; class Mammalia; order Artiodactyla; family Antilocapridae; genus Antilocapra; species Antilocapra americana. Next base: position 12,316,923 of record ML661325.1, on the reverse strand, counting down.
GAACAAGATAACAGGGTATAGGCAATTGAAAGAAACTATAGCTTAGAATTACCAGATTTAAGTATATGAATCTGTAAACTGAGAGAGTACATAGGTCCTGATCAGAATAAATTAATTTTTTAAATTCAGTAAATACATAATGAGCACCTATGGTATGCTAAATACTGTTGTTGGTAGCAAAAAAAAAAAAACTTTTGCCCTCATAGTTTTAACATTCTAGTTGAGAGTGGGGAGAAATGGACAAAAGCCCACAATAGACAAATGAAATACAGCAGAGAAGTGGGAGAATCGTCCTTTCCTTCTGGTCATCTGGCGCCTGTTCAGCCATTCAGCCCATGCGTCTCTGCTGTGCTTGGAGGCAGAGATCTGGCCTAGTTCATCTCTGCACAGGATGAGGCATGATGTATCATGGATCCTGACATAATCTGGATATCCAATGAAAATAAGATGCATTTTAGTTCAGTTCAGTCGCTCAGTTGTGTCTGACTCTTTGTGACCCCATGGACTGCAGCACTCCAGGCCTCCCTGTCCATCACCAACTCCCGGAGCTTGCTCAAACTCATGTCTATTGAGTTGGTGATGTCATCCAACCATCTCCTCCTCTGTTGTCCCCTTCTCCTCCTACCTTCAATCTTCCCCAGCATCAGGGTCTTTTCCAACATCTTCTCTCACCATTTTTTGCTCGAGTTAGTTTCCATCTTGCTGATTTCCAAGGTTGTACTCATCTGTTCTTGGAGAGACGTGACCAGAAACTGTCTACCTGCTTGCAGCCGTGTTTTTGTGATCATCATGCTCATTTGTGCTTGTCCACTCATCTCCATCCTTACTGCTTCTACCAATGTTTAGTTCTTGTGATATCTTTCCTTAATTAGTGCAACTGCTCCCTAATTGGTCTTACTTCCTCTCCCCACTCTAACTCATAATCCATGCTGGCAGTTAGGATGGTTTCTCTAAAATGTATTGGACTATTGTAATTTTCCTACTTACAGTTCATCAATGACCTTAAACTTTCTTAAACTATAGAAGATACTCTATGATCTCTGTCTTACCTCCCCAGGCTCCCTTCTCCTGCTTCCTCTATTCCTACCCCATGTATCAGTCATACCAAATGACTTACAGTCCCTGAATTTATCAAAAATGTTCAACATATTTCTATGCCTTCATTTATTCTGCTACATGTGTATGATGAGCCTTTTCTTACTTAAGTCCCTTTCCTGATAGCTGGATACATATTCACCTTGAGATTCAGTGCAGTTTCACCTCCTCTGTGGTGCTTCTTCTGATGCCCATCTTGTAGTTGAATTAGTCTTTTGTTCTTTGAGATCCTATATACAGATAAACATTTTGTCATAGTACCCTTATGCTTGCTCTGATTTTTTTTTTGAGCTTATTTGCCTCCTCCACTAATCTTGAGGGTAAATGCCATTTATTATTTTACTCTATTTCCCCTCCAAATGTATGGCATACTTCTCATACCCCGTAAATGCTTTCTGAAAGGGGAAGTGGGTAAAGAATTGGTGGTTGGCACAAAGAAGATGTTTATTTCAAAACACAGAATTGATTATCTGACTCTGTTTAACCCTGGAAGCCTGCTTGGCTACTCTCTGGCCATGGGGAGGTAATCTGAAAGTGTAGATATTTTTGAGGCACAACCTCAAGTCCTAAAATGAGTTGTTCTTTATTCTGACTTTATAGGAAGCCTGCAGTCACTCAGAGACCTTGAAAGTCCCCCTCAGAGGTAAAGAATGATCACATTTGCTTTAACCACAGAAGCAATTAACTCCCCAGCAGTGTGGAAAACAGCTTTTGAGCTGTATTTATCGATGCATAGGTTTCACAGAGCTGTGATATTTGAAGACAAATGACTGTGCCCATAATTAAGACTGCTGGAAAAATTGGCAGCTGTGATATGATGATGAAAGGCCCAGAGAAAGGGCAAGGGAGTGAGATTGGTCAGGATGATACAGTCTCTGTGACCTTAATGCCCTCTTCCTAGTCATTGATTTCCCAATTAAATATAACTTTTCATTCAGTCAGTTCCTATATACTGCAAGTTATTGATGCCCTGCTGTAGGAAGCACAGATGACCTATGGATGAAACTGTAGGGAAGGATAATCTCACTTTATGTTTTTATTCAATATAACAAGATAGTGAGTGATCACACCATCGTGGTTATCTGGGTTGGGAAGATCTTTTTGGTATAGTTCTGTGTTTTCTTGCCACCTCTTCTTACTATCTTCTGCTTCTGTTAAGTCCATATCATTTCTGTCCTTTGTTGTGCCCATCTTTATATGAAAAGTTCCCTTGGCACCTCTAATTTTCTTGAAGAGATCTCTAGACTTTCAATTATATTGTTTCCTCGATTTCTTTGCATTGATTACTGAGAAAGGTTTTCTTATCTCTCTGTGCTATTCTCTGGAACTCTGCATTCAAATGGATATATCTTTCCTTTTCTCCTTTGCTTTTCTCTGCTCTTCTTTTCACAGCTCCTTGTAAGGCCTCCTCAGACAGCCATTTTACCTTTTTTGCATTTCTTTTTCTTGGGGATGGTCTTGATTACTGCCTCCTGTTCAATGTCATGAACTTCTTTCCATAGTTCTGAAGAATTATGTCTATAAGCACTCTGTCTCTAAGATCTAATCCCTTGAATCTATTTGTCACTTCTACTGTATAATCGTAAAGGATTTGATTTAGGTCATACCTGAATGGTCTAGTGGTTTACCCTACTTTCTTCAATTTAAGTCTGAATTTGGCACTAAGGAGTTCATGATCTGAGTCACAGTCAGCTCCTGGTCTTGTTTTTGCTGACTGTATAGAGCGTCTCCATCTTTGGCTGCAAAGAATATAATCAATCTGATTTTGGTATTGACCATCTGGTGATGTCCATGTGCAGAATTGTCTCTTGTGTTGATGGAAGAGGGTGTTTGCTATGACCAGTGTGTTCTCTTGGCAAAACTCTATTAGCCTTTGCCCTGCTTCATTTTATACTCCAAGGCCAAATTTCCCTGTTACTCCAGGTATCTCTTGACTTCCTACTTTTGCATTGCAGTCCCCTATAATGAAAAAGACATCTTTTTTGGGTGTTAGTTTTAGAAGGTCTTGCAGGTCTTCATAGAACCATTCAACTTCAGCTTCTTTGGAGTTAGTGGTTAGGGCATAGACTTGGATTACTGTGATACTGAATGGTTTGCCTTGGAAACAAACAGAAATCTGTCATTTTTGAGATTGCACCCAAGTACTGCTTTTCAGACTCTTGTTGACTATGTTGGCTACTCCATTTCTTCTGAGGGATTCTTGATGACGGTAGTAGATATAATGATCATCTGAGTTGAATTTGCCCATTCCAGTCCATTTTAGTCCATTCCAGTCCATTTATGTCCATCACACCATGATGGTGTGATCACTCACCTAGAGCCAGACAGCCTGGAATGAGAAGTCATGTGGGCCTTAGGAAGCATCACCATGAACAAAACTAGTAGAGGTGATGAAATTCCTGTTGAACTATTTCAAATGCTAAAAGATCATGCTGTGAAAGTGCTGCACTCAATATGCCAGCAAATTTGGAAAACTCAGCAGTGGCCACAGGACTGGAAAAGGTCAATTTTTATTCTAATCCTAAAGAAAGGCAATGCCAAAGAATGCTCAAACTACCGCACAATTGCACTCATCTCACACTCTAGCAAAATAATGCTCAAAATTCTCCAAGCCAGGCTTCAATAGTATGTGAACCGAGAACTTCCAGATGTTCAAGCTGGATTTAGAAAAGGCAGAGGAACCAGAGATCAAATTGCCAGCATCCATTGGATCATTGAAAAAGCAAGACAGTTCCAGAAAAACATCTAATTCTGCTTTATTGACTATGCCAAAGCCTTTGACTGTGTAGATCACAACAAACTGTGGAAAATTCTTAAACAGATGGAAATACCAGACCACCTTACCTGCCTCCTGAGAAATCTGTATAGTTAGAACTAGACATGGAAAAACAGACTGGTTCCAAATGGGGAAAGGAGTACGTCAAGGATGTATATTGTCACCCTGCTTATTTAACTTATATGCAGAGTATATCATGTGAAATGCCAGTCGGGATGAAGCACAAGCTGGAGTCAAGATTGCTGGAAGAAGTATCAGTAACCTCAGATACACAGATGACACCGTCCTTATGGCAGAAAGCAAAGAATTAAAGAACCTCTTGATGAAAGTGAAAGAAAGTGAAAAAATTGGCTTGAAACTCAACATTCATGGCATCTGACCCCATCGGTTAATGGCAAATAGATGGGGAAACAATGTAAACAGTGAAAGACTTTATTTTTTGAGGCGCCAAAATCAGTGCAGATGGTGACTGGCAGCACATATGCATTAAAACATGATATTTATTTTTCTGACTTACTTCGCTCTGTATGACTGTCTCCATGTCTCTGCAAATGGCACAGTTTGTTCTTTTTTATGGATGAGTAATATTATTGCCTTGGCTTCTACTTATGCCATTCTCTTTCTCTGTGTGGAATACCCACACCTGCACTTCTCTTAAAAACTCCTACTCACTGTTTAATATTCAGTCAGTGTTCAAATAAAATGTTCAGATTAAATAAAAGAATTCTTGAACTACTTCAATCATGTAGACTTCCTGGAACTCTCTCAGATGGTTTAGGGATCTCTTTGATACAGAGCCATCATATTCTTCATATTGCATTCATCAGACTGTAGGATGGTTATTTCTGTGCTCTAAGCTGTGAACTCTTTGAAGAAAGCATTGTATCTTTGTAACTTGAGGGCTCACCTGACTATCTACTACCTTGTAGGTATCCCGTACATACTTGAAAGTGTGTTAGTAAGGGTTCTCCAGAGAGAAAGAATGAACAGGAGAGAGAGGAAGAGATTTATTATAGGAATTGACTCTCATTAGCGTGGAAGCCAGGAAGTCCCACAATCTGCTGTCTGAAATATAGGAAACCAGAAAAGCCTATTATTTTCAGTTTGAGTCTCAAGGCCTGAGAATCAGGAGCTCTGAAGTTGAAGGGCAGGAAAAGATAGCTGTCCCAGCTCAAGAAGAGAGAGAATTTGCTCTTCTTTTGCCTTTTGGTTCCATTCAGACCCTCAAAGGATAGGATGATATCCATCCATTTTTGGTGATGGAGGGTCTTTTTCCTCAGCCTCTTGAACCAAATGCTAATCTCTTCCATCACAGACACACCCCAAAATACTGTTTTATAAGGTATCCAAGCATTCCACGTGAGACTGACCATCACAGAGGATCCTGAGACATACCCGCTGAAATCCATTTGTGATACAGTTTTGACAGTCTCAGTTGGTGGGGTTAATGGCTTTACTTGCCAGAGAGGACTGAGGTGGAAACAGGGGCTCAGGAGGCCAGTCTCTTACTCCACTAGGACAGCTGGGATATGCATGCTAAAGATACTAAGCCTCTAGGCTTAGCACATTTTGGATGTGTGGTGATGAGTGCCAAGGCCATTTACTTTTTCATAAACTCTCTGTGTCTGTGTATACAGTTCACCTTTTTCTAAACTCCCTGTGTATGTATATATAATCAGGCTTTAGGACTGACTATATTATGAAAGTTTCTTTTTTAGGGATAGTTATTTTCCATGAAGTTCCTTGACCTGGGGCTTAGATCCACTCATCAATATACAGTTCAACTTCAACCCAGACATAACTAGATGCATAGAGACAGTGAAAATAATGAATAACCATAGGCTCCTGCCGCTGTGTCCTATCTCATAAAATTAGGCCCTTCTTCTGCTGATGCCAGTCTAGTTGGGACCTGAGTTTTCCAAACCCTGTTGAACAGCAAGAATAGCTTATTCCACTCTTCTTTTTGGACTGCATTAGGGTCTAGCATGTTTTGTGACCAAGGTTTTTGGCATGATAGGAGAGGAACAGGGGGATGATGGGAGAGGCCTTCTGCAGGTTTTTAAGGTTTGAGCAGCTCCATCTGCATGAAACGGAAACAAAGAAAAATTCTGATCATAAAGATGCACTTTAGGGAGATGGCTATGTCAACACAATATCGAAGAAGAAATTGAACCATTTGAGAAATTGAGACATACGGCATTTTTGAGTAAGTCAGCCATTCTCATTCTTCTTTTGGACAGCTACAGGGTCATGCCTTCTTAAGGGAATTTTAGAACTCACTCAGTGGGCTGGCTTTAATCAGACTGCAGCCATTTCCTTTTCTGTTGCCTTGTCATAAGGAGGGGTTTGGTCAGATGCTGTCTCTCCAGCCCATACGTTGTAATGCAGGTTTTTGTGCATGGTCTGAACACAGAGGTGATAGATGGTACCCAGGATGCTTGGGAAGATTGCCTTATGACTTTGCCCTCAGCAAACTGACCTTCATAAGCTGGAGGCATCACCTTCACAAGGGCAGCTTCAATGCCTTCTTTGAAAAAGTAATTTTCTTTTGTGAGTCACATGCTGTGTCATGGTTTATCACAATAGGAAGAACTGAAAGCTATAGAACCCAGGAGGCAAAAAAGAGCTGTCTGTCTAAGGAATAACAAGAACTGATTTTATTCTCTGCCATGCAGTGATGAAAAGGCATTTTGTAAAAGCTTTTAGTTGGTTTTCTTTTTTCCTAATCATGTTCAGGAATGCATCTAATGCATTTTGTATTGAAAGGAAAGAGGAGAATCATTTTAAAGAAGAATTGCCTTCATTTAAAAAGATTTTATCTGACTAGAGTTGGAGATGTGGGCTCCTTATGAAGTATACAAGTCAACAGAATGCTATAGGAACATGGAAAAGTTAGTACCGGCTCTGCTTGAGAGAATCTGGGAAGGTTTCAGACAGGGGTGAACTCAAGCTGGGCCTCATAGGGTGTAAAGGAGTTTTCTATGTGTAAATGGAGAAAAGACATTCCAAGCAAGCGAAAAACCATGTGCAAAGGCACAAAAGCATCTCTCAAATCTCTACACAATGTTTTTTTTTTTTTGGTAAGCACTAATTTTGCTCCTGGACTTGGTATAAAAGAAATGCTGCTTAGGTTTCCAGAGGAGATAGGAATTCCATATCAGTAATAATGGATCTGAAATTAACAGTGTAATTTCAATTATATTCTTTCGTTTGACAAATGTTTATTGAGAACTTTATCCAGAACGCTGATCTAGCTGTGCACCAGTCACAGATACAGCAATGAATGAGACTGACAACCCCCCCTCCCCTCATTGTGGTTAGGGCTTCTCAGCACTGTTTATAACGTTTCTGAGAGTTTTGACCTGAGGATGCCAGGAAAGCAGCTCCCTTCTCTCCCTCCCTCTCTCTGTCTGTATATCTATGCATGTGTGTGTGTGTGTGTGTGTGTGTGTGTGTTGGTGGAAATGGAGCGGCTGTGCTATTGTAAGAGAAGTAACTGGAGGTCAGTGATTGAAGCTAGACCCACAGGGGCTCCTGTTTCTCCTTTCTCAGACAGAGCTGATTAACTATGACCTTGTTTCTTACTGAATCTGGATCCGGCCCCAGAAACTTTCTCAAAAAGTACTACATGATTAACAGAAAACAACAAAATTCTGTAAAGCAATTATCCTTCAATTAAAAAATAAATAAATTTTAAAAGTGCTACAAATAGCCACTTCCAGCTAATTAGAACTGACTTATAGGATAAAAGCTCTAGGTCAGTCATTCTCTGTATAGTTTCAAATTTGGAGGAAAAAGGGGCACTTTAGCAGATTCTGCCCTGGATGCGGAAGTCAGTCTATATTGGGTGATGATGATAGTGATAAATGTTTAGCCTTCTACTTAGTTCAATTCAACACAGAAATTTCTTGAGCACGTACTATATTCTGGCACAGTCCTTGCTATTAGGAGCTAAAAGTCCAAGGAGTAGGGGAGATGCTATGACAGGCAGTCCTTGCAGTACAAGGTTAATAATAAACATAATAGAGATTAGGGTGAGAAATGATGGGAAACAAAGGAAGGGATGACTCTTCCTTTGTTTCTGCTGGAGGGTTGGGGAAGAGGGTCATGGAAGACTCCTGGGAGACGATACTTCAAATAAGTTTTGAAACTAACTCAACATTGTAAATCAATTATACTCCAATAAAATCAAACAAAGAAAACTCTTCTAACATGCCAGTCAAGATGACTGCAGTTGAGTTAGTTTAAGATCAGTTTCCATCCAAATTGATAACAGGATGATATTCTTAGATTTTTAACTAAGTAGAGTAATTTTGGGGATGTGAGAATTATCAGAGTTCACTCACTTATTCAGTAAATATTTATTTGCCGTCTGAAAGAAAAGATAATTAGGAATCAATCAGCTGGGAGGGCAGCTGGAGTGACAGAATCCTAGACAGACAGAGGTAAAGATATGAAAGTATAAAATCATTCACATTATCATTGCATAGGTCACCTATATTATAGAATCCCAGGTTGCTGCTCGATTCTTGCCCTTGAGGGAAGAAACATGGATTGACATCTGCATGACATCCAGTTCAATGTAAGTGTTCAGTGAATATTCGTAGAAAGAATGAAAATTCTCATCTTTCCTCTGACTCTGTTACTTATTTTGTTAATTAAAATCTCTACTGCTTTAAGTTCAGTTGCACTGAGAAATCAGTTTGGTTCAGTTCAGTTAATTAGGATTGAGCACATGTTCCGTGTAAGGCCCTACCTGGAAGATCAGAGAAAGGTCCAGGAGGAGCTGACTTTTGAAATGAGCTTCCTTTGAATGTCTACAGGTAGGATGGCTTCATAATTTATTAACCAAACCTGAACCCTTGTGGAGGTGAAAGTGTGATCTGTTAGTAATTGGGATAACAGGCAGGCACAACTGAACCTGTTCTAGGTGAAGAGGATATGTGGATTATGCTGCCTATGACTCACTTGATTTGAAATCAGTCTTGGATTTAAAAATTTCTATTTCATACTTATTAACTATATGGCTTTAAATAAATTACTTCATCTCTATGAGTCCTAGTTTCATTAATTGTAAAGTTAAGATGACAATACATACCTCATAGTAAACTTTGGAAGATCAAGTGTGGTAATATATATATATATATATATATATATACATTACTTAGCTTATGGTCTGTCATATGCAGCCTCTAAAATGGTCCCTTGTATTAATACGTTCCCCTCCTATTGAATGTGGACTGCACCTAGGGACTTGATTCTAATGAATAGAATGAGGCAAAACTGATGGGTTGTCACTGTTGAGGTTGGGTTCTAAAAGGACCATGGCTTTCGTTTGCTCTCTCTCTCCATTCTCATCCTGGGAGCAGCCAGCTGCCATGTTGTGCGCAGCTGTATGGAGTAGCCCACATCCCATGGAAATGGTATCTTTGTCAGCAGGCAGTGAGGGCTCAAGGACTGCCAATAGCCATGGGAGTGAGCTTGGCAGCACATCTTCCCTTATTTGAGCCTTGAGGAGAGACTGCGCTGTTGGCTAAGAACCTGACTGCAGCCTATGAGAGGCTCTGAGCCAAGGGCACCCAGCTAAACCAGCCCAGATCTGGTTCCTGACCCACTGAAACAGTTTGAGGTTGCTAACTTTTAGGGTAACTTGTTACAAAGCAATAGGTGCCTAATATAGGGCCTGAATCACGCTTTGTTGTTAAATAACTTCTCTATGAATGGAAATACTTAGATAATTTTCTACCAAGGAGAATCTGTTATACCAAAAAACATCCCTTCTGCTTCCTCCTCCTACTGGACCTTTTCTCATTCCCTTCGTGAACAACTAATACTAACAACATGTCCAGAGGCCTAATGGAGGCCTGAAACTCTGATATTTCACCCATTTGCTAGATAGTCACATTGGCTTATTTTTTCTTTTAAGATCTTTTAAAATGTGGATCATTTAAAACTTTATTGAAGTTGTTACAATACTGCTTTTGTTTTATGTTTTGCTTGTTCGGCCACGAGGCATGTGGGATCTTAGTTCCCCGACCAGGGATTGAACTCACACCTGCTGCGTTGGAGGGTGAAGTCTTAACCACTGGACTGCCAGGAATGTCCTCACATTGGCTTTGGAGGCAGTTTTCATATGGCAATGAAATTAAGATATCAAGAAAATCCTTTCTGTTGGGCTCTCAAGTTTCTTAGAACCTTCTGTATCATCAGCCAGTTCATCAAATTTCATCAAGTATCTGCAGAGAAAAATCAGATTTATGTCTTTTTCTCAAAGACCTTTTGGTTAGGAGGAGAAGCTAAGACTGGTTTACATGCTTATATTCAAGGCAAGATAGGAAATGAAGGGAGTCGACTGGAAATAATGGAAGGAGTATTTGATGTTAAAGAATCTGGGTTTAAATCCCAGGTCTAATCAACTATGTTGTTGTTCTTCAGTTGCTAAGTCATATCCAACTCTTTGTGACCCCGTGTCACATTCAGCTTCCATGTCCTTTACTATCTCCCGAAGTTTGCTCAAACTTATGTCCATTGAGTCACTGATGCCATCCAACCATCTCATCCTCTGTGGCCCCCTTCTCCTCCTGCTCTTAGGCTTTCCCAGCATCAGGGTATTTTCCAGTGAGTTGGCTCTTTGCATCAAGTGGCCAAAGTATTGCATAAGCCTCTAATCCTCATCCATCAAAGAGAGGGTGGACAGAAGAAGCAGGAACTGTAATCAACTATACTTAAACTTATTTCCAAATAACGTCAAATTCTGAGACACTGGGGGTTAGGACTTGAGTGTAGGGATTTGGCAGGGACACAATTCAACCGTAAAACCCTGGCAGTCCTTTCAGCCTATTCCCACTGACGGTGCCTCTGGCAAGGTTCCCTTTGCTGGCCGGGCAGGTGTCCCTCTGGCTTTGCTGCTGGCAGCTGTGGCATGCACACTATAGTGATGGCCTTGGCCTGATGGGCTGGAGTCACTTCCAGGGGCAAATGTTTTTCCCCTGCTACCACAGCCAGCTGCGTCTTTGTCAACAAGACCACCATGTCTTATTGACCTGCCGGAGAACCTCCTGCTATTATGTTCACCATCCCTCTTTGTCATCTGCAAAATAGACTCCCAGCCTCCTTCTGTGCTTGTGTGTCTGTGTTGCCTGTGTAATCATTTAATACATGCCTTTGGAAAATAAACATCAACCAATAAGTCAATCCCAAGTCTGTCATGTATTAGCAGGGTGATCTTGGATAGTCATCTGTACATCTTCCCCTTTAAATTGAGTTTCTTCCTTCAATAAAGGGAGATAATCACACTGCTTTATATCATTATGCTGATTGGGAGGAGAAAAGCATATTAGGTGTAAAAGTGCTTTGTAAATAATAAAGCAGCTTACAGGTGTATTTACCGTGGGTTAAAGGAACCAAATCAATATGTTGCAATTAATGATAATGACAACAAATTAAAGACTATGGGGGTTCAGCAAAGAGAAGGGAAATGGATTCTGACTGGAGGACTTGGGAAAGTGTTCATAGGAGAGCCAACATTTGAGCTGGATTTTGAGGAATGTGTGGGAGGTGGGCAGTGCAGGCAGAATAGGAGTGGAGTTGAGCGCACTACTTAAGTAGTGCATCAGAGCATATGTGGTGCATATGGGGAAAATTATGAGCTGTTTGGTGTGTTGGAATCATATGATGGGGAAACTGGAACTTCAAGCTAGACCTAGGCTAAAAATCCTCAAATTCTGGGCTGAGTAGACTTTAAATCTTAAAAAAAAACCTTATAATTCTATCATCATGCACACAAAGTTTGGAAAGAGTTAGGCATAGTCCATTTACCTTAAAGAATCTAGTCTTATTCAGAGCTTATCACATACCTGTCCTCAGTCCAGAACATGGCACCAGTTATTTCCTTATTGTTTTCTTTGAGTCAATTTCAGACTTCCAGTGGTTTCCTGGAAATCTTTTTCCTATAGGCTGTCCTTATCCATATCTATTTGCATCAGTCTGTCTATCTATCTATCTTTTTGAGATCACTCAAACTATTCATCCCCTTTGTCCAATGCCAGAAAAACCAGTTGATTGACCTGACTTGGATTTTCATGTTTTTTCCTTTTATTCAGACTCTGCAGAGTCTTCAACAAACTGATCTCTTACTTGCCAGTACTGATGACCCTTTATAACTAGTGTTGTTGTACTATGATGCTAATAGACCCTTCCCCTACAAGTTAAGATGAGGAATAACTAAACTGGATGTAGAGAACAGAGAATTCCAATTCCATATTCCCACTCCATTTGTTCATGCATTTGTTCATTTATTCTATAACAAATATTTGTTTTGCTAGGTATATAGTGTATACATCATGTTAAATAAAATATATGATTTCTGCCCATGGGAGATTCATGTTTTGATTTGAGAGTGAGTTATTAAATGGCTAATTACATAAAAAATAATTATTCACAGTGTTGGGCAAATGCTCTAACAAAAAATTCCAGGATATTCTAAAACTGAGTAATGAGAGAAATAACCCAGCCTGGAATAGATAAAAGAACACTTTCTTAAAGAAGGGATGAGTAAGCTGAGATTTGAAGGGTGGTTGGAAACAAGCAAGGAGAATGGAAAAATGAAGTAGAAAAGCATTCTAAGCAGAGGGAGCAGCATGTCCAAAGGTCCTTTGGGAAGAAGCATGCTGCTTTTGAAGACAGCTGTGATTGGAGAGCAGAGAAGAAAAATGGCACAAAATGTAGCCAGAGAGCTTCACAGAAGTCAGATTAAGCATGAATGGGAGTCCATGTTTGGGATTTTGATCTTTATATTAAAAGCAAAAGGAAGCAATCCACAGGTGCTATAATCAGATTTACATTTTTGAAAACCACTCTAGATATACTGTGGACAATGGATTGGAGAAGGGCAGAAGTGAAACTAGTTATAGTTCAAATATGACATCAAAATGGCTTGAACTAGGGTCCGACTGGTGGGGGCTAGAAAGACTTAGACTCAAGAAATGTTAGTGGTTAAATCAAAAGGACTTGGAGATTGGTAAGATATGGGTATATAGAGAAGGAGGGGGGGTGTCAAGGATGAGCCACAGAGTGCTGACTGTTTGCTGGGTGTTTGCTGATGACATCCCTGGAAATGGCGACCTGAAAAAGCACCATGTTTGCATGAAAACCATTTTACATTTGTATCTCACACCTAAAGAGCCCAGGAATTAGAGGAGTTAAATGAATTATTATACAGCGAATTAGTGGTGACCAAAATTTAGATTTCTGGATTTCTCATTGTTTATTTCTGTTACTCCTCTTCACTTCCATGGCAACAGCCTTCTAGGTGATTTCTAGGTTTACAGATTGCTCTCCTTTTAGTCTACTCTCCACACTGATACAACATTCTGTCAGAAACTCCCATTATTTACCTAAAGAATAAGGTCAAAGATTCTTTCATGGCATTGCTTCATCTGAAAAGAACTGCAGGTCATTTAGTTTAGTTGAAGCATAGAGTGTGAGTGTGGAGAGAGATAAGAAAAGAAACTAAAGTCTATTAAGAGTCCAGATTAGAAAGGATTTTGCAAATAACTTTCACATATTTAGGTTGTAATTTGCAAGAAATGAGGAGCCATGAAAGGATTTTCAAATAGCTTTTACTTTTATCAAAATATATGTATATGTATATATAATATATGTATAAGATTTAAAGGGCCAATTTGCTCTACAGTGCTTTTGTAGATATTGTCTTTTATCTCCAGTTTTCTAAATAACATGCCTATTTTGCTATTCTTTAAATTTTTAGTTTTTGATATTTATCAACTGCCCACTACAGCAGATAAGAATTCATCTCATTTTCACTTCTCATCCTCATCTTGGCCCTATCATCCACATATGTGCTAAGTGAAAAATGAAAGTGAAAATCACTCAGTCCTGTCTGACTTTTTGCAACCCCATGGACTATACAGTTCATGGAATTCTCCAGGCCCAAATACTGGAGTGGGTAGCCTTTCCCTTCTCCCGGGGATCTTCCCCAACCCAGGGATTGAACCGGGGTCTTCTGCATTGCAGGCGGGTTCTTTACCAACTGAGCTATGAGGGAAGCTCTACATATGTGCTAACCACCTCCTAGTTTAAAATCCACTGTAGTTTTAGCTAGGTAAATATTCAGAGTTTACTTTATTATGACTATGTCAATTCCATTCAGAGCTTAGAAATAAGGTAAACTTTCTCCTTCCTGCTCAACTGATTGTTTTATGTGTAGATAATAAAGGTCTTGATCTTTATTTGCTTAGTTTTCTAGGCATTTATACCAATTTATCTCTTAACTCACCCCAAGTTGAGTAAATATCCTCTCAACATCTTAAAACACATCAGATATTTTATTAACTTTATCTTCTAGAAGCAGTTTACTTCGGAGTTGTTTGTTCCTGTGAGTTGCCATCCTGGTAGTTCCTCTCTCTATCATTATGGGTATTCCTCTCTCCTCTCCCTAGTGAGGGATTCCTTAGTTCTGTGATTCTATATATTGTTCTTTTATTGTTTAAAATTCACATGTCCTCCTAAAGCTTCATAAGGAAAGCTGAATAAACAGTGAATATTTTGAAGAATTGCATATCAAATAATGTTTTTGCTATCATACTCAATTGTTAGCCTGGTTGGGTATAGAATTCTCAGTTGGAAGTAAATTTTCCTTTAAATATTGAAATTATTACTCTGTTCTAGTTTCCCTTGAGAGGTTCAGTGCCATTCTTATTGTGCTTTGTATGAAATCTGTATAGACCCTTTGGTTTCTTCTTGTGTGAAACTTATATAGAACTTTTAGGATCTTCTTTTTATCCTCGTAGCTCTGAATTTTCTTGTTGATATTCTTGGGTATAGGTCTATTTTAATATTATTCTAGGCACCCAGTGAGCCCTTAACATGCAAAACTTCTCTTTTTTCTGGAAAAATTATCAATTCTAAGATAATTTCTTTTTTATTTTCTATGTTCTCTCTTTCTAGAACTGCTAGTATTTGGGTGTCAAAAAATGGAACCAGTGTTTTAATTTAATATTAATAATTTTTCTGCTTTCAGGGATAGTTCCTCAATATTGTATTCTACCTCTCTACTGAATTTTTCATTCCTGTTTTCTTATTTTGAAATTTCTAGTCATTATGTCCTCTGACATGCATGTATGCTAAATTGCTTCAGTCATGTTTGACTCTTTGTGACTCCATGGACTGTAGCCTGCCAGGCTCTTCTGTCCATAGGATTCTCCAAGCAGGAATACTAGAGTGGGTTGCCATGCCCTCTTCCAGGGGACCTTCCCAATCCTGGAATTGAACCCGCATCTCCAGTGTTCCTTGCATTACAGGCAGATTCATTATCTGCTGAGCCTTAGGATATTTGACTCTTATCTCTTCCCAAATAATTTTTTTTCTCTAAGTATATCTTTCTGCAGAGTTTGATTTCTTATTAAGTTGTTAATTTCTGTTCTGAGCTGTCTTTCATTTTTAAATGTTTTTCTTAGATAGCTAGTGATCATTATTGACCATTCATATTTAAGAATGGGACATAAAAAGCTAATAATAAGCTGTGTTGACATGCGTAAGGCTTCTTTTCAACAGTCGGTAGATTTCCAGCTTGTGCTTCCTTCAGCCCAGGATTTCTCATGATGTACTCTGCATATAAGTTAAATAAGCAGGGTGACAATATACAGCCTTGACGTACTCCTTTCTGCATTTGGAACCAGTCTGTTGTTCCATGTCCAGTTCTAACTCTTGCTTCTTGACCTGCATACAGATTTCTCAGGAGGCAGGTCAGGTGGTCTGGTATTCCTATCCCTTGACGAATTTTCCACAATTTGTTGTGATCCACACAGTCAAAGGCTTTGCCATAGTTAATAAAGCAGAAGTAGACATTTTTCTGGACTCTTGCTTTTTTGATGATCCACCGGATGTTGGCAATTTGATCTCTGGTTCCTCTTTCTTTTCTAAATCCAGTTTGAACATCTGGAAGTTCACAGTTCACATACTGTTGAAGCCTGGCTTGGAGAATTTTGAGCATTACCTTGCTAGTGTGTGAGATGAGTGCAATTGTGTGATAGTTTGAGCATTCTAAGAATGCTTGTTGTTTTATTCACTAAGTTGTGTCCAACTCTTTGCAACCTCATGGATTGTAGCCCACCAGGCTCCTCTGCCCATGGGATTCTCCAGGCAAGAATACTGGAGTGGGTTGTGATTTCCTTCTCCAGGGGATCTTTCCAATGCAGGGATTGAACCTGCTTCTCCTGAATTGCAGGCAGATTCTTTACCATTGAACCACAGAGTAGGTTAAGCCCTAGCAGAGTACTTATTTAGTAATTGTCCAATGAATGTTTATTTTGTTAGATAAGGATTGCCTATTGTGGTAATATATATATATTATATATATATATTGACATATATATAACATGACTAATTCATGTATTGTTTTGAAATTGATGTTGTCTATCCTCCAGCCAAACAACTGGGTGAAGTTAATCAATGGGAGAGAAAGGGTGTGGTGAATTGTGTTAGTGAACACCCAGAGCTTTTGCTCAACTGAAGGTCTTCCCTTCTCCCGGGGTTGTCCTGGAGGGAATTTACTCACCTTGATGGCCTTTTACAGCCACTTGCTGTAAGGTCTTTTCCTGATCTTGACTGGGGCTCTTGTTGTTGCTCCTGGGTGGTTTGAATGGTAGCTGAGATGATGTGATTCTTGTCGTCTCTGAGGTCTGTACTCTACCTCCACTCCTTCGTTGCCCACCTGTCTTCCCTCCTCTTAGGCCTGGGTGATCCTTCATCCTTCCTTTCTCTAATAATCGCTCTTCCTAAGACCAGGAAGTAGCCTTTTCTGTGCTGGCCATTTCTTTGGTTCCTAAATAGAGAAGCTTTGCGCTCTATTTCCTACAATGCCTCTGCTGTTTTGACTTCTATTCGATTATGTTTTTGTAGTTTTTAAAGAGTTGCATGTATCAGTGCTATGGTCCAAATGTTTGTGTCCCACCAAAATTCATGTGTGCCCAATGTGTTAGTTTTAGGAGATTAAACTTTTGGGAGGCAATTAGATCATGAAAGCGCCACATGGTTTCATGAATGGGATTAATACCCTTATCAAAGAGGCACTAGAGAGTGCCACCATGTGAGGTTGCATTGAGAAGAGACTGTCTATGAACCAGTAAGTAGGCTTTCACCAGATACTGAATCTGTCAGTATCTTGATCTTGAACTTCTAAGCCCCCAGAACTGTGAGAAATAAATTTATGTTGTTCATAAACCACGTAGTATATGCTGTTTTGTTATAGCAGACTAAGATAATCAGAAACTAGAGACAAGTTCTCCCTAGGACTGGTGGTAAGATAATGTTAGTTATAGCATATAACCTCCTACTTGGAATTGTCCCATCTCAGTTTTACTTTGCTAATATCCCTGACACTTTCAGCCATTTCCTATTTCAGGACAAATCTTTTGTCTGTATGAGAGCTTCTCTGAGAGATAGGGGAAGCTTTTGTTTCCTGGATTATGAATTTCAGTCCCAAGGCTGAGTTAACATACAGTCTTCAGCAGAACCCTGAGCTGAGCACCCCCTCGCCCAACAACTTCCCACTACCAAAATGGATACCTATACCAGGTTGCTATGGGAACTCTACAGACAGTCTGTATTCACAGAATAAACAAGCTTTCAGTGAAACATACACATAAAAGTATATAGTAGAATATTTGATAGTGATAATAGTTTAATAACTGTTAGGGAGAGGAACTGACACTTTTTAAATAGATACCATGGGTACTTAAGTATTGCACGATAGAAGTATTGCAAGGCATTATGCTATGTGATTGATAACCTTTGTCTTTTTAAACCCTTAAAATAGCTTAAAATACATGTATTAATTATCCACATCTTACTAATGAAGCCCTAAGCTTCAGAGAATTTAATTAAACTCTTCAATGTCACATAACTAGGAAATGGAAGAACTAGAATTCAATCTCAGCCCTGCCTGTTTCTAAAGTTCAAGCTCTTTTCATAGTGCTGTGCTTTCTCCTGTTTGAACCTGAGGGTAAAATTGAATATCTGTATCCAAAGAGATTCCCATTTTATTCCCACACATCTTATGTATGTGTACACAAGACATACCGGGTATAAAATTGTGGTTGTTTGGTCACTAAGTCATGTCTGACTCTTTTGTGACCCATAAACTATAGCCTGCCAGGCTCCTGTGTTTTTGGGATTTTCCAGGCAGGAATACTGGAGTGTGTTGCCATTTCCTTTCCAGGGGGTCTTCCCAACCCAGGGATCAAAGCTACGTATCCTGGTTTTTTAATCACTGAACCACCAGGGAAGGCTACTATGCTATAATTTTTCATATCTGACGCTTCTGTGCAGGAGGACAAGCCAAAGGAGTTTTGAATGAATACCTCTGTCTTGAACGTTCACTTTAAGAAAAAGGTGAAGGGAGATAAACTTGGAGTATGGGATTAACATATACACACTACTATATATAAAATAGGTAAACAACAAGGACCTTCTATATAATACAGGGAACTATATTCAGTCTCTTGTATTATAATGAAAAAGAATCTGAAAAAATATAAATGTATAACTGAATCACTTTGCTATATATGTGAAACCAATGAAACATTGTAAATTAACTCTACTTCAGTTTAGCAAAAAGAAAAAAAAAGGAGAAGGAGAATATGAATAAGAAGGAATGTATTGATAGGATGAAAAGAAAGAGTTAGTGATAGAGTAAGCCTTTTGGGGGGTATGATCTTTGGCAAGAAAAACAGAGCATAGATTATTTAAACCTATATATGTTTTATTGAGAAAGTAGCAGAGGAAACTGCATTGAATGCATGTTAACTGCTCAGTACTTGTGTGCTGAAGGCAAATTAATTGCTAAAACCATCTGGTAATCATTTGAACCTGGCAATAAAAGTGATGAGTGAAGCATTTATCATCAGTCTGAAGGCACATTTTTCTAATGGATATTTTATTCAAGTTTTATGTCTGTTGTGAACCTAAGATTTTTTCTAGATACATAATGCTCCCACCTTCTATTTGTAATTTGGATGATTTCAATGACAAAGTGATGACACTAGAAATAATATTGCAATTGAACATTATTGGTCAATTTGTCAATAAGGAATCTACCTCTGACCTCCACAAAATGATGCAAACTTTGATTAAATTAAAAGAAAGCCAGTGAACACACTTCAGTTTTAAGAAAGCACCTCTTACTTATTTCAGAATATGAATAAAAATGTGTGTGTGTGTATGTGTGGGGGTGTATGTATGCATGCATGGCTCAAGAGCATAGATTTAAATTTCTGTTGTGTATCACTGCAGAGATATTGATCTAACCTTGACATTGGTATGCACTTCAGGAAGATAGTAGAAGAAAATAACATCTTTGGTTTTAGATTACCATTGTTAGGAAGGGTATCTCTCTTAAACTTGGCCCTATCCCTGTGCTTTATGGGGCCCTGCACATGACAAACACTCCAAAATAAAACTTACTTAAAAAGCACATGAATAACTCTCCCATGTAGACTCTAATATTTAGCAGTGGCACATTGTGACCTGTTAACTCAAACATCAATCTGAAAGGAAATTAACCTTGACTACCCACTGGAAGGACTGATGCTGAAGCTGAAACTCTAATACTGTGGCCTCCTGATGCGAAGAGCTGACTCATTAGAAAAGCCCCTGATCCTGGGAAAGACGGAAGGCAAAAGGAGAAGAGGACAGCAGAGGATGAGAAGGTCAGATCGTATCACTGACTCAGTGGACACGAATTTGAGCAAACTCTGTAAGACAGTGGAGAACAGAGGAGTCTGGTGTGCTGCAGTTCGTGGGATCACAGGGAGTCGGACATGACTTAGTGACTGAACAACACATTCCAAACATGTGATTACTATCATTTAGGCCCCAGGGAAATAATTCTTCATATCTCTTGCCCTGTGCCCTCAAAATAAGAGGCGTATCTGAATATCTGAGTCTGAGTACAGGCATATCTGTATCTGAGTACCTGAAGTTTTGTAGGTTTGCCTCAGTTCATTTCAGATGGAAAGTGTCTTTCCAATGCAGGGAGGATTTGAGTAGCAGAATTTTGTGATTGCTGTTCAGTCGCCAAGTTGTGTCCAAGTCTTTGCAATCCCACGGGCTGTAGCCCATCAGGCTCTTCTGTCCATGGGATTTCCCAAGCAAGAATACTGAAATGGGTTGCCATTTCCTTCTCCAGGGGATCTTCCTGACCCAGAGATCGAACCTGTGTCTCCTGCATTGGCAGGTGGATTCTTTACCTCTGAGCCACCAGGGAAGCCCTAGCAGACACTTTAGATCAAGAGAAAAGGCAAAGGAACTATCTTGTCACATCTCTCTAAGGTAACATATGCAACAGGTTTTTGCCTAGCAATGCGTTTGTGTTCTAGTTCAGCCCAGCAGCCATTAGGGATGCTACTTTTTGTTATGTATTATGTGGTTCCAGAGGTTGTCAAGAATCAGCATGATAATCACAAGAGCTGTACATGGATGTTGAGCAGTATTTAGAGGTGTTAATCAAAAAATTTTCAGTTCAGTTCAGTTGCTTAGTTGTGTCCGACTCTTTGCGACCCCATGGACTGCAGCCCACCAGGCTTCTTTGTCTATCGCCAACTCCCAGAGTCCACTCAAACTCATGTCCATTGAGTCGGTGATGCCATCCAACCATCTCATCATCTGTCATCTCCTTCTCCTTTTGCCTTTGATCTTTCCCAGTATCAGGGTCTTTTCAAATGAGTCAGTAGAGGTAAAAACTTATTTTAATTTTTGAAAGTATAATTAATTCTTATTAATATTTTGAAATAGAGAACTAATTCTAGTATTTAATGTCCATGTATTGCCAGTGCAAACAATCAATCTCACAATTCACTTGCTGATGTCTAGACCTATGTCTGTACAAATTGTCAGGTGAAATTTTGAATGCTTTGGAGGGCTAATTTTGGGACTCTTGAAGTTAGAATTGGGAAAAATGTTAGAGTTAGAGTAGGGAAAAATGTGAATAAAAATTCTTTCAGGGCATTGTCTAGATAATGAGTCAACCAGATAGAGAGATAATAATCAATGCGTGTATTAGTTTTCTCTTGCTGCTCTAATAAATTACCACAACATAGCACTGGGAAGGGCTTCCCTTGTGGCTCAGCTGGTAAAGAATCTGCCTGCAATGAGGAAGACCTGGGTTCAATCCCTGGGTTGGGAAGATCCCCTGGAGAAGGGAAAGGCTACCCACTTCAGTATTCTGGCCTGGAGAATTCCATGGACTGTATAGATGTCACAAAGAGCAGACGTCACTGAGTGACTTTCACTTCACTTCAGCACCGGAAAATAATATAAATTTATGATCTCCATTTTTGTAGGTCAGAAGTCCAAGCACAGTGGGACTCTGCTGCTTCTTGATTTGGAGTCCTCAAGGCCAAAATCTAGCTGTTGGTAGGGCTTTGCTCTTTTGTGGAAGTTCAGGAATGAATCTACTTCCAACTTGATTCAGATTGTTGGTCAAATCAGTTTCATGCGGTTGTAGAACTGAGGTCCTCATTTCTTTGCTGGCAGCTGGCCAGGAGTTCTCTTAGAGGCTGCCTGTATTCCCTGGCTTGTGGTCTCTCCTCCATCATCAAAGCTTGCCATGGTAGATCAAGTGCCTCTCACACTTTGAATCTCTTTGACTTCCTCTTTTGTTTCATCTTTCCTACCTTCTACTTTTACAACATCTCTCTAAATCCTCATCTGCTTTAAAGGGCCCTGTGATTACCTTGGCCTTCCCAGGTCACTGTGTGGTAAAGGATCTGCCTGCCAATACAGGAGACACAAGAGGCGCAAGTTTGAGCCTTGGGTCTGGGAGATCCCCTGGAGGAGGAAATGTTATCCCACTCCAGTGTCCTTGCCTGAAAAATCCCATGAACAGAGGAGTCTGGCGGGCTACAGTCCATGAGGCTACAAAGAGTCAGACATGACTGAACAACTGAGCATACACATACACACACGTGATTACCTTGGTTCCACTTGGATAATCAAGTTAATGACCCTCTCTTACAGTCAGCTGATTCGTACACTTAATTCCATATGCAAAACCCCTTCACAGCAGTCCATAGACTAGTGTTTGGTTGAATAACTGGGGAATGAAAATATTGGGGGGATACCTTAAGGATTCTGTTTACCACAAAGTGCTCTGTAATAATAGTGATCTTTTTAATGTTTATATAGAACTTTACAATTTATGATGAATATTCACACTTATTCATTTGTTCGAGTCTCACAACAATCCTATTAAGAAGTGTTTCCTCCATTTCATAAGTAACGAATCTAAGCATGTGTCTCCCTGCTGAATTTCAGGCATCTAGTGGGTACTTCCACATTTTGCTTTGTTAATCAGTCTTAGTCCTGTGGTTGCTTTTTAGACTTTTGGAATTTGGTCCTTAGGTTTAATCCTTAGCGATCCTCATGTGATGGCTCAGTGTCATCCTTTTTCAGTTTCTGACTGCTTTGCAGTAGTTCTCAATAAAACCCAACTTGAAATGCCAGTTAAAAAATTTTTTTAAATTTAGTTAATTTAGTTTTTAGTCAGCCTAGCTGGGGTCCGAGGCATCCTCAAGGTAATACTGGACACCTTGCTCTTCAATGTAGTCTGTTTCATTCCCTAAGCCTACACTTTTAAAAAGACTGTGTGGTAGAATGGGAAGAACATGAACCTCATAATAAGTGAGACCCTATCTTTGGAAACCTATATGACCTATTTGAGCCTGAATTTTCTCAGTCATAAACATGGAAATAACTTTACTTGCTTTTTGGAGTTGTTTAAAGGATTAAGTTGATAATACATGGATGCACCTGGCACCACTGTCTGATATAGGTTAACTGCCTAGAAAAATTATAGCTGCTATTATCATAATTATCAGTTATATCACTACTTTATCTTTCCATTGTGAGTGCTTGGAAGGTCAGAATCCCATTTTACTCATTTTTGCATCTTTGTTTCCTAGCATATTGTAGGTTCTTAACAGATTCTTGAATTTAATTTAAAATACATTTAAGAAGGAATTCTGTTAATTGTTTCTGTATTATCTTATGGGGAGAGTGCTTGGTATAAGATGAATGGGACTGATGGCTACTACTCTTTAGCTATTAATTGAAAAACAGAACTAGAAGTACATTATTTTTGTTTCTCGTCGTTAACTTTATTTGTTTTCACTTGTCCAGTTTCATTCTCATTGACTCTGAATTGCTCCCAAGTGTCTGGTTGGATTAGCTTTACTCTCACACGGACTATTGGTAGGGGCTGCCATTTGTGTGTGTGTGTTTTAACGTCTGCAGTCCTTTTCATGGCCCTTAAATTTAGCTCCCTGTGCAGCACATTGGTGCCACAGATAACTCATGCTTGCCTCCTATTGTCTCTTTACAGCCTCCCCAGCAAGTTTTTCTTCCAAGATCTTCTGTGCTATCATGGATTGATGGTGAGGGAACTTCTCTCTAAATGGAGTTTCCGAACACACCCAGATATTACAGAGCCTTGAATGATCTGTTTCTTCAGGTTTTTTCCCCAGGAAAATACTGAAAAGAGGAAACGTTTGTCATACAGTGTCTTCTATCAGACGCTTCCAAGGCTAGAGCAGGGATGGACTTTCCACATGTAGGCTGAAATACCTAATCCGAATGTAACGTTTTAGTTCAGAATGTCATCAGTTTTCTCCAGGATTACGGCAGTGATCTTCCAGTGTACCACCTGCATTCTTTCTTGCCAAGTCATCTCCCTGCAGCAACTAGATCAGCACTTTTGAATGCAAATCTCATTTTGTAACCCCCTGACCTGCAACACCTTTTAACCTCTAAGTAGTTCAATTTTACTGTTTTCATTGAGTGTCTTAGCATTTTATCAGTTAGGATGAATCTAGCATTTTAAACTTTATTATCATGTATTTGTCATTCCTCTTAATTGAAGATTATCTGTGCATTTAATTATTAATTCTCATTGATCATTGTGTGTGTTAGTTGCTCAGTCATGTCCAGCTCTTTGCGACCCCGTGGACTATAGCCCACCAGGCTTCCCTGGCCATGGGACTCTCCAGGCAAGAACACTGGAGTGGGTGGCCATTGCCTCCTCCACATTGATCATTAGAGTGGATCATAATGACATGGAACTTGACTCCAGAGAAGTGAATTCTATATGTACTTAGGCTTGTTTGAGGACTGTACAGAGTCAAAGAGACCTGGTATTCAGTCACAGCTCCATCAACTCTGATAGCCTCATGCCTCTGGCAGTCTTCCTCTCTTAACTTCAGTTTTCATATCCATGAAATAGGAGTAATAATTTCAGCCTCTCTCCTATGGATATTAAATGGATTGATAAATGTAGAACACCTAGCATGGTGTCTGGAAGAGAGTAAGCTCACTATGAAATGTATTAAGCTTGCTATTAGTATGGGATAAGTACCAGGGAAAATTCTCCTAACTAGAATTTTCTTTCTCACTACCAACTTTTTACTTATTCCTTTGTGGTCAAGAGTAAAAGGTTAATGTAATTTTTCCATGAGAAGCCATGTGGGAAGCAGCAGAGGGAGCATGGTCTCTGGGTCACATAGATATAAGATTTTATTCCTGGACTGCACTTTCCTGACTGGGTGACCACAGGCAGGTTAGCTTACCTATTTGAAGTATTAAGTTCCATGGAAATATAGAAATACACCTAAAAATAAGCTAGACCATCTGCAGGGATGCTATTCAGCCAAGAAAGATTTAGTGAATGGCTGCTATTGGTTGGGCTCTAGGGATGGAGGCAATAAAAAACATATTCTTGTTCTCAATGAGCTCACAGTCTAAGCTTTCTGAGATAAAATGGCATTGGACCTACCAGATGCTAGAAATGGATCCGCCAGCCTAGGTACATCCCTGCTGAGGGTGGACAGCAGGAGCTAACATTTGCTATGGATTAGTCATGAAGGCATTTGTTCAGGACTAGCTGAGGATCCTGGGTAGTAACAGGGACTGTAGCATCCCTGTGGAATATTGCTATAGTCAGAATAGGAACTGTAAATGAAACAGTGACTCCTGCTCCCTGTGGTAACTTCCTGAAGACCATTTGAGGTCCTCAGAAGTGCTACGAACTGTTTTGCTTAGGATACAGGCTGAGCAAACAGAAATCATTTTCTACAGGAGATAAAAGCCCTGAATCTGGGGCATATCAGAAAATGGTCACAGGGTAATGTGCAGTATGTAATAATTAAGGATGTTACATGTTGCTATGGGAACAGAGAGAGCATCCCATGTATCTTAGCTTGGAATGGAATGGGAAGACTTCATAAGATGGTGATCGTTGGGGTGAATCTTGAAGTGCTCAATAGTTGTATCCACACACTGGGCAGCCCTCAGCTCAGCTCTGATTATAACTAGACCTATTGAGAGCAAATTCAGGGTGTTCATGACTAGGGCTGTTTTGTTAGTATCCCAGGATCCAGTAACTTTGGTAACTGATGTGTAAAAAAAAAGCTTTCATTAGTATTTGCTAAATTTATGCTTTTGCATTAATCTAAATGTGGTCTTGATAACTCAAGACTTCCCCACTGTTTCAGTTGTGAAGAGGCATTCTTTAGGCAACTTGTCTTGGGTTTATTTTAAAAAACTATTTAATTTTATTTATTTATTTTTTATTGAAGGATAATTCTGCTTTACAGAATTTTTCTGTTTTGTGTCAAACCTCAACATGAATCAGCCATAGGTATACATATATCCCCTCCCTTTTGAAACTCCTTCCCATCTCCCTCCCCATCCCACCCCTCTAGGTTGATACAGAGCCCCAGGTTTCCTGAACCAGACAGCAAATTCCCATTGGCTATCTATTTTACATATGGTAATGTAAGTTTCCATGTTACTTTCTCCATGCATTTCACCCTTTTCTCCCCTCTCTCTATGTCTATAAGTCTATTCTCTATGTCTGTTTTTCCATTGCTGCCTTGCAAGTAAATTCTTCAGTATCATTTTCTAGATTCCATGTATATGTGTTAGTATATGATATTTATCTTTTCTTTCTGACTTACTTCACTCTGTATAATAGACTCTAGGTTCATCCACTTCATTAGAACTGGCTCAAATGCATCCCTTTTTATGGCCAATTAATATTCCATTATGTATATTTACCACAACTTCTTTATCTATTCATTTGTCAGTGGACATCTAGGTTGGTTCCATGTTCTAGCTATTATAAATAGTGCTGCAGTGAACAATGGGATACATGTGTCTTTTTCAATTTTGGTTTCCTTAGGGTTTGTGCCTAGAAGTGGGATTGCTGGGTCATATGGTGGTTTTATCCCTAGTTTTTAAAGGAATCTCCATACCATCTTCCATAGTGACTGTATTAATTTACATTCTGTCTTGGGTTTCTTGAAGTTTTCCGTTCTACACAGGTCTCTTTGCTGCTGCGACAACCCAAGAAATCCCAATCCCTACTCAAACCGAAGACGTTAATGCTCTACCAGCTCCTGCTATGCAACTTCTCAAGACAGCAGGGGAGAGTCAGACCTCATTTCCTTCACAGGCCAATTTGCCTTATCTATCTACTCTCCATCCTAAGCACCCACAGCTTCAAGGCACACATGCAAGATTCCTCATAAAGAACCAAGATCTCAGAAATGTATCACTGCAAAGGGAGAGTGAGGTTCCTATGTGGCTCAGTGGCAAAGAATCCTCCTGCCAAGCAGGAGATGCAAGTTTGATCCCTGGGTTGGGAAGATCCCCTGGAGGAGGAAATGGCAACCCACTCCAGTATTCTTGTCTGAAAAAATCCCATGGACAGAGGAACCTGGTAGCCTAGAGTCCATGGGGTCGCAAAGGGTCTGACATGACTAAGTGTGCATGCATGAATGGAGAATAGAGACCGAAATTCCAGATTACATAGTCATCTCTTCTAATGGTTGAGGCTTGGTGAGCATGTCCCCATGGAAAACTCCTGAACTAACCCTCCTCTTCAGCAGACTTTACTTCTGCAGCTAGCTTTTCAAATTTCTCAGGCTTATGGCCCCGCTATCCTCAGAACACTCTGCTTATCCCAAGCAAAGGATGAGGTCTAACTCCTTGGATCTTGCAAATTTGTATTTTCCTATAGCTTGCACACCTGAGCATCACTGCTGGATGTATGTTGGATGCTGGATGTCTAGCTGGATGTATACAGATGGCTTGTGATTCAAAAAGGGATCCAGTAGGGAAGTGAGATCTGGTCTCCTGTATCAGGGTAATGTGGGTTCCCCTTAGTCTTTCAGCCACTGAGAATCTTGACCTGAATAATTTTATGATGTCGCTGTGAAGTAAGCAGACCTTGTAAATATAAACCTTATTTTTTTCCCAGAGATTATGCAATACAGTCCTACAGTAATGATATTTCCCCTGCCAGCAGGGTTTTGTCTGATCTTATGAAATATAAACTCTCTGGTTACTGAGCTGAGAATCTCTTGACTTTTCCTGACCCTTCTTACTCTTTGCTGATAGGTATTCTCTTGCTACCTTAAGGGAGAGGAAGAATAGTGCCAGTTTGGATTGGCTGGATCTGATTAAATGTTTGATTCTAAATCTCCTGATAAAGTTGGTGGGTGGCAGGTAGTAAAGAGGGCTGGTGAGTTTATTCTACCACACAAATAATATTGGGCTCAACCTTGAATTAGTTTCTATCCATATGGAAGAAGCCAGACTAGGTTAGAGGACTTTGCTTTGGCATACAACCTCTCTTTCTCTTTAAATACCCCTGGACTTACTTGCTTCACTTTCTGTTAGACTATGGATTCCTTAGACACAGGGGCTTAATGTTATTCATGTTTTAGACCACAAAGCCCAGCACTTTAGCTAGCCACCTGGTTGGTATTCAAAAGATGTTTGCTGAATTAAACAAAGCAAAATAGACTGTATAATTCAAAACAATTTTGAAAACCCCTGGACTATCTGGTTTTTTATTTTTCAATTTGCTAATGTGGTGTATTACATTGATTGTTTTGTGGATATTGAAGAATCCTTGCATCCCTGGGATAAAGCCTACTTGGTCATGACATATGATCTTTTTAATGTATTATTGGATTTTGTTTGCTAGAATTTTGTTAA
This sequence comes from Antilocapra americana, assembly GCA_007570785.1. NCBI lineage: Eukaryota > Metazoa > Chordata > Mammalia > Artiodactyla > Antilocapridae > Antilocapra > Antilocapra americana. The sequence goes on along the minus strand of ML661325.1, from coordinate 12,288,977 downwards.
GGATTTTTGCATCTATGTTCATCAGTGATATTGGCCTGTAGTTTTCTCTTTTTGTGGCATCTTTGTCAGGTTTTGGTATTAGGGTGATGGTGGCCTCATAGAATGAGTTTGGAAGTTTACTTTCCTCTGCAATTTTCTGGAAGAGTTTAAATAGAATAGGTGTTAGCTCTTCTGTAAATTTTTGGTAGAATTCAGCTGTGACTCCATCTGGTCCTGGGCTTTTGTTTGTTGAAAGATTTCTGATTACAGTTTCATTTCCATGCTTGTGATGGGTCTGTTAAGGTTTTCTATCTCTTACTGGTTTAGTTATGGAAAGTTGTACTTTTCTAAGAATTTGTCCATTTCTTCCAAGTTGTCCAGTTTATTTGCATATAGTTGCTGATAACAGTCTCTTATGATCCTTTGTATTTCTGTGTTGTCTGTTGTGATTTCTCCTTTTTCATTTCTAATTTTGTTGATTTGGTTTTTCTCTCTTTGTTTCTTGATGAGTCTGGCTAATGGTTTGTCAATTTTATTTATCTTCTCAAAGAACCAGCTTTTGGCTTTGTTGATTTTTGCTATGGTCTCTTTTGTTTCTTTTGCATTAATTTCTGCCCTCATCGTTAAGATTTCTTTCCTTCTACTAACCCTGGGGTTCTTCATTTCTTCCTTTCTAGTTGCTTTAGGTGTAGAGTTAGGTTATTTATTTGACTTTTTTCTTGTTTCTTGAGGTAAGCCTGTATTGTTATGAACCTTCCCCTTAGCACTGCTTTTACAGTGTCCCATATGTTTTGGGTTGTTGTGTTTTCATTTTCATTCATTTCTATGCATATTTTGATTTCTTGTATGATTTGTTGGTTATTCAGCAGCGTGTTGTTGAGCCTCCATATGTTGGAATTTTTAAAGGTTTTTCTCCTGTAATTGACATCTAATCTTACTGCAATGTGGTCAGAAAAGATGCTTGGAATGATTTCAACTTTTTTGAATTTACCAAGGCTAGATTTATGGCCCAGGATGTGATCTATTTTGGAGAAGGTTCCGTGTGTGCTTGAGAAAAGGTGAAATTCATGGTTTTGGGGTGAAATGTCCTATAGATATCAGTTAGGTCTAACTGGTCTATTAGTTACTTCAATTGATGCAGAGAAAGCCTTTGACAAAATTCAACATCCATTTATGATAAAAACCCTCCAAAAAGTAGGAATAGAAGGAACATACCTCAACATATTAAAAGCTATATATGACAAACCCACAGCAAACATTATCCTCAGTGGTAAAAAATTGAAAGCATTTCCCCTAAAGCTAGGAATAAGACAAGGGTGCCCACTCTCACCACTACTATTTAACATAGTTTTGTAAGTCTTGGCTGCCGGGGTCCAGCCTCGGCAGGGTCCGGGGGTCTTGAGGGATGGGTGGCGTCGGCGGAAGAAGAACTGAGCTGAGTCGATGTGTGGTGATGGAGCAGTCTCTCTTTATTGCTGTTAGTTTTGTGAGGTGATGGAGAAGTCTCTCCAAAAGGCGGTGGAGAAGTCTCTCGTTTATTGTTGCTGGTCTACAGTTTTTATAGCCAAAAGACATCCCCATTACATCATTACATCACCTATCATTCTATACAATTTTTTGTTTTCTACCTCCCATAGCAACCTTATCATTGAGTTTATTCCCCAAACTATCATGAAACATACCCTTTGCAGAAGTCAGAATTCTATGTAATTAGATTTAACAATAGTATGATTACCATTTGAATGTCTTCAGTATACTTCATTCAATCAAGATAAGTACATCAACCTAAGTAGAAAGGTCACATTTCTCTTATCAGGTACAACTATGTAGAAGCTAGAGGGAAGGGCTTAAGCTTGAGACTGTTTATTCTAGTAACCTACTCCAGTTCTTAGGAGAAAAGAGGAAAGAGGACAAAGAGACAGTTTAGAGAGAGGAAAGAGAACTAAGAGACAGTTTAGCAGCACCGCTTTAGCAATAAGACCCTATTAACCTTATAACTACTATAACGAATTCCTATGTCTACATTATTCTAAAGCAATCAATATCTCCAACTATGCTGGCCACAATTATGAGCATTCCTAAGTCTCTGTCAAGCCTGATTTCTTCAAGGAAGTGAGCCTCCTCTGTGGAGTGGTCAGGGGAATGGGAGGTGGAAAGGTGACCCAAGTACGAGCCTTTCTGGTGGTGGCCTTGCCATGACCCCCAGAGAACTCTTGGTAAACTCCCCAGTAATGAGTAGTAATCCATTTAAATGTCCCTTTCATTCCTCCTTAGCCCCCGGGGAAGGTGATCCACCTTCCCGGATCCTCTGGTCGATAAGGTCTGGGGGGATTACCTCAGGACGAATTCTTTCCAACTGTGACTGACCTACTGAGATGAGCCAATGTTCCGAGCTTGGACAGAACTTCCAAGAAAAATACCAGGGTGGGGCTTGCCCAGGATGCCCCGATAAAGAAAGTCAGCTTTGCAAATACTTTCTTAGTCTCGTGACCTTGTCATCCGAGTAAGGGGGCATCCTGACGGCTCCCGGCACTTGGCTACAGCAATCAGAGCAGAAGAAAAAAAAAGGAATCCAGATTGGAAAAGAAGAAGTAAAACTCACTGTTTGCAGATGACATGATTCTCTACATAGAAAAACCTAAAGACTCCACCAGAAAATTAATAGAACAAATCAATTAATATAGTAAAACTGCAGGATATAAAATCAACACACAGAAATCCCTTGCATTCCTATACACTAACAATGAGAAAACAGAAAGAGAAATTAAGGAAACAATTTCATTTACCATCGAAACAAAAAGAATAAAATACTTAGGAGTATATCTACCTAAAGAAACAAAAGACCTATATATAGAAAACTATAAAACACTGATGAAAGAAATCAAAGAGGACACAAATAGATGGAGAAATATACCATGTTCATGGATCAGAAGAATCAATATAGTGAAAATGAGTGTACTACCCAAAGCAATCTATAGATTCAGTGCAATTCCTATCAAGCTACCAGAGGTCTTTTTCAGAGAACTAGAACAAATAATTTCACAATTTGTATGGAAATACAAAAAACCTTGAATAGCCAAAGCAATCTTGAGAAAGAAGAATGGAACTGGAGGAATCAACCTGTCTGAATTTAGGCTGTATTACAAAGCCACAGTCATCAAGACAGTATGGTACTGCCACAAAGACAGAAATATAGATCAATGGAACAAAATAGAAAGCCCAGAGATAAATCCACGCACCTATGGACACCTTATCTTTGACAAAGGAGGCAAGAATACACAATGGAGAAAAGACAATCTCTTTAACAGTTGGTGCTGGGAAAACTGGTCAACCACTTGTAAAAGAATGAAACTAGGACACTTTCTAACACCATACACAAAAATAAACTCAAAATGAATTAAAGATCTAAACATAATACCCTAAACTATAAAACTCCTAGAGGAAAACATAGGCAAAACACTCTCTGACATAAACCAAAGCAGGATCCTCTATGACTCACTTCCCAGAATATTGGAAATAAAAGCACGAAGAAACAAATGGGACCTAATTAAAATTAAAAGCTTCTGTACAACAAAGGAAACTAAAAAAAGGTGGAAAGGCAGCCTTCAGAATGGGAGAAAATAATAGCCAATGAAGCAACGGACAAACAATTAATCTCAAAAATATACAAGCAACTCCTGCAGCTCAATTCCAGAAAAATAAATGACTCAATCAAAAAATGGGCCAAAGAACTAAACAGACATTTCTCCAAAAAAGACATAAAAATGGCTAACAAACACATGGAAAGATGCTCAACATCACTCATTATCAGAGAAATACAAATCAAAACCACAATGAGGTACCATTTCACACCAGTCAGAATGGCCGCCATCGAAAAGTCTACAAGCAATAAATGCTGGAGAGGGTGTGGAGAAAAGGGAACCCTCTTACACTGTTGGTGGGAATGCAAACTAGTACAGCCACTATGGAAAACACTGTGGAGATTCCTTAAAAAGCTGGAAATAGAACTGCCAAATGACCCAGCAATCCCACTGCTGGGCATACACACTGAGGAAGCCAGAATTGAAAGAGACACATGTACCCCAATGTTCATTCGCACACTGTTTACAATAGCCAGGATATGGAAGCAACCTAGATGTCCATCAGCAGATGAATGGATAAGGAAGCTGTGGTACATATACACAGTGGAATATTACTCAGCCATTGGAAAGAATACATTCGAATCAGTTCTACTGAGGTGGATGAAACTGGAGCCTATTATCCAGAGTGAAGTAAGCCAGAAGGAAAAACAACAATACAGTATACTAACGCATATATATGGAATTTATAAAGATAGTAACAATAACCCTGTATGCAAGACAGTAAAAGAGACACAGATGTATAGAACAGTGTTTTGGACTCTATGGGAGAGGGCGAGGGCGGGATGATATGGGAGAACGGCATTGAAACATGTAAATGATCATATGTGAAATGAATCACCAGCCCAGGTTTGATGCATAATACAGGGTGCTCAGGGCTGGTGCACCAGGATGACCCAGAGGGTTAGAATCAGGAGGGAGGTGGGATGGGGCTTCTGGAAGGGGGACACATGTACACCTATGGCAGATCCATGTCAATGTATGGCAAAACCAATGCAATATTGTAAAGAAAAAAGTCTTTCTTGAATTTGTTACAAAAACCCCCCCAACAAACCCTGGACTATTAAATGCATCTTAATAGTGCAAACATACTTCAAAAAATGTTCTCAAAATTTCTTATAAAAGTTCTCTATCTCTATTGGCAGATCATTGTTAGGATCAAAGACTGAGCCATTTTAATTTCTCTCTGGAATCTTCTGGATGTCAGTTTTCTGTGACAACCTCATCTGATTCCATTCTGATTCTTTTTCTGAACCCATTGAGGCAGCTGCAACTGAAAGTGTTCTTAAACTTATATCAACAGGATGGAATCCTTCTTTAGAGACCAGCTTCTTAAGGACTAATTTTCTTCAGTTAAACTGCCTCGATCTTGCTGTATTGGTCAAGCATTTAATTGATAGCTGAAGACATACCTGAAAGTGCAAGGAAGGTTTTTATTTCAAACACACTAATTTTTGTTCTCTCTCCTTTCCCTGCTGCTTACCTTCAATATATAGATAAGCTTTTGTTCATTTTTTTTATACTCACTTATGGGTATCGTTAGGGCTTCCCAGGTAGCTCAGCAGTAAAGAATCTACCTGACAATGCAGAAGCTGCATGAGACATGGATTCAATCCCTGGGTTGGGAAGATACCCTGGAAAGGGGCTTGGCAACCCACTCCAGAATTCTTTCCTGAAAAATCCCATGGACAGAGGAGCCTGGTGGGCTATAGTCAATGGGGTTGCAAAGAATTGGAAACAACTGAGCACACACGCCTGGGTATCCTTTGGTATTTCTTTTTAAACTTACTTTTGGGTTCAGGAAGCAAGCAACATGTTTTTATCATAGTAATTCAATCATTCTTATTTCCTCCATGTGGAGGAAATGGTCTGGCTGTATCAAATTAGATTTTGCTTTTAGTAATTGACTTTCCAGCTAATGCAAATTCTTATTTCCCTTTATAGGTTTGCTAAAAGCAAAGGTAATAATCCTAATCTATCCTTTAACCAAGAGGAGATGGATTAGGTGTCTGCAAAGATGTGTAACATTGGCCTTAGAAAATCCTCATAATCTCCCAGTCACTACTTCCTCTGTGTTTCAGATTTTTAGTTATTGGTGGCTCAAAATCCATCCCTAGCAGCACAGCTGAGAAAGGGAAATTTAAAAGTTATGAATCACATAGCTATGCCCATCGCTTGACTTGAGTTTCCATGAAGGACCATATTGCCTATGGCTGGGTGTTGCTCATGAGATTTGTAGACCAGGGATCTCACAATCTCCCCTAGGCCAGTGGTACCTTGTAACCTCAAACCTGCTGGAGAAGGCAGAATGAAATCTGGGCCAGAGCTCAAGACTCCTGGGTAGTGACTGGATCAGCTTGAACCCAGAATGGGTACCGACTCGGTCACACCACCCAGGGATAGAGAAGGGAAATTTCTCCTTAACACATTACTTTTCCAGCTGGGAAATAATAGTCATTCTGAGTACTCTCCAAAACTACATCGTCTGAGCAGAAAAGATGGAGGAGAGCAGTTGTCAGGGATCTGGCCTGCCTAGATCCCCACTTTGGGTGAATTCAAGGTGGTCAAACTTGAACAAAAGCAGCTACTCCTTATTTGGTTTCTCAGGCCAGAGGTGGTGGTTTTCTCTTTTCTGCACATACTCTCAGCCCCACGTCTTCTGGTCTTGGTGGGGTGGGAGGGGTGAGGAGAAGGAATTTGGTTTGTATAATCCTCTCCTGTAATTCCTGTTAACTCAATGAATTACTAGTAGCTAAAGAAAAATATTTCTCATGGGATTAAAAAGAAAGCAAATTTATATTTTTCTGTTTGTAATACATGGGGCCCTACAACCTGGGACCCAGGGGAGGGGCTCCTCTTGCCTGGATCTAAAGGTCGTTGTCTAGGTCCTTACCTGGCCTCTGGTGGCCTCAGTTTGGGATGTCTGAGTAACTCAAAGCCGCTCTCTGCCCCCTGCACTCTCAAAACTTGAATCCCATACTCATTGATCAGTCGAAGCAAGTGATCCAAATACTTCTCTAATTGTCAGCAGCCAAGGATGGGATGATGAAGTCAGCTACTGGCTAGACTGCAAGCAGCATGGAGAAAGAATTGGTTGTTGCAGTTGATATCTGTTGTTATCTCTAGTAGAAAGTTAAGAATGTTAGCTTTAAGAAAGTAATTCAGGCATATTCTTTGATCTGGATAAGATGTCTCTTCAAATGTCTCTTGAAGTTGAGGAAAAGAGCAATTTTCCTATTCCCACTTGGAACCTCTATCTTGTCACATTTACAACTAAGATTTATTATGCTCCACTTTATCTCACCTTACAGATATGTATTTTTTTTTTTTTTTTTTAGAAATTGAAGATTTGTGGCAGTCCTGTATTGAGCAAGTCTAGTGGTACCATTTTTCCAACATCATTTGCTCATTTTGTGTCTCTGTTTACCTTTTGGTAAAATTCTCACAACATATCAAATTGTTTCATGATTATACTTGTGGTGATAATCTGTGATCTTTGGTGTTATAATTGGTTTGGACATCAAGAATCACATCCATCTAAGGCAGTGAACTTATTCAGTAAATGTTGTGTATCCTCGGGGTGCTTCACTGACTGGCTGTTCCCCCATCTCTCTCCTTCCTGGGCCTCCCTATTCCCTGAGACTCAGTGATATTGAAATTAGGCCAGTAAAGAACCCTACAATAGTCTCCAAGTGTTCAAGTGAAAGGAAGAGTTGCATGTTTCTCCCTTTAAATTAAAAGCTAGAAATAATGAAGCTTAGTAAGGAAAGCGTGTTGAAACCCAAGATAAGATGAAAGATAGGCCTCTTCTATCAAATGGCTAGCTGTGTTGTGAATGCAAAGGAAAAGCTCTTTTTCTTTAAATTAATTTTTATTGGAGTATAGTTGCTTTACAATGTCACGTTAGTTTCTGCTGTACAGCAAAGTGAATCAGTTATACATATACATTTTGTTGTTGTTTAGTTGCTAAGTCACGTTTAACTCTTTCTGACCCTAATGACTGTAGCCAGCCAGGCTCCTCTGTCCATGGAATTCTCCAGGCAAGAATACTGGTCAGAATTACCATTTTCTTCTCCAGGGGATCTTCCTGACCCAGGGATTGAACCTGCATCTCATGCATTGCTCTCGGAGTCTATACAGAGGTGAGCCACCAGGGAAGCCTATACGTATATCTATACCTATACACATACCCACTCTTTTAAGATTTGATTCCCATAATATGTCATTACAGAGTATTGAGTAGAGTTTCCTGTGCTATCCAGTAGGTCCTGATTAGTTATCCATTTTATATATAGTGGTATGTGTATGTCCTGAAGGAAATTAAATGTGCTACTCCAGTGAATGATAAGGAAGTGAAGCAGCCTTATTGTTGATATGGAGAAAGTTTTAGTGGCCTGGATAGAAGGTCAAACCAACTGCAACCTTAATCCAGAGCAAGACCCTAGCTCTCTTCGATTCTATGAAGGCAGATTGAGGTGAGGAAGTTTCAGAAGAAAAGCTTGAAGCTAGCAGAGGTTTGTTGGTCCATGAGTTTTAAGGAAAGAAGCCACCTCCATACCATAGTTACAGTGCAAGGGGAAGCAGCAAGTGCTGTAGCAAGTTATCCGGAAGATCTAGCTAAGATAATTAATAAAGATGTCTACACAATACAACAGACTTTCTTCTTTTTTTTTTAAGTATTGTATTTTATTTATGTATTTGGCTGTGTGGGGTCTTTTTTTTTTAATTATCTTTACTTTATTGTGTTGGTTTTGCCATACAATGACATGACTTTCAATGTAGTCAAAACAATTTTCCATTGAGAGAAGATGCCATTTAGGACCTTCATAGTTATAGAGGAGAGGTCAACGCTTGTCTTCAAAGGACAGGCTGACTCTCTTGTTAGAGGATAATGCAGCTGGGGACTTTAAGTTGAGGCCAATGTTCATTTACTGTTCTAAAAATCCTAGGGTCTTTAAGGATTGTGCTAAATCTGTTGTTGTTTAGTCGCCCAGTTGTGTCCGACTCATTGTGACCCCATGAACTGCAGCGCCTCTAGGCCCCTCTGTCCCTCACCACCTCTAGAAGTTTGCCCAAGTTCATGTCTGCATCGGTGATTCCATCCAGCCATCTCATCCTCTGATGCCATCTTCTCTTTCTGCCCTCAATCTTTCCCAGCATCTGGGGCTTTTCCAGTGAGTTGGCTCTTCACATCAGATGACCAAAATACTGGAGCTTCCGCTTCAGCAATGAGTATACTGAATACTCCACCGAGTATTCAGGGTTGATTTCCCTTAAGATTGACTAGTTTGATCTCCTTGCTGTCCAAGGGACTCTCAGGAATCTTCTCCAGCACCACAGTTTGAAGACATCGTTTCTTCAATACTCCGCCTTCTTTATGGTCCAGCTCTCACAACCATACATGACCACTGGGAAAACCATATCCTTGACTATATGGACCTTTGTCAGCAGAGTAATGTCTCTGCTTTACAATACACCATCTAGGTTTGTCATAGCTTTCCTGCCAAGAAGCAAAGCCTTCTGATTTCATGGCTGCAGTCACCATCCGCAGTGATTTTAGAGCCCAAGAACAGGAAATCTGTCACTACTTCCACCTTTCCCCACTCTATTTGCCATGATGTAATGGAGCTGGGTGCTATGATCTTAGTTTTTTTTTTTTTTTTTAAATATTTTGTTTTAAGCCAGGTCTTTCACTCTCTTCCTTCACCTTCACCAAGAGGCTCTTTAGTTCCTCTTTGCTTTCTGCCATTAGGCTGGTATCATCCGCATATCTGAGGTTGTTGATGTTTCTCCCTCCTATGTTCATTACAGCTTGTGCTAAATCTACTCTGCCTGTATTCTATAAATGGAACAACGAGGTCTGGATGTCAGCACATCTGTTTACAATGTGGCTTACTGAATATGTTAAGCTCACTTGTTAGATTTGCTGCTCAGAAAAAAAGATTTCTTTCAAAATATTACTTCACATTGACAGTGTAACTGGTCATCCAAGAGCTCTGATGGAGATGTAAATGAGATTAATGTTATTTTCATGCCTGCTAACACAACATCCATTCTGTAGGCCATGAAACAGGAGTAATTTTGACTTTTAATACTTATTTAAGAAATACACTTCATAAGGCTATACCTACCACAGGGAGTGATTCCTCTGATGGTTCTGGACAAAGGACATTGAAAACCTTCTGGAAAGGATCCACCATTCTTGATGCCATTAGGAACATTTGTGATTCGTGGGAATGGGTCAAAATATCAACGTTAATAGGAGTTTTAAAGGAACTGGTTCTAACCTTCTTTGGAGGAGTTCAAGAAGTAACTGCAGATGTAGTGGGAATTACAAAAGGACTAGAATTGGAGCCTGAAGATGTGACTGAATTGCTGCAATTTCATGACAAAACCAACAGGTGAGTTGATGCTTCTTATGGACGAACAAAGAAAGTGGTTTTGCAGTAGATCTACTCCTGGTGAAGATTGTTGAAATGACAACAGAAGATTTAGAAATTATATAAACTTAGTTGATAAAACAGTGGCAAGGTTTGAGAGGACTGACTCCAATCTTGAAAGACATTCTACTGTGTGTAAAATGCTATCAAACTGCATTTCATTCTATAGAAAAATTGTTGGTGAGAGGAAATGGCCGTTGATGCAGCAAACTTCTTTGTTGTCTTATTTTAAGAAACTGTCACAGCCACCCCAACCTTCAGCAACTACCGTCCTGTTCAGCCAGCAGCCATCAATACCAAGACCAGCAAAATGATTACAACTCATGAAGGCTCAGATGATGGATAGCATTTTCAACAATAAGGTATATTTAAATTAAGATATGTACCTTATTTATAGATACAATGCTATTGCACACTTAATGGCCTACAATGTACTATAAGCATTACATTTATATGCACTGGGAAACCAAAAAAATTGTGACTTGCTTTACTGCAATATTTTCTTTCTTGTAGTAGTCTAGAACCAAACCAGCATTACCTATGGTGTGTGCCTGTATGGTAAATATATTATATGCATTTAATCTTCAGAGAACCCATATGGAGTAGGCACTGTTTGAATGGATAAAGAAACTCATGCACAGGGATATTGATTTATAAAAGGTCACCCCAGCTTTATAAGAGCTGGGACTCAAACATAGGTTTGTTCTACTACTGAGTTGTCACTCTTCAACATACTACTTATTTTTTAAAAGAATTATTTATTTCATATTATTTTTCATTGTGGTTTATTACAGGATATTGAATATAGTTCACTGTGCCATTCACTATGACCTCATTGTTTATCCTATATATTTGTATATATATAATAGTTTGTATCTGCTAATCCCAAAACGCCAGTCCATCACTCCCCTGTCCCCTCCCATTTGGCCACAAGTCTGTTCTCTATGTCTGTATCTGTTTCTGTTTCATAGATAAAATCATTTTTGTCGTATTTTAGAGTCCATGTATAAGTAATATCATATGGTATTTGTCTATCTGTTTTTGACTTACTTCATTTAATATGATGTCTGGGTCCATCCATATTGCTGCAAATGGCATTATTTCATTCTTTTTTAGGTTTGAATAATATTCCATGTGTGTGTGTATTATATGTATATATATGTGTGTGTATATATATATATCTTATTTATCTATTCATGATGTGTGCATTTAGATTGTTTCCATGTTTTAGCTATTGCAAATATAGCAACAGTTATTGTTGCTATAAGCATCGGAATTCTGCACTACTGATTTTTTTTTAAAATTTTTTTATTAGTTTTGCCATACAATGACATGTTATCGCCATGGGCTTACATATGCTCCCCCTCCAGAACCCCCCTCCCTCCTCCCTCCCTCCTCCCTCCCCCCGGGAAATCTCGATGCACCAGCCCCGAGCATCAATCCTGGGCTGGCGATTGATTACACATATGATAATTAACATGTTTCAATGCCATTCTCCCTTATCATCCCACCCTTGCCCTCCTCCACAGAGTCCACGAGTCTGTTCTATACATCTGCATTCCTTTTGCTGTCTCGCATGCTGGGTTCTCGTTACTGTCTTTCTAAATTCCATATATATGCGTTAGTATACTGTATTGTTGTTTTTCCTTCTGGCTTACTTCACTTTGGATAATGGGCTCCAGTTCCGTCCACCTGAGTAGAAATGATTCAAATGAATTTTTTTTTAATGCTGAGTAATATTCCATTGTGTATACGTACCACAGCTTTCTTATCCATTCGTCAGTTGATGGGCATCTAGGTTGCTTCCATGTCCTGGCTATTGTAAACAATGCAGCAATGAACATTGGGGTACACGTGGCTCTTTCAATTCTGGTTTCCTCGGTGTATATGCCCAGCAGTGGGATTGCTGGGTCATATGGCAGGACTATTTGCAGCTTTTTAAGGAACCTCCACACTGTTTTCCATAGTGGCTATACTAGTTTGCAATCCCACCAACAGTGTAAGAGAGTTCCGTTTTCTCCACATCCTCTCCAGCATTTATTACTTGTAGATTTTTGGATGGCAGCCATTCAGACTGGTGTAAAGTGGTACCTCATTGTGGTTTTGATTTGCATTTCTCTGATAATGAGTGATGTTGAGCATCTTTTCATGTGTTTGTTAGCCATTTTTATGTCTTCTTTGGATAAATGTCTGTTAAGTTCTTTGGCCCACTTTTTGATTGGGTTGTTTATTTTTCTAGAATGGAGCTGCAGGAGTTGCTTGTATATTTTTGAGATTAATTGTTTGTCCGTTACTTCATTGGCTATTATTTTCTCCCATTCTGAAGGCTGTCTTTTCACCTTGCTTATAGTTTCCTTTGTTGTGCAGAAGCTTTTAATTTTAATTAGGTCCCATTTGTTTATTTGTGCTTTTATTTCCAATATTCTGGGAGGTGGGTCATAGAGGATCCTGCTTTGGTTTATGTCGGAGAGTGTTTTGCCTATGTTTTCCTCTAGGAGTTTTATAGTTTAGGGTATTATGTTTAGATCTTTAATCCATTTTGAATTATTTGAATTATGCACTACTGATTTTTATGAAGAGTTCTTTTGCACTGCCAGTGGGGTCAGGAACATTATCTTGTTCATCTTCTTATAGCTGCCTAGTCAATACATATTCATGAAAATTATTCTTATTTTTATAGTAACAGTTGATCCCTATGTATTTACTTATGTTCATAGGCTTGGGTCAAAATTTAGGATATGGATTAGAAAACTTTTCATGTAAAGGTCTGATAGTAAATATTTTAGGGTTTATGCTAGAAAGAGTAATGTCCCCCTGCAAAGTCGACCTACTAATCCCAGGAAATGGGGAATATGCTGTGTTACATAGCAAAAGGAAATTAAGGCTGCAGATGGAATCAGCATTGCTAAACGGCTGATTTAACAACAGGGAGACCATCCTGGATTATCTGGGTGGGCCCATTGTAAACACATTTCCTTAAAGTGTAGGACAGAGGCAGAAGGGAAGATCAGAGTAATATTACCAGAGGAGTGAGAAGGCCTCAACCTGTTGTTTCTGGTGTTTGAAGACTGAGGAAGGGGCTGGAGCAGGCAGTTGCTGGCAGCCTCTAGACTGGAAAAGGTAAGGGAATTACGTTCCCTAGAGGCTCCAGAAACGAACACAGCCCTACTGACATCTGGATTTTAACCTAGGGAGACCTACATCAGACTTAAACCTACAGAACTGTAAGGTAATGAACATGCTGCTTTATGCCACCAAGTTTGTGGTAATTTGTCATAGCAGCAACAGACAACTAACACGTATGATCTCTGTCGCAGCTGCTCAGATCTGTCACTGTGGCAGTCACAGGCAATATGTAAACAAATGGGTCATGGCTGTGTCCAAATGAAATATGCAACAACAGTGAGGTCAGCCAGATTTAGCCTGTGGAACACAGTTTGCTAACCCTTGGTTTACGATCACCAGAAAAATTAAGTATATTTTGTGGATGAAGATGTCTATAGCAGAATGAAGATCTGAGCAACTATCAACTGGAGTTTTATGTAAAATAGAGAGGAAAGAAGAAAACTGGTGTTTTATTGAACATCTGCTGTGTTCTAGTATGGTACAGGTACAACTCTAGGTGTTTAGTGTGTGTTTTCTTATTTAAACTTTCAAATAACATGGTAGGTTTTGTATCATTAGCTCCTTTTTCACAGATGAGGAGACTGAGTTCAGAGAAATTAAGAAATTCAAGTTCACACAATGGTTAAGCTAGATTTTGAACTTAAGTCTCCCTGATTTCAGTCCCCATTTTTCCACACTGAGAGATGTCTTACTCATTCTCCATGTGTTCTTTCTGAGTCCTAATCACAATAAGATATGCTGTCTCTGGGACCTAGGCTGAATTGGAGAGGCTCAATACTTTAATCCTTTTTGGAACTCAAATTCAGTTATAACATTCAGTGTTTGATTTCTGTGAGTTTTGCTAATGTTAGCAATCTTACTTCTCATAGCCCTATCTGCTCTTCAAAGGAAAGATAAAATGGTTAATGGAAAGAACAGCAGCAGGCAATATCTAACTTGATTTGGGTTTGCATGCTTTACTAAAATTATTGGTGTTATTATTTCAAACAAATGACACAGTAGGTAAATTCCATATTGGAGTAGGGGATTTGAGCACATACTTAGCATAAGTTCTCTACATTTCACTGCTTCTTTGATGTAAAAAATTATCAATACATCAATCTTAAGAACATACTATTGGAGTTAGCAAGACTCAAACCTTACTTACTTAGATTTTGCAAAATCTACTTAATTTGATGACAGGTGGAATTAACAAAATTAGACCCAAAGATCCACTATTATTTCCTGGAGGTAAAAGTATTAACTATTTATCAGATTCTGAAGCCAACAAGATGAAGATCTGACTAAATATCACACATGTAACCACATATCTATAGGAAGGGAGGTTTTAAGATACTGTTTCACAAAATGTTTTTTCTGGGGTGTGTAAGTCCCAGGAAATTCTACTTGAAAAAAGAGTTCTAATATCAGATAACTTAATAATGGATTAAAGAGGCTGTGGCACCAATTCCAATTTGTGTGTGTTTGGGGTTCCCCCACAGCAGTAAGCAGTTCTCAAGGCACCAACTGGATGTCCATTTTAACACCGTTCTGACACTGTCCACCAAGAGATGACATCAGATGGTACAGGTTAAGGGTTCAATCCTACAAGTCCCCTTCTTTCCATCCTGTACTTTGGATGCTAGTTGCAATCCCAGGTTGTTACCTATGCTCCCAACTGACTATAAAGCAAAGGTTTCCAGGATTCCTTCCTTGGTTTGGTTAATTTTCTAGAGCAGCTCATAGAACCCAGAGAAACATTACTGGATTACCAGTTTACTATAGAAGGTTATAACTCAAGGGCAGTCAGATGAAGACATGCAGAAGGCAAAGTATGGGGAAAGATCATGGAGCTCCCATTCTCTCTGAGCACCACTCACCCAGCACTTTGTCAGGTTCACCATCTTGGAAGCTCTCAGACCCTTGTCCTCTTGAGTTTTTATGGAGATTTCATTACATAGTCATGATTGAGTAAATCACTGGAGTGAGACTCAAAGTTCCAGGCCTCTAATCACGTGGTATTTCTCCTGACAGCTAGCCACCATCCTTAGGTCACCTAAGGGCTTTCTGAAAGTCACTATCAACATTAAGAAAGAACTTTTATTGCTCTTAGCACAGAAAATACCAATACTTTTAGGAGCTCTGTATCAGGAACAGGTCAAAGATCAAATATATATTTTTTATTGTAAATCACAATATCATGAAAATTAAACAGAATTAAATAGATATTTTAAAATAAATTGAAAAATATTTATTTGGCTGCCCTGGGTCTTAGTTGTAGCATATGGGATCTTGAGTTGTGACATGTGGAATCTCTAGTTGCGGTATGTGGGATCTAGTTTGCTGACTAGGGATCAAACCCAGGGCCCCTCCATTGGGAGCTTGGAGTCTTAGTCATTGGGCCACCAGGTAAGTCCTGAGATTTTTTGATTATAGGACATCTTAGAGCCTAAAAGAATTTTCCAGAGGAAAAAGTGTGCAGTTTTTCTAAAACTCATTTGAATGAGGGTCACTTGCTTCATAGAGCGTCTTATGAGACTAAAGTGAAAATGAAAAGTTGAAAGTTGCTCAGTTGTGTCCAACTCTTTGCGACCCCATAGACTAATAGTCGTGGAATTCGCCAGGCTAGAATACTGGAGTGAGTAGCCTTTACCTTCTCCAGAGAATCTTCCCAACCCAGGTATCGAACCCAGTCCTCCCACATTGCAAGTGGATTCTTTACTAGCTTAGCCACAAGGGAAGCTGAAGAATGCTGGAGTGGATAGCCTATTCCTTCTCCAGCAGATTTCCCAACCCAGGAATTGAACTGGGGTCTTCTGCATTGCCGTTGGATTCTTTACCAACTGAGCTATCAGGAAAGCCCAACTAATATTTCATGAACCATCATTTGGGGAACATGGAGGAAATGGTGTACATGAATGCCCAGAGCCATGAAATACCCTCTCAGCCTTGGGAGTAATCAGTAGTTCACCATGGTCGTGCTGTGTGGATAGAGATAGTTCAGAGACCAGATAACAGAGAGTACTGTAAATGGTTTAGACTTTATCCTAGACAATGGGACCAATTGGAATATATTTTAAGGAAGGCAGAAAAATGATCAGATTTAATGCTTTTTTAGAAGGATTGCTCTGGTTTTGGTGTGGAGATGATATTTGAGAGGCTGAGGCCTAGAGAAATTTGTTATGCAACAATTGGGTTGACCTCTTGGTGGGTGTCAAGCTGAACAACACAACCAAGCCAAAAGGTGGGTGGAGAAAGGATTACATTATTTGCAACAAGTGTTGAGTACACTGGGGATATTTCCGAAAGCAATGTCTCTCCAAAAGCAAAATTGGGGAAGTTTTAAGCTGAGGTAACATGTGTATTCATGAAGAGAATTGAGCAAATAAGAATTTAGCATAAATTGGGGCAAGAGTCACCCTGGGTTGACAGAGTTCATATCTCAGTTGATTGATATCACTAGGGCCGGCAAAGGTCAGCAGCATCAGTTCTCTGGCTCAGGTTAGTCTGGTGACTGATTGTTCACTGGGTTTCAACCCTGTAAAACAGCTCAAGAATGTGTGTCAGGCTATCCTTTACCTTTGAAACAGAACTGGGAGTCTTAGTGACTGCCTTTTTTTCCCTCCAGGGTAGTTATTTCTCTGGCCTGGCAATAGTTTCTTATTCCTATATTCTTTTGTTCCCTTAAAATCATTAATGACTGAGACCTCTTCTTCTGCCTGACCAAGCACTGTGGCCAGATTCTTGTATTCCAAAATGACCTAAAATGGCTTCACTTATGTCAAGAAAGCTATGATTCATTCTCTTTCTTTGGGGAACCCCTACGGAATCAGGTTGACTGTTACGGCCACCACTGCCTTAATCTACAGGAGAGATGACAGAGGCCTAAGGAGACAGAGTGCCGACACATTCTCATTGACTGAGAAAGGGAAGGTGTGAAGTAGGTAGATTCTGCAGGGCTGGATGACTGATGTAGAGGTAAGGAGAGAGCCAAGTCAGAGTTGACTTCCAGGTTTCCAGTTTAGGTGACTTAAGGGTTGAGTGTGTCATTCATCAAGACAGGTAGGAGGGAGTGCAGGTTTGGAGGGAAAGATGATGAATTCAGTCTCCATACACCGTTTCTATTAGCTACCATTTAGCACCATCCCTTGAGCTATTTGGGAAGCAATTATCATCTTATTCAGTCTGTTATTTCCCACCAGGTTCCATGCTTTAGCTTTCCAGCTAGTTTTCCTGTCTTTGGAATATTCTCTTTCAATTATTCAGTCTTAAAAAAAGAGGCTCTCATTTACTAAAGACATTAACATAGCCAGGCACATGCTAAAGCACTTGACCCAAATATGATCTCATTCACTTTAGTCTTCTGAACATCTATATGTAGAGTGTATTATTATACCCATTTTATAAGTGAAAATTCAGACAAGAAGAGCTGAAGTAATTCTATGTTCACACAATTGTAAAGTAACAGTTGGGGTTGTCATCTAGATTTTTTTGTCAGACTTTATTTTTAGAGCACTTTAAGGTTCACAGCAAAATTCAGCAGGAGGCATAGAGACTTCTCATATAACTCCTACCCCCACACATGCACAGATTCCCCAGTTATCCTCATCTCCCATCAGAGTGATCGATCTGCTGCAATTAGTGAGCCTACATTGATGCATCATTATCACCCAAGTCCATTGTTTACATTTGGGTTTGTTCTTGGTGTTGTACCTTTTATGGGTTGGATAAATTTATAATGATGTATCTACTATTACAATATCATATAGAATAGTTTCACTGCCCTACGAATCCTCTATGCTCTGCTTATTCATTATTCCCTCCTCTCAAACTTACCAACTAGACTTTTAACCACTAATATTTACTGAATTTATGTGCATATGAGGTTCCTCCATGTTAAATTCTCAACCAAGGACCAAGCTCTCCTTAGTCCTACTTCACATAATGAATAGCCCCAGGCTCTGTATGTTCTACGTGCTGATAGACCTTGGGTGGAGAGTTGTGCTCATCTCACATGCTAGCAAGTAATGCTCAAAATCCTTCAAGTTAGGCTTCAATACTACATGAACCAAGAACATCCAGATGTACAAGCTGGATTTAGAAAAGGCAGAGGAACCAGAGGTCAAATTGCCAACATCCTTTGGATCATTAAAAAAGCAAGGGAATTCCAGAAAGACATCTACTTCTGCTCCATTGAATACACTAAAGCCTTTGACTGTGAGGAACACAACAAACTGTGGAAAATTCTTAGAGACAGATGAATATCAGGTATGCAGGTCAAGAAGCAGCAATTAGAACTGGACATGGAACAATGGACTGGTTCCAAACTGGGAAAGGAGTACATCAAGGTTGTATATTGCCACCCTTCTTATTTAACTTAAATGCTGAATTCATCATGCAAAATGCCAGGTTGGAAGAATTGTAATTTGGAATCAAGATTGCTGGAGAAATATCAATAATCTCAGATATGTGAATGACATCACCCTAATGGCAGAAAGCAAAGAGGAACTAAAGAGCCTGTTGATGAAGGCAAAAGAGAATGAAAAAGCTGGTTTAAAACTCAGCATTCAAAAAACTAAGATAATGGCATCTGGTCCCATCACTTCATGGCAAGTAGATGGGTAAGCAATGGAAACAGTGACAGACTTTATTTTCTTGGGCTCCAAAATCACTGCAGAAGGTGACTGTGGCCATGAAATTAAAAGATGCTTGCTCCTTGCAAGAAAAGCCATGACCAGCCTAGAGAGCATATTAAAACACAGAAACACCACTTTGCTGACAAAGATCTGTATAGTCAAAGCTATGGTTTTTCCAGTAGTCATGTACAGGTGTGAGACTGTGAACCATAAAAAGAAGGCTTGAGCACTGAAGAATGGATGCTGGAGAAGACTCTTAAGAGTCCCCTGGACATCCAGGAGATCAAACCAGTCAATCCTGAAGGAAATCAACCCTGAAGATTCATTGGAAGGACTGATGCTGAAGCTCCAATACTTTGGCCACCTGATGATAAGACCTGACTCATTGGAAAAGACCCTGATGCCGGAAAAATTGAGGGCAGGAGGAGAAGGGGACAACAGAGAATGAGATGGTTGGATGGCATCACCAATTCAATGCATATGAGTTTGAGCAAACTCCAGGAGATAGTGAAGGACAGGGAAGCCTGGCGTCCTCCAGTCCATGGGGTGGCAAAGAGTTGGATGTGACTGAACAACAACAAGAGTTTTCTCAGAGTCCTTGCCTCATTCTTCCTTGCATTATTGCAAAGAATAATGCCATACCACAGGATGTGAAAACACTCTG
Source organism: Antilocapra americana (assembly GCA_007570785.1). Classification (NCBI taxonomy): domain Eukaryota; kingdom Metazoa; phylum Chordata; class Mammalia; order Artiodactyla; family Antilocapridae; genus Antilocapra; species Antilocapra americana. The sequence continues at coordinate 12,269,515 of ML661325.1, read as the reverse complement.
TGGCCTTGAAAGTACACTGCTTATCTAGAAGGTCGTGGGCAAGTACCTTAGGAAAAGATTGCAGAATGCCGTGGCTCCTGTGAGAGAGAAGAGTAATGGAAAGCTTGGGGGGATCAGATACGAGATTATTTGTATACCAAAGAACTCATGTAGAAATTGACCAAATCTGAGGACAGCTCTTCCTACATAGAATCCACTGGATACTTACATACTGATTTATGTTGAGGGCAAACCAAATGGTCTCGAGGAGTAATCCAGGGCTTTGCTCCAGATACTTTGCTTTGGATATCAGTTTGCAGGCTATGGGATGACTGACAAGTCACATAATCCTCTGAGTCTGATTCCCCTGACATGTTAAATGGAGTAAGAATGCCTACATCTTTAAGATACTGAGATGATAAAAAGGACAGTGGGTCAAAACTGCCTGGCACAAGATGGTGGCTCCTTGTGTCAAAGAGTTCTTCTTCCTTTTATTTTTATCACCAGTCTTCACCTTCTCTTCACCTGGCAGAACTGATCTGCACCCTTTATTGTCCCAGGCACCTGTACATAGCTCTTCTCGCATGCTTACCAGGTGGCGGTATAGCCAACAGCCTGTGTGTGTGGTTCTCCCCACTCCTCATCCCTTCCCCTTCTGGCCCCATTGTCCCCACCTCCTGCAGCCCAAATTCCTTGAAGTCAGGCATGGATTTTTATGATTGTCTACATTATTCAGTGAATTGCGCCCATTACATGTTTCGTGAATGTGCCCATTTATGCTCTGCCTGCTTTCATTGCTTTATTTTCCTTCATAGGTCTTGCTATGGCTTAAATGTATACTATTTATTAACTTCTGTCTCTTTCAATGACTATGTAAATGTTAAGATAACAGAGACTTTTGTCTCTTTTGTTCACTGTTGTGAGCAAAATCCAAAATAATATATAAGGACATAGTAGATACTCAGTAATTGTTGAGTGAATGAAATTTACATATTACTCATATTATTGAGCTTCCTTTGTGGCTCAGATGGTAAAGAATCTGCTGCAATGTGGGAGACCTGGGTTAAGTCCCTGGGTTGGGAAGATCCCCTGGAGGAGGGCATGGCAACACACTCCAGTATTCTTGCCTGGAGAATCCCCATGGACAGAGGAGCCTGGCGGGTTACAGTCCATGGGGTCACAAAGAGTGGGACACAAATGAGTGATTAAGCACACACATTACTCATATCAGTGTGGTGAAGTAAGGTATTATTAGAGGTTAAGAATGTAGATATGCCTACATACTTTTAGTTGATCAGAAATAAGGTGGAGATTTTGAAATCAGATCTTTCTGACTCCACAGCTAATTCTGATTTCAGTATATTGACTACTTCTTATTGTTGTTGTTTTGCTCAACTCTTAGTGACACCATAGACTGTAGAACGCCAGGCTTCCCTGTCCTTCACCATCTCCCAGAGCTTACTCAAACTCAAGTCCACTGAGTCAGTAATCCCATCTAACTATCTCGTCCTCTGTTATCCCCTTCTCTTCCCCTCTTCAATCTCTCCCAGCATCCGGGTCTTTTCTGATGAGTCAGTTCTTCTCATCAGGTGGCCAAAGTATTGGAGCTTCAGCTTCAGCCTGAGTCCTTCCAATGAATTGTCAGGGTTGATTTCCTTTAGGATGGACTGGTTTGATCTCCTTGCAGTTCATGGGACTCTCAAGAGTCTTGTCCAACATCACAGTTCAAAAGCATCAGTTCTTCAGCACTCATTTTTCTTTATGGTCCAACTCTCACATCCATACATGACCATTGTAAAAACCATAGCCTTGGCTAGACGGACCTTTGTTGGCAAAGTAATGTCTCTGCTCTTTAATATGCTGTCATATGCTTTTTAATATGTTTGTCTTAGCTCCTTATTAGTAATTGTCATAAATAAAGAGGCATTTAAGTATAGCATTAGGGAAGATTTGAAGAGGCATAAAGCCCTTCCTTTCCACTTGAACTTGAGAGGCAATGCGATGTAGAAAGAAAGGAATGTGATCTTTTTGCAGACAAACTTGACCATGACTTCTGGTTCTATTCCTTCAGTGGGTCACTTTGGTGAAGTTCTCTAATTTTTCTCATCTACTTTCCTATTATTAAGTAGTTATAATACTTTTCTTTCTGGGTTGTTGGCAGGATTAGATGACATAATGTTTGCAACACAGTACCACCCAAGAGGAGATTAATAAATGACATTTATCCTTCTAATGTCACTTCTGTCTCTACCTTTCCATTCAGCATTTAGTTATTATATCAGTGCATTTTTATGTTAGTGTTGTCTCCATGGCAAGATTCTAAGCACTTTGAGGATAGAGGCTATATCTTCGATTACTTATGTATTTTACACAACCCCTCCTGGAGCTTATGGTGGTGACTTCCACACTTGTCTTGATGATGAGCTTGTTTGATTTTTTTCTAAATCCTGGGAAAATCCCTGACAGTTGGATGAATAGGTGCTGACTGAGCAAGTTCATTCTATCAGTAATAAATTTGGGAGTGGAAGATGGATTATCTTCCAGGTTGAAGGTCAATTATGATAAACCTCAAGATCAATGAATAGAACAAGGACAGCATGTCTGTAAACTTCTGAAATAAAATGATACTATCTTTGCAGATATTTTCAGTTGCTATTTTGATTCTTTAAATTCTTTGACTGCCACCAAACAAATGCCATTACTAGAAACAAAGTTGCAGGAAAATAAAAGCTAGTAATATATTCTTCAAATAAACATTTTTTAATGAAAAATTAAAATGGGGATTTGTCACGCATTCTATGGATCAAATTTCTAGATTGTTTGTTAATAATCTATAACTTATAAAAATCTATTTAGGCAAGAGGCTCAGTGGCCTCTGGGAAAGTCTTGAAAATCAATTTGAGCAAAGTAGAATAATGTATGAAATAAGTCTCTTAATATGTGAACTCTAAAGAGTTTGTGGTGAAATGGGAAATATACATTGGTTATTAACAACTGAAGTTAGAAAAGCATTTTGATTTACAATGGAGAAGGGTTGCAGTTTCACTTTCCACTGGATAGGCAGAAAATGGGCTCTGCCTCATTACATTGTGAGATTTGTGTTTATGCTGAATCCCCATCCATGTGAACCCAGACAGCTACTGAAATCTGAATTATTGAGCTTCTTTCCAGGAAGTCACTGACTTTCAGCTCAAATATAGTCTGCTACGTATCATTCCTGCTTCTTGTTACACTCGTTTATTTCTTTTTATTCTTAGACCATTTTACCTGGTCATATTCAGTTATGACCAGATAAAATGGACCTTCCAACTTGGCACACACTACCAAGTCAAGGTTGCTTGTTAAGAGGCAGGAGAGAGCTCTATTCCTTTGTCCATATTCAGCCAACTATCATGATGAGCAAAGCTAACCTTTCCAAAGAGAGGACATGGTATGAGAGCACAACATCAACTCAAATGCTACTGCAAATTTCCATTCCTATAAGCTCAATTGTTGGAGCAATGATCACTTTCCATGTAAAAATCACTTTCCAAATTAGGAGCTTAAAAATTACTTAACTCATGATTTTATGGGTCAGCAACTTGGCCTGGGATTTGTTGCACAGGGCCATGTTTGGCTGGTCTTGGCTGGACTCTGATATATATGTATATAGCCATCTTGCTGGATGTTGCAAGATGGCTTAGTGGGAGAGCTTGTCTTAATTCCATGTGGTCTCTAATCATCTGTCCAACAGGCCTAGACTTGTACACGGTGGCCAAGGTAAGGATCCAAGAGAGCAGATAGAAGTGTGCAAATCTTGAGGCTTAGGCTTTGGGCTTGCCTAACATCCTGTTCACTATGTGCTATTCCCCAAAGCGCATCACCAACACAGGCGGATGTAAGCGAGGAGAAGTACATTCCACCACTGATGGGGGAAACTGAAAATAATTTTGGAAATTTTTGTAATCGACCATTTGGTGTCTTTTGTGGTTTTGTTTTAAGGTTTTACTTCCATCGGTTTGAAGTCCATTGAGTCGTTCTGTGCTTAAAGGAACTCTCCTATGGAATTATCATATTAAGCCTTGTATTCTTATCTGGGGCCTTCCCAGATGGCGCTAGTGGTAAAGAACCCGCCAGTCAATGCAGGCGATACAAGAGATGTAGTTTCGATCCTTGGGTCAGGAAGATCCTCTGGAGGAGGGCATGACAACCCATTCCAATATTCTTGATTGGAGAATCTCATGGACAGACGAGTCTGGTGGGCTACAGGCCAAAGGGTTGCAAAGAGTCGGACACAACTGAGCAACTTGGCACACTTTCATATCTGGATCATTCCTGGGTCTTACCTCAGATGCCTAAATGCCTTGACAATAAACCCAGATCCTTCTTCATGCCTCTCATGCACTTTACATAGAATTTATGCAAACCAGACCTCAGAGTAGTTACCGTGAATTTATGCAGATAAATTCAACTAAAATAATATCCTTAGATTCTGAATCACTTTGTCCTTCATTATCTCTTCCATTCTCACAACAGTCCCGTGATATAGGCAGGAGAGATGTTACTGCCTTCTTTTACTTGATGTCAAAACTGAGGCTCAGAAAATTAAAATGATTTCTGTGAGGCCCCACAACTGTGTAATTGGTAGGGCTGAGGTTTGAACCCAGGTCGTCTGACTGCAGATCCATCTCCTGATTCACTGCACACGTTTACTCTAGATGACTGGCTGGCTTCAGGCTGATGGTGAGACCGGATTGATTCCTCTATGGTCAGAAACAATCCAAAATAATATTTCTCAGGCTAGAACCTAGGGCTTTAGGTGAAGAGGTATGATGGTGGGCTGGGCCACAGAGGCCTGAACACGGGTCATAGTAGATATAAGTGCTGGCCTCGCTCTCTGAGCTTTCCTTTTCATACTTAGTGACTTTAAATTTCCTTCATCCTCCTAAACTGTGAAGCTTTTAAGGTGGGTAGTGAGGGTGGGATAGTGGGGAGGATGATATTTCAATTTGAAAACAAATGCTACTGGGTGCTCACTGCCTCTTGCTGTGACGGTCAGAGCTCTGATGACCCCATGCCCTGCAGAGGGGCAGTAGAGGGAACTTGAGCTCCTGAGTAGATATGTCAGGGTTCAAATTCCTGCTCTTTTACTTGCTACTCAGTCTGCTCATTTGTAAAATGGAACAAACTATACCAACTATCGAATAAGTTCTACCAACTAATTCTGCCAACTCTTGAATAAATAAAATGAGATGATGTATTTAAAGGGCTTCACACAGAGTAAGTGCTAAATGACTTTGTACATTTCTCCACTTGGGTGTGTAGTTATGTAGGACAGAAATTTTTCTCTGTAATACTCTAATTCCATTTCAAGCTGCACACAAACTAGATAAACGTGTCTTTTCTCTCCTTTCTTCACTTAAATGATTTTATATTTTGAAAACTTAAATTCAATTTGACCTAGTATGTTCAATTAATAGGGCTTCCCAGGTGACTCAGTGGTAAAGAATCCACCTGCCAGTGCAGGAGAGGTAGGAGACATAGGTTTGATACCTGTGTCAGGAAGATCTCCCGGAGTAGAAAATATCTACCCATTCTAGTATTTGCCTGGGAAATTCCCTGGACAGAGGACCCTGGTCGGACATGACCGAATGACTGAGTATGCATGCATCCAATGAACACTTAATACTTTTGGCTCTGTGTTATATAGTAGGCTAAGCATAGGGACAGAAACATATCAACAACTAAAATAAATCTTTCATCCCAAGCTTCTTGCAGTCAAGCAGGGAAGATGTGAGCTCAAGGGTGGTCCTGTAAGATAAACTGTGATACAGATAGAAATAGAGGGTCCAGCAAAGAGCTATGAAAGTGCAACCAATATAGATGTTAATCTATTACGTTGGTTCATCTATCATGTTAGTATGAAGCTTCTCAGAGGAGATTTCACTTGAGCTGGATGAATTAGTTGGCTTTATCAGGTGGGATATGATGTTGTGAGAAAAGATCAAAAGAGACAAGACCAAAGATAAGGACTGAAAATTAGGAAATTTTATATTTCTTGGCAAGTCTGAATAAGGGAGTCCTAATTTTGGAGATCATCATTGTAATTTATCATCTGTACATTGTTATTGTTGTTGTTTAGTTGCTAAGTCATGTCTGACTCTTTGTGACCCTATGGACTGCAGCATGCCAGGCTTCCCTGTCCTTTACTGCCTCCTAGAGTTTGCTTTAACTCATGTCCATTGAGTCAATGATGCTATCCAACCATCTCATCCTCTGTTGTCCCCTTCTCCTCCTGCCCTCAGTCTTTCCCAGTATCAAGGTCTTTTCCAATGAGTTGGCTCTCCGCATCAGTTGGCCAAAGTATTGGAACTTCAGCTTCAGCATTGTCAATACATTAAGAACTGCCAAATTTGTATCTCCAGGCCAGGTCGCTCTCTTGGATTCTAACTAACATATTTAATCACTTGTGGATTTCTACCAGACATCTCAAACTCAACATGTCTGAGTTGAACTTATCTTCCTTATCCCCAAGCTTGTCATACTAATAATATTCTTCATCTTAGGTGATGACAGTTTCTTTTAGTAACTCCTGCCAAAAGTTCTGAGGTCACCTTGGACTTTGTATTTTACATCTCACATTTAATTCAACTCAAAAACACACCTCAGCCTTAGGGCCTTTGAACTATCATTTCTGGCTGGAATGATGTTATAAGAATCTCCATAAACAACTATCTCATCTCTTTCAATAACCTTTACAATTAAACCTATCCTGAGAACCCTCTTTGATACTACAGCTTGTCTCCTTCCCTCAGTCATGTACTTCTTTTTCTCCTTATCCCAAATGACATTTTTCCTATTCTAGTTATTATATTCTACCATACATAATTTATACATAATTTACTTTTTATAAGATCTTTGTGTGTATATATCTGTGGGTATGTGTGTTTAATGTATATGCCAAACATCTAGAACAGTGACAGGTACAGAATAGACACTCAAAAAATTTGAAGAAATACATGACTTCTGAAAAATTTTTTATTCACTTACCATCCCGTCCAAATCTTTTTCTCTACTTGGTCAACTTAAATATATACATGTTTCAACTGACAGCTCGATTTTATATTTGTAGACTGGTTTAGTGTGGAAGAATGTGATTATTTATAAGCAACGTAAGTATAGTGTATAAAACTAAGCTATTTTGAAGAAAACAGCATCGTTATCACAATTATCAATACTTCCCCCCCCCTCCAGAAGTCTTCATTGAGAAAAAAGAAATATCTTGGGAAAATGATCAACTATGGAGCATACTATGCACATGAATTAACATTCAATTCTATTTGAATAGGCTCTGTGGCTGCAGAGTTGTCAGATGGAAACCTTTGCCTTTTGCTTTTCAAATCATTCCTTGCAAAGTCTTAACCTGACCTCCCATGTCCACTTACTTTAATGAAACACGAAGCTGCTTAAAATGAAATTTCTCCTTTCCCTGTGTTCTGTTCCCCTGATTAATTTAGTGTTGGCATTTAAGCATGATTACATTCCCTTGGGAATCAGTGATGTTTTAGGCAATTTCATCTGTTTAATTTACATTTTGTTGAAAGACTTAGGAAGGCAACTGCTTTTTAACTCAAGATCCCCAAATGTCCATGCATCTTGATTATAGCTGATCTTTCTATTTTCATTATGCTTTCATGAGTTGAACTTATTAAAATATGAAAATAAAGGAAAGCAAATCCACCATGTCAAATAAAATGCACCACTGCTTCCTACTCTCCACACAGAGATGCTTTTCCATCATGCTTCCATGCTTTTTAAATTAAATGTCAAGTTTTGCACAGCTGCCTCGAGAGACTTAATCATGAGGTACAAAGTTGTGCTTTGCCTTGCCCTGGATTGTATTTGACTTAGTGCTTATTACTGATAAGACTATTATATGATCAGAACAACTAATATTGGATTTTAATGTTGAAAACATCAAGGTAGTTTTTAGCCAATATCCCATAATTGCTTCTTTTCATCAATAGCTGTAATAAAAATAATGAGAATCTAAATTATTTTAAGAGGTCTATTTTATAGATTTGCTGTCTTGTTTCATTTGCTAGTGTAAATTGCAGAAGACAGAGAATCAGAACCACTAGGTTTCTAGTGCTGAAAGAATACTAGAGATTACTATTATTTTTATTTTTTTCCATTCCATTCACTGACAGAGAGGGAGCTGGGCAGTTTAAAAAATGGAGGGCAGAGAGGGAAAAGAGTCTTTCAGGTGACAAGACTCTGATTAGAGTACCCCTTCCCTCTTGTTTTTATTAATTTAACAGGTATAACAATCCTCTTATTGAACGCTGTGTCCTATCCCCACGCTAGAAATTGGACAAAAAGAATAAGACACAGATTCTGCACTTAAGAAGTGGTGTTTAGAAGCCTCTTGGGAGAAAAATTTACTCTTTTCTTTTTTTTTTTTTCAAACTTTAAACTTTTTATTTTGTATTGGTGTATAGCCGATTAACAGTGTTATGGTAGTTTTAGGTGAACAGCAAAGGGACTCAGCCATCCAAACACATGTATCCATTCTTCCCCAAGTCCCTGTCCCATCCAGGCTGACACAGCACTGTGCTATCTAGTAGGTCCTTGTTGAATTTACTCTTTAATTAAAGTCCAAAGTTAAAATGCCTCTTTTTTTGTGTGCCATCATTCTTTTATTTTAAATAATACTTTAAACATTCCCCAAGTGCCAGTAGCTAAAAAATTTGTATTTTTCCATTTTTTTATTTGTTGCATGTTTAACTTATTGGCTTCCACTAACTTTTTGTGCAATGGGTAGATATACTCTAGACATTTCCTCGGGTGGTAGTCCAAGGTACTCCCCACCCCAATTTCCAGTAATAGACTCCATAGTAGATCATCATTCCATTTTGGGAACTGTAGTCTTTTCCCTTATGGGGAAAATTAAAATGTTTCATTATTTAGAATTAATCCCTACAAAGCTTGAAGCTTTTAAATCTTAACTATTCCCACACCTGCTTATTTTGCTTTGTTTTGTCCGCTCATGTAGACTTATTTCACCTTGCAGTTTCCAGGACCAATTCTGACCCTATGCCAGGACCTGGTTTGAACTATGATTTTACTGCTTTCTAGCTGGGTTATCAGGACCATCGTACACAGATATGGACACAGGTCTAGGGACTGTGAAGTATTGCACAGTTGCTCCAAGGTACTTGATGTTGTGGCCCCAAGTTGTGGTTGTCTGGACTTGCTTTTTTTGGCTTATAGCTTATTACCAATAAGGTTTGTACATGGGCTGAACAATTAATACTGTATTTCTCATTATTTTTGTAATCCAATTCTAATGAGAGGATAAAGATATTTGTTACACAGATGATCTATTGAGCAGTATTTTTATTCATCTCACTTGGTATTACTGTGTAGGTGGAACATTCCAGAAGTTTCTGTGTGCAAATTGCAGAGCCGTACATGTAGTTCACAGGTTATGTTGGTATGAGAGGTTAAGGTCAACCTGAGTTAGAGAGCACACAGTCCTCCAGAAGACTGCTCTCATCTTTGACACCAACAACAAATTTGGGGTGAGGGAGGGTTGTCAAAACTACCCTTAGGTTCAATCATTTGCTATAAAGACCCACAAAACTCATTAAAAGCTGTTATACTCAGAGTCATTATGGTTTATTATAGGGATTAAAATCAACCAAAGGAAGAGATGCCTAGAGCAGAGTTCAGGAGTGTTCCAAAAGTGAATCTTTATTCTTCTGGTAATGTGTTACTCTTTAGCAGGGATGTATGGCAACATGGGTGGAGTGTTGCCAACCAAGGGAACTCAACCAGGCCTTGGTGTCTTCACTGGGACTCTATTGCATTTGGGATGATTGATTGATTGACTGTCCACGTGGTTGACCTCAGTCTCCAGTCTCAACACCACCCCCACCCCCCACCCCCACCAGCTCGATTCCCAGGTGTGATCCAAAGTCCCTACCCTAAATCACATGGTTGGTTGAGTCAAAGCCCCCGCTTTAACTCACACTGTTACTATTTAGCTAGTCGAGGCCCTCAAGCAAATACAAACACTTTCCCTCCCAATAGGCCAGGACAAAGCCCAGAACTTTTTTTAGGTAAGATTAAATTCTTTATGACACACTTGGGAACATCTCTTAATTTCTTTTTATCTCTATTCCTTCACTTATAGAACAAGACTAATCATATGTAATTGTTAGGGTTGTTATTGCAGGTTAATGCTTAAGTATAGAAACTACTTAAGATTACAGAAGTAGAATGTGAGCAATGTCTCTTTATTTACATACAGGCAGGTGAGGCCAGTCCGTTCTTGTTAGTTTTGTCTTTGGTTCAACTCCAGTCATTTTGATAAACTCAGCCTTAGTCATCTTTACTGGGAAACCTTGGGTTTGGTCTTTTTCTACCTAGAGCACTAGTTCATTATCTTTATTTGAGTTCTGTAATGGCATTAGATCTCTTCAAGTTTTGTTCTGTTTTCCTATGCTTGCAACTGAAGTCTTTTCTAAAAGACTTTATCATTTTGCCCATTATTTAATGATGGAACTTCTATGATCATTTTCTATAGTCATTCCCAAGAATTCTCCTTTATCAGCTCCTCCCTTCCTGCCACCCCCCCCCCTGTTTTTTTTCAGTTAAGAGAGATGCCATTTTTGGCAAAATAGTTAATATTTCCATTCAAGTGCTATGTGTATGTGTGGCGTGTGTGCATGCATACTTGGAGACGATTAGGATGGAAGGGGTAGGGTCTTTTACTGATTTTGAACTAATTGAGAATTAAGACAGAAGAGTTAATAGATGAGGCCCCAAATTTCTTTACTGGCAAAATCTCAGTATTGGAAAATATGACTTCTATTTGCAGATAAATGAATTTTTCTTTACTGAGCCCCTAAATTTAACAGACACAGACAACTCACAGGTATAGAAGTAGGCTGCCCCATCTCATAAGAGAAGAGCTAGTTGGGCATACCTGCTTTGTTCTCATCCAAATTTCCAAGAAAAAAAATCACCGCTACTCTTCTCGCAATGAGTGAGTGAAGGAACGAGAGAGGCCAGGAGTGTTCCATAACTCAGCCTCTACCACAGAGAAAGAAACATAAGGAATGGCATGCCACAGATAGGGTAGTAATGGCCATGAATTTGTTCGTGTCTTCCTGTACCTGTAACTTTCACTAGTCTCCTCTTATATTCACTCTGGGTTTGGAGATGTACCTTGCTTTGGCAAGTGAGAAAATAGCAAACATAGCTGAAGCTGTAGCTTGAACAGTGTTTTGCTTTGGGGCTTGCCCTTCCTATTCTTGAGACCCCAACCTCCATGTGAACTATAGCAGATAGCCTGCTGGAAGGTGAGGCTCCACATGGAGTGTGGCTTTAGCCCTCCCAGCATCTTAGAATTGCTCTTAGAATTTAACCATCCCCAGCTGATCAACCAGCTGACCACCTACCACAGGAGGGATCCAACAGAGGAGTCACCCAGCTGAACCCAACCCACCTTACCAACCCACAGAATTGTGATATAATTAAATGGTAGTTTTAAGCCTCTAAGTTGTGGTGGTATATTATGCAGCAGTAGATAACTGATAAATGGGGAGGATACATTGCTACAAAATGAAAGATCCATGGCCAGAGACACTAGTATTTTATTACAGATAAAGAAGGTATAAATAACTACACCTTACTTCCTGCAACTTGCAACTGTGGAGTCTTCTCATCAACAAAAAGAGCAGAGAAGGAAAAAATTAGCTATTACACTGACATCCATAATAGGTGTATGTGTAATTCATTTGTGGAGCTTCCCAGGTGGCTCAGTGGAAAAGAATCAGCCTGCCAAACAGGAGACACAGTTTCGATCCCTGGGTCGGAAAGATCACCTGGAGAAGGAAATGGCAACCCACTCCAGTAATCTTACCTGGGAAATATGAAGGACAGAGCAGCCTGGTGGGCTACAGTCCCTGTGGTTTCAGAGTCAGACATGACTTAGCGACTAAACGACACCACCAACAACAAATTCATTTGTAGTGTATCAGCAATTAAATCCACAGGGTTCAAGATCCTAGGTTCTGTGAGACTTCCCTTCCATATCATGTTTGTTCTGATTTTACATCCTCTCCTACTCTATGTTGGTGAATTGGAAACTTTATTTTCTCAAGCAGTTTGCAATCCCTGGGGGTAATTTACCTGGCATTTCATTGGGATGGATAAGTTCCACCTTTGAATTTATAGTTTTCAGGGCCAGGACTCTCATTTCAGAAGAATTCTTTTTTTAATTTGATTTCTGACAATAAAAAGCAGTGCATCAAATGTAAAGTCTATAAAGCGAAATCATCAACTGCGATTATAGAAACTGCTCTCCCAGTGGGAGAATTATGCACCTATTACCAAAGCATGGCATAATGTGACTGCCTGAAATATAAATATACATACAAACCAGTAGAGCTTCATATTTCAGATAAACATGTACATCACCTTCTGTACCAAAGACACCTTGATAAAGAAAATATAGAACAAAATATGTTTTGTAGGGTTTGTGGTTTGCTGGGAAGAATGTTCAGAGGGATAACTTAATTCATTCAGTGAATCTTTGTTGAGTCCCTATTCTATGTCAAGTGCTTTCCTGAATCTATGGGTACAGAGATAATAGGCTTGGTTACTGCTTTCAAAGAAACTATTGTCTAGTGGGAGCAAGCAGTGTGATCAGTATTATGACTAAGACAGGCATACCGGATGGGTGGATGACATCACTGACTCAATGGACAAACTCCAGGAGATAGTGAAGGACAGGGAAGCCTGGCATGCCTCACTTCATGGTGTTGCAAAGAGTCTGACACGACTTAGCGACTGAATGACAAATAGGAACACATGGAAATAATTCTAACCTAGAATGGAAAGAGACCTCAGCAAAGGCTTCCCAGGGATGATGAAGTGAAAGCCTGTGTTGTAGGGGGAGCAGGGATTAGCCAGTGGATGTTGAGTGGGTAGGTTGATCTGGATGGAGGAAATGAATTGTGTAAGACCGAATTGGAGTGGGGGGATCTAGCACAGTGCATTATGGAGGCCTGCTGAACAAATAACCAGCATGGCTAAAACAAAGAGTTCAAGTGGTAGAAAGGTGGAGTGTTGAACAGTGAGTCCAATGAAGTGAACATGGTACAGGTAATAAAGAAACTTGCAGGACATCCTGAGGAGTTCAGAGTTACTATGGTACCATGAGAAATCAGTCACAGTCACTGAAGGGTTTTAAACAAGGCAATCGGGGGAAGGAGAGGGTGGAACAAATTGAGAGAGTAGTATTGGAACATATACGTTACCACATGTGGAATAGATAGTCCATGGAAATTTGCTGTATGACACAGGGACCTCAAACCCAGTGCTCTGTGACAACATAGAGGAGTGGGATGGGGTGGTAGGGGGGAAGGAGGCTCAAAAGGGAGGGGACATACATATACCTATGACTGATTCATGTTGATATATGGCATAAACCAACACAATAGTGTAAAACAATTATCCTCCAACCAAAAATAAGTAAATTTAAATGTAAAAGATCAAGGCCATGATATGGAGATCTGATAATTTTCTTTGTTTTTTTAGAATGATGTCATGTCACTAATTGAACTATGGAGAATGGATTAAAGACAGGTCAAGTGGGCTTTGCAGCAATCCAAAAATAAAAGATGAAGTTCCAAATTAAGGCAAAGCCTTTGGGTTAAGAATTGGGCAGATTCAAGAAATATCTAGAATAAACAGGATTATATTATAGTGTTAGTCAGAACATAGAAACTACAGGGCACACAGACTAGTTATTAGTACTGTTTTCAAAGGTGGTGGTAGAATGTAGCTATGCTAAAAGGAATATTGATACAATGGGAAGTTATTTCTATCCCAAGGCTTAAATATCAAGAGGCAAGGGTATTTCCTAGAACCTGGTGAGAAAGAACTCTAGAAAGATGGGTCAAAGGTCACAGCTAGCTCACAAGGTCTTAGGAGAGATGGAGCTGTGGACAAAACCCCTTGACCTCAGTCTCTTTCCTGTCTTGGGTGAGTTCCTGGGGCTATGGATTGGCTGAATGTAAGCCCATTGATAGGGCTTCCCTTGTAGCTCAGGTGGTAAAGAATCTGCCTGCAATGCAGGAGAGCTGGGTTTGATCCCTGGTTCGGGAAGATTCCCTGGAGAAGGAAATGGCAACCCACTCCAGTATTCTTGCCTGGAGAATCCCATGGACAGAGGAGTCTGGCAGGCCATAGTCCATGGGGTCGCAAGAGTTGGACACAATTTAGTGACTAGACCACACCACCACAAGCTCACTGATACTCTCATTGGAAGTCAATGTGAGAAAGGGAGGGGAGGAAAAAAAGCATCTGGAGAGGAGATCTGGAAGGTATCTAGCACAGTAATGCACTGAATATAGGGAATCAGAAACAGGAGGAAGCAGGATGACTACTGGAAATCCAGTGTAAGACAGAGGGGATGGTGAGCCCATCCATTGACACAGGGAAATGCAAGGCAGATTTATTGTTATATTTTGGGGGAAAACAGAGAATGAATTTAGCTTTGGAGATTCCAAGTTTCAAGTGCTTGAAGGATTTTTATTTATTCATGTAACAAACCTGTGGTGTGCAGCCCACTGTGATGACTAAAGGCCATTTCTTTTAAAGATAGGAAATTTTAGGAATTCCCTGGTGGTTCAGTGGTTAAGTTTCTGCCCTTTCACTGCCATGGTCCTATGTTTGATCCCTGGTCAGGGAACTAAGATACCACAGGCTGTACAGTGCTGGAGGCGGGGGGAGTTTGATCTTCTTGGAGAGCCTGATACAGGTATCTTTTTATACTTTAGATAGTGATCCTGATTATCTCTTCAAGTAAATGAAAAAGCCTAAACTGTTAATTGTGTTTAAATAAGCCTAGAGCCAAACATGTTTCCATAAAAATAGTTGAAATAAAATGGCATGAATTGAACACATTTTTATTGAGTTTAAGTAGCATGATGAAATGGGATAGCTAGGTTTGGAGCTAGACATAATCTAATTACAGAATATGAATGTTGTAATTAGCTTGCTGTGTATCCTTGACCAACTAATATAATTTCTCTGAATCTCGGTTTACTCTTTTGTACACAGAGATAACAATCTGTTTGTCAATAGATTGGAATGTAGTGTTTGCAATGTAATTGAGGAGCAGTGGAGTTAAAGCAACGTTAAAGCCCCTAACTAAAGTAATTTTTGAGTTAAAAATAAGTTTTAAAGCTGGACATCAGTTCAGTGGTTAATGTTGTTGTTTAGTCGTTAAGTTCTGTTCAATTCTTTTGTGACCATGGACTGTAGCCCACTAGGCTCCTCTGTCCATGGGATTTTACAGGCAAGAATACTGGAGTCGGATGTCATTTCCCTCACCAGGGGATCTTCCTGACCCAGGGATCGAACCTGTGTCTCTTGCATCTCCTTCATTGGAAGGTAGATTCTCAGCCACCTGGGAAGTCCCTCAATAGTTAACGCATGTATATTAAAACTTTGGCTGAGAAATTAATTTTAGGTTTCCTGAATGTTATATGCTTACAAACATTTTTATGTGACTGTCAAGCCCTGAGAGTCATTTTCCATAAAATGAGTAGATAAGCGGTTTAGGTATTTTGCTAATTAATTTTTCACCAAGAAATAATTATATCTAGGCCAAATGTGAACCGACTATTAAATGGAATGAATTTTCTGGAGAAGCAACATTATTGCCCTTTTATAGTCAGTATGCTAATTGATGATAATTTTGTTGGCATTTTTATAAATTGGTCATATTTGGGGATATGCTGCTTTTTTTTTTTTTCTTCTATATCATTGACTAGTCATGAGACTCTGAAAGTTGTTGGGATTAATTCTTCTAGTTGGGATAGGTGTAAGGGGACCAGGGTTCTGTTACCTGCTTCAGTGTCATCAGCCAGTGATCTAATTTACTAGCGTCTGCACAGATGGTGTCTTTTATGACATAACAACTAAATGTGGCACTTAAATATATGAATGACACTGTATTAATTGAATCCCATAGCTTTACCTTCAATACACACTTTTAAAGACAAACACATGTAAGTAGCTTCTGTATGAGGTTATTTGTGAACATTAAAAATCGCTATATCGTGACAGCAAAAGAGACACAGATGTACAGAACAGTCTTTTGGCCTCTGTGGGAGAGGCGAGGGTGTGATGACTTGAGAGAATAGCATTGAAACATGTATATTATCATACGTGAAACATATCACCAGTCCAGGTTCGACGCATGAGACAGAGTGATCAGGGCTGGTGCACTGGGATGACCCTGAGGGATGGGATGGGGAGAGAGGTGGAAAGGGGGTCCAGCATGGGGGACACGTGTACACCCAGCTGATTCGTGTCAATGTATGGCAAAAACCACTACAATATTATTAAGTAATTAGCCTCCAATTGAAATAGATAAATTTTTAAAAAAGAACAATTAATATTCCAGTGGAAGTTTTTATTTATTTGCTTGTAAGAAACAGAAATAATGAAAAAGAAAAACCATTAGAAGGTAAATAGAAGTTTCTTATAAACTGTACTGATGTGGGGGACCCAGCATGGGAACCTGAATATTTGGGCCCCACTAAAGCTGGAAATGAAAAGCTGCAATTAAGGCAAAGTTTTTCATCCCTGTTTCTCCTGGGGAATTTGTAGTTCCCTTTCAATGATACCTCTGCTTCTTCTTGGGCATCTGTGCTATTCTCACTTTCCAGAGATCAGTGTTCTCTTCCTTTTTATCATCCTGAATGTGGCCAATGCATTCCCTTCATCTCTTCACCCATACTGGTCCTCAGCCAGAGCACCGCCCGGGCACTTTAGGGCCTCTAGATAACTGACACTAGCTTCAGTGTGTCAGGTCCACATTCTCAATATCATTCTTTGGGCTTGCTCATCATTCTGAGTAAAGTAGCTGGTCTTTGGCCAGCCAAAGGTTGGCTGGTTTTGAATCAGTCCACCCCTGTTCCATCATGAGAAACGCTGGGCTGGAAGAAGCACAAGCTGGAATCAAGATTGCTGGGAGAAATATCAATAACCTCGGATATGCAGATGACACCACCTTAATGGCAGAAAGTGAAGAGGAACTAAAAAGCCTCATGATGAAAGTGAAAGAGGAGAGTGAAAAAGTTGGCTTAAAGCTCAACATTCAGAGAACTAAGATCATGGCATCTGGTCCCATCACTTCATGGAAAATAGATGGGGAAACATTGGAAAAAGTATCAGACTTTATTTTGGGGGGCTCCAAAATCACTGCAGATGGTGATTGCAGCCATGAAATTAAAAGACACTTACTCCTTGGAAGGAAAGTTATGGCCAACAGAGACAACATATTAAAAAGCAGAGATATTAGTTTGCCAACAAAAGTCCATCAAGTCAAGGCTATGGTTTTTCCAGTAGTCATGTATGGATGTGAGAGTTGGACAGTGAAGAAAGCTGAGTGCCGAAGAATTGATGCTTTTGAACTGTGGTGTTGGAGAAGACTCTCGAGAGTCCCTTGGACTTCAAGGAGATCCAAACAGTCCGTCCTAAAGGAGATAAGTGCTTGGTGTTCATTGGAAGGACTGATGTTGAAGCTGAAACTCCAATACTTTGGCCACCTCATGCGAAGAGCTGACTCATTGGAAAAGACCCTGATGCTGGAAAGGATTGGGGGCGGGAGGAGAAGAGGATGACAGAGGATGAGATGGCTGGATGGCATCACTGACTTGATGCACATGAGTTTGGGTAAGCTCCAGGAGTTGGTGATGGACAGGGAGGCCTGATGAGCTGTGGTTCATGGGGTCACAAAGAGTCGGAAACGACTGAGCAACTGAACTGACTCCTGTTTCAGTGCACTACTAGCAGAGAGGTGACATTGGGCAGATGTTCACCAAGCAGGAGTTTGAGTGGGACATGCAAAGAGAGACACATTTTGTATAAGTAGAGTCAAATAGAAAATCTAATTAAGGCATACTCATTTCAAAATAAACTGCAGTTCATTCTTTCATTGTATTTCAGTAAGATTGAAGAAAGAGCACAGGGAACTCTACTCAGTACTCTGATAACATATGTGGGAAACTAATCTGACAAAGAATCAATATATGTGTGAAGGTGAAAGTGTTAGTCACTCAGTCACATCTGACTCTTTGTGATCCTGTGGACTGTAGCCTGCCAGGTTCCTCTGTCCATGGGATTTCCCAGACAAGAATACTGGAGTGGGTAGCCATTCCCTTCTCCAGGGAATCTTTCCCAATCTAGGGGTTGAACCCAGGTCTCCTGCATTGCAGGCAGACTTTTTTTTTTTTATCACTGGAACCACCAGAGAAGGCAAAACATAACCTGTGCCACCCAGGAATTGAACCTGGGTCGCAAGAATCGGGATCTTGCATGATACCACTATACCAGCAGTGCGGCTGGATATATGTACACGTGTAACTGCCTGAAACTAACACATTGTAAATCAACTATACTCCACTATAAAATAAAAACTGAATTTAAATAAAGGAGGAAAGGAACGAATATGTACAACATCTGACGTGTAAGAAGCCACTTTGAAGCAATGATGGTCTCCAATTATGTAACTAGGCAAGCTGTCTCAGAGGTCACGGGACAGAAGGGTTCATATACCAAATTACGATGCTCAAATCACATAGTGTATCAAGTCAGCTGAAAACATACGTGAGAAGCAAAGAGAAACAAAAAGAGAGAGGTGGTTAATGTACTTAGGTTAAGATGCAAGCGAGACGTATGGACTACACTCCCCAAAATATACTGTGTCCTGTATTTTCTCTCTCTTTGTTTGCTGCATCAGCTTTCCTCACTGATGTGCATGCCAGGACCAGAATTGGGGTTTGAACAAAGGAACTCAACAAATGGAAAGCACCTGGTGCCCAAACACATTGTCTTTTAGAGAGATGCAGCTGGAAGTACACATTAGCCTGATGAACTGTGAGGGATTTTATTTCTGTTTCTTGGGAAAATAAGTGGGGCTTATATTACATAGCTGATGTTGGGATGACATAGCTGTCAGCCCAAAGAAGGCATAATCACACCTTATAAGGGGCTTCCCTGGTGGCTGAGTGGTAAAGAATCTGCCTGCCATGCAGGAGACCTGGGTTTGATCCCTGGGTTGGGAAGATCCCCTGGAGTAGGGCATGGCAACCCACTCCAGCATTCTGGCCTGGAAAACTCCATGGACAGAGGAGCCTGGAGGGCTACAGTCCATAGGGTTGCAAAGAGTCGGACATGACTGAAGTGACTAAGCAGCAGCAGCAGCACACCTTATAAATTTGTCTTTTTATCCCTTCATATTTATTAGTAGCACTTATTTATTCTCCTGTACATTTCATTATTTTATCCATCTTTAACATATCTTATAGTTTACTAAATTACTATTTTCATTTAACATATCTTTGCATTCTGCCTCTGTTTTATAAACTTTTTGCTTACTTCCCTCCTAAATGTAACACTGTGAAAGGGTTTCATTCACCCCATTTATTTTTCTTCTAGAGCAGAATTGAATATTCTCAAATACTAGAGCAAACACATATTATCCCTTCTATGATAGTGCATGGAAATGAAAACTTCCATATATGTTACCTCATTTAATATTCTCAACAGTCCTTAGAGGTGGGTATGCCTGTTAGGTGGGGGGCTGAGTCTATGTGAAATTAGATAACTTGTCCAGAAATCACAAAGATAGTAAGAGATAGTGTTGGAGTTCACATGGTTTCTCTTCTTCTCCATGCTGTTGACATACTGATACTTCCATGGGGGGGTTCTCACACTTGGTAAATATGACTGATATTGCCCTTATATTACATTGAAAACATCTGCTTACAAACTTGTTTTCACATTCTACAGTGAGGTGCTCAAGGAGAGCGATTGTGCTTTCTTCATCCTACTATCTGCAATGCTTGGAATACATGGACTATCCCCCACCATACATGGAATGTTCCCTTCTCAAAAATCAGAAGCTGTTACCCACCATATTATTTCCTTGTTTTTCCTTTTCCCTGCCTCCATTCCTTTCCCTTTCTCCCTTCTTCCTTTCCTCCCAAGAAATGTTAACATTTGTGATATGATTGTGATGTTCTGCCAGTGATGTGTTTAAATAACTTGCTTCCTTTCTTATCTTTGCTTGCTTACCATCTTCGTTGGTGATTGTGCTCCAACTGCTCAACATTTGTAGATGAGAGAGTGATCTCTAATTGTTGTTCCATTCAAAGGTGTTATAACCTATCTCTTCAGTAATACAAGGAGTGGAAAGTAGTTTTACTTAATGAGGCAGAACATCTGAGTTGTTGGTCTAGAAAAGATATCAATGAAAGTTGTTCGTGTAACTAGTCAGCTTCTTGGTTTTTACTGTACATGCCTTCCTAGTTTCCTGGAACATAAAATGTGCCATTTAAAAGGCATTAGATAGATTTCTCTGGCTTAACATGCTTAATGACTCTCAGGCATTATAAAAAGTTGTGGAGCCTGTGACTCTTATGTCCCCAGTGTTGCAAACTCTTCAGGCAGAGCCAGAGTTTCACATAAGGATTATTTAAAAGGTAGGTTAGCCACCATCTAGCAGAGAATGAAATTTCTCTAGCAGAGAATGAAAGTTTTATATTTTTCAAAAGATAAAGTGGCAAAGTTAGTTTGGGGATGAAAATGCTGTAGAAGACGTTGAAAGGCATGATTTTATCCTGCATTTTGTCTGGTGAGCAGTCTGAATATAGAAAGGTATATTTGTTGCTTTCAGCCGCTCACTTGAGTCCAACTCTTTCCGACCCTGTGGACTGCAGCATGCCAGGCCTCCCTGTCCCTCACCATCTCCCGGCAGGTATAAGGCATGTTCAAACTCCTGTGGTGGTTTCCCAAGACTGTCTCCCACCACTGTACTATTCATTCATTAACTCATTCAGTCAGCAAACACATACTGAGTCCTCCTACATATCAGGTACAGTTAACAAGACTGTCCCGACCTGTTCCTGAAGTCATCTAATACATCTCAAATGCCACAGTATTCTCACCCTCTTAACACTGCCTTGCTCGGAAGTCCTACATCCTGTGGTTTCGCCTGTTTGTAGACACTCTTCCTTCTTGCTTACTCCTGTTCTTCATCCTTTTTCCTCTTTTTCTTCCTCCCAGATTTCCTCTTTCTCTGTCTCCCTTCCTCGAAACGCTTATTACATAACTTTTGTGTTCGGGCCGCTGGGATAAATGCTGGGAAGACAATGGAGACTAAGAATTCCTGCTTGCAGTGTACATGGAGACTGGTATGTCAGGTCTCAAATTACAATACAACGTGAAAAAGGTTTTGTTTTTGCATTTAATTGTGTGTGTCGCCTCCATACGACCCATGGGGCTCCCCTGGTGGCTCAGACAGTAAAGAATCTGTCTGCAGTGCAGGAGACTTGGCCTTGATTCCTGGGTCAGAAAGATCCCCTGGAGAAGGTAATGGCTACCCCCTCCTTATTCTTGCCTGGAGAGTTCCATGGACAGAGGAGCCTGATGGGCTGCAGTCCACAGGGTTGCAGAGTCAGACACGGCTGAGTGAGTAACACTTTCACTTTTTTTCTTCACCCTCTCCATCTGGCCCATGGTAACACCTCAACAGTTTTTTTAGAAAATAAATCTTTCAAAATAGAATCTGGTCCCAAGTCATCTTGGTATTTTCCAGAATTCCTTATTGTTATTGGTTGTGCAATTAATGTTTCCTGAATTAAAATTGTGTGTGTGTGTGTGTGTGTGTGTGTGTGTGTGTGTGTGTTAGTCACTCAGTCATGTCCGACTCTTTGTGACTCCATGGATTCTATATGTAGCCTGCCAGGCTCCTCTGTCCCTGGAATTCTCTAGGCAAGAATACTGGAGTGGGTTGCCATTCTTTTCTCCAGAATTAAAACAGAGGGAATCAAAATGCTGTACAGATCATGTGAGTCACTAGGTCATTCATTCCTTGTTGTTTTAGTTTTTTGCTGCCTCCCCCAACCTTTTTTTTTTTTTTTAAACTTTTAATATATGTTTAATAAATTTTAGAATGCATTTTTGAGGAGTGTAGATGAGGTAGCATTGACAGGATTTGGGGTGACTGATTATAACTGGGAAAGGAATCAGAGGACAGGAATAGCATTGGGTGATTTCTAAATATTGGCCCTGAAAAATTGAGTAAAATACAGGAAAATTATACTAGGAGAGGGAATTTGGTTGGTATGAGTTACTTTTGACAAACTGAGTCTGAGCTGCCTTTCCTTTCTGAGTTTTGTTCTTTTCCTTATGTCCTGATGAAAACAACTAACTTAAAAATTTGTTTATTTTTTGTATATTTATTTTTGACTGAGCTAGGTCTTAGTTGCAGCTTGAGGGGTCCTCAGTTGCAGCATGCAAACTTAGTTACAGCATGTGGGACCTAGTTCCCTGATCAGGGATTGAACCTCAGCCACCTGCATTGGGAGCACAGAGTCTGAGCCAGTGGACCACCAGAAAAGTCCCCCAAATAACTAACTTTTGTCACCCATTTACTATGTGCCAAGTGCATGGTGCTAAGTGAGGTAGATACTGTGATGCACATTTTAAATGAAGGAATTGAGGCACAGAGAAATAAAGAAATCTGGCCAAAATCACGATGCTATAAAATTGTAGATACTTGGATTTAGCTCCATAATGTGAACTCTTTTTTTGTGATTCTGCATAACATAATGTGGTAAATACAGAATAATAGGTTTGGAGTCAACTATCCTTGACGAATTTACATGAACTTCAGTAAATTAATTAATCCCTCCGAGTTTCAGTTTGCTGAAAGTTGGGATAGTAATGTTGATGAAAAAAAATTGCACAACCTAAAAGTTGAGAATTATGTTTTATTTGGTGAGCGCTCTGAAGACTTCAATTTCAGAACACAGCATCTCAGGTAACTCTGTGAGACTGCTCCAAAAGGTTTTGCAACAAAGATCAGGTATTTGGAACATCAAAAGATTAATTAAAAACCCAGATATTTCAAGTTAAGGAATTTAGTGCTTTGCTATGTATGGGAATATGCTAGACACTGGGCTCACTGAAGTCATTCCTCTGACATGTACCTCAGCTATCTGGGATCAGTATCCTGCTTTTCTCCATTCTGAATCCCCTCAGGGTACACAGCTGGGAGTCACTGCAGTGGCGGAGGATTTGGCGGTGGGCAACTTGTCTGCATCCTGAGTTCTCTTAGGCTATCGTCTGGGTAGCTGTAATGTGATGGCTCAATGGCTGCAACATCCTCTGTTTATGACAGGCAAAGGATTTGCCTGATACGACAGCCAAAGTGTTCATTCACAGTAATATTAATTGAAATTATTGCCTTGTAGATTATATGAAATAAGTTTCCAGAACAAGGCCTGGCACTGAAGAAATGCCTCTTCACTCCTCTCTCTTCAGAGACCAAGTACTCTTGAGAATGGAACCTACTAAGCTCTGCTTCCTGGGGAATCAACATTCTCTACCAGGGTGGAAATGCCTTGTCCATTTGGGAGGACTTAGTGGGAAGTGGGCAATACAGTGGGGTTGTTGTAGAGGGCCTTTGGATCTCTAAAATCCATGATCATAGTCTAGAATTAGAAGGGGACAGTAGTAGTCAGCTTTTTCAGGGGTCTTAAATAGATCTTGATATCAGAGCACGAATGTGTTCCTACTTATTATATACAATAATTCCTTAGCGATTGTTCCATGTCCTTAAAACCTCTTGAGAAAATTTGAGAGAATTTGAGATGCTAGGTGGCTCTAGCCCTAGCATCCTTTTTCCCAGTCTCAGCATAGCTCCTGATTCCCTCTGTCCTTTCTGTGACAGGCTCAGGTATCTCAGGAGGGTCACCGCTCCTCTTGGAAGTGAACCCCCCCGCACTCCTGCCACTTACTCTGTGGCTTGGGTCTCTTCTTGTTTCAGCGCTTCCTTCCTGTGTGCCTCTGTAGGGAAAACCGGAAGCCCTTCTCGCTTCAGGGACTTGCTGATGACTGTGCAAATAAGTGTAAGCAATGAATATAAACAAAAAGGATAAGCTTTCAGACCTTGGAAAGTCCTCAAAGTTTGGCTCCCAGACTTGACCCCTTCCTGACATGAAAGCTGAAAGTCCTACTGCTTTAATTTTTTTAAATTTATTTTTAATTGGAGGGTAATTGCTTAACAGTGTTGTGTTGTTTTCTGCTACAACAATGTGAATCAGCTGTAAGTATACATATATCCCTTCCCTCTCGAGCCTCCCTCCCACCACCCCCATTAAGTCCTGCACTTTTTATTCCTAGTGATGGAGTCCACCAAACTCACCTCATTCCCCAGACTCCACCCTTTAATAACACCAAGTTGAATAATGGAAGGAAGGGTGGTAAGAACTGATTCCTTCTAATTCCCAGAAGGCAATATAATCTAGGCTGGGAAGTCAAAACATTTGTTTGTTTGTTTAGTGTTAGTTTTTGGCAGTGTAGTGAAGCTTATAGACCAACTCTTAGAATGAAATTTTTATGTGCATAGAATAAAATACATACAATTACAGAAGATAATAATAATAATAAAACAAAGGAATCGAAATATAGCACGACACACCTTTCAGTATATTAACCGGCAAGTGATTTCAGACAGAGTGCACTGGGAAGCAGTGGCCAAAGCAGTGACCTTTGGGTACCTATGTGAGAACACATAATTCTGTCCTTCGGGGCTAACTGACTACTCAGGGCAGAGGTGCCCCGTTGTTGGGCCAGTATCTGAAGACAGGAAGATGATGATGGAGTGCGATTAGAGGTGTGTCCTCAATACTACTGTTATTTCAAATCAGTCATGTATAAGTGATAGGTTTGCAATAACTTTAACGTGATACGAAAATATCTGTTATTTCTCTTGGTGACAGTCATAGATACGGCTGATACTACAGGGCTTTATTGTTTACATTTGGAGTTTAAGGAAATGCTAAATTTCAGTTAGAAATAAAAAAAAATATGTTATGTTCTCAAATATAAGTCCATGAATCCCAGAAATCTCTTAATAGTCTTATTGGTGGTCTCTGGACCCCAGATGATGACTTTGTCTTAGGACTTCGGTCAGCTGTCCTTTCTCTTCGCTAGGTCACCATGACTTGCCCTCTGGGTCTTCCTCATCGTCACATAGTTTTATCTAAATATATTGGAATGTCACTAATATCAGAATAAATTAACTGCATCTGTAAGAATAAGGAAGCCTGAGCTGTTCTTTGACTTGGGGCTGCAAAATGCAGTGATACAATTTTGCTTTCCTATCCTTGCCATTTCTTGCATTAAAAAAAATAAATTTATTTAGTAGAAGCATCAAGGGTTGGGGAAAGGAAGATGGCAAATGCAGATGGAGCATAAGGACCACATAGCTCATGGTAGATTGCCAGATGAGCATGAATATGCAGATTTTAGGCATATGATAATCAAAAGGCCTGGGGGTTCTTTTCCCAATCTCCTTATATTTCAGTGTTGTAGTCAAAGTACATTCTGATGGTCCTAATTAGATTTTCCTCCCATCTGTGTTAGGATTTCAGTTATGATTGTATGTGTATCAGTTTATGAATAGAGAGGAATGCCATCTCATCTCATGGACCATCTGATGACTGATTCAGGAAGGACAGCTAGTGGAGTGCCTCCTAGCCTCTATGTTCAGTGTGTTGTGTTATTTCTGAAGCAGTGTGTCTGGAACATGTCCTTATCTCCGGGCCTTTCAATGAATGTGTCTTGGAAAGCACCAACTGCTGCTTTCCTCAATTAACACGGACAAAAGAATACATCTTCAAATGACCATATTGGTCATTTTAGTAAGTTATATTCATGAGTGTGGAGTCCTGAACAGAAGGAGAAGCAGTCCTGTACTTTGCATACACACAGACTCATCGCCCTGTAAAGTAAAATGTCTTTTTTACGTTTATTTATTTTTGGCTTCTTTTAGGAAATTTAGTGTGTTTTAAAATTTTTTTATTGAGATATATAGTTGATTAACAAGGTTGTGTTAATTTCAGGTGTAGAGCAAAGTGATTCAGTTTCAAATATATGTAAATATATGTACTCTTTTTGCATTCTCTTCCATTATAGGCTGTTACTAGATACTGAGTATAGTTCCTTGTGCTATTAAGTAGGTCCTTGTTGATTATCTATTTTTCATATAATAGTGTATATTTTAATCCCAAACTCATAATGTATCCCTTTCTCCTTCCCCGTTCCCCTTTGGTAATCATAAGTTTGTATTCTTTGTCTGTGATTCTATTTCCATTTTGTAGATAAACTCATTTGCATCTTTTTTTTTGGATTCCACATATAAGTGACATCTCATGGTATTTGTTTTGTCTTTCTGACTTAACTGCCCTTGGAATGATAATCTCTGCATCTATCCATCCATGTTGATGCAAATGGCATTGTTCCTCTCTTTCACTCCAAGTCACGGTGCATCACACCACATCTGTAGGCTCTGGCCTCAGCTTCCTTGTGAGTTCTACTTCTAGCTCCCTCTCACATGCCCTTGATCAGACAGAGCCACACCAGACAGCCTGAAGATCCCCAGGCCCAGCCGGTCATTTCATGCCTCTGTACATCTTGGGCCAATGGCTTGATTTCACTCCTGCTTGCTGTGGTGAAACCAAGGTTTTGAATTCGAATTGTGCCTCATTCAATTCAACTCCTTAAGAAATATTTTCCTAAAATCTCTGGGAAGAGATAAACACTTTGATGTGTCCTCACACTACTGTGCTTAATGTTTATATGTAAATGGCATAGTTTGTTAATTTGTTCGGCACATGTTTATGGGAGGTCTACTCAGACAGGGTCTCAGTCATTAGGCGTTGATGAATAAGATGGACGTGTCCTTGCCTTTCTAGAGCTTACGGCTCAGTCAACACTCCACATTCACTGTATCATATTGTTTACAAGCTTCTTGTCATCAACTCAAGAAACACAGTTATTTTTTCCTAATTTCTCCTCTGACTATTCACAAAATAGTTGTAGACTTTATTTATAGAAGGCTTTTTACATACAGAAATTGAAAACACCATAAAATTCAAGATCATATATCTCCTTTATTAAAAGTTCTTCTATCACCCCAACACTGGGAACTGACCAAATTTCTCAGTGAGTTTCAGCATTCTGCTAGGCTGATTCTTCCGTTTGAATCTTCAAGACACAATCACAACTTAATTTCTCACAATAGTTTTTCAGAACAATTTAATTCCCATTCTCTTGTTCACTTAGAGGCATACTTTCTAAAAACCAAAAATTAATTGAGAGGCTCTGATGAAAAAGTGTCATCTGCCCTGGGTCTTAGTCTTTAACAAGAGAAACTTTAGGTTTTATTCTCTTATTTGTGGTTAGTGGAAAGAACTAGTGTGGAAACATTTTCTCCTCCACTACTATGATTTATGTACCTCATCCAAACTTTTAGAAGGCAGAATTATCTACACTCAGGTTTAGTTTTAAATAACATTAGAAATTCTGCTGTAATATTGATATAATGCTATATATTGATATAGCATTTTTGACTTTTTAAAGGGTTGTAACTTTATCTTTACTGAGAGTCAATACTAAATGTTTAACGGACTAGAGAAAGATGAATTTAAATTTGTTATGAGAGATGGAGCTTGTTAAAACCTGAGGTGGGCCTACTGAGCCAGACCTTGCTATTTGTAATGAAATGTCAGTTTTGCAAATGTTTAAAAGACAGGCTATGTTCCACTTTTTTCTTGACTTATAGATCTTTTTCATAGGTGCTTCCCATTCTTTCTGATTTTATCATAGAAAGTGTCTGTGGCCTGTGAAAGTATTAAACCAACTTTCATTGTGTTTTCAAATACTTGCATGTTTAAAGATAGATTTATTTGCTTATTTATTTTATTTGTTGCAGTGGCTAATGTTTTCATGACTCTGGATGTAGACGTGTTAATTTAAATGGAAGAAATGTCTGTGTGCTTAGCTTGATTTTAGTATTGTTGTTTGTCATTGTCAGTACTACTAATGCTTGGTGTATTTCACTCCAAAAATTTTTCATACATATTCATTTTCTATTACTGTAATAAAAATCATATGATATTTTGTGTCTTGCTTTCTTCTGCATTTTGAGCAGGGCTCAAAATCTTTTTTCCAGCTTTATTGAAATGTAATGGATATACAGCATTATGTAAGTATAAGGTTCCCAGTGTGTAGATCTGATCCATTTATATATTGCCAAACAATCACTGCCATAGCATTAGCTAACACCTCCATCCATTTCTTTTAATATCTTCTCTCTTAGTAGCTTGCAAATGTATAGTACAGTGTTATTAGCTATAGTCTTTATGCTATACATTAGATCTCCAGATCTTTTCATCTTACAACTGAAAGTTTGTATCCTTTGTCTAATATTACTCCATTTTGGCTACCCTTGGCCCCTGGTAACCACCACTCTACTCTTTATTTCTCTGAATTTGACTTTTTTGGGTTTCATGTGTAAATGATATCACACAGTGTTTGTCTTTCTTTGTGACTTACTTCATTTTGCCTTTAAGGTTCATCCAAGTTGTCACAAATAACAGGATTTCTTTTTTTTCTCATGGCTAAATAATATTCCATTGTTTATATATGTAACATTTTTATCTATTCATCATTGATAGATGCTTAAGTTGTTCCCATTCTTGGTTATTTTGAATAATGCTGAAGTCATATGGGGATCCAGGTATCTCTTTGAGATCCTGCAAATCCAAAATTTTTAGTGATTGAATAATATTTCATTGAATTGATATCAGTGTTTACTTCACCATTCCTAGAGTTAAATAATTAAGTTGCTTATTTCTATTTTTTTACACTAGGATAAGTAATTCTGTGACTAGCTACTTACATTTGATTTTTTCCCCCTACATTTTGATTTCGTAGAGAGGTAATTGCTGACTGTCATAAAATTTTTTTTAAGTTCTTGATTTCCAAAATTTCTGAAAGGCTTGAAATAGTACACAATCCTACTAGCTGTATAGAAGAATCACTGTTTATTGGTCACCAGCTAGTAATATGTAAAATCATTAGAGAAACATAATATGAAAGATATTTCCTCATTGTTGCTCAGTTCAGTTCAGTTCAGTCACTCAGTTGTGTCTGACTCTTTGCAACCCCATGAACCTCAGCAGGCCAGGCCTCCCTGTCCATCACCAACTCCCGGAGTCCACCCAAACCCATGTCCATCAAGTTGGTGATGCCATCCAGCCATGTCATCCTCTGTCATCCCCATCCAGCCATCTCATCCTCTGTCATCCCCTTCTCCCCCTGCCCCCAGTCCTTCCCAGCATCAGGGTCTTTTCCAGTGAGTCAACTCTTCGCATGAGGTGGCCAAAGTATTGGAGTTTCAGCTTCAACATCAGTCCTTCCAATGAACACCCAGGTCTGATCTCCTTGCAGTTCAAGGGACTCTCAAGATTCTTCTCCAACATCACAGTTCAGAAGCACCAATTCTTCAGCGTTCAGCCTTTTTCACTGTCCAACTCTCACATCCATACATGACTACTGGAAAAACCATAGCCTTGACTAGACGAACCTTTGTTGGTACCTCATTGTTGCTACAAGGAGTTAATTATTATATGGCTTTAATTGGAGTTATATTACTGGATTTTTATCTATTTCTCACTGTTCTTTTTAAATTGTTTAATTTTTGTTCTCTGATTAATTACTATATTATGGTCTCAGTGGTTTTTTACTTTATAAGGTTTTTGTATATAATAATTTCCTTGAATGATATTTCCTGCAAATATATCCCACAATTTATTTTCCTTCTAATTTTTTAAAAAAATTCCTGTTGACATTCAAGAAGTTTTAAACCTTCATCTCATCAAATCAGTAGATCTTTTCTCCTGTACTAGAAGTTAGAAGACTGGAGTAGATGTCTGGACCACCACCGTTCCAATTTTGTAACTCTTTGGGTTTAAGATTTTATCACAAGGAGTCAGCTAATACATATTTTTTCCTTCTGCTTCCAGACAGTGTGTCTTAGTGAATGCTACCTTTTCATCCATATTTTAGAGAACCAGCTTTTTTTTTCAGAAAGTAAGATTTAAATGCTAAGAAGCATAACAAAATCTCCAAAACAATAGCAAAGATTCAGTGTACACTTTAAGAGAATTTTGTATAAAAATAATTTAAAACAGTTCTGGTCCATAAACTGTGTGTACTTTATTACTGCTCTTCACTATAGCTGAGGAAACACAGCTAGGCTGTCTGTTTGGATCCAAAGCCTGTGAACTTTCTCTGTACTTTTTTTCTTTAGTGATCAGAGACTTCTGTTTGCCTTTTTTCTTTTTGTCATTGTTACACTTACATGAAGTCAATGACAAAATGTATGAAGGGCCTATGTTGTGGTTTGTAGTCTTCTAGATGTTGCCAATACAAATGGATCAATTCTCTTCTGGAGTTTACATTTGGAAGAGTTGCATTATATAATAAGGAAGGATGTGGCAATTAATCTGAAACCCTCCTTCCTTTTTTTAAAAAATAAGGATGCCCATGGGAAATACTGTGGCAGACAGAAACTGAATTTAAACAAATGTGACTAAAAAAAATCCTTCAATCTAAGAAATAAAAAGTTCCCCCCAAGTTTATCCTTGAACAGAAAGGGAAAAATGCATGAACTCTTGAAGTTCAGTACTACTCTGGGGCTTGGGAGACTGGATTGCTGTGACTTTCTGTCTCCTTGGTGAAGAGATGAAGATCACTTCTACTACTATACTTTTTAATCAACCCTTCTCATTTCAGTAAACTGAATTAAGTGCTAATGTGGTTTCTCACCTTCTTCTAACCTTCAATTAGTTATTAACAAAAACTTTAATCTGCACATTGATTCAATTGGGCTTTCCTGGTGTCTCACTCAGTAAAGAATCTGCCTGCAGTGAGGGAGACCTGGGTTCAATCCCTGGGTGAGTAAGATCCCCTCGAGGAGGCCATGACAACCCACTTGGGTATTCTTGCCTGGAGGATCCCATGGACAGAGGACCCTGGGGGGCTATAGTCCATGGGGTCACGACTGAGTGACTAACACTTTCATACATCTGCTTAAACTTCTAATTTGCCTTCTCAAGATTCTACACATCAGCGGAGGCTATGGTTTTAGGGTCTGGCAGGTAACTTAGGTTAACCTTTTGAAGTCAGTGCTGGAGAAATGTGAGGTAAGTCACCAGTCACATATTCACTATATGGATATATGAATGTATTGAATATATATATATACACATATATATATATATATATTCATTTCTGTTTATCCATTCTACATATAATAGTTTGCTAATCCCAAGCTCCCAGTCTACCTCTCCCCTCTCCTCTTTGGCAACCACAAGTTAGTTTTCTATGTCTGTAAGTCTGTTCTGGTTTTGTAGATAAGTTCATTTATATCATTTTTTAGATTTTACAAATAAGTGATATCATATTTATTTCTCTTTCTAACTTACTTCACTTCATATGATAATTTCTAGATCCATCTATATTGCTAAAAATGGCATTATTTCATTCTTTTTTATGGATGAGTAATACTCCACTGTTGGAGAAGAAAACAGCAACTCACTCTAGTATCCTTGCCTGGGAAATCCCATGTATGGAGGAGCCTGGTGGACTGTAGTCTGTGGGGTCACAAGAGTCAGATATGACTTAGCGACTAAGCCACCAACACCTCCAATGTTCCATTGTGTGTTATATATATATGTGTGTGTGTGTGCACGTGTATGCTTACACACATTCGCGCGCGCACACACACACACACACACACACACACATATATATACACACACACTAAACCTCCTTTATCCATTCATCTGTCATTAGACACTAAGATTGTTTCCTTGTCTTGGTTATTGTGAATAGTGCTGTTATGAACATAGGGGTACCTGTATCTCTTTGAACTATAGTTTTGTCAGGGTGTATACCCAGGATTGGTACTGCTGCATCATATGGAAACTCTATTATTTACATTCCTACCAACGGTGTAGGAGGATTCCCTTTTTTCCACATACCCTATAGCAGCTGTTATTTGTAGGCTTTTTAATAATGGCCGTTCTGACCAGGGTGAGGTGGTACCTCATTGTGGTTTTGATTTGCAATTCTCTAATTAAATTGGTGATGTTGAGCATCTTTTCATGTGCCTGTTGGCCATCTGTATGTCTTTGGAGAAATGTTCATTTAAGTCTTTTGCCCATTTTTAAATTGGGTTATTTTTGTTGTTGTTGTTGAATTATATAAGCTGTTTGCCTAAGGTAACACAGCTAGTCAAGTTGTGGAATTGAGTTTTGCCAGGATAATGTTTTGGTAAGACATGCAATAGAGATATCCTCAGTGATTTATCTAAAATTCCTCCAATAGTATTGGTGGATAATGGTGACCAGGTTGTCTTTTCTACGCTGTGAAGTTTGTGAAGGATCTTAGCAAGGTTCCACTTGAGATCACAGTCAGCTATCCTGGGAATGTCAGAGATGATATTCAGATAATTTATATCCATATAGTTTCCAGTATTTGTTCTTTGATACTGTGGCTGAAT
Organism: Antilocapra americana; assembly: GCA_007570785.1. Classification (NCBI taxonomy): domain Eukaryota; kingdom Metazoa; phylum Chordata; class Mammalia; order Artiodactyla; family Antilocapridae; genus Antilocapra; species Antilocapra americana. The sequence goes on along the minus strand of ML661325.1, from coordinate 12,237,045 downwards.
TCTGGCTTCTTTAATGGCCTGTTTAAACCCTTCCAAAGTCTAGGTCATCTGGTCCCATCACTTGATGGCAAATAGATGGGGAAACAGTGGAAACAGTGGCAGACTTTTTTTGGGGGTGGGCTCCAAAATCACTACAGATTGTGACTGCAGCCATGAAATTAAAAGACACTTACTTCTTGGAAGAGAAGTTATGACCAACCTAGCTGCTGCTGCTAAGTTGATTCAGTTGTGTCCGATTCTGTGCGACCCCATAGATGGCAGCCCACCAGGCTCCCCTGTTCCTGGGATTCTCCAGGCAAGAACACTGGAGTGTGTTGCCATTTCCTTCTCCAGTGCATGAAAGTGAAAAGTGAAAGTGAAGTCACTCAGCTGTGTTCGACTCTTTATAACCCCATGGACTGCAGCCTACCTGGCTCCTCCGTCCATGGGATTTTCCAGGCAAGAGTACTGGAGTGGGGTGCCATCACCTTCTCTGGACCAACCTAGACAGCATATTAAAAAGCAGAGACTTCACTTTTCCAACAAAGGTCCATCTAGTCAAAGCTAAAGTTTTTCCAGTAGTCATGTATGGATGTGAGAGTTGGACTATAAAGAACACTGAGTGCTGAAGAATTGATGCTTTTGAACTGTGGTGTTGGAGAAGAATCCTGAGAGTCCCTTGGACTGCAAGGAGAGCCAACCAGTCCATCCTAAAGGAAATCAATCCTGAATGTTTATTGAAGGACTGATGCTGAAGCTGAAACTCCAGTACTTTGGCCACCTGACTGATTATTTGAAAAGACCCTGATGCTGGGAAAGATTGAAGAGGGGAGGAGAAGGGGATGACAGAGGATGAGATGGTTGGGTGGCATCACCGACTCAACGGATGTGAGTTTGAGTGAACTCCGGGAGTTGGTGATGGATAGGGAAGCCTGGCATGCTGCAGTCTGTGGGGTGCAAAGCGTCAGACACGACTGAACGACTGACCTGAAATGAACTGAACTGAAAGTCTAGGTATTTGGAGGGTGTCAGAGAGGCAAGTACATTTATAAGGACTAACTGCTTGACATAATGATGAGCTAGAGTCTGTTAGTTTCTAGATCATCTATTCTGAAGAGAATTTTTGCCTTTAGAATAGTTCCTTCTTGGGACCTCCCTGGTGATTCAGTGGTTAAGAATCTGCCTTCTAATGGAGGGGACACCATTTTGATCCCTGGTCAGGGAACTAAGATCCCACTTGTGGGGCAACTTAGCTTGAGTGCTGCAGCTAGAGAGCCCATGGCCTGCAACTGCTGAACCTTTGTGCCACAACTAGAGAAGCCCTTACGTTGCGATGAAGACCCAGTGCAGCCACAAAAAGAAAAAAGAAAATCGACTTCCTTTGTCAGGATTAGGGTATCTAGAAGTTCCTCAACTATTCAATCATTTTTAAAATAGGAATCCACCTTGTGTTTAGAAAGAGTTACTCTCTTCAAGGCATCTCAATTCATGGATAATCCCACAGATCTATCTTGTTGTCAGTATAGGAGCAAGTTTTAGAGGGACTCCAAGATGGCATAAGACCGTTCAATAATTTTATTTTGCAAAGCCATTAATTTATTTTGGAGCCTTACTCTGTTTTTGTTCTAAGATCCTCTCAATATGTTTTCCTGGAGAAGGAGATGGCAACCTCACTCTGGTATTCTTGCCTGGAGAATCCCATGGACAGAGGAGCCTGGCAGGCTATAGTCTATGGGGTTGCAAGAGTTGGACATGACAGAGAGACTAAGTGCACAGCATAATGTTTTGGTAAATGCTACAGGTCTGTTTGGAGAACTATTTCCTATTCTGTTATTCGCTTATATACCAAGTCCTATATTTGTAGCTTAAGGCCATTCATAAAAAAATGAGAATAGTGCAGCAGGAGTATCTGCCTGTGGATCTACCCCTGAGTGTTGACTTTATTGTTACTGGAAAGTTATTGGAAAAGTGATTTCTAAAACCTCTGATGCATTTGTCCTTTCTTTGCTTGCAAGACTGGACTGACACTTAGCCATTTCTTACTGGAGATAAAGCAAGTATAACCCCCAGTGAGGGTTACCCTACACTTTGTGCTTTTTAAAATCCCTGTTCTGTTTGGTGGACTTCAGGAATAACTTCATCGTTTTGTAATATTTCCCATAAGATTTGATTTTGGTTCTTGTCTTTGTTTTTATCAGACTTCAGCATCCAATATCAAATGGACCTACCCTTAATAACACAGGTATTAACTATTATAGGGCAGGATGATGAGGGCACTCAGTTCCCAATACCATTGAAGGTCGCTAGTGAATTTATGCCTTTCCTCTTATTGGAGAAGTATGTGATAATTGTCTATAAGACAGACCAAGGCCAGATCGTAAAATCTACCTGTATATATTCCTGTTTTGGTGATTTTATTTTCCAAGGAAATTGTGACCTGTAGGATAAAATCAGAGGGAGGAAGATGGTTTAAGACAGGATAATTGGGAGAAAAGGAAAGAATATTTAGGAGAAGAAGATAAAAAGCAACCATTAGGGGACTATCAGAAGGATAAAAAGATATTGTGGGATATAGGCAGTGACTGGAGGAACAAGATTTTGATGGATCCTAAAGTGTTTTTGTTGATCAGCTGCTAAGTTGTATCTGACTCTTTGTGACCCCATGGACTACAGCATGTCAGACTTACATGTCCTTCATTATCTCCCAGAGTTTCCTCAAAATCGTGTCCATTGACTTGGTAATGCCATGCAACTAACTAATCATCTGTCATCCCCTTTTTCTCTTGCTCTCAATTTTTCCCAGAATCAGGGTGTTTTCCAATGAGTTGGCTCTTTGCATTAGGTGGCCAAAGTATTGGAGCTTCAGCTTCAGCATCAGTCCTTCCAATGAATATTCAGAACTGATTTCTTTAGGATTGATTGGTTTTATCTCTTTGCAATCCAAGGGACTCTCAACAATCTTCTCTGGCACCACAATTGGAAAACACCAGTTATTCAGTGCTCAGCCTTCTTTATAGCCCAGTTTTCACATCCATACATGACAACTGGAAAAACCATAGCTTTTACCATACTGGCCTTGGTCAGCAAAGTGATGTTTCTGCTTTTTAATATGCTGTCTAGGTTGGTCATCACTTTTCTTTGAAGGAGAAAGCATCTTTTAATTTCATGGCTGCAGTCACCATCTGCAGTGATTTTAGAGCCTAAGAGATTAAAATCTATCATTGTTTCCACTTTTCCCCCATCTATTTGCCATGAAGTGATGGGACCAGATGCCATGACCTTCGTTTTTCTAATGTTGAGTTTTAAACCAACTTTTCCACTCTCCTCTTTCACTTTCATCTAGAGGCTCTTTAGTTCTTCACTTTCTGCCATTAGAGTAGTATCATCTGCCTATATGAGGTTGTTATATTTCTCCCAGCAATCTTGATTCCAGCTTGTGCTTCATCCAGCCTAGCATTTGCATCATAAGTCAAATAAGCAGGGGGACAGTATACAGCCTTGACATACTCCTTTCCCAATTTTGAACCAGTCCATTGTTTCATGTTCAGTTCTAACTGTTACTTCTTGACCTGCATATAGGATTCTCAAGAGGCAGGTAAGGTGGTCTGGTATTCCCATCTCTTTAAGAATTTCCACATTTTATTGTGTTCCTCACAGTCAAAGACTTTAGTGTAGTCAATGAAACAGAAATAGATCTATATTTTGAATTCCCTTGCTTTTTTTTGGTGATCCAACAGATGTTGGCAATTTGATCTTTGTTTCCTCTGCCTTTTCTAATCCTGCTTAAGCATCTGGAATTCTTGGTTTCAGATGCCTAGCTTGAAGTATTTTGATCATTACCTTGCTAGCAAGGGAGATGAGTGCAATTACATAGTAGTTAGAACATTCTTTGGCATTGCTTTTCTTTGGGATGGGAATGAAAACTGACCTTTTCCAGGCCTGTGACCACTGCTGAGTTTTCCAAGTTTGCTGGCATATTGAGTGCAGCATTTTAATAGCAACATCTTTTAGAACTTGAAATAGCTCAGGTGGAATTCCATCATCTCCACTAGATTTGTTCATAGTAATGTCTCCTAAGGGCCATTTGACTTCACAGTCTAGGATGTCTGGTTCTAGGTGAATAGCCACACCATCATGGTTATCTGGGTCATTGAGATTTTTTTTTGTACAGTTTTCTGTATATTCTTGCCACCCCTTCTTGATCTCTTCTGCTCCAGTTAGGTCCATGCCATTTCTGTCCTTTATTGTGCCCATTTTTGCATGAAATGTTCCCTTGGTATCTCTGATTTTCTAGAAGAGCTCTCTAGTCTTTCCCATTCTATTGTTTTTCTCCTTTTCTTTGCATTGGCCACTTAAGAAGGCTTTCTTATATCTCCTTGCTATTTGGAGCTCTGCTTTCAGTTGGGCATATATTTTACTTTCTCCTTTGCCTTTCACTTCCTTTATTTTCTCAGCGATTTGTGAGGCCTCCTCAGACAGCCCCTTTGCCTTTTCTCATTTCTTTTCCTTAGGGATGGTTTCAGTCACCACCTCCTCTGTCCATAATTCTTTAGGCACTGTGTGCCAGATCTAAGCCCTTGAGTCTATTTGTCACCTCCACTGTATAATCATAAGAGATTTGATTTAGATCATACCTGAATGGTCTAGTGGCTTTCTCCACTTTCAATTTAAGCCTGAATTTTGGAATAAAGTGCTCATGAAAAAAACCACAGTCAGCTCCTTGTCTTGTTTTTGCTGACTGTATAGAATTTCTCCATCTCAAAGTGCAAAGAATATAATCAGTCTGATTTCAGTGTTGACCATCTGGTGATGTCCACGTGTAGAATCTTATCTTGTGTTGTTGGAAGAGGGTGTTTGTCATGTTTAGTGAGTTCTCTTGAACTCTGTTAGCCTTTGCCCTGCTTCATTTTATACTCCCAAGGCCAAACTTGCCTGTTACTCCAGGTGTCTCTTGAATTCCTACTTTTGCATTCTAATCTCATATGATGAAAAGGAAACTTTTTTTGGGTGTTAGTTTGAGAATCCCATAGAGAGAGGATCCTGGTGGGTTACAGTCCATGGGTCCCATGAGTTGGATATGAACGAAGCAACTTAGCCCACACGTGCTATGAAAGTCTTCATAGAACCAACCATTCAGCTTCAGCTTCTTCATTGTTAGTTGTTGGGGGATAGTCTTGGATTATTGTGGTGTTGAATGGTTTGCCTTGGAAACAAACATTCTATCATTTTTGAGGTTGCACCCGAGTATTGCATTTCAGACTCTTCTGTTGATTCTGAGGGCTACTTTATGCCCGTGGTAGTAGATATAATGGTCATGTTAATTAAATTTGCCCATTTCATCCATTTCAGTTCAGTGATTCCTGGAATGTCAATGTTTGCTATTGCCATCTCCTGCTTGACCATGTTCAGTTTACCTTGATTCATGAACCTAACTTCCAGGTTCCTATGCAATATTGTTCTTTATGGCATTCAGCTTCACTTGTTTCTAAGATTTTTCAAATATTTCGTTAACTTTAGGTAAGTAAATGTTTAATGAATATATGTATTAAAATATATAATATAATTTTGGATAACATGTTTTTATAATAAGCTTTAAAAATTTTTTTAAAGATAATTTTATTTATTTATTTTTGGTTCTGCTGGATCTTTATTGCTATATGGGCTTTCCTTTCACTGTAGTGAGTGGGGGCTACTCTTCAGTCCAAGGCGTGGGCTTCTCCTGTTGTGGAACACAGACTCTAGGGTGTGCAGGCTTCAGTTGCTGCAATTTCTGTGCTCTAGAGTGCAGGCTTGATAGTTATGGTGCACGGGCTTAGTTGCTCCACGGCATGTGGGGTCTTCTCAGACCAGAGACTGAACCATTGTCCCCACATTGGCAGTTGGATTCTTTACCACTGAGCCACCAAGGCAGCCCTAGGCTTTTTTAAAAAAAAAGATGATTTACTTATTTATTTGGCTCTGTTGGGTCTTAGTTGCAACACTTGAGATCTTCATTGCACGTGTGGGTTCTTTGTTTGTGGAGTATGGACTCTCTCGTGGCGGACGCTCTCTGGTTGTGGCCACAGGCTTAGTTGCTCCACAGTATGTGGGATCTTACTTTCCTGACCAGGGACTGAACCCATATTTGCTGTTTTGCAAGTCAGATTCTTAACCACTCGACCACCAGGGAAGTCCCAAAGATGAAGCTTTAATAAGGAATTTTTAAAGAGTTTTTTTTAATAAAACCATACTCATGGACAAAGGTCAGATTTGTGGTTACTGGAGGCAGGTGTTAGGGGAGGGAAATTGGATGAAGGTCATCAAAGGCATACACTTCCAGATAAAAGATAAACACTACAGATAGGATGTATAACATGATGACTGTAGTTAGCACTGCTGTATGATATAGGGAAGTAGTTAAGAAAGTAGACCCTAAGATTTCCTGTCTCAAAGAAAAGGATCCGTGTGAGATGACGGATGTTAACTAAACTTAGCTCTGGTAATTATTTCATGATACATGTAAGTCAAATAATGCTGTACAACCTAAACTTATACAGTGTTGTGTGTCACATATCTTAACAAAACTGGAAAAGAATAAAATAAATTTATTTTAAAAGAAGAAGGAAGACAGTTGATAGAAAATTTTCTGCCTTTTGGGTCTAAGATGTACTATTTTGGTTGTATTCCAAGTTCACCAATGTGATACTATAGTATATAATATATTATATACTATATATTATTTTAGATATATTTTATTATTATATAATAATATATAGATATGTATATAATATATGTACTATATATAATACCAAATTATTTCTGGTGAGATTGTGCCATTTTGTAAAACAGGTCCAAGCAGGTATCCAGGCTAACAGAAGCACAAATTTAGAGATAGGAACTCAGTCTGCTCCAGGTCCACCAATATTTCCCTGTTTCTTGAATTACCACACTCAATTTCCCCTCCTCGGGTCTATTATATTTACCATTTCCACTGCTCCAGTTGCTCTTTTATTTTACTCAGTTTTCTTTCTATTCCTGGGTAACTCCCCAGGTATTACCCTCACCAGAGCCGTCAGCCTTATCACCTTATTTAAAATAGCTTTCAATTCTTTTCTCTAATTTTTTTATAGCACTTACCATGCCTGATATTTATTACATATGCCTATGGTTTTGGCCTGTCGTTGGCTCCTTTAGGGTCGGGCTTTGTTTGGCTTACATGCTGCTCTGTCTCTGCCATCCAGCTTCATTCCTGGCACGTTTGAATCAGATGCCTAATAAACATTTATCAAATGAATCAAAATATAATCTCACATTGACCAGAATGTGAACTAAGGTGAAACTGCCATTAATAACTTATTTTTCTCTTTTTCTCGCAGCTTTAGTGAGGTATAATTTATTTCTCATACCATTCACCCAATTAGAATATAAAATTCAATGGCTTTTATGTAAAACCGATGACCAGTGCAAGTTCGATACATGAAGCAGGGTAACTCAAAGCTGGTGCTCTGGCACAACCCAGAGGGAGGTGGGAGGGGTTTCAGGATGAGGGGACATGTGTGCACCTGTGGGTGATTCATGTCAATGTATGGCAAAGACCACCACAATACTGTAAAGAAATTATCCTCCAATTAAAGTAAATTAATTAATTAAAAAATTCAGTGGCTTTTAATGAATTCACAGATATGTGTAACCATCACCAATAGTCAATTTTAAAACATTTTTATCACCTCAAGAAGAAACTCCATATCTTCTTTTTTCAGCTTTATTGAGGTATAATTGACATATCATACTGTACAAGTGTAGGGTGTACAGCATAATGATGTGACTTACATATATCTTGACATAATTATCACAATAAGCTTAACTAATATTCATCATGTCATAGAGATACAAAAAAAGCAAAAGAGGAAAATGTTTTTTTCTTTGTGATGAAAACTCTTAGGACCTACTTTCTTAGCAACTTAAAAAAATTAATTTATTTGTTTTAATTGGAGGCTAATTACTTTACAGTATCGTAGTGGTTTTTGCCAGACGTCTACATGAATCAGCCAGGGGTGCACACGTCTTAGCAACTTTTATGCATACCATTCAGGAGTGTTAACTGTAACCATCGAGCAGAATGATATCCCCAGTACTTGTTTACCTTGCACCTGGAAGTGTATGACTTTTGACCGCCTTATCTTATTCCCCTACTCTCACTCCCTGCCTCTGGCAACCACAAAATGAATCTCTTTTTCTATGCTTTTGTTCTCTTAGATGGCATTTATAAGTGAGATCATACAGTATTTTTCTTTCTCTGACCTATTTCACTTTGTGTCATACCTCAAGTTTCATCCACATTGTCACAAGTGGCAGGATTTCCTTTTTGATGGTTGAAAAATATTCATATATATATATACCATTCATCAGCTGATGGACACAGTGCTGCTATGAACAGGGGGTGGAGATGTCTGTTATAAATAGCAGAAACTGTACCTTTAGCCGTCATTCCCTGTTTCCTGCCTCCCCCACCCCCATATTTTTCTCCCCTGATACATGATCTGATGCTTGAGTCACCACTGCTGGATATTGTACGTAGCATGCAAAGGACCTGACAGGGCCTGCTGCGCGTGTGTGCAGCACGTGACTGCTGTCGCTTTCAGTACTCTTAGGACATGAAGCTGGAGATGTTATTCCCAGCTTTTTAGATGTGGAAATTGGAGCCTCCTAAGGAATGCGTCCAAGGACTCTTCTCGCTTGATGAGGTAAAGGGAGTATGTGTAGGATTCACAGCTAGCCTTTCCTGTCGGTGGTTTTGTGGCAGTCAGTTTGAATGCTGGGCAGTGGTGATCAAGGAGGAGGTTCTGGTTTATGCTAATGTAGGAATGTGATTCTGCACAAAATTAGGGACAGTGTAATTGATGATGCTGTTCACTGCTTTTCATTTTTTACAGTCAATATTAACAATGTGGACTTGAGTTATAACAAGAACTATTTAGAAGCACATTTTTCTCCTTCGGAACAACCATACATCTCTTTCAAACTGCAACAGTGATAATTTTTTGACCTTTCATTTATACATTCACTGACGTAGCAAATGTATTTTTTTTATTTTTATTTTTTTTATTAGTTTTGCCATACAATGACATGATATCACCATGGGTTTACATATGCTCCCCCTCCAGGACCCCCCTCCCTCCTCCCTCCCCCCAGGAAATCTCATTGCACCAGCCCCGAGCATCAATCCTGGGCTGGCGATTGATTACACATATGATAATTAACATGTTTCAATGCCATTCTCCCATATCATCCCACCCTTTCCCTCATCCACAGAGTCCACGAGTCTATTCTATACATCTGTGTTCCTTTTGCTGTCTCACATGCTGGGTTCTTGTTACCATCTTTCTAAATTCCATATATATGCATTAGTATACTGTATTGTTGTTTTTGCTTCTGGCTTACTTCACTCTGGATAATGGGCTCCAGTTTCGTCCATCTGAGTAGAACTGATTCAAATGAAATTTTTTTTTAAATGCTGAGTAATATTCCATTGTGTATATGAACCACAGCTTTCTTATCCATTCGTCAGTTGATGGGCATCTAGGTTGCTTCCGTGTCCTGGCTATTGTAAACAATGCAGCAATGAACATTGGGGTACACGTGTCTCTTTCAATTCTGGTTTCCTCGGTGTGTATGCCCAGCAGTGGGATTGCTGGGTCATATGGCAGGTCTATTTGCAGCTTTTTAAGGAACCTCCACACTGTTTTCCATAGTGGCTGTACTAGTTTGCATTCCCACCAACAGTGTAAGAGGGTTCCCTTTTCTCCACATCCTCTCCAGCATTTATTACTTGTAGATTTTTGGATTGCAGCCATTCTGACTGGTGTAAAGTGGTACCTCATTGTGGTTTTGATTTGCATTTCTCTGATAATGAGTGATGTTGAGGATCTTTTCATGTGTTTGTTAGCCATTTTTATGTCTTCTTTGGAGAAATGTCTGTTAAGTTCTTTGGCCCACTTTTTGATTGGGTCGTTTATTTTCCTAGAATGGAGCTGCGGGAGTTGCTTGTATATTTTTGAGATTAATTGTTTGTCCCTTGCTTCATTGGCTATTATTTTCTCCCATTCTGAAGGCTGTCTTTTCATACACAAAGATAAACTCAAAATGGATCAAAGATCTAAGCATAAGACCAGAAACTACAAAACTCCTAGAGGATAATATTGGCAAAACACTCTCTGACATAAACCAAAGCGGGATCCTACATGACCCACCTCCCAGAATATTGGAAATAAAAGCATGAATAAACAAATGGGACCTAATTAAAATAAAAAGCTTCTGCACAACAAAGGAAACTATAAGCAAATGTATTTTTGAAATCCTCTAATAATCTAGGTATCTGCAGCCTTCCAATTTTGGGGGTTCCTTTTCCCAAGCAAACTATCTGACATACGGTAAAAACTTTATGCAAATGATATTATTTTATTATTTTTAGAACAAATAAAAATTGAAAACTGACAAAATATACAGTAATAGAAAATGGTTAATGGATGTATTCCTCTGTTTAAAAATTATATAAGCAGGTAAAACAAGTAACATTTAATTACTCAGTAAATGCTTATGATATAGTGTTAGATTAACAAAGTCACACTGAAAATTCAGAAGTAGTATGAGTAAACTATGTGGTCAAGTGTTCAATAGATGAACTGGGGAATATGTTCTGGGATTCAGCAGACTAGACTTGGGTCCTGTATTATACACTCCCAAGCCACCCCTCACATTTCCTTTTTTGTCCTCACATTCCTAATTACTTGTGCACTGTCTACAATTTCCACTAGAACATAGATTCTGTGACGGCAGAAACTGTACTTACCTGGCTACCTCTAGCACCTGGTATAGTGCCCGATGTAAATATATAATGAAATGTTTAAGGAAAATATGCAACTAGATGAGGTGGTGGTGGCCTTGTGGAAGATGATTAAGCATGAGGGCTTTTAAATCAGACATCTGAAGTTTGTCACCTGAAGTTACATCATCTCTAGGATCGCCTTCAGCCTCTTCCTTTATTATAAAACTAAGACAATTAGAATACTTAAGTCACAGAGTTGTGGTGAGGATGCTATGATGTAATGTATGTGAAGGACAGTGCTGGGCACAGAGAAGTTGTGTGGCAAATGACAGCAATCAGGATCGTTATTATTTTCTTCCGTATTTTCCAGTTTTCCACCATGTGTCTCTATATGTTTATGGTTAGAAAAAATCAAGCTTAAGAAGAAAACATTGAAAAATTGGCATGTTGAATGTCTTCCTTTTCATTTTCTTCAGCTAGGAATTTGAAATACTTTCACTGACTGTTCACTGAAATAGCTTCTACTTTTTGAAAATACTGTGAGAGTTTTTCTTCTCTGTGAAGCCTCACTTTTTAATGCTTGGAAAGGACTGAAATGCCCATGCTTGCAAATTCTGGAGACAATATATTGATTCCCAAGTCAAAGTTTTTATGGCCTTAAAAAATAGTTCCTCAGGTGTTTTTCACATATGCACTCATACAAAAGTTTGTTGAAAATCCTTTAGTCAATAGGTATAAAATATAAAAAAAAATCACTAACTTGGCCCCTAGCACTCCAGAGGTTCTATATTGGGAAAACTTTTTTTAAAAAAAAATTTAAGTGCCTAGGAAAATAATCTAAGGGGTTCTAGACAGGAAAATGCCAGAGCGCCCATCTCAAGGAACACTGTCACTTCTTTGGATGGCTAGTCATGTGTGCACAGCTAGGGGCTTTTGTTAGTTAGAATGCACAGTAAAACAAATTCCATGTCCAGTTGTATCATTGCCTCAGTAATGACATTTCTGGCAAATTCCAACTCCTCTCTGAAGACTCAAGTTAAATGTTGTCTTCCTTGAGAAGCCTTTCATGACCTCCACACAGAGTTAAGTTTGCTTTGTTTTTAGCTTGACTATGTGTATGGTATTTATCTGTTTTCATTAAAAATGCCTCTAAGGAAAACTATTTGTCTTGTTTTTTGGTATTATCTGTGCTTAGCAAAGTGCCTGATGTGGGACATGATCAGGGAATATTGCTGAATGAATGAATTAATGAATGAGTTAATCTGAAAGAGCATCTTTTTAGTCAACCAGGATTCACAATCACAAAAAGAAGAAATAATGAGAAAACATAAGTTTGTTTAAATTTATTTGACTCAGTACAAAGATGGCTTCTGGTCACACATTTATGTCTGAAGAGTGTTGATTAACAGCTGATGATTTTCTCTCTTGGTTTGTGAGTTATTTAGTTTAGCTTGCCAAATCCTTGAGGGCAAGAGTCATACCTCAGGCATCTTTGGATCTCTTGTGGTGGTTCCTGCATTTGAAACTCCATGAACAGACCATAAAAGATCTTTCGTTCTGTTCAAGTCCCTCAGAAGATATGTTCGTGATGAAATGATTCTTAGTGCCTAATTCTCTAACTTCTCTTGTTGCAGTATAAGCACCTCATGACAATGTTTTCCACATGATATTAGTTTAAGAAAAATTATATTTATATCCTTCAAAATAATATATTTTAAACAAATTGGTGTGAGGTAAGTTTCGAGGTATATTCTAGATACAACTGATAGATTGTCAGAGTCCCCTGAAATAAGCTAGCACTCAGTGCAAGGAGATCAAACCAGTCAGTCCTAAAGGAAATCAACCCTGAATATTCTTCAAAAGGGTTGATGCTGAAGCTGAAGCTCCAATACTTTGGCCACCTGATGGGAAGAGCTGACTCATTGGAAAATACCCTGATGTTGGCAAACAGTAAGGCAAAAGGAGAAGAGGGCAGCAGAGGATTGAGATGGTTGGATAGCATCACCAACTCAATGGACATGAATTTGGGAAAACTCTGGGAGATAGTGAGAGACAGGGAAGCCTGGTGTGCTGCAGTGCACAGCGATACAAAGAGTTGGATACGACTTAGACTTAGTGACTAAACACACACACACACACACAAACAGAGGTGCCCGAGTCTCTTTCTTACAATATTTTTTAGCCTTCTGGGGGAAGACAGAGAGGTCAGCAATTATAATGAGTTGAGCCTAAAAGAGGACTTCCCTGGTGGCTCAGATGGTAAAGAATCCACCTGCAAGGCAGAAAACCTGGTTTTGATCCCTGGGTCAGGAAGATCCCCTGGAGAAAAGAATGGCCACCCACTCTAGTATCCTCGCCTGAAGAATCCCATGCAAAGAGAAGCCTGGCAAGCTAGAGTCCATGGGGTGGCAAAAGACTTGAACACAACTTAGTAACTAAGCAACAATAACAATGTATAGATTGTATTATTTGTTGTTGCTCAGTCATATCCGATTATTTTCCGACCCCATGACTGCAGCCTGCCAGCTCCTCTGTCCATGGGATTTCCCAGACAAGAATACTGGAGTGGACAGCCATTTTCTTCTCCAATATTATATTTTATTATGTATATTTGTATATTATATATATATTTATATATATATTTATATATTTATTTATATATATATAAAATATATAAATATATATATATTATTTATATTATTATATTTATATATATATAAACTAGGCTGGAGGCTTAGAACAGAATGTGATTGTTTTTCTTGGGGCTTGCTAGGGAAGTATGAGAATGGATGATTTGGGGGCTGTGTCTTGAAATAGGAATAGAATGCTCCAGTTGTACAAGGGGAAAAGTTTATTCCAGGAAAAAGCACATTATGAGCCACAAGGCACAGTGTTTCCAAGAAACCCCAAGTAGCTCACTAGTTCTTAGGCTTAAGTGGTGAGGTAGTTTGGAAAAGGTTCCACGCAGGAGCCAGTCATCGTGACTTGTGTGACCATACTCCAAACTTTGGACTTTACCAGGCAAATTAGTCCTTCTCCACTAGGGAGGCACACGTCAGAATGATCAATTCTGATTTCTGGGTGTACTGTACGCCTCCTGAATTAGAAAGTCCAAAGGTGACCCTTTAGTGTATGTTATTTTCAAAGTTCCGTCGACCAATCTGATGCAATGCCGCTTCAGGGAACAGTGGCATCATTGAAAGTTTAAACCTTTGTCATTGTTGTACAAGATGTTCTCTTGATTTTCTACTGTTTGGATGACCTACTCCTGTCTCATAAAACATGAATTGGATTGTAATGCTTACTATCCAAGCTTGTAATAATTATTTGACATTTTCCAAACAAATATGCAGGATAAGTGGAATCTGGTGACTATGGAACCCACCTTCTCTGTGGAAGTAACCCTGCCAGAGCTGCATCATAATGTGAAGACAGCCATGAATTATTTCTTTTAAAACCATTTTAGTTATAAAAATCTTCCCAAAGTATAGAATTGAATAATTCAATAGATTTTTATGAAAGAATAAGGTACTGAAGGCCTTTTATTGAGGCATGGAAACCAATACTTATTTAGGATGAGAAAAATATTTACAATAAATGACAATTTTGAAAAAGTTCCCAAAGTCAGGCATCAATTTTTTTCTAATGATATAACATGTAAAAAAAGAAGGAAATCTTGCAATATGCGATGACACGGGTGAACCTGTAGTGCATTATACTAAATGAAATAAGCAGTCACAGAAGAGGTCTCAAAGAGCTGGACACAGCTGGGCACGCATGCGTGCATGCGCAGCAAAGGACAAACACTGCATGTTTCCAGTTTCTATGCGGTTTCTAAAATTGTCAAACTCATAGAAGCAGAAAGTAGAATGATGGTTGCCAGGGGCTGGAGGGATGGAGAAATGGGGACTTATTGTTTAAATGTTATAAACTTTCAGTTATGCAAGATGAATAAGTTCTAAAGATCTACCCATACAACAGGTCGATTGTATACAGTAATGCATTGTGTATACAATAATGTATTGTGCACTCAAAATTTTGTTACACAGGTGGATCTCATGTTAAGTATTCTTATCACAATTAAACAAAAAAGAAAAGGAATTACTATATCTTCAGTTGGTACTTGTCTTACTCCTTTCAGTAATTAGTGGATGAAATGTCTCAGTGTTTGATAGAACAAACAAAAGTGATATCTGTATCTTTTGTTATTGAAACAGATAAATTATCCAGTTGAAGGCAGGAAATGAAATGATTTCAAGCAGAAAAATAGATGATCTTCTTTCCCTGATGAAACGATAGGTAGAGCATATGATATACTTGGGGGATGGATTCATGCTACATCATAGTTTGAGATTTCAGCACTGACTGTAAAGAGCTCAGTGGGAACGCTTGCATTTCATGCCTTAATTTTGAGTGGTATGGAAGCTTATTCAAATCAGCATATTGAGTAGGAGAGGGAATAAAGACATTGGCAAAGAGAAAAATCAGGTAGCTGAAGCTACTTCTGTTTTAATTGCTTTAGGAACTGCTGACATTTTTTGGAACAAGGGAAATACAGAGTTACAGAATTGTGTGGCTAGAGAATCTAAAAAATTATTCAGTTCAGATTTCTACCTCACACCTACACCTACCTTCCTGAAACAATCTTGTTTTTCATCTAATCCTTAACTTCTAAAATGACATGACTTCTCCCTGTGTGTGCTAAGTCGCTTCAGTTGTATCTGACTCTGCTCCTCTGTCCATGGAATTCTCCAGGCAAGAATACTGGAGTGGGTTGCTATGCCCTCCTCCAGGGAATCTTCTTGACCCAGGAATCGAACTTGTCTCTTACGTCTCCTGCCTTGGCAGGCAGGTCATTTACCACTAGCGCTATCTGGGAAGCCCCAGACACGTGAGTCTTTTCAGTAAGAAGCTGATCAAGAGTTTTCTCAGCCCTTCCTTTAATATCTCCCTTGATAGGGATTCTCCTGTGCTTGTGAAATGTTGTTTCAAGCTTTTTCTTTCTATTAAGCTTGGGCTTCCCTTGTGGCTAAGCTGGTAAAGAATCTGCCTGCAATGTGGGAGGCCTGGGTTTGAACCCTGGGTTGGGAAGATCCCCTGGAGAAGGGAAAGGCTACCCACTCCAGTATTCTGGCCTGGAGAATTCCATGGACTCTGTAGTCCATGGGGTCGCAAAGAGTCGGACATGACTGAGTGTCAGAAGTTTTTCTATTAAGCGTATACTATTATGGTGGAGAATATGCATTTTAGACTCCAGCAATCCTGGGTTACTATCCACTGCTCATCGGTCATAAATTATTTAGTCCATTATTTAACTTCTCTAAGCCTCTGTTTCCACAGCTGTGCAAGGAGCCCTATACCTACATTGTCAGGATTAAATGAGATGGATCACGTAAAGTACTTAATACAGTGCTGGCTAGATAATAAAAGCTTAATAAATATTAGCTTACTATTATTGTTAAGAAAATTATTTTCATTATTTACTCTAGACTACTAGAGTGTTAGCCACATGGAACAAATCTAATTCATCATTTATCATAAAGACTTTAATGTATTTGGAGAGGATTATCATATTTTTTAAGTAGGTAGAGGTAAAGAGGATGAAGTAGATCATTAAAAAATTAATGTTATAAAATGGGATTTGATATTTTAACATTTCCCATTCTTGATATTTATCATAGTTACTATAGTGTATATGTGTTTATTGATGTGCCTTGAATATACGTTAATGTCTTTCTTCTTTGTATCATGAAACAGTGATCTGATTCTCAAGAGTAAAAATTTATAGTTAAATGTTTAAGCAGATTGATTTGCCTGAAATTTTAACTAATCTTTTTCTATTATTGCTAGACCATTTTGTTTTTTTAAAATTGAAGCATAGTTGATTGATAATGTGTTAGTTTCAGGTGTATAGCAACGTGGTTCAATTGTTCATGTGTGTGTATATGTATTCTTTTAAAGACATTTTCTTACAGTTAATTTGCAGTATTGTGTTTAATTTTGCTGTACAGCAAAATATCTCAGCTATACGTGGAGAAGGCAATGGCACCCCACTCCAGTACTCTTGCCTGGAAAATCCCATGGATGGAGGAGCCTGGTCGGCTGCAGTCCATGAGGTCCCTAAGAGTCGGACATGACTGAGCAACTTCACTTTCACTTTTCACTTTCATGCATTGGAGAAGGAAATGGCAACCCACTCCAGTGTTCTTGCCTGGAGAATCCCAGGGACGGGGGAGCCTGGTGGGCTGCCGTCTGTGGGTTCACACAGAGTCGGACGTGACGGAAGTGACTTAGCAGCAGCATATATATATATATATATATATATATATTCATTTTCACATATGTATATTCTTTTCCAGATTCTTTTCCATTAGAGGTTATTACCAGATATCAAATATAGTTCCCTATGCTATACAGTAGATCTATGCTGTTTATTTTATATATAGTAGTGTATATCTGTTAATTCCAAACTCCTAATTTATGCCCTTTCCTTTTTGGTAACTATAAGTTTATTTTCTATGTCTGTGAGTCTATTCTCTTCTGTAAGTTCATTTGTATCATTTTTAAAGGTTCCACATATAAGGAACCTTTAAATATAAGGAATCCCACATATAAGGATATCATAGGATATTTATTTTTCACTGACTTACTTCACTTAGTATGAAAGACCATCCATATTGCTGCAAGTGGAATTATTTCATAATTTTTTTATGGCTGAGTAATATCCCATTGTATATATGTACCGCATCTTCTTTATCCATTCATCTGTCAACAGGCATTTAGGTGGATTTCATGTCTTTGTTGTTCAGTTGCTTAGTGTGTACAACTCTTTGCGACCCCATGAACAGTAGCATGCCAGACTTCCCGTCCTCCATTATCTCCCAGAGTTTGCTCAAACTCATGTCCATTGAGTCACTGACGGCATCCAACTATCTCATCCTCTGTCACCCCCTCCTCCTCTTGCCCTCAGTCTTTCCCAGCATTAGGGTTTGTGCCAATGAGTTGTCTCTTTGTATCAGGTATCCAAAGTATTGGACTTTGAGCTTCAGCATCAGTCTTTCCAGTGCATATTCAGGGTTTATATCCTTTAGGATTGACTTGTTTGATCTCCTTGCAGTCCAAGGGACTCTCAAAAGTCTTCTCCAGCACCACAATTCAATGGCATCAATTCTTTGGTGCTCAGCCTTCTTTATGGTCCAACCCTCACATCCATACATGACTACTAGAAAAACCATAGCTTTGACTATCCTTTGTTAGCAAAGTGATATCTATGCTTTTTAATACACTGTCTAGATTTGTCTTAGCTTTTCCTTCAGTGTCTTAGTTATTGAAAACAGTGCTTCTATGAACACTGAGATGCATGTATCTTTTCATATTAGAGTTTTGATCTTTCCTAGATATATGCCCAGGGGTGGGATTGCTGAATTGTTTAGTAACTCTAATTTCAGTTTTTAAAGAAACCCCCATACTGTTCTTCATAGTGGCTGCACCAATTGACATTCCCATCAACAGTGTAGAATGGTTTCCTCTTCTCCACACCCTCTCCAGCATTTATGGAGAGAGACTTTTTGATGATAGTTATTCTGACTGGTGATATCTCATTGTAGTTTTGATTTGCATTTCTCTAATAAGTAGTAATGTTGAGTATCTTTTCATATTAGGACATTTCTTAATAATAACAATGTCCATCTTCACATTTTCCCACTTGTGGTATATAGTCTTTGTCCTTTGAATTAGAGAAATTCAGCCTTTTTAGTAGTCTGATATAACATATTTCAGATATACACAGTCTTTACAATTAGACAGGCATATGGTCTATAACCACTCTGCAACATATAAGCTTGGGCAACTTACCCTTTTAGTTTAGATCTCTACTTTTCCTATTTATAAAATGAGGAAAAAGATCTGTCACATAGTATTTGTGAGATATTATGAGATAATAATAATCATAGCTACCATTTTTAACCACCTATTATTTATTAGTTATTATGCATATATATGTATTATATTGATCATTCTGAGTTCTACTAATTATTTTGCAAGGTAGAAACTACATTTTCCAAATATGTAATGAACATAGCAGTCAAAGCATTATTTTCCATTGTCTTGCCTTGTTGCAGAATTTTGTAAGAGTTTTTCAGTTTCATGATGTAAAAGGCAGCAGTATGGTAGATGGATTAAGAATGGAAACCCTGTTTCAGACAGTTTGGGTATACAATCTAACCCTACTATATCTTAGCTATATAATCTTGGTCAAATTATTTAACCTTTCTAAGCTTTAACTTGCTTATTTGTAAAGTGGGAGTAATAACATTGATACCTCATAGGATTTTATGAGATTAAATTAGATAAGGTATTATGATGCCTGGCCCATAGCAAGTTCCATGTAATAATAAAAGCTAATACTTTAGTTGTCTTTACTATGTAACAGATAATATTTGAATTAATCTATATATATTAAATAATACATTTCTCAAAACAGTCTTACTAGGTAGTATATTATTCACATTTCTTGAGAGAGAAACAAAACCAATATGATAGATAAATAGATAGATAGACATAGAGAAAGAGATAGAGATATATAGAAAGAGATTTATTATGAGGAGTTGGCTCACATGGTTATGGAGGATGAGTAGTCCCTTGATCTGTTATCCATAAACTGGAGGCCCAGGAAAGCCAGTGTAATTTTAGTCCAAACCTGACAGCCTGAGGTCTCAGGAGAACCAATGGTACAAGTCCCAGTCTCAATCTGAAAGCCTGAGAACCAGGAGTACTAATGTCTGAGGGTGGCAGAAGATGGATATTTTAGCTCAAGCAGGGAGCAGATTCACACAACTTCCACCATTTTGTTCGGTTCAGGCCCTCAATAGATTGAATCATTGCCAGCCCACATTGGTGAGGGCGATTTTCTTTACATAGTGCATTGATTCAAATGCTCATCTCTTCCAGAAACGCCCTCACAGGCACACCCAGGAATAATGTTTACTAGCTTTTTGGGTATCACTTAGCTCAGGCAAGTCAGCCCATAAAATTAATCAGGTAGGTAACATATTTCCCTTTATTTTATAGAGTAAAAAACAAAGGCACAGATAGATTATATTTCTTGCCCCAGATATAAGAGATAGACAAAAAAGGGATTGTATCAAGAATATGGTGGAGAAGGCAATGGCAACCCACTCCAGTACTCTTGCCTGGCAAATCCCATGGAAGGAGGAGCCTGGTAGGCTGCAGTCCATGAGGTCCCCAAGAGTTGGACACAACTGAGCAACTTCACTTTCACTTTTGTGCATTGGAGAAGGAAGTGGCAACCCACTCCGGTGTTCTTGCCTGGAGAATCCCATGGATGGGGGAGCCTGGTGGGCTGCCGTCTATGGGGTCACACAGAGTTGGACACGACTGGAGCGAGTTAGCAGCAGCAACAGCAGCAAGAATATGGTATGTGTGTGTGCAGCATTCTACAAATCAGTAAGGAAAGCACAAACAACTTAATAGAAAAAATGATACCAGGGAAACAATAATCCCACATGTTGGAGAATATGGAGAAACAAGCTCTCTTAGATGTTGCTATTATATATGTAAATTGGGTCAACCACATTGGGAAACAGTTTGATTTTGTCTACTTGATATAAATATTCATGTGCTTTATGATCCAGCAAATCCACACTGACACATAAATACTCAAGGGAAACTCTTGCATGTGTATAACAGGAGTTCCGCAAGAATGTTTATAGCAACTTTTTTCACAATAGCAAAAATCAGATGGCTCAAATAATCATCAGCAGGAAAACAAGAGAATCTATGGGGGTCTGTTCCTTGAATGGACTATTACAGAGCAATCAAAGTGGATGGACTACAGTGACATGCAAAAAGATGGGTGAATATTAACAAATATAATATTAAGTAAAAAAGTGAATCTCAAAATTACTTGTAAGTTGGTACATTTAAATTACCTATGCATTTGAAAACAACTCAATAAAATATTTTTAGAAATACATGCTGTTGTAATAAACTTAAAAAAAGAAATTCAAAGGAATAGTGAGACACAGTGAGTTATGACAGTTGTCTTGAATGCAGCAGATACGGAATGTGAATGGTCAAAATTAGAGGTAGGCTAGTGTCAAGATCCTAACTTTTGTTTTGAGAAGTGAGTTCATCAGGTTCTACGACATTATTAGAAGGTAAGTGAATAAACAAGCTCTACATGGAGCAAGAAGAATGCGTCATCGATGTAGGAATATGATTAATCTATTTTTGTCCATCCAAAGAGAGAGAGAAAAAAAATCCCAGCTCATTTGGCTCTGTAGTCCGTAGTCTATGCTATAGACTGCTATGACTTTATTATTGTTATCACTATATTCTAAAATGAAATAGGTTTCTATAGGTTGTTTAAATAATCCATGTATCAAATGTTGTTCTGCATTCTGAGAATACAGAGGTAAACAAAACAAACATCATCTCTCATTGAGTTTACATTTTTCAAATTGCACACGAGCCCAGCAAAGTCACTCAGGTAAAACAAGGTGTCTAATGAAGGGCTTCTGGGAAGGATTTTCCTCCTTTTAATGATAGATAAGAATGATTTAGTTGTGCTTATTTGGGAAACTGGAAATGGAGAAGCATTTTTCAGTCATCAGAGGAGTTTCTTTGAGAATAAAGCTTACACATTGAGGATGAAAGAACCGAGGCCCGCAGTAACGTTCAGTAACTGAGTCAACCACTGCAGGAGCCACCTCATTTAGGATTTACACTGATGGTTCTGTGAGGTGATAATTTTTCCTTATTGCTTAAGTTATTTAGAGTTGGACTTTCCATTGATGTCAACCCAAAGGACCCTAGCTGAAAACTAATTTGGTGCTAGGAATGGGATATTGCAAGGAACAGACCCTAAAAGTTTGGAATTGTTAGGGATAGCTAGAGAATCGTGACTTCCCAGTGTCCGAAATATCCCCTTAAAGGGCTTACATTCTTCCAGAATAGTGATATGAACTTCAAGTATAAAATGATGTGGCACAGCATAAAATTAGGCTTATTGGTTACAGAAAGATGTTACTTTACATGATTAATAGAACTGGTGATCATGAGCCCCTGTTAGAAAAGCTGTGAGAAGACAAGCTCCAACTGCTCCACTCTGCTGCCTCCCTTCAGCACCCTTTGCTAAATAAATAAGAAAGTGTGTGTCTCTTTTGGTGTGTGTTCATACTCTACCACTCTGTGTGTGTATGTGTTCATACTCAACCACTCACCAGCTCACCTTGTACTTGGTGCCATGAAAACCACAAAAATGGGAAAAAGACACAGGGGACAGGACAAGGATCTACAAGTAATTCATACTAAGCTGTGACAATCTGAGCATCCCATAACTGGTGCTCTCAAAATACAACGGTGACTGTGAAGCATGAGAAATCCCATTTGGATGGTAGGAAAGAAAAGGCTTAAGATTCCACAGCATTTACTTCCCCAAGTTAAACCTCTTGGACATGCTCTCCATACAATTAAAGTCCTTGCTTCAGAGGCAATGTCTGGGAATGGAGAGATCACGCATTTGTAAGTCTGGATAGCTCAATTCTGAGTTTCATTAGTTGTGCTCAAAATTTGCATTATACTTGGATAACCTTTGGAAATTCACTTTGCTTTTTGAAGTGTCAGTGTTCTCCTGTGAAATGGAAATTCTATACATCCTAAAGGCTGGATACCAGAACTAAGTGTTCAGTCCATAGCCAGTTAGGCAACCCTCCCCGAACTTTTACCATTTATTTTTCCTCCATCCTTTTCTGGTCTTACTTGTCTCCCATACTTTCCTCAGATTTTTGATTTGGGCTTTGAGGCATTCAAGGCTATACATTCATATTGCTACTAATTTTGCAATCAATGTGTCCTAACCTCCCGTGTTTCCCACTTGGTTTATTGTGATCTAATCGAAAGCATTTCTGATGCATCCATTCTCAATCAGCTTTTCCCTCTGGTCTTGACATTTCCCTATTGATTGAGAACATCTTTTAGAACATTCCAACTCTTCCAGGTCTAATATGTAGAGAGGGTTATCACCTCACTCACTGAATACTTTCTGCTTCTTAGTCATAGTTCCCTCTGTTGAGCTGTATTTAACGCAGGTTTCCAAAGATTCTCTTTGTTGGAAATTGACATTAGATATTTTGCTATTGTTTTATACACACACACACACACACACACACAAATATATATATATATATTTTATGTTTCTAGTCCAGTATAATATGCATCAGACAAATGGGTTGTCTCATACCTATATTGATCATTATGGGATGGTAGTTAAGAAAACAGGTTTAATTCTACCATTAACAGCTACTTGCTTTGTGACCTTATACAAGCTACTTAGCTTCTCTGTAAAATGAAAATAATGATAGCATCTTCTTAAAGGAATTATTGAGAAGGTTGAATGAGTTAATTTTACAGCCTGGCAAAATGAGTGCTTAAAAAGTATTAGCTATTTTTACTCACCTCTGATGCACAGGGAATATTACTAATATGCAATGTTAAAAATTTACTATAAAAAGAGAAGCTAGCATTTATTCAGAAAACACCATGTGAAGATCCTGAACAATAACAGGAGCAGACACCATTGCTGATCTCCTCTAGTGTATCAGGGGCTTTGCTGGGTGCTTTACCTAAATGAACTCAAGTGAGCTGTTTAAAACCCTGAACCGAGGTCATAATTAGCTGGGCACAGATAGCTCACCATCTAAAATCCTTTAATAACTTTGGGGTCCACCATCCCCATTGTAACTAACACTTCATCACCACCCAAAAAATGTGCATCCAGCTTTTTTGCATGTTTGGTATTATCTGTTCTCTCCTACGCTGTCTCTCCCCAACCTAGACTCACAGAGCTTGCTTCCTCCCTAGACTTCAGATTCTTTACATCAGAAACTCTTTTAGCATCCTAACTATCCACAGGTGTTTTCACCATCATGGCTTATGAGTTAAACCTGGTGTTCCACTATATAAAACACTTTCCTTGGCATTTTCCTAGTGGATCTGCTCATGGCCGGATGCCTTCCTCCAGCAGTCTGGATGGGATGCCAGCAGGGTCCAACTTTGCAGAGGTATGTCCTGACGGTTATTCCTCTGCTCTTGGGGAAAATATTATCTCTGACCTTAGGAGACAGAGGTATGTGGAGAGTGCTAGAGAAGCAGAGAAGAGGGTGATTTAGAGGGTGGTCATTTTTGGTTATGGAGTCAGATGGATTTGGAAGGAAACTCTAGTCATCTTTTCTACTAACTCTATGAGCTTGGATCAGTGAACCTTTTTAAGCTTCAGATACGTAATCTATAAAAGCAGGAAAAAGTTAATACCTATTTCACTGGGTTATTATAAGAACAAACAGATAATCCACTAAAGACTGTGCTCCCATAAGAGAAAATTTTTGTGTCAGTTGCAATTATTGTTACTGTTATATTACCAATACTATCATTTATTGAGCACCTAACATTAACCAGACCTGGTTAAAGCTGCTTTGTTCTTGTCTCTCATTTAAATGTGATGTATATCATGTTTAACTTTTTTGAGTTTTGCCAGGCAGGAAAATGGGACAGTAGAGACGATTTGGAAGCTAGAGAGAATTTTTTTTTTAAATATAGGGGGTATGATCACTTTAATGATGATGTAAAGTCAACAAGAAGTGAGACAAAAGATACAAGGGAGAATAGGATAACATGAGTGAAATTCAGAGCATATGTAAAGGATAGAGAGAGAGAGAGAGAGAGACTGTTGTTAGTAGAAGGAACATTTCATGGTTAAAACAGGGACGAACAGGCTGCAGATTAGAATTTTGGTAGATTTAAGGGTGTGGGAGCTACTGTCAGGTGGCTTCTCCCTTTCTTCCCTTATGAAACACAAGCTAAGGCCCACGACTGTGAATATGGGTGAAGGATAGGCTACGCACTCCAGTATTCTTGGGCTTCCCTGGTGGCTCAGATGGTAAAGAATCCACCTGCAATATGGGAGACCCGGATTTGATCCCTGGGTTGGAAAGATCCCCTGGAGAAGGGAATGGCTACCCACTCCAGTATTCTGGCCTGGAGAATTCCACGAGCAGAGGAGCCTGGTGGGCTACAGTTTGTGGAGTCGCAGAGAATCAGAGACGACTGAGTGGCTTTCAGTGTCTTTGCCAGGCAGTGTTGAGTTTGGGCTTGTTGACTGTGAGTGAATGTAGGCTGAAAGCAATTTTTCTGATTACGTGATACCCTTCAGCAAACTCAGCTGTGTGAATGAGGTGGTGAGTGAGAAGGCAGAAGGTGAGGCTCATTCGGGGTTGGGATGAAGATGATTGAAGGTAGATATGGACAAAGGAGTTAGGGATGCAAATATGACCTTCAAATAATAACCATGGGCCATGGCTCTAGCCTGGGGTCTGTGTGATAGAAGGCTGGTGATTAGATCAAAAGCGGAGGGGTCAGGGCTTCCCTGGTGCTCCGTGGTAAAGAATGCCCCTGCGAGTGCATGAGACAAGGGTTCGATCTGTGGGTCAGGAAGATCCCGCATGTTGTGCAGCAGCCAAGCCTGTTGACTACAGCCACTGAGCCTGTGCTCTAGAGCCCTCGATCTGCAATGAGAGAAGCCGCCGCAATGAGCAGCCTGTGCTCACTGCAGCTAGAGAAGGCCCACGCAGCAACGAAGAGCTGGTACAGCCAAAAATAGATGGATAGAGAATGACCAAAACTACACAGATGTATTAAGTGGAGGGGTCAGTGGAGTGGGGATCTCAAATGAAGTTGAAGAATAACTGATGTGGAGGTGCTAGGCCAAGTAGGCTGGGAAAGTGGTGAGTAGGAGATTGAATTTATAATTTTAGAAGTGATACAATTTCGGGCAATGTCATAGTCCAGACTACATGCAAGGTTTGTTGTTGGGAGACTAAGCGTTGTTTGTTAGAGCAACAAAAGCTGATTAATATGGGGGATTACAGTGACTTGGACTTGGCCCACAGAAGGAAGCCCTGAGGCTTCCAGGCGCGCTGCTAGCTGCTCGCCAGCCAGTGATCCAGGCAAAGCGCCTCACTGGTTAATGAAGTCTCAGTTTCAGGTGTTTTCATTTCTACCATATACTGGCTTTAAAATGCAGATAATGTCTTTCAGGGAAGTTAAGTCTTTTGCGTTGTTAACCAGTTCCCTTCCTTCTGCATAAACCCCTAGCACTTCACAGCAACAGACGACAGACACCATGCCATGAGTTTCAAGTAAGACTTGAAATCAAATGCTACCTCTTTCATTTACTAGCTTTTCGACTTTAGGCTAGTTACCCTCTCCAAGTTTCAGCTTTAAAAAATTTATTGAAGTAGAGTTGATTTACAATGTTCTGTTGGTTTCTGTTGTACAGCAAAATATTTCAGATATATATGTACTTTTCATATTCTTTTCCACTATGGTTTCCTATAAAATATAGTTCCTTGTGCTATATGGTAGGACCTTGTTGTTTTTCTATTTTATATATAGTAGTTTGTATCTGCTAATCCTAAACTCCTAATTTATTGCTCTCTGACCCCCTTTCAGACAAAGGAGGCAAACGAGAAAAGCAAAGTTAGAAGCATCTGAATGCAATTCAGTTCAGTTGCTCAGTCGTGTCCCACTCTTTGTGACCCCATGGACTGCAGCACGCCAGACCTCTCTGTCCATCACCAACTCCTGGAGTTTACTCAAACTCATGTCCATTGAGTTGGTGATGCCATCCAACCGTCTCATCCTCTGTCGTCCCCCTCTCCTCCCGCCAATGAGTTAGTTTTTCACATCAAGTGGCCAAAGTTTTGGAGTTTCAGCTTTAGCATCAGTCCTTCCAATGAATATTCAGGACTCATTTCCTTTAGGATGGAATAGTTGGATCTCCTAGCAGTTCAAGAGACTCTCAAGAGTCTTCTCCAGCACCACTCCAGTCTAACTCTCATTTCCATACATGACTACTAGTAAAAACCATAGCCTTGACTAGATGGACCTTTGTTGGCAAAGTAATGTCTCTGCTTTATAATATGCTGACTAGGTTGGATATAGCTTTTCTTTCAAGGAGCAAGCGTCTTTTAATTTCTTGGCTGCAGTCACCATCTGCAGTGATTTTGGAGCCCAAGAAAATAAAATCTGTCACTGTTTCCATTGTTTCCCCCTCTATTTGTCATGAAGTGATGGGACCAGATACCATGATCTTAGTTTTCTTAATGTGGAGTTTCAAGCCAACTTTTCACTCTCTTCTTTCTCTTTCATCAAGACGCTTTTTAGTTCTTCTCTTTCTGCCATATGTGTGGTGTCATCTGCATATCTGAGATGATATTTCTTCCAGCAATCTTCATTCCAACTTGTGCTTCATCCAGCCCAGATTTCTCATGATGTACTCTGCATGTAAGTTAAATAAGCAGGGTGACAATATACAGCCTTGACATACTTCTTTCCTGATTTGAAACCAGTCTGTTGTTCCATGTGCAGTTCTAACTGTTGCTTCCTGACCTGCATACAGGTTTCTCAGGAGGCAGGTCAGGTGGTGTGGTATTCCCATCTCTTGAAGAATTTTCCACAGGTTGTTGTGATCCACACAGTCAAAGGCTTTGGCATAGTCAATAATTCAGAAGTAGATGTTTTTCTGGAACTCTCTTGCTTTTTTGATGGTCCATCGGCTGTTGGCAATATGATCTCTGGTTCCTGTGCCTTTTCTAAATCCAGCTTGAACATCTGGAAGTTCATGGTCTTTGTACTGTTGAAGCCTGGCTTGGAGAATTTTGAGCATTACTCTACTAGTGTGTGAGATGAGTGCAATTGTGCAGTAGTTTGTACATTCTTTGGCATTGCCTTTCTTTGGGATTGGAATGAAAACTGACCTTTTCCAGTCCTGTGGCCACTGCTGAGTTTTCCAAATATGCTGGCATGTTGAGTGCAGCACTTTCACAGCATCATATTTTAGGATTTGAAATAGCTCAACTGGAATTCCATCACCTTCACTAGCTTTGTTCGTAGTGATGCTTCCTAAGGCTCACTTGGCTTGCCGTTTCAGGATGTCTGGCTTCAGATGAGCCAGACCACACCATTGTGGTTTTCTAGATCATGAAGATATCTTCTGTATAGTTCTTCTGTGTATTCTTGCTGTGTCTTCTTAATATTTTTTGCTTCTGTTAGGTCCATACCATTTCTTTCCTTTATTGTGTCCACTTTTGCATGAAGTGGTCCCTTGGTACCTCTAATTTTCTTGAAGCAATCTCTAGTCTTTCCCATTCTATTGTTTTCCTCTATTTCTTTGCACTGATCACTGAGGAAGGCTTTCTTATCTCCTTGCTTTTCTTTGGAACTCTACGTTCAGATGGGTATATCTTTTCTTTTCTGAATGCACAGTTCCCCTGAGGGGATTATACTAAGTGAAATAAGTTAGACAGAGGAAGACAAGTATTGTATGATGTCACTTGTAGAATCTGAAAAAGCCGAATTTGTAGAAACAGAATAGGATGAACTCTAGGCCTGGGGGCTGAGTGAAATGGGGCAGTGTTGGTCAACGAGGACAAACTTCCAGTTAGCAGCTGAGGAAGTTCTGGAAATGCAACACGTAACTATCCCATGAATGAATGAAGAAAGAATGAAGGTCATAGAAATGGCAGCCATAGTATCATAGTCTTAATGCTTATTATGGTGCCTGAGGGCTATACACGGTTGAGGGTTGTTGTTTTGGTGTCTGTTTAGACAATGCAACTAGGTAGACATCGTGACAGGTTATGATAGGCATAGATGCAACTCAGCTTCTTTTGATCTAACTCCCTGCTGAGTTCACTCATTAGATTCAAAGCAGACATTTGACTTTGTGATTCAGGATCTAATCCAATCCTCAATTTTATAATGAGCAAGTTTAAGACTTAGTGTCCACTAAGGGCTTCCCTGGTGGCCCAGTGGTAAAGAATCCACCTGCCAACCCAGGAGCCACGGATTTGATGTATCGGGAAGATCCCCCAGAGAAGGAAATGGCAACCCGCTCCAGTATTCTTGTCTGGAGAATCCTGTGGACAGAGGAGACTGGTGGGCTACAGTCCATGTGGTCACAAAAGAGTCAGTAGAAACTATGAGTGTTAGCTGGTCAGCATGTTTTTTTTTTTTTAATACAGAAAATGGTTTAGATGGAAAACAACATGATTATTCAGAAAATCAATGACACAAAATTGTTAAGAAAACTAAGGATTATTCTGGTACCATTCCTTGTTATATTAATTATTAAGCTCTTCATTTATTCAATACATTGATTCTTCAAATGTTTTAGTGTTTGAATCCCAGTTTGAATAGACCAAAGATAAGACGTGGCTTTTCTTAAGGAATACTGTCTAACAAAGAAAATAGTTGTAAAATGACAGATTGACATGGATTAGGTTTTACAATTTGAGGCTGTACAAAGAACAGTGAGTGCCCAATAATGAGTGATAAACTGCAGTAATCATGAGAAGCTTCATGAAAGAACCACATTTAATCTAGGTTTTGAGGAATAACTAGTTGGGGAGGGGTGTTGTTGTGTGTGTGTGTGTGTGTGTGTGTGTGTGTGTTGCAGTCTATGTGAGACTGACAGGTAGGCTGCAGAATGAGAACTGGCAGTATTTTAATATGGTTGAAACATAAGGATTAAGAAACACACATAAGAATATAAGCATTAAGGAAGGGAGAGTAGTAAGGGACAAAGGAGAAAGCCAGAACACAGAGGATCTTATATTCCTTGCTGAAGATTTGCAGATGATCAAGTGATGGACAAGGAGGCCTGGCATGCTGCAGTCCATGGGGTTGCAAAGAGCTGGACATGACTGAGCAACTGAACTGAAAGTAGGTTTGAGTTTTTAAGCAGGTGAATAACCTATTCATGTTTATATTTTGGAGCCATACCTTTGAAATCAGTGGGGAGTGTGGCAAGGAAGAGGGAAAGACAGGAAGGAGGCAGAGACCAAGCAGCCAAGAGGAAAAGCTGTCAAGTATAAGAGCTGATGAGGCTTTTAGTTAAGACAGTGCCAGAGAGCATAGCTGAGAGTAGATAGAATAGAGTAGGTCACCACAGAGTAGGTCAGAACTGCATTTCTGGACACTGGAGCCTTTTCCAAAATACTAGTGACAGTCAGTCCTGTGATGCTATGGAAGGGGCATTGGTGAGTCTGAGAAACTGTGATGAGACACAGATGGGCAGGGAATGAAAAATCCTGTCTTCCTGGGGGTGAGGGAACACCAGTGCCAAGAAATCTCATGTAGGCTGTGAGCCTGAGTAGGGGTTGTGAAAAGGACTCCCCACTCGTTCTGAGAGCTGACGCCTCCCCTCCCAAAGCCTCAGTATAGTAAAAAGAACAAGAACTTTGGAGTCAGACAGACATGGATTAAAATCTTAGTTTTGCAAATGGTTTTCTGTGGAATCGTAGAATTACTAATTAATCCTGTTGAGCCTCAGATTTTCTTGGATACAAGATAGGAATAAAAAATTCTTCCTGGCATGATCCTAAGCAAAATGAGTCAGAGAAAAACAAATACCATATGTATACATATCCACTTGTATGTAGAATAAAAAAAAAAAAAGAACCCCAAGACTGAACTCATAGACACACACAAAAGAAATTGATGGTTGCCTAAGATGAGGCGTAAGGCATAGTCAAAATGGATAGAGATTGTCAGAAGCTACAAACTTCCAGTTAGAAGGTGAGTCTTGGGGATGTAATGTGCAGCATGTTGACTATCATTAACAATTCTGTATTATTTGTTTGAAAATTATTCAGAAAGTAGTTTTCTTTTTTTATAAAGCTTGTTTATATTAGAGTGTAGCCAATTAACAATGTTATATAGGTTTCAGGTGCAGAACAGAGTAATGCAGCCACACGTATAAAAATATCCATTCTCGCCCAAGCCCCCTCCCATCCAGGCTCACATAACATTGAGCAGAGTTCCATTTGCTATGCAGTAGGTCCTTGTTGGTTATCCATTTTAAATATAGACATGTGTGCATGTCCATCTTAAACTCCCAAACTATCCATTCCCCCCCATTCTTCCCTCTGATACGCCATAAGTTCCTTCTCCAAGTCTGTGAGTTTGTTTCTATTTTGTAAATAAGTTCATTTGTACCATTTCTTTTCAGATTCCACTTATAAGGGATATCATATGATATTTCTTCAGAAAGTAGGTCTTAAGTTCTTAGCACAAGAAAAAAACCTTACTATGTGTGTTGACAAATATTAACAGATAGTAATCAAACTTACTGTGATTATTTCACAACATACACATATCCTGCTAACATTTACGCCTAAAACTAACACAATATTATATGTCAGTTATATGCCGATTAATTTTTCCTCAAAGACTTATTGAAAAGATTAAGTAACATGATGTTGTATATAAATCGCCTGTCAGATGGGTGGGCCTGTAGTGAAGTAGTCTCAAAACATTCTTTTGTCTTGAAAAAAAAAAGACACACAACCTGAGAGCTGTGAGTTTAAGTTTTATTCAGGGTCTCACTTAGGACTCTAGGCCAGAGCTGACTCTGAGGAACTGCTCTGAAGAGGTAGAGGAGGAACCTGTATATATTTAATGTGTTTAGCTAGGAAATATATGTAGTTAAGTGTACTTCCTGGTGAAAGATTACTGCTAAGCACAAAGAACAGATATCTCAAGTTAATGAGTTTAGTGCTTTTCTATATATGAGAAGATGCATGAACCTGGGATCATTGAAATTGTTGTTCCTGAGATATGCATCTTACTATCCAGGGGTTCATTTAGTCAAAGCGCAGAGGGCCTCATCCTGTTTTTTTTCATCCTGAATTCCTCTCAGGCTGCCACTTTTGGACAGTGGGTTGAGATTAAATCCATGTAGAACTAGATGGTTTGCAGTGCTCTTTTTTTTCTTTTCCTCTCTTTTTTCGCTTCACATTTAATTCTAGGATTCCCAGCAGTCAGGAAAGGAAAGGGTAGGGGAGGAAGTCAGTTGGGTGTCTGAGAAATGTCCTAATTTCAGACCATTGGAGTATGATGATAAAAGCCCTGAACTGGAAAGGATAAAGCCTAGGTACAAGGCTTCTCCTCCTGACACAGCCTCCTTATTTCCAGTTTCCTTGGGGCAGCCACTCTGATCTTCCTGAATGTCTGAAGGACAAGAGAATCACAATTTGGTCATTTTCAAGGCAGAGTTTAGGTAGCAGTGATGGTACTAAATTTAAGGACAGTTAAGTGCCTAGTCCTAGAGAGCAGAGGTAGTTCCGAAGGAAAAGAAAAACGTAAAAGACATCCTGTGTGTGAAAAGGTTTTCCTGTGTGAATTTGCAGTTCAGTGGAGTAAAACTTAACTGCACAGCTGTGTGTTCGGTGCTGAGACCTAACACAGGATGGCAACACACACTCCTTGTTCTAGAGAGATTATAGTTCAGAAGAATGCTCTTAGGTCTTACTTCCATAAGCCATTGACTCAGCTCTCCTTTGACTTCAGCGTGGAAATCGGCTGCTGAGTTACAGCCCTCTGGCTCAGGATGCTGATTTTTCAGTCTACTGACCACACGTTATTCTGACAAAAGCGAAGGGAAAGTGAATTTTCTAGAACTGAATTTCTTAGACTGACTCTGGATTTTCTTTATATATAGGTGTGTGTGTGTGTGTGTGTGTGTAAATGTATTTATTTATTGCTGCCTCTTTGTTGCTGTGTGGGCTTTTCTCTAGTTGTGGCGAGTGTAAGCTACCCTCTAGTTGTGCTTTGTGGCTTCTCATTGCAGTGGCTTCTCATCGCACAGCATGGACTCTAAAGTGAGTTGGCTTCAGTATTTGTGGTTCCTGGGCTCTGGAGCACAGGCTCAGTAGCTGTGATGCACGGGCTTAGTTGCTCCATGGCATGTGGGATCTTCCTGGGTCAGGGGTTGAACCCATCTCCCAAACTGGCAGGTGGATTCTTTACCATTGAGCCACTTGGAAAGCCCAATGCTGGATTATCAAGACCCCTGCTCTTTGAGAACAGACAGGACCAGCTCATTCTGTAGGGCTCCTTCTTGGATATTAGGGAGTCCCAGTCTCGCACATGCCAGCTCTTTTTTCTTTTTACTGTGAGCTTTACTTACTCTTCTGGTGATAAAAATGCCAGGATGGATACATTTCAAGGAAATGAGCAGTTTAAAATGTTGCCTGTTTAAAAATTAAAATTAATTTGCCCTGTGAGTTGTGAGTCTCATTTTAATAGCGCCCTGAATAATGCAGGAGCTGCTGAGTTTGTTTGGAGCGTGTGCTCCGCTTTTGGCTGTCTTGCTTGGGAAGCAGCCAGTGCAAAAATGTTTAGCTTGTATAGCATGAATTCTCCTGGGGTGTGCAGAGCAGGGAATATTAGCGGTATGGGGGTGGAAGGTGCAGTTTAGGAGATTTTCAAGAATAGACTGGAAAAAGTAGGCAGACAGATCCCAAATTAGAGGTTTATCTGAGGCAGACAAGCTGGTCCAAGATGTGATTGAAGGAGGAGTTCCTTATGGATCATCCATCTCTATTTAAACCATTTCATCTCCCTTGAGGTCCACAGGATAATGGCTAAGCTCCTTAGCATGAAACCCAGGGCCCCTAGTTTCTGGCTCCTGCCCGCTTTTCCATATTCAGCTTAGGTACTACTTACTTGTTTGCAATGGGGACCTTGTGCTTTAGCCTCACTGAGCACCTCGAGGTTTCTGAAGGCATCCTGCTTATTTGAACTTGTAAGCCTTCCTGAGTCTGGAAGATAATCCCACCCACGCTTTTCCTTCCGTAAGACCTCTTCGCTTGTCCTTGCTTAAGCTTGGTTGTCATGGCCTTTGAGAGGCTATTCCTGGAACTCTAGATGGTTTTAGGTGCTCTGGCTTGCCACTGTCTTGTGCTGTCTCCTCTCCCGGCACTCAACTGTCTGCATAGTCATTGCCTTTGCAAGTCTGCTGCTGCCATCAAAACCAAAGCTCCTGGAAGTTAGAAGCTATTTTCTTCACCTGGCCATAGCATGCCCTCTTCACATGCCTGTTGCACTGACTGGGAACAGGTAGCCTGACACCCTCAGCCTTGAGCCTCTCTATTTCCCCAAGGAGCAGTGCAGCATCTGAAATTCCATCACTCCATGCTGCTTTTTGGTTAAGCGTGGCTTTTTTTTTTTTTTAAACTTCAAAGGCTCCCTGGTAGGTGGAGAGCATACCATAGAATATTGGACCTGGAAGGGCCCTGAAGACTCTTTGGACGCTTTCTCTATTTTACAAGTGAGGAAATGAAGATCTAGAGAAAAGAAATGACTTTCCCAGACTCACACAGCTTCTTAGTGTGTAAATCCAGGATTAGGGTCTGGGAGTTGTGATTGCAAATTTGATATCTGCTCATCATGGGTGGTCAGATTTCCTCATGTTAGCAATTATGAGCTCTGGCAGTCTGTGGTAAGTTGATAGTTGAGAAGTGGACGATACTATATAAAAGGAAAAGCAGAGAAACTTGAAGACAACTACATAGATTTTTCATGCAAAGAGCCTTTGGGACAAGACAAACCTACTGGCAAATATGCTGAGTTGTTTGTCATTTATACCACTCTGAAATGAGAGCTATCAATTCAAGAGGTCAGGAAAAACTATCCTGTTTTCCTTTGGATTCCCAATACTTAGTTATTACCTGGTGATGAATAGGTTCTCAATAAATGTTTAATTCTTGAAAACAGGATCAGAGGAAACATTTAGCAGATGATTAGTCTACTTAAAGAATATTTTTAGTATTTATTTTAATTCTGAATTTAAATGGAAATGCTGCTTTTTGGTTCTGTTTTTCATTTAATATAACTATTAAACTACTTTAAGAATTCTATTCTTCCCTGTGCTTGTTCATATTGTTATTTTTCAGCCGCTCAGTTGTGTCCGACTCTTTATGACCCCATGGACTACAGCACGCCAGGCTTCCCTGTCCTTCATCATCTCTCAGAGCTTGCTCAAATTCATGTCAATTGAGTCAGTGATGCTATCCAACCACCTCATCCTCTGCTGTCCCCTTCTCCTCCTGCCCTCAATCTTTCCCAGCATCAGGGTCTTTTCGAATGAGTCAGCTCTTCATATCAAGTGGCCAAAGTATTGGAGCTTCAAAATAAGTCTTTCCAATGAATATTCAGGATTGATTTCTTTTAGGATTGACTGGCTTGATCTCCTTGCAGTCCAAGAGACTCTTGAGAGTCTTCTCCAATTTATTCATATTTCTGCCTACTATTAAAATTTTAAATAAATTTTCTTGCACAAGCATTTAGGTTCTTTTATTTGGTCTTGACCTTACAGATCATAACACTTGTGTTCTATTTAATACTCTAGTTCATAGTGAGTTTCTGCAGAAACACCATATGGGGCCAAAGGACACCCTCTTCTCTCTGTTACTAAGGCAGTATCCTACAAAGGAGCCTCAGTCCATATATGGGTGATATCTTTCTCATATCAAAGCCTTCTAACAAACCTTGACAAAAGCTGCTCAGAAAGCCTCAGTCCAGAAGTGTGAAACTAGTGATGCAGAACCATGGAGTAATTCATTCATTTATTTTTATTAGAAACTGATCTTGAATACAAGGATTTCTTTTTTGGTGAGCCTTTCTATGTTCATCAGTTTTCTTTCCTATAGAACCTACCCCTAAAAGCTGTATGCAGTTTGTGATGCAGACAGAATGAACGCAAATGGGGAAGAAAAGAGCTGTCACCAAGGATGGATTTGTTCTTCAGGTGGTCGCTTAGCTCCTCTTGACTCATGAAAGAGACATTTAACCTGTCATCTCTACTTAGGAAATGGTGCTCTGATTCTGAAACCTAGTCACAGTCTGAAATAGGAAGTCTTCTTGTTGAGTACCTTCTAAAGACTTTGATAAATACCAGGATGGCTTTTTTTTTTGATCAATTAAAAATGAGTGTGTCTTTAGATGAAGCTTGTATAGACTACAGTGGTCACTAAATGGTTCATGGTTGCTAAAAATACAACAAAATGACTATGCTGTCTTAGGCCCCGTTAATTTTGATAGTATTCACAGTGAAGGAGGTTACGGTGCTTTTCAACCCATTTTAAAACTGACCACAACTTGGGTCATTGCATTTATCTCTGGGGTTTATGATTTTAAGGATACAACATATTCCTGAAGGAGCATGTTCAGAGGTAAACTGGCATGTGGCCACTGAGAAACATCTGAAGAAACTAGACTTGTATACTAATAAATCTTACTCTCGTTTTTGCCTTTTGGGAAGAGGGTATACAGAAACATCATTTTACCAACATTCCAAAAAGAACTTGGAGACAGATTGGTTCCATTCATGACTATCTCAGCATCTGGTAACTCCTTGCCTTCCTTACCCCAAAGATCTCTAAATCCTGTTGAGTTCACCAGCCCCTCTAGAGAGACATCTCCCTGTACTCCTTTTATATCCAGCTTACTCCTTCCACTTCACTCAGATGAGCAAACATTCACGGAGTAAAGTCCTTCGTATAGGCATCTCCAGATAGGCTGGGAGTGGTACAAGCATGCAAGACATAGGATACATAGAAGCTTGCATTCTAGTTATACTTGATAGCTGTGCAATCTTAGACATAATCTGAGTCTTGCTTCTTTATCTGTAAAATTAACAAAATAATACATCCTTACCGGATTGTGGTTAGGATTAAATAATGCAACATGTCAGAATGTGGTTGGGTTGGCAAATGTCTGGTTTCCTTTTTCAGTTGGGCTATCTGCTATCTACCATTTGTTGAATGACTGAAGAAAGCTTCATTTCTATCCATGTTTATCTCCTAAAAATGGGGAGGGAGATGGGAGGGAGGTTTGGGAGGGAGGGGACATGGATGTACCTATGGCCAAGTCTTGTTGATGTATGACAGAAAACTACAAAATTCTGTTAAGAAATTATCTTTCAATTAAAAAAGTAAAAAAAAAAACAAAAAAACTAAAACTCTCAGAAACCAGCTTCATCACTCTGTTTCTCTATACTATAAATTTCTATTACAATGTCATTTGTTACAGTCATTTAAAAACTAGTCTTATCTACTAAAGCTAATAGGTCATGTTTTTCAGGATTTCCTGCTTTGGTAGTAATTCTTAACAGCAACTGAAAGTTAGATACAGTTTATTACTTTGCTTTAAGGGGGAATAAGTGGGAACTTGGTGAGTTTGAGTGATTTACGCCAAGATATGAACCACTGCAAGGCAGAGCCAGGATTCAAAGCCGCCACATTGTGACTATGAAAGCCGTACTGTTTCCACAAGGGAGACTTTACGTCAAGGCTCTTTGTAACCCTGTTACCTAGCAGAGTGCCCTGCTAGGGGCACTATAATAAAAGTTTCAACAACAGTTTATTTAATTGGATTGGACTGAACCAAATGATTAACTTATTACTGTCTTTACATTCCTGTTTATAAATCTAATTGTAGGTGTGTTGACTTTATTAACAAAGTCGAAGGATCATTTCCTATGACTTATCTAGGTCATCTATCTGTTAAATATATTTTTCTACATTTCCAAAGTGATGATAATTTTACAGAAACTTCCAGTAAATTCATGAACTATGTTAAAGTTTAGAGTGATTGAGGCAATACCAGCAAAGAGTCCTGCTGAGAAAATATTGAGACATATATGGAAATAATGATGATGCTTTTTTCAAGTATCAAGAGGCTTGAAAATGGTTTCTTGGAATTTATGGAGTCCTATTTATTTTCAAGGAGATTAATATTCAGGGAAGGCACATATCTGAAACCAATTTTAATATTATATATTTTTTCTTACTGACACAACTACCATCACTAAATAGATGGTAATACCATACTTGAATTCCCTCTGTCTCAAACTTGGGAGGTTATCTTGGTGAGGCAGGCTAGCCTAGAAGAAAATTCACTGGCTTTTACATCAAATAGACCTGAATTTTAATTCTCATTCTAATTTTTGTAAACCTCTCATCTGGATTTCATGCAATAGTCTCTGCCATTCAACCTCTTGCATCACCATGAGAGGGATTCATGTAAATCTCAAGTATAATAATTTGCTTATCTGTTGCAAAACATTTTATTTCTCACCACTTCTATAAAGTGAAGCTCAGAGTTCAGAGGCAAATATTAAAAAATTCCAGAATTGGACTCGAACTTTCCTCCTGGTATAGTGATTAAAAAGGAAACTTTGGCATTAGCCAGATATGGGATTGAGTCCAGGCTGTTCAAATTTTTTTTTTTTGCATATCCATCAGAAATAACTTTTTAAAAATGAAGTATAACTGATTTGCAATGTTACAGTAGTTTCAGGGGTACAGCATAATGATTTGATATTTTTATAGATTTTAATTTGTTTGGTTATTATAAAATATTAGACATAGTTCCCTGTGCTGTACATTATATCCTTGTATTTTATTTATTTTCTACCTCTTGGTTTGTACCTCTTAATCCCCTTCTACTGTCTTGCCTCTCCTCCCACAGGTAACTGCTTATTTGTTCTCTCTTATGAGTCTGTTTTTGTTTTACTATATTCATTTTTTTTAGATTCCATGTATAAGTGAAAACATACAATATTTGTTATTCTCTGTCTGCCTTACTTTACTAAGTATAATATTCTCCAGGTTCATCCATGTTGTTGAAATGACAAAATTTCATTCCTTTTTAACGGCTGAGTAATATTTCCATTGTATGTATGTATGTATGTATATTGGGTGTATTGGGTATACATACCGCTCTTCTTTATCCGCACACCGCTCTGCTTTATCCGTTCATCTTTTGATGAACACTTAGGCTGCTTCTGTACCTAGGCTATTGTAAATAATGCTTCTATGAACATTGGGGTGCATGGATGTTATTAAATTAGTGTTTTCATTTTCTTTGCATG
Source organism: Antilocapra americana (assembly GCA_007570785.1). Lineage (NCBI taxonomy): Eukaryota > Metazoa > Chordata > Mammalia > Artiodactyla > Antilocapridae > Antilocapra > Antilocapra americana. The sequence continues at coordinate 12,198,466 of ML661325.1, read as the reverse complement.
TATATCCAGGAGTGGAATTGCTGGATCATATGGCAGTTCTATTTTTAGTTTTTTGAAGAACCTACATACTATTTTCAACGGTTGCCTTTTCTCCGCATCCTCATTGATGTTTATTACTTGTCTTTTGATAATACCAAGTCTGACTGGTGGGAGGTGATTTCTTCATGGTTTTTGATTTACATTTCCCTGATAATTTAGCGTTGTTGAGCATCTTTTCATGTGACTGTGGCCATCTGTATAACTTCTTTGGAAAAATGTCTATTCAGGTCTTCCTATTTTAAATCACATTGTTTTTTTGATGTTGAATTCTATGAGCTCTTTATATATTTTGGATATTAATGCCTATCAGTGATATGTTTTGCAAATATCTTCTCTCATTCAGTAGGTTGTCTTTTAGTTTTGTTGATGGCCTCCCTCATTGTGCAAACACTGTTTTGCTTTTGTTGCCTTTGCCTGAGGAGACAGATCCAAAAAAATATTGCTAACGCTTAAGTCAAAGCTTGTACTGCCTATGTTTTTTCTTGGGAATTTTAAGGTTTCTGGTCTTATATTTAGGTTTTTAACCCATTTTGAGTTTATTTTTGTATATGGTGTGAGAAGTGTTCTAACTTTTTCGTTTCATATGTAACTATCCAGTTTGCCCAGCACCATTTATTGAAGAGACTGCCTTTCCCCATTGTGTATCTTGGTTTCCTTTCTTGTAGATTAATCATAAATGTGTGTGTGTGTGTGTGTGTGTGTGTGTGTGTGTGTGTGTGTGTATGGGCTTGCTTTTCTGTTTCATGGACTTCTGTGTCTCTTTTTGTGTCTACCACACTGTCTTGATTATTCTGCTTAGTAGTATAGTCTAAAGTCAGGGAGCATGATACCTCCAGCTTTGTTCTTCTTTCTCAAGATTGCTTTGGCTATTTGGGGGTTTTTATGATTCCATATAAACTTTAGTTTTAGTTCTGTAAAAAATTTCAAAGGCTTTCTGATAGATATTGCCTTAAATCTGTAGATTGCTTTGAGAAGTAAGGATGTTGTACATTATTGATTCTTTTAATCCATGAATGTGGGATGTCATTCCATTTATTCATATCATCTTCAACCCCTTTTACTTCCTTGATGAAGTTTATGTGTATTATTTTTTATTTATTTATTTATTTTTTATTGTTTTTGCCATACATTGTCATGATATCACCATGGGTTTACATATGCTTCCCCTCCGGAACCCCCCTCCCTCCTCCCTCCCCCCCGGGAAATCTCGCTGCACCAGTCCCGAGCATCAATCCTGGGCTGGCAATTGATTAGACACATGACAATTAACATGCTTCAATGCCCTTCTCCCATATCATCCCACCCTTACCCTCATCCACAAAGTCCACGAGTCTATTCTATACATCTGCGTTCCTTTTGTTGTCTCCCATGTTGGGTTCTCGTTACTGTCTTTCTAAATTCCATATATATGCGTTAATATACTGTATTGTTTTTGCTTCTGGCTTACTTCGCTCTGGATAATGGGCTCCAGTTTCGTCCATCTGAGTAGAATTGCTTCAAATGAATTTTTTTTAATGCTGAGTAATATTCCATTGTGTATATGTACCACAGCTTTCTTATCCATTCATCAGTTGATGGGCATCTAGGTTGTTTCCATGTCTTGGCTATTGTAAACAATGCAGCGATGAACATTGGGGTACACGTGGCTCTTTCAATTCTGGTTTCCTCGGTGTATATGCCCAGCAGTGGGATTGCTGGGTCATATGGCAGGTCTATTTGCAGCTTTTTAAGGAACCTCCATACTGTTTTCCATAGTGGCTGTACTAGTTTGCATTCTCACCAACAGTGTAAGAGGGTTCCCTTTTCTCCACATCCTCTCCAGCATTTATTGCTTATAGACTTTTGGATTGCAGCCATTCTGACTGGTGTAAAGTGGTACCTCATTGTGGTTTTGATTTGCATTTCTCTGATAATGAGTGATGTTGAGCATCTTTTCATGTGTTTGTTAGCCATTTTTATATCTTCTTTGGAGAAGTGTCTGTTAAGTTCTTTGGCCCACTTTTTAATTGGGTTGTTTATTTTTCTAGAATGTAGTTGCAGGAGTTGTTTGTATATTTTTGAGATTAATTGTTTGTCTGTTGCTTCATTGGCTATTATTTTCTCCCATTCTGAAGGCTGTCTTTTCACCTTGCTTATAGTTTCCTTTGTTGTGCAGAAGCTTTTAATTTTAATTAGGTCCCATTTGTTTATTCGTGTTTTTATTTCCAGTATTCTGGGAGGTGGGTCATGGAGTATCCCGCTTTGGGTTATAGCAGAGAGTGCTTTGCCTATGTTATCCTCTAGGAGTTTTATAGTTTCTGGTCTTATGCTTAAATGGAAGAGATAGATAATATTAATAGACCCATCACAAGCACGGAAATTGAAACCGTAATCAGAAATCTTCCAAAAAACAAAAGCCCAGGACCAGATGGCTTCACAGCTGAATTCTACCAAAAATTTAGAGAAGAGCTAACACCTATTCTACTCAAACTCTTCCAGAAAATTGCAGACGAAGGTATACTTCCAAACTCATTCTATGAGGCCTCCATCACCCTAATTCCAAAACCCGGCAAAGATTCCACAAAAAAAGAAAACTACAGGCCAATATCACTGATGAACTTAGATGCAAAAATCCTCAACAAAATTCTAGCAAATAGAATCCAACAACACATCAAAAAGATCATACATCATGATCAAGTAGGCTTTATCCCAGGGATGCAAGGATTCTTCAATATTCGTAAATTGGTCAATGTAATACACCACATTAACAAACTGAAAAATAAAAATCACATGATTATCTCAATAGATGCAGAGAAAGCCTTTGACAAAATTCAACATCCATTTATGATAAAAACCCTCCAAAAAGTAGGAATAGAAGGAACATACCTCAACATAATAAAAGCTATATATGACAAACCCACAGCAAACATTATCCTCAATGGTGAAAAACTGGAAGCATTCCCCCTGAAATCAGGGACAAGACAAGGGTGCCCACTCTCACCACTACTATTCAACATAGTTTTGGAAGTTCTGGCCACAGCAATCAGAGCAGATAAAGAAATCAAAGGAATACAGATTGGAAAAGAAGAAGTAAAACTCTCTCTGTTTGCAGATGACATGATCCTCTATATTGAAAACCCTAAAGACTCTACGAGAAAATTACTAGAGCTAATCAGTGAATATAGCAAAGTTTCAGGATACAAAATCAACACACAGAAATCCCTGGCATTCCTATACACTAACAGTGAGAAATCAGAAAGAGAAATTAAGGAAACAATCCCATTCACCATCGAAACAAAAAGAATAAAATACTTAGGAGTATTTCTACCTAAAGAATCAAAAGACTTGTATATAGAAAACTATAGAACACTGATGAAAGAAATCAAGGAGGACACAAACAGATGGAGAAATGTGCCGTGTTCGTGGATTGGAAGAATCAATATAGTGAAAATGAGTATACTACCTAAAGCAATCTATAGATTCAATGCAATTCCTATCAAGCTACCAGAGGTCTTCTTCAAAGAATTAGAACAAATAATTTCTCAATTTGTATGGAAATACAAAAACCTCGTATAGCCAAAGCAATCTTGAAAAAGAAGAATGGAACTGGCGGAATCAACCTACCTGACTTTAGGCTATACTACAAATCCACAGTCATTAAGACAGTATGGTACTGGCACAAAGACAGAAATATAGATCAATGGAACAGAATAGAAAGCCCAGAGATAAATCCACGCATCTATGGACACCTTATCTTTGACAAAGGAGGCAAGAATATACAATGGAGAAAAGACAACCTCTTTAACAAGTGGTGCTGGGAAAACTGGACAGCCACTTGTAAAAGAATGAAACTAGATCACTTTCTAACACCATACACAAAGATAAACTCAATATGTGTATTATTTTTGATGCAATTGTAAGTGGGATTATTTTCTTGCATTCTTTCTGATTACTCATTATGTGTATATAGAAAAGCAAGATTCCTGTTTGTTTATCTTATATCCTACAGCTTAATTTCTTGTATTAGTTCTAATAGTTTTTGTGTGTGGAAACTTTAGGATTTTTAATATATAATATTCTATCCCTTGAAAGTAGCAATAGCTTTACTTTTTCTCTTCCAATCTGGGTAACTTTTGCTTCCTTTTCTTGCCTAATTGCTGTGGCGAGGACTTCCAAGACTGTGTTAAATATAAATGTAAAGAGTGGGCATCCTTGTCTTGATTGCAGAGGAAAATCTTTCAGTTTTTCACCATAGAATGTGATGTTAGCTGTGGGTTTGTCACAAATAGTATTTATTATGTTGAGGTATGTTCCCACTGTGCCAACTCTGAGTTTATATCATGAATGGCTATTGAATTTTGTCAAATACTTTCTCTGCATTTACTGAGATGATCATGTGATTTTCATCCTTCATTTTATTCATTTGTTGTGTCACATTAATTTGTTAATATTCAGCAGTCCTTGCGTCCCTGAATTAAACCTCATTTGATCATGGTGTATGATCCTTCTTACATATTGTCAAATATATTTTGCTAATATTTTTGAGGATTTTTGTAACTGTATTTATCAGGGATATTGACGGGTAATTTTCCTTTTTTGTAGTCCTTTTGTCTGGTTTTGGTATCAGGCTAATGGTAGCCTCAGGGAATTGAAAGTGTTTCCTTCTCTTCACTTTTTGGGGAAGAGTTTGAGAAGGATAGATATTAACTCTTTTTTATTTGTTTGGTAGAATTTCCCCCAAAGAACTATCTGATTCTAGACTTTTTTGGTTACTGACTCAATTTCATACTTGTAATTGGTCTGTTCAGATTTTGGATTTCTTTCTGGTTCAGTCTTTGAAGATTATATGTTTCACCCATTTCTTCTGGTTTGTCCAATTTGTTGGTATATAACTGTGTAGTATTCTCTTATGATTGATTCTATATCTTATTCTCATTAGGTGAAACAGTTACTTCTCTGGTCTTGAAGGGCTGCGCTTGAGTGGGAACATCCCTATGCAGTCTTGGTGTGCCCAGTGGCCTTTGGTGGGAGACCTGAATCTGAAGTGAGCACAGCCCGAGTCTGCCCCTGGGACAGCTGCCTTGGTGGGAGGTAGCACTGTAATTCGAAGGACTACAGCCAGAGCCAGGTGTGAACCAGGCTTCTACATTCAATGTCTGTCAATATCAGGGGCAGGGTTAGGGTTCAATAGGCTGGAGTAGGAACCCTGAGAGAATGGGTATCTCTGGAGCGTGATGGCAGTCTCCACCTTGGTTTTGGACATGGCTAAGGCCTGAGGATTTGGATCAGCATTTCTTTGCTGATTTTACTTCCTCCTTGGTGTGCCTGCCTTGGTTAGAGGCTGAGTTGGGGAGGAAGGGTTGGTGTCTTTACTCCTCTCAAAGCGTGCACACTCTGATGGCGGTCTTCGCCTTGGAGCTAGTTTTGCTGCCTCCAAGTGTGCACTGATGACCGGCAGTAATCGAGGGTGTGCTTGCTCTCTTGAAGAGCCATCTTTCAGCCCTCTAGCAAGCCTCACTGGTTTTCAAATCGGCTAAGGGGGCTCATCTTTTTTGGAGCTGATGTCCGGGCTGGGGTGCCTAATGTGTGACTAGCACCCCTCACTTCCCAGGGAGGACCCCTGAGCCTGTGTTACCCACCTCTTCTCATGTGTCCCCCTGCTAGAGGTGCACGTCTGACTAGATCACTTCTTTCCTGGACTCTGTGAGGCTCTTTCTTCAAAGCTTTCATTGTAGAAAAGCTGTATTGCTAGTTCCATGATTGATTTCACAGAGAGTTGCATTGTATTCAGTTGTCCTTTTGACATGTTTGTGAGGGGAGGTGAGCCTTGTGTCCATATCCATCCTGTTGATCTCTCTCCCCCAGGCCCTTGACTTAACCTCATTAAACTTTAGTTTACTTGTCCATAAAATAGGGTAATACTAGGGTCTGTCTTATAAAACTGTTGTAAGAATAGATGCAATATTGCATGTGTTTTAGGGTCATAATTTTATTCTTACTCATAGGAAGGACTTAATTTTTTTATAACTAATTTCATCTTCCTCGAAAGCCCTGTGCTATTAGGAAGCTGGAAAGAAGGGTTGTTGGGGAGAGTGCTCAAAATTTCCAGTTACTATTATCTCAGTTGTCTCCAGTTTAAATAACCTCTTTCTTTTAATTTTTACTTTTTATTGATTTATTATAATATGCTAGCTTCAGGTGTACAGCAAAGTGAATCAGTTACATGTATACATATATTTACTCTTTTCTAGATTCTTTTCCAATATAGGCAACTACAGCATTTTGAGTAGAGTTCCCTGGGCTATATGATAGGTCTTTATTAGTTATCTATTTTGCATATAGTATAAAAAAGAATAAGTTGAAACCTTTTTGTATGTGTATACCTACCATGGCTAATGGGCAAGTTGGCCCTTATAAGTGAGAATGATTTCACAGATGTATGCATTTGTCAAAACTTAGCAACTTGAATGTTTTGAATGTGTCCAATTTATTGTATGTTGATTTTTGCCTAGTGCAGCTGTTAAAAATTGTTTTCATATTTCTCAGGAAAAAAATGAACACATTTGAAGTCTGCTCTGGATACTAATACCAAAAAAAAAAAAAAAAAAAAACACCAACCCAAAAAACAAAACCAAACATCCAGCTTGTGGGTGATTGGGTTTCCTTGGAAAGTGCTCCTCTTTTAGACCCAGACTCCTCTGCTCCTGTCCAAGCTGTTCTCTAAGTCTGTGAGACTGGGGCTGATGAACTGGTTGCAGCAGGTAAGGGGAGCCTGGCTCCCCACACAGGCCCCTTAATTGAAATGGTTTTGGTTTTGCTTTTTGTTTTTCCTTCCACCTGGACATTGGCATAGAGGCTGAAGTTTATGACTGGCTGCCCTGCAGTGGGTGGGTCTCCTGCCGCCTTGCTAACTGCACCCCTTTCACTGATGTTGAGAATGCGCCTGGTAACGCTGAAGGCAGCTAGTTCCATAGCCCTCATCTACAGGGTTGCTGTGCTGTCGCCCAGCATAGCCCATGATCCCAAGGGAAAATCCTGGGTTCTATACAACATTGAAGCTGAGGCAGCTTTAGAAATGCTGATTCAGGCTCTCATCCATCTGAAAAGATCCTGAGACCATTTTTACTCCATGTTGAAAAGGGGCTGCCTTGTGTGTTTCCTCTCACCACTGTCCTCAAATTTCCAATGGAATATTACTCAGCATTTAAAAAAAATTCATTAAAAAAAATTCATTTGAATCAGTTCTACTCAGGTGGACGGAACTGGAGCCTATTATCCAGAGTGAAGTAAGCCAGAAGGAAAAACAACAATACAGTATACTAACGCATATATATGGAATTTAGAAAGACGGTAACGAGAACCCAGCATGCGAGACAGCAAAAGGAACACAGATGTATAGAACAGACTCGTGGACTCTGTGGATGAGGGCAAGGGTGGGATGGTACGGGAGAATGGCATTGAAACATGTTAATTATCATATGTGAAATCAATCGCCAGCCCAGGATTGATGCTCCGGGCTGGTGCACCGAGATTTCCCTGGGGGAGGGAGAAGGGAGGGAGGAGGAAGGAGGGTTCTGGAGGGGGAGCATATGTAAACCCATGGCAATATCATGTCATTGTATGGCAAAACTAATAAAAAAAAATTTCCAATGGAGAGCAGAGCAGCACTCACATGTTCTGCCCTGAGATTTTGGCTTTTCGACAGGGTATCTGCCTCCTCTTTCCTCTTAAATAGAAATTCTACTCTCTTCCTATACTGGAAGCAGTAACCTTTGCCTTTTGCTTTGGGCTTGAGGAAAAACACCTCTAAGTTTCTGGTTTCCTCTTTTCCTGGCTATTATCGGTGGAAGGGATATTCTCTTTACATTATGGAAGAATATCTGTGATTTGAGCTTAATTCCACTTCATTCTTGTTGTAGGGAACATGGGGCAACTAAGAACCAGGAATTACCTATGCATGACATATATTTCAAGGCATCATAAGTGCTCAGAAGATTTGGGTTGCTGTTAGCTTCTCATCATTCTTACCTTTCAATGCACTTCCCTCTTCTTCCTTGCACACTAAATATAGTATTTTCTACATGAGTTTGTATTCAATTTCATTTTATACCTTCAATAAAAATGCTTTATTAAATAGATCACGGAGTTTAACTTTTCTATTCTTCTAAGCATATGAAACAAATTTAAAGCCAGGAGAAAGCAAGTTTTTGAGACAATGATAATAGTAAAATACCTAAAGTTAAAAATGAAGATCTTATGTTCCAGAAACTTTATTATCTCATATTCTTGCATTGGTCCTCAGTAGACAGGTATTACTATCATTTCATTGTTGGGTATAGTTTAGAGAGGTTAATTTGTATTCACAAGGTCAAAAAAATAGGAAGTGATAGGCCAGAATTGGAATCCAGATTTTCTGGTGGCAAAGTTGATACTCTTGTGATTTATTTATTCTCATGTGTCCTTTGTTCGTAATATATGCTCACCTAACCTATGTACCATCTTGACTGTTCCTCACCTTGTGTACTCAGAGCTCAGGCATAGACCTCTACTAACTGTCCTTGAAAGTTCCTGGGAATCCTTCATAAACAGGCTTTGTTTAATTTGTAATTCCTCCCTGTCCTTACCACTACCTGACACCTACCTCAATTTCACGTTCCTTTAGATTCCCATTTCTTCCCAAGGTGCAATTAAAATTAGCCCTCAAATCCTGTATATGCTTATACCTCAGGCAGAGCGTATAACCCACTCTGTTTCCTATGGGGGCTGTCTAGGTGTGTGTCTGTCTCTCTCAATTGAATCAGGGTTCCAGGGGTCCCAGGGTGGCATATTAGTTCCTTGTCTAAATGGATGGAATGAAAAATAAGCCTTTTCTTAATGTAAATGACCTTAATCCCTGGATAAAAGAAATCCTGTGTCCCTGGTGACTATCTGTAGGCACATCTGGTCAAACCAGCCGAATGGTTAGGTCACTGTGACGGTGAAGTCAGCTTTAAAAAAAAAACAAACAGTAAAGTGATGGCAGAAAGTCTGTCACTTGGAAGCTGGCAGGGGCTGGTAGATGAAGTATGCTATGTCAAGGCCCGATTTGATGATTCGTGCACTCATTCTGCAGCTATTTATGAGCGTCTTGCTGTGTGCTAGCTACAGTTGTGCACGCAGAATAAGGATTCAGTAAGCAAGACCTCTGCTCTCATGGACTTATACCTAGTTGGAGGGTCGGGGAATAGATGATAAACAAGGACAAAATCCGATCATAGCATGTGTCTTTCTAGGGACGAGGAAGAATATCTTTTAGGGAGGTGGTAGAATCAGCGTTTCTATTTAACCGCGCTGATTTTAGGAAGCTCCTTAGGTAGCTGGTTGAAGGTGTCAGGTGGGAAACCGAGGAGGCAACAAGTTGTGAGCTGAATATATAAGTCTGTAGTTTAGGGAGAAGGCAGGGGGCAGAGGCATGGACATTGAGTCATGTGTATATAATTTACCTTGAAATGATAGGCCTGGAGAGTATGGGGAGAAATAAGGTAAGAGCAGGGTGTTTGTGACAGAGCCCTAGGGGTTCCACGACAGGATGAGCTTTTGAGCCAGATGTCCATGTTCTATGTTACACTTTGCAAATACCATTTTTCTTTTATTATTGTCCATTTTCAATTAAATGTTGCTTGAATATCCTTCCTAGTTTCAGCTGGGCTGGACCATTATGTGGGAAACAGTGCCTTGTGAGGCCAGCAGGACGTGGTAGTCGCCACTAGAGGAATATTGAGAAGAGTGATTTGGCAGATTAAGATAGAAAAGGCTTTTTCCAACTTTCCCTTTACTCCTGGAACTCCTCTCTTTGGAATCAATCTCAAAAGACCTGGATATTATTCTATGAAAGGAGCCCTAAGATGAAATAGTATAAATATCATATATATATACACACACACACATATATATATATACACACACACATATATATGTATATATATAGCTATACTCAAAATGTATCATGTCTCTTTTCTAATTAATATCTATCAATGGCTCCCCATGATTCTAATGTTAAGATCTCAATTTCTCAGCATGGTTTAAGGCCTTCTAAATCTCACTGCTACCACCCTCTTCAGTGTTGCCTATGCTCCTCTGCTTCTCATACTTTATGCTCTGGTTATACTGGGTTGCTTCCTTGAAATCTATGCTGTTCTACATCTTCTTTGGATTTGGGCTTTTACATGCTCTTCCATGTATCAGAAATGTTTCTCCCATTCCTCCCTTCACTTGGCTGGTTCCATTCATCCTTCAGGTTTCAGCTTATGCAGGACCACATCTGCTTAATCAAGGAAGCTTTCTCTGATTCCCTGGGAGAGGGTCAGGTCTACCTGCTGAATACTCCAAGGTACCCTATAATCTCTGCAAAAACACTCACCATACTTTAATGCTAAATGTTCTTTAAATGCTCGTCTTCCAGTTATGTTTTAAGACAAACGATGGGTCTGGGTCTGTGTCTGTCTCCAATTTGTGCCACATGACCAAGAACAACTCCTGAAAATGGAAAATGCTCAATACGTATTTTGAATAAACAGATGAATAAATAAATGAATGAAGTTCTCACTATGTTAGTCCTACTGGGTACTGCCCTGTGTACCAGGATCAGACCTCCTTCCTGGCTTACATTCAAATGTTAGTTTCCAAAGATAGAACATGCAAGACTATTCCAATTAGCTGGGGAGACAGCTTCCGGAAAGTTAAGTGACATCTTTAAGGTTAAATGATGATAAAGACCCACTGGAAGGCACAGTCTGGGCTGTGCCAACTGCTTCCTCTACTGTGCACTCCACTGAGTGTTCCCTTCTACCAGAGGGTGTGGTTCCCATGCCCCAGATCCTGGGGCTGCTCTTTCCATTCCCAGGGGCTGCTCAGAAGGGTCTAAGGGCTGGATTACGGGTGTAGGAGGTTGTTCAGTCACGAAGTTGTGTCTGACTCTTTGCGACTTCATGGACTGTGGCGTGCCGGACTCCTGACCTTCATTGTCCACTAGCCAACTGCAGAGCAAATTCAGGAAAGGACTTCTGAAATCTTCCACGGTTTCTCAGACTCCATGACTTTGCCTGCACCATTCCATCTGCTTAAGAAGCCTTCCCTTTCTTCTTAGCCCTGATTTTCTGCGTCCCCATAGCATCCTGTCCTCATCCCCCTCATCATACATTACCACGTGGTATTGTATTTGTCACTTTCAGATTTTTCCTTCATGACAGAGAGATTGACTAAATAAAGACACATCTTGATCTTAAGAATTCACAGTCAGTTCAAGGCTTTTTCAAAGTCAAACAGGCATGTTAATAATTAAAGTGCACTAGAATAAATGCTACAGTACAAATTTGCCAATAGTGTAGTGTGGTATAATGGAAATTATGCACATGAGTTCTGATGTCTAACAGCCTGGATTCCAGTCCTGGTTTTACCACTAATTACCTCTGTGGTTTCAGGTAATAATTGTTTTATTTTCCCTATCTGTAGAATGGGAATAAAAACAACATACATTTCATGTGTTGTTGAGAAGACTAAATGAGATGAACTGACTTAAAGTGCTTAGCACTGTAGCTGGAACATGGTAAGTGCTCTATAAACAAGTAAAGAATCTGCCTGCAGATGCAGGAGACCTGGATTTGATCCCTGGGTCAGGAAGATCTCCTGGAGAAGGGAATGGCTACCCACTCCAGTATTCTTGCCTTGGAAATCCCATGCACAGAGGAGCCTGGCAGGCTACAGCCCATGGGATCGTGAATTAGATGATCTGAGTGGCTTAGTGACTAATACTTTCACTTATTCATAATGATAATGTAGAGAGTTGAGCCTCCAAAAGGCTGGGGTGGGAAAATGGTGTGCCCAGAAATAGCTTCACAAGGAAGATGATGCTTGAGTTAATTCTTTTTGAATAATTTGAAAATTTCCAGACAAAGCATGGCTGGGAAGGATGTGATGAGTTCTGGGGAGAAGAAACAGCAAGTACTAAAGACTAGAAATATGAGAGAGCTTGGCAGTTTGGAAAATTTGAAGTTAAATTTTGATATGGCTAGAACAGAAAGTGCATATGAGGAAAAGCAAGAGAAAAGCTGCAGATATAGAGGTGGAGAAATTACCAGTCTAATTAAGATATTAATAGTTGATTTAGTAAATAATAGGAACTTATTCACAAGATTTTAGATGGGGAGCATCAATAGCCAGGTAGTTGTCTTAGAGACAAGTCATTCTGGGCTTGGGGCCCTGGATGGAGGAAGGCTGAGTTCTGGAGTTGGCAATGGTGTTGGGTCAGAAGGGACGATATGGGATCAACAAGGCTGATGGACTGATGAGAAACAGAGTCGAAGGAGAGAAGGGGACCCCCGGGGGGCACTGATTTCAGTAACCTGGATTTCCAAGAGACAGAGTCTAACAGATCGCATGCATTTTGCAGAACCTTTGAAAGCCACTAGGATGAACTGTCAGGAACATTTGCATTCAAGGATGAAAGAGTCCGTATAGAATGTGAACTCTGTATTGAGCAATCCAGACAGCTTTAACTCAGAGCCTGTCAAAGTCCATTTTCTTTCTTTCTTTCTTTTTTTTTTTTGCAGTGATGCTGGTGGGAGAAGTCACCCAGAAAGCATCAATGCAAAACAACCAACTCCTCAAAGTACTTACTCCATCAAAGATAAAGAGAGTGGTCACTGAGATATGATTGCATTTATACCAGACAACATGTACCTATGTTCATGTGCGCATGCACACAGACACACAGACAGACAGACAGACAAACACACACACTCACATACTTCAGCAAAGAGTCAGTAGTTCAGTAGGGTCTCTAACCTCAGTTAATAAGTCCCTCATATCTATACAGTATTCTTTAGTTCAGATAGCACCTTTCCATCTTTTCCCTAATAATTCTCATATCTGGTGTGTGAGAGAGACAGGCAGATGTCCTGTTCTGCAGTTAAGGAGACTGGGCAAATCTTCTAGCCTCTCTGAGAGTCAGTGTGCAGGGGTCTTGAGTGACTGAATTTGCTCTTAGTCCAAGTTTGCTGTCTGTCTGTGGAGCTGAAGATGGAACTGCAGCTTTGGAGGCCACATCTAAAACTGTTTACTATTGCAGTGTCAGCAGCTTCTCAGTCTGTTACTCACCATATAGATAAATGATTCTTTTTTCCTAGTCTTTATTTGTTTTTAACTTTTATTGAAGTATAGTTGATTTATAGTGTTGTGCTTAATTTCTGCTATACAGCAAACTGACTCAGTTATGTGTGTATATATATGTATGTGTGTATGTTCTTTTTTACATTCTGCATGTACTAATCCCAAACTCCCAGTCCATCCTTCTCCCACCTCTCCTCCCCTTTGGTAACTGCAAGTTTGTCTTCTTTGTGAGTCTGTTTCTGTTTCATAGGTAAGTTCCATTTGTTTCATATTTTATATACCACATATAAGTGATACTGTATGGTATTTGTCTTTCTTCTGCCTTACTTTGCTTAGTATGATAGTCTCCAGGTCCATCCAAGTTGCTGCAGATGAAATTATTTCATTGCTTTTCATGACCGACTAGTATTCCATGTGTGTATGTGTGTATACCACATCCATATTCACTCATCTATCAATGGATATTTAGGTTATTTCCATGTCTTGGCTATTGTAAATAGTGCTGCTATGAACATAAGGGTTCATGTACCTTTTTAAGTTATAGTTTTTCTGGAATATATGCCCAGGAGTGGGGTTGCTGGATCATATGGCAACTCTCTTTAGTTTCTTGATGAATCTCCATATTGTTTGGAGGTACCATATCGATGAACCTCTGTAGTGGCTGCACCAACTTACATTCCCACCAACAGTGTAGGAGGGTTCTCTTTTCTCACACCCTCTCTAACATTTATTATCGGTAGACTTTTTGATGATGGCCATTCTGACTTGTGTGAGGCGGTACCTCACTGTCACTTTGATCCGCTTTTCTCTAAAGATTAGCAGTGATGAGCATCCTTCCGTGTGCCTGTTGTCCTTTGGTATGTCTTCTTTGGGCTCCCCAGGTTGCTCAGTGGTCTTTGGAGAAATGTCTATTTAGGTCTTCTGCCCATTTTTGATTGGGTTGGGTTTTTTTTTTTTTCTGTTATTGAGCTGTATGAATTGTTAGTGTATTTTTGAGATTAAACCTCTGTTGCATCATTTGCAAATATTTCCTCCTAGCCTGTAGATTGTCTTTTCACTTTATGGTTGCTGTGTGAAGCTTATAGGCTTGTTTAGTTCCCATCTGTTTATTTGTGCTTTTATTTCTATTGTCTTGGGAGACTGACCTAATAAAACAATGGTACAGTTCATGTTTTGTCTGAGTTCTCAAAGAATGTTTTGCCTATGTTCTCTTCTAGGAGTTTTATGGTGTCTTATATTAAGTCTTTAAGCCATTTTAATTTAATTTTGTGCATGGTATGAGGGTGTGTTCTAGCTTCAGTCATTTACATGCTTCTGTCCACCATTCCCAACACCGCTTTTTGAAGGGACTGTTTCTTTCCTTATGGTATATTCTTGCTTCCTTTGTCAAAGATTAATTTGTGTGTGGGTTTATTTTGGGGTCTCTACTCTGTTCCATTGATCTGTACGTCTGTTTTTGTGCCAGTAGCATGCTATTTTGATTACCGTAGCATCATAGTGCTGTCTGAAGTATGGGAGGGTTATGCCTCCTGTTTTGTTCTTTTTCCTCAGGATGGATTTAAGAAAATCTTCTCTTTAAACATTTCTTTATATTGATTGATATCTACTACTGTATATCAATAATATGAATATATCGATATATACCCACATGTTATATAGTATAATATTTGTAAGAATCCTTTTGGCTGGAAGTGACAGAAACTGAATGTTCTACTTCTCAAAGACAAGAGCTTTCAATGTTCCATATAACTAGAAAGTCTAAGGTGGTTACTGTTTCCTTTAGCCTTGGCTAGATCCCAGGGATTCCAATACTTCTTTCTCCCTACCTTTCCTCCTTCTTGTCCTCTCTTCCTATTTTTCTCCTCCCATCACTTATTCTTTCATCTCTATTTTATTCTGCATTGGATTTATTTACAGGTAATTTTTTTTCTTTGGTTGTAAAGATGGGTTTGGAATCTTCAAACCTGCATGGCTTTTAGCATTTACAATCTCAGCAATAATTGTAGCCATCTCCTAGCATCCGTATCTCTGTTCTCCAGATCATTGATTGTTCCTACTTGGGTCATGTGCCCTCTTGTGAGCAGATGAGTGTGAACAGGGTACTCCGGTTGGACAACTGGGATCAGGAGCCCAGTGCTTTGGTAGGGAAAGTGCCTCTCCCGCCAATTTCCCATTCCCTCCAAGACTGTATGTGGGGGGAATGTTGTCCCATGAAGAGAAGCAGGTATTGTGATCAAGAGAAAGGAGAGAGAGACCACACTGTACTCAGGAATTTCATAGATATGACAGCGTTCACGATGGCCCATTATCCAGAGTGAAGTAAGCCATAAGCAAAAACAATACAGTATATTAACACATATATATGGAATTTAGAAAGACAGTAACGAGAACCCAACATGCGAGACAGCAAAAGGAACGCAGATGTATAGAATAGACTCGTGGACTCTATGGATGAGGGAAAGGGTGGGATGATATGGGAGAATGGCATTGAAACATGTTAATTATCATATGTCTAATCAATCGCCAGCCCAGGATTGATTCTCGGGGCTGGTGCATCGAGATTTCCCGGGGGGGAGGGAGGAGGGAGGGGTTTCTGAGGGGGAGCATATGTAAACCCATGGTGATATCATGGCATTGTATGACAAAAACAATAAAAGGGAGGAAAAAAAAATAAAGATGGCAAGACATGGAAGGCTTTCCCTCCTGCCTCTTCTACTCTGTATTGTGTAGCTTGGAGAAGTGACCTTTGTCAGACTCGATTTTCTCAACTGCAAAATGAGCATACAGCTCCTCACCCAGTTATTGAATGTGGCTACGAGGAGGGCCTAAAGGAACCCCTGATGTTCTGTACACAGATGGTGCCTCCCCAGGGGCGGAGAGCCTCCAGCCCCTCTCTCGTCCCTGTCTGCTGCTGCTTGGGGGTGACGTGGATGTTCAGGAACTATCTGCATTTGCTGGCATTTCGACAGAGACCCTGTGGAGAGGCAGTGCTTGCTCAAAGCAGTCGCTTCCTGGTTGTGGATTCATAAGCACTCCAAGGCACTAGGTGTCAAGAATGGCTTCAAGGGCCCCTCCTGCGACACTGCCCAGCAACTTCTCTGTTCTGCTCAGGAAAGCAGCCCAGTGTGGTGATAAGAGACTAGCGACCTGGAGTCAGAATCAGGTTGTGGGCTGGCTGGTCCCTTCCGGCTAGATGACCTTGGGCTGGTTACTTAAGCTGAGCATCGTTTCTCCTATCCGTGCTGATCTGTATTTCCCCCCAAGTAGCTGTCAAGAACAAAAGAAGCTGTGATGAAAGGGCTGAGGATGAAGACAGAGCTGGGTCTGCACTCTCCTTGATTTTCTTACGCAGGGTATACTCGGTGTCACCCAGGCCCCCACAGCACAGTTCTTTCTGTCATTTGCCCACCCCTCTCCTCACTTTGGTAGGCTTTTGCAGCTAATGGCCTGCATCTTTGATCTTCAGAGGATTGCCAAGTGCTGGAAAAGTACAACCTTCTGGAGGCCCTTAACCGATGACTATGTCAGTCCAGCTCCCTTGCTGTGTGTGTGGGGGTTTGACTCTGAGACAAAATCAACCCTGCATTGTTTCCCTGTTGGGTCGGAATTGTGTGTGAAATCCCACCCTTGCTTGTCTCTTTCCTCTGGCCTTTCCTCCCCACCCCCACCCCCACCTCAGTTCCTGGTCTCTCCTGGGTGCCCCTCCTTCATCAATGACTTGCACATAATTCTCATCTCGGGAGAAGGGAACTTCATCTGGGACAATTTAGGGAACGTGATTCACTCACAAGAAAGCCCATTTTCCTCGTCTGGGGAAGGAAGGTGGTATCATCTACCACACATGATTATAGAATCATAGTTATTCAGTAAATGGGTAGCAATACTAAGGGCATTGTGAGGCCTTCTCTTAGTAGAGGATACAGGGGTGACTTTTTATTCTATGTCATAGGAGAATAACCCAGATTGATCAATTCAAACTGATGTTGGGATCCAGCTCTCGAAATCAACTGAATTACTCCTTTAAAATTCTTCTTGTCCGTTATATGATACCACTACCTGCCTTTACCTGGGGTTGGGCCTCTGGGTTCTCTCTGGGAGTTTCTCTGCTTGAGGAAGGACCCTTTTAAGCCATTTGTGAAAATAGCCTTTGCTTCAGTGAGCAGGGATCTCTCTTCCCTTGTTCCCAGATAAAATGTCTGCCGCAGCCTCCCCAGCGAGCCCTGACCAGGCACGCATATCGCTGTCGATGAACTGTGGCAGCTCAGCGGGCATGGCCAGGCAGCGAAGACCCCCCCACACACAGAGCACTCAGCCCCTTTGTCTCCAACTTGCTGCTGGCTCATGGAGAGGTTGTAACAAGAATGTGAGTGCCTGGTTGAACACAGAGGGAGTTGCAGGCTGAAGGGCTGGAGGAAGCTTTGTCTGATCAAATGCTGTGTGTGGCTGCCCTGTTGAAGGTGGGAAGGTTGGAGAGTTTGCCCTGTTCACTCAGCTCTGCACCTCGGCTGCCAAACAGCCGTGCTTGCTTGGGGCTATGACAAGCCCTTTCTGTAGCTCTGTGTGGGAAGTGACAGCTGCCGCAAAATATCAGGTGAAAAGAAAAGAGACGAGGATTTCTCTCAAGAAAATGAGCAGGGTTTGAAAGCTGTGCACTCAGTGTGATTAAAAAAGAAAGACAACAAAAGAACACGGAGCATTACAGCAGAAAGGAGTCTAAGCCAGGGGTCTCCAACCTCTGGGATCTAATGCCTGCGTATCTGAGGTGGAGCTGATGTAATAATAATAATACAAATGAAGTGCACAATAAATGTAATGTGCTTGAATCATCTGGAAACCATCCCCCACCCCACCCCAGTCCGTGGAAAAATTGTCTTCCACGAAACTGGTCCCTGGTGCCAAAAAGGTAGGGGACCGCTGGTCTAAGAGATCAGATACTCTGATTCAGCACCTTTACAGGCAAAGAAACTGGTGCCCATAGTGATGCCAAAATCTTGGCCGTTTGTGCACTGATGCCAAACAGAAGTATGGAGACAGTGTTACAGGGAAGAAGGAATGAATGGCTCTATTAATTTGCCAGGTAAAGGGGGGACAGGGTAGGCTAGTTCCTCGAGAACTGTGCCCTCTTCCTTGGGGAATGCCCATGTGCTAAGTCACATCATCCATGTCTGACTCTTCTTGACCCCACGGACTGTAGCCCACCAGTCTCCTCTGCCCATGGGCTTTTCAGGCAAGAATACTAGAGTGAGTTTCCTCCTCCAGGGTAACATCCCAACTCAAGGATTGAAACTGTGTCTTTTATATCCCCTGCACGGGCAGGCCGGTTCTTAACCACTAGTGCCACCTGGGAAGCCCCTGGGGAATAGGGAGAGGGAATAGTCAGGCAGGGATATGTGATAAGGATCAAGGCAGTAGCAGTCTTGCATTCTTCTTTCTTCTTCTTCAAAGTTTCAAAAGGGTGGGATGGCTGACAAGATTGGGATTGTGCAGGGTCCCAGGTGGTCTCCTGATCATGATGAACTTCGCTAGTCTCTTTAATCTTGCCTCAGGTGGTTTCACCAAAAGTCGGACATGACTGAGCAACTGAACTGAACAGGTGGTTTCCTGGTTTTGTCGTTCAGTCATTCAATTGTCTGGCTGTTTGTGACTCCATGGACTGCAGCACACCAGGATTCCCTGTCCATCACTATCTCCTGGAGCCTGCTCAAACTCACGTCCATTGAGTCAGTGATGCCATCCAACCATCTCATCCTCTGTCACCCCCTTCTCCTCTTGCTCTTAATCTTTCCCAGCATCAGGGTCTTTTCCAATAAGTCGGCTCTTTGCATCAAGTGGCCAAAGTATTGGAGCTTCAGCTTCAGCATCAGTCCTTCCAGTGACTATTCAGGGTTAATTTCCTTTAGGATGGACTGGTCTGATCTCCTTGCAGTCCAAGGGACTCTCAAGAGTCTTCTCCAGCACCTCAGTTCGAAAACATCAATTTTTCCTGACTGCTCCTCCCTTGATTAGCAACTTTGAATCTGCCCTTTGGAACTCAGAGAAGATCATGGAGGCTGGAGTCTTGTTTCCAAGAAAGGGGGATTAAAAAGGGCGTCTGTAGCTGGGAGCCTCACAGGGCTTGCTCAGCATCAATAGAGGACAATGCTTTGCCCCTAAGTGACATGGTAGTTAGTATCTGAGAAGGGCTTACAACCCAAATTTAGACAAAGGGGCAAATGATTTTTCTATCACGCCTTTCCACTTTCATTTTGCTTCTCCTCCTGCTATGCAGTAAGTAATACTTTACTATTCAGCATGTATGGACTGCGCCTTACTCTGTGCCAGCCTCATGTCGATGATCCTATCCAGTGCTTACAGCAATCTTAGGAGCAGATCTTGTTACCCTTGGTGATGTTGTGAGAGGTGACATGACTTACTGTCACACAGCTAGTAAGTGCTCCAACCTCTCCTCTGTCTCTCTGATTAGAGAATCGCCCACACTTTCCAAGATATGAGGTAGATATGATGCTGCCTCTGAGGATTGGCTTCTTGGGTCTATGGAGATGATGAAAAAAAAAAATCAGAGGAAAGGAGAATAACTAGGTAAGGCAAGATAGGAGAAGGCTGGAATAAAGTAGTTGACAAGCTGTTGGCTGCAGGTGGCCTTTGGATTGCCTGTCAGCTAGAACAAAGATGTCAATGGATTTCTTTGGGTTGATGGCGTGGCTATATAATCTACGGGCTCCAGGTTTAAAGTAAATTTATTATAACTTTAAAAACTGTGCATAAGGAAAGATATTCAGCATCACTAACCATTGGGAAAGGACAAATCAAAAACGCAGATATCACCGTACCTGTCAGAATGTGTTATATCATCAAAAAGACCACAATAACAGATGTTGGCATGGAGATGGAGAAAAGGACACACCCAGATACTTTAAGTGGTGGGAATGTACATTGGTACAGCCACTGTGAACACAGTATAAAGGTTTCTCAAAAAAAAACTAAAAATAACTACCATGTTAGTTTCTGCAGGAGAAAAGACAGGCCAGTTGACAAATGGGAAAACAAATAACACATCACTTTGTTCTTACAGATCATGAGGTCAGGAGAGTTTTAAGTTTTGGAATGAAAAACCAATTGAAAAAAGCTTGTTGTGACATCCAAAGGAGAGTTGGCAAATCCTACATTCAGTACACAGTTTTATTTCTGGAATGGATTACATATGACAGTAGATAAAATGCTGTTCTTCATGTGACCACTATTAAAAACCCAATAAACATAAGTAGTGCCAGGACTGCATGCAGTCCCTGATGAGTAATAAAACAGGCAATCTACAGAATGAAATATTTTCAATTCTTGGAAAACATGATATACCAGATTGCCCTGAGGATGAGGAAGAAAATAAACACTAGTAGTCAGAAGAAAGATGAAAGTGGCTTCAACACAGTTTTTTATGGTTATGGTTTTTATTTACATTAGATTATATTTTAGAACTAAAACCTTGAAATGAAGAAAAAACACCCCAAATACTTGCATCTGATCATATCCCTTTTAGCATTTTGGCTTGTGTGTTTACATTTTTTTTTTCTTGTAAGCTGTCCCCTTGTATAATTGTCATCTTATGTACAATTTCATTCACTGGCTTTTCCAATGAAAATTTCCAGTGAAAATATCTTAAACATTTAAAACATTTTAAACTTAACATTAATAATGCTTAAGATAGCTTCCATAAAGGAGTTAGTAATGATTTCCTATAGTTATTTAATGGATAGATCATAATTTGTAAGCTTTTTTCCTTCTGTTGAACATTTAGGTTGTCATTTGTGGATGATATTAAATTTTATTAAAACTTCAGCATATCTCTTTTAATCAGATAATACATTAATCACATTAATGGATTTCCTGATTTTTAAACCATCCTTTAATTCCTGATATAGATTCTACTTGGTTGTAATGGATTCCAAATTCCCTTTGCCACAATTTTATTTGGGATTTTTATATCTACTTTCATAAAAATGTTTGACTTTGGCTGGCATACTATATAAGCCAGCCCGTCTTGTACAACAGATCTGGTTTTGGATCATCCACTTCCTAATTTTCTGAAATTGAACAAATAACTTAGCCTTTCTTTTTATCTGTTCTTTTATTTTATGTTTATTTGGTTGTGTGTTTTGAAAACACCACTCAAGGGATATGATTATTAGCTGTGATTAAATGCACAGTTCTGAGAGAGTACCTGAATGTTATACCTGCATGGATCAAAGTTATTGTAAAGTTAGGTAGACCCACACTGCATTTAAGATTGTGTCAACATTATTCTTGATTACCCTGTTTTATTTTTTGATTTTTCTTAAACATTTTCATTACTCTATGTTTTAGACGACCAATCTTTTGTAGTTGGCAGAACAAGACTTCTGTGGGTTATAGCAAACATGTGAGAAGGTATAGGCAAATTATTACCAGCATGGGACAATCTGGTGGATCCTAAAGCCTGATCTCCTGACTATTTGCCAGTTTCTTAGGAAGGATTAGTAGGTCTGTCGTCCACCTGGACAAAACTCACACTCACTGTTGATTCTCACCTGTAGCCTCAGATTAGGGAAACATGGTTATAGGACAAAGAGATTTATATAAACTTTTTGGTCACACTGGTTACAAAATCTGCTATCTGTGGATTTTGGGAAAATGTCATAACCTTCCTTAACCTCAGTTTTATCACCTGTAATAAAGGTTTAATACCTCTATTACTGGGTTACAAAGTATCTTTCAAGTAGTAAGTGCTCAATAAGTGGCAGCCCTTCCTTATTTTTACGTATATTTCCTTGACAATGAGCTACTTTCCCCTATTAATATTTCTCTGGTTGAGATGTGTCTCAAAATTAATATATTCTGTCAATGGGCAAACAGAAGAGTTAGTTATTGAATTGTTATGTTGCCTGAGATATATGAACTTGTCTACACATGGAGTTTATTTAATGACTTGATAATTCAGTTGAAAGTTTCATATCAGTATCATTACAGCGAGTTTGTATTTTTAGCTTAAATTTGGATCCTAATTATTGGTTTAAATGCCTTCAAAAATACTGCATTATGATGCAGCATTAAAATAAAATACATAATTTGTCTCTGGAAGAATAATTTACGCATGTCAGGCAATGCAATGAAAGCAAAAAGAAACTCCAAAATTTCTCAGAATAGCTCATAAGAATCTTAGAGAAGCTGGGGTGACCAATTTATGCATTTGAAGAACTGTGATTTTGGTGGCAAGCAGCTCTCTCTTAAGAACTTTTGGTTGACTTTCAAGAGAAGCTGACTAACTTTCAAGATCCCTCCTTCATTTTCAGAAAAAGAATAAAGCTATGAGGGCTATGCAAATGAAACAATATTCTTCCTTATGCTTACAATATTTTTGTTGTAGTATAGTTGATTTGCAATGTTGTGTTAGTTTCAGGTGTACAGCAAAGTAAATTGTTTATACATATACATATCCACTCTTTTTTAGATTCTTTTCCCATATAGACCATTATAGAGTATTGAGTAGTTTCCTGTGCTCTATCGTAGGTCCTTACCAGTGATCTATTTAATATATAGCAGTGTGTATATTTCAATCCCTGTCTCCCAATTTTCCCATGTCCCCACTTAGCCTTGGTAACCAGAAGTTTGTTTTCTACATCTGTAATTTTATTTCTATTTTGTAGATATATTCATTTGTACCTTTTTAAGATTCCACATATAAGCAGTTGCTTATATATTTGTTGCTGCAGATGGCATTATTTCATTTTATATGGCCAAGTAATATTCCATTGCAAATAGGTAGCACATCTTCTTTATCCATTCCTCTGTTGATAGACATTTAGGTTGCTTCCATGTCCTGGTTATTGTCAATATTGCTGCAATAACCATTGGAGTGCATGTATTCTTTTGAATTATTGTTTTCTCTGGATATACGCCCAGGAATGGAATTGCTAGATCATATGATAGTATTAAAAAGCGGAGACATCAGTTGGCCAAGAGAAGTCCATCTAGTCAAAGCTATGGATTTTCCAGTTGTCATGTAGGGATGTGAGAGCTGGACCATAATGAAGGCTAAGTGCTGAGGAACTGATGCTTTCAGAGTGTGGTGCTGGAGAAGACTCTTGAGAGTCCCTTGGACTGCAAGGAGAACAAACCAGTTCATCCTAAAGGAGGTCAGCCCTGAATACTCATTGGAAGGACTGATGCTGAAGCTCCAATACTTTGGCCACCTGATGCGAAGAGCTGACTCATTGGAAGAGACCCTGATGTTGGGAAAGATCGAAGGCAAAAGGAGAAAGGGGATGAGATGGTTAAATAACATCACCAATTCAATGGACACTAATTTAAGCAAAATCTGGGAGATAGTGAAGGGCAGAGGAGCCTGGTGTGCTACAGTCCATGGGGCCGCAAAGAGTTGGACATGACTTAGCAACTGAACAACAATTTCAACAACAAATGATAGCTCTGTTTTTAGTCTTTTAAGGAACCTGCATACTGTTCTCCGTAGTGGCTGTACCAGTTAACAATCCAACCAACAGTTTAGTAGGGTTCCCTTTTCCCCCACACCCTTTCCAGCATTTATTGTTTGTAGATTTCTTTGATGATCCAATGGTCACTGATTTCATCAGTCAGGCTTATAAAATGAATCCTCCATAAAAATGCCAAAGGACAGGGTTTGGAGAACTTCTGGGTTAGAGAATGCATGGGAATTTGGGGAACGTGGTGCTTAGAGAGGGTGTGAAAGCTCTCTACCTTTCTCCATACCTTACCCTAGGCATCTTTCATTTCGCTGTTGCTGAACTATATCTTCTTATTACTTGTTGATCTGGTAAACTAGTAGGCAAATGAATTTCTTGAGTTCTGTGAGCTGCTCTAGCAACTAAATCGAGATTGTGGGAACCTCTGATCTATAGCCAGTTGGTCAAAAAGCACAGGTATTAGCCTGGACTTGCTATTGACACCCAAAGAGAGAGAGAGAGAGAGTGTGTGTGTGTTGGTTGGGGGTGGGTGGGAGGTAGTCTTGTGACACTTAGCCCTCAGCCTGTGTAACCTGATGCTATTTCTGAATGGATAATGTCAGAAATAAGTTGAATTATGGGACACCCAGCTAATGTGTTGAGCATTGCTTATTAGTACGGAAACTGTGCCCCCCATGCCCCTCAAAAGACACACTGGAATTGATCAGAACGTCTATATACAGTGTAATTAGCTGATTACCTTTGCCTTGGTACCTGAACTATGGGAGCAATTTGAATAGCAGTTTGCTCTTTTATGCTTCATTGTAAGTCTGGGTTATATTCACATAGGAAGATTTTCTTTCTTCCTACTTAAAAGAGATAACAGAGGTAGTGTTTTTCATGCTACCAAGTGCTACAAATTCAAGTGAGCTCTCTGATCCTTTTAGGTTTTTGTAGAGTTGCAGAGATGTAAGTGATGTTAATGTAAAGTTTAAATAGTAATTGCATTGTTTAATGCCTTACCTCTTCTGAAATGCTAGTTATGTACACAAGGTGTAGTATAATCCTATTCAGAAACCATGGCACCCTAAAGAGCTCTGGCTGGCAGTACCAACTTCAAAAATCCCTGAGGAGGGCCTTCTACTTTAAGAAGAGTCTTTTAGAAGCATCTGAAGAATCTGGCATAAGTAGTCACTCCTGGGAATTCCCTGGCTGTCTAGTGGTTAAGACTTGATGCTTTCACTGCCCAACCCAGGTTCAATCCCTGGTTGGGGGACTAAGATCCCTCAAGCTGCAAAACAAAAGAAAAAGAAAGTCACTCCTTATTGTATTCCATAGTACTTATGGTCATGGAAACATGAGACATTAAGAGTTGAATTTATTTTTAAGAAGGACTGGATAAAGATATTGGGTCCATTTCATTGAGGGATGTCTTCTCAATAACCTCTGTTTCAATCCATTGAGACTTTACATAAATATTTGCTAACAAGTTAACATAAACTGAAATGAATTGTATTAAGTATGCTTATAGCTTAAATCAGCGTAATTGTATGTTCAGGGATCGCTATAAAACTGAAAAAATATAAGAAAATATTGAAAATGTTCTTTCTCCCTCTTCACACTGGCATTAGGATAGCCCATAGGGCTGGGCTAGGGATTTTGTTTTCCTGGTATGCCACCTCAGAGTCAAAGTTAGCTGGGCTTCCCGCGTGGTGCAGTGGTAAAGAATTTGCCTGCCAATGCAGGAGACAGGAGATGTGGGTTTGATCCCTGGGTTGGGAAGATCCCCTGCAGTAGGAAATGGCAACCTGCTCCAGTGTTCTTGCCTGGGAAATTACATGGACAGAGGAGCCTGGCGGGCTACAGTCCATGATATCACTAAAGAGTCAGACACACCTTAGCCGCTAATCAACAACAACAACAAATAGTAGAGAATGTTTTGTCTCAGTGAAAATCATGGAGTATGGGGCAAAGAAAATCAGAGTTGTAGTCAGACAAACCTACACTTTAATCACCTATCTGTCATATATTACCTGTGGGATGCTGGAAAAATTATTTAGCTTTTGAGAGGCTTATTTCCTTATCTGTGAAAATGAGATTAACAACACCTTCATGGATTTCCTGTGATTTTTTTTAAAGGATATTTGTTGGTTTATTTTTGGTTGCACAGTCTTTGTTGATGCACTGGATTTCTCTAGTTGTGACGATTGGGGGCTACTCTCTAATTGGGGAGTGTGGGCTTCTCACTGCAGTGGCTGCTCTTGTTGCAGAGCATGAGCTCAAGGGAGCATGGGCTCAGTGGTTGCAGCTCCTGGGCTCTAGAGCACAGGCATCTGGGATTGAACACATGTCTCCTGCATTGGCAGGCAGATTCTTTACCACTGAGCCACCAGGGGTGCCCTCCTGTGACTATTAAAGCAACTTTCTTAAAAACGCATTGCCTGGAACATAGTGGGCCCCAAATAAAGGCTAACCTCCTTTCCATTGAATCATTCCCTTCTTCTCAGCCTATAATACATCAAAGTTCATTCACCAGCCTGAGAGTTCTCAGAGTGTGGTCCCCAGAACACTCATCATCGTCACAGACCACAACATCCACACACCTAAGGGCTTGTTAGAAACGCAGATTGTTGGGCCTTATCATCAACACCTGTATCAGAAATTCTGAGGATGGAACCACGTGATCAGTGTATTTCTCCAGGTGATTCTGGTACATGACATTGCCATACACTATAGGCTTCTTGTCTAGAGTCCAACAATTTTATTTCTATTGTTTGTTTCATTTTTGAAAAATGTGAAGGTTACAAGAGTTCAGTTTTCCAGTGTAATGCCCAGGTGTTCCCTCTGTTCTTGCTCTTGTCCTGGAGAGTGATGGGATTAAGTGGGCAACGGACAATAATGGCAGCTAATTCCAAGACGGAAAACAAGCACCAAATGAAAATACTTTTTGTCTTATTCCTTCTGCAGTGCTTAGACCACCCTGCTTTTCTTGGCATTGTCAGATTTTATAATTTCTGCCAATCTAATGGATATGAGATTGCATATAGTTCTAGGCTTAATTTTCGTTTTCTTGATTCTAGAGTTTGTTGTCTGTTCCGTTATCAATTGGCCGATTGCTTACACTCTTGTAAAATGCTGGTTTTGTCTGTTAGTCATTTTCCTGTAAGTCTGCTTATCTTTTTCATTTTTCAACCTTATATACATAACACTGTATAAGTTTAAGGTGTACAGTGTACTGATCTATATTTCAAAATGATTACCACCTAGTTAACACCTCCAATACATTGCATAGGTTTTTGTGGTGAGATCTACTGAGAAAATTTAAAGTATAAATATATAAATATGATACTAGGACCATAATTACCATGCCATACTTCAGATTCCCAGAACATTTTCATCTTATAGCTGAAAGTTTGTACCCTTTGATCAGTATCTTCTTATTTCCCCCATCCCCTATCTTGTGGTATCTACCACTCTACTCTCTGTTTCTAGGATTCAACATCTAAGTGATAACATACACTATTAGTCTTTTTCTGTCTTATTCCACTTAGCATATTGCCTTCAAGGTCCATAGATTCATCATAAATGGCAAGGATTCCTTCTTTCTCATGGCTGAATAATATTGCATTGTCTATATGTACCACATACATACCTCGTTTCATTGAACTGCCTGTCTGTGTTTACTTGGAACTCATTGAGTTTCCTTAAAACAGCTACTTTGAATTCTGTTTTGAGTAAGTTGCTGGTCTCCTTGTCTTTGGATTCCATTACTGAATGATTATTGTGATCCTTTGTTGGCACATTACCTTGACGTTTCATAGTCCTTTGGCTCTTGCATTGCTGTCTTCGGACAGTGATTAGCAGGTAATCGGGCTTCCCTTGTGGCTCAGCTGGTAAAGAATCTGCCTGCAATGAGGGAAACCTGGGTTCCATCCCTGGGTTGGGAAGATGCCCTGGAGAAAGGAAAGGCTACCCACTCCAGTATTGTGGCCTGGAGAATTCCATGGACTGTATAGTCTATGGCGTTGCGAAGAGTCGGACACGACTGACAGTTACCTTCGCCAGTTGTTTTTACAGACTTCCAGGTAGAAATATCTTCCATCTGCCCTGCTAGAGCTTTTTGGGGTTGCTTAGATTTTCTGTGGCTACGTCTGCTCCAGGCTTGAATGTGGTAAGCGTGCGGCAGAGTGTGTTAGTCTTGCATACCTTCTCTCCGTCATGCGGCAGGCCAGCGCTGACAGCCTCTCTTGTTTTCCGTAGGCGGCACTGCAGCTCAGCTCTGGGGTTTCAAGTTGGCCCGCAGATGAAGGCCTGCTTTCTGCAAGTGATCGCTGCTGGTCATTCCTAGAACTCTCGCACTGCAGCCTTCAGGAGGGTATGCAGGTACTTGCCAGAGATTCAGAGTGTGTGTGGTTGAGGCGTGAAGGGGGCTGGGAGTGTGGGTGGATCCGCTGGGGATTGCAGGTGGGCTCTCAGCATTTTGGGGCAGGCTTCTGGATGGAGTCCTCTATACACTTAGTAAGCTTAGTGTCCTTTTAATGCCCTGTGAGCGTCCTGAGTACTTTCTCAGGCTTCCCCCCACAACCTGCATCCCAAGTCCTGGCACTCCTGACTTAATGCAGTCTAGTTTTCAGTACTGGCTTGTATTTCATTTGGGGATTCAACCAATCTTGGATCAAATTTGAATCTACTGTTGGTGGAGCCTCGGGTGCAGAGCCCTCTCATGTGGATGGCCCAGTGTAACTTCCATTCCATGTAAGAGGCTTGAGCTCCCCTGGATTCTAGTGTCCATAGGGGCGCGTGGAACTGACCCCAGAGGGTGGGGCTGAGAGACAGACACTCTGCTTTGGTGGCATCTGGAGAGCTGGGGAAGCCAGGGGCTACTCAAGGGCTCTCTTTCCCACCTGGGGAGAGATCGTCCAAGAAAGATGTCTTAGCCCTAAGCTCTGCTGCCTTCACGGAGAGGTGATGTAGGTCAAATCAGACTGTTTCTCTTGCTGCTACTAAATTTAGCAGGTTCTTGTGCTGAGGTACAAGGAGGCCAAACAAATGGAGATTTCAGAACTTGGAGCAGAGAAAGTTTTCTTTGCAGGGCCATGCGAAAAAAACAAGAGACGGGAGCCCCAAAACACCCCAAATTACTCAAAAGCTTTCAGCAAAGCATTTTCAAAGGCAAGGAGAGGGCAGGGTGAGGTTGGTTGTTGCGAACTTGTTGGTGTCAGAATCCTTTGTTCTTGCAGTAGTCCAGGTAGGTCAGCTCAGGATGCTCCCATAAGCCTCCAGTAAGACAAATGTTACTCTGTTTTGCGACTTTTAATCTCCATATGAATGGATGAATGTTGTATTCTTAAAGGTCATGAGCCTTGGGAACTGGGCTCTCTTGTGTATTTCAGGCTACAGGCAACATTCTTTTTTTTTTTTTTGCCTTTGCTTTATTATCATTATTTTTTAAATTTTCTTTACTTTATTGTGTTGGTTTTGCCATACAATGACATGAAACCGCCATGGGTCTACATATGCTCCCCCTCCAGAACCCCCTTCCCTCCTCCCTCCCGATTCCCTCTCTCTGGGTCATCCCGGTGCCCCAGCCCCGAGCATCAAACCTGGGCTGGCGATTGATTTCACATATGATACTTAACATGTTTCACCGCCATTCTCCAGCAAATGCAATAGAATACAATGGTGAAAGTGAAAGAAAGAGACCTATTGTGGAGGTAGAAGTTTTCTTTTCCCTACTACAGTACCTACCCCACTGCTTCCTGGAGTGGGTTTTTTGTTTGTTTGTTTGTTTTGCTGTCTCTTCTCTGGAAACCCGGACTTCACAAAGGCTCTCTGCCCCACCGTGGGTGATTGTCTCAGGCAGGGTTCTCAGAGGGTCTGGACTTTAGTGGAGAGGGGCTCAGCTGGTTCATTTCAAGGTCCGCAGCTGGTACTGAGGTCTTCCGGCCTGTTACCCAAAGCACAGGTGGGTGAGACTCCTCTGGGTTCTCCTCTGGGTACTAAATTCCTCACCTCCCTCACGGGCTTTGTTTCTAGAAAGATGCTGGTACTTGTTGTTGAGAGGGTGAGTGGACAGAAAGTGAAGTCATGATGCTGTTGTCACTTCCAGCTTAGCTTCTTTGAATGACGCAGAGGAGTTCTGTATGTTAGATTTAACCAAATGGATTGCTAATGTGTGACCATTTCTCACCTCTAAAAATGTCAGTATTATATTGTTCAACCTACTATTCTGGATAATTTTTTAGAACAAATATTTTATGCCAGTTCATAGTTGATTTTAAAATTTCCTTTATAGCTTCTTTTGAGTAAGATGTATTAAATATGATGTAATCAAATTTATTAATACTGTTATATAAGATTTTGTAGTTCATGGGTTTTATTGTAAGAAAGTTTTGCCTACATTTTCCCTACTGATCAGTAATAGTAGTAGTGCAACTCTGTTTTCCTATAGCATCCTAGGATAATGTTTCTTAGCTTTTGTTTTTCCAGATATATTGGGTTGGCCAAAATCTTTGTTCTGGTTTTTCTGTCACGTCTTACAGAAAAACCCAAAGGAACTTTTTGGTCAACCCAGTATTTTAAAATTAGCTTGTAAAGTCTCATGTAAAACTTGTTGAGATTTGATTAAAATTTGGTAATTTTGGAGAAAATAAACTTTATAATATTGAGTCAAATTTTAGAAGTTTAGCTAAATTCTGTCCTTCTTAAATTATTAGAATATTTATGCTGTTAATCTGTCTGAAGTTTCTTTTGAGTTTTCTAAGTAGATACATCAACCTGTTGGTTTAAAACATACTGACTGCCAGTTATTTCTTCAGCAGCAATGACAACAGCAAAAGTGTTCATCTTTAGTTAGCAGGAACTGTGATTCGGGGTCAGCCACCATGGAGAGCCTTCTGCAAGTCTGTAGCCAAAAAGGAGAGTAGAATTTTTTTTATAGAGAGGGAAAGGAAGTTGGGAGAGTTACAATAAACAGAGTCCAGGGCTGAATTCTTGCCAGGACTTTGAAAAGGGTCTTTCTTCTCCCCTTAGGGCTCTGCCCTTGTGGTAGGATGTAAGAGCTCCCCTTTTGGTCTCTTTACTCTATTTAGTTGAAGTTTCTGCTTCTTAAGTTTCTATGCACTGTGATAGTTTTATTTCTTACATTTTATTGCAATGCTTACACATCTTTTCCCCTTCTTTCTTTCTCTTTCATCATTATTATGGATAGTTCCTTAAGTGAAATACTAAAGATTAATATTGATAACAGGCATCTTTGTTATCTCCTTGATTTTATTTTATTTCTTCACAATAATTGTGAATTTTTGATGGCATTATTTCAGTTCCTGTTTTGTCACTTGGTATACAGTTTTTTAAATTTTTATTGGAGTGTAGTTGGCTTACAATGTTGTTTCTTTTGCACAACAAAAATGTCTTCTTGATTTTAGAGGTGGATGCGTTTAACATTTTGCCTTTGAGTATGTTTGCTGCAGTGCTACTTAATTTTTGTTTGCTTTGGTAGATATCTTTTATCAGTTTAAGGAAATTTGATTCAATTCCTAATTTGCTGAGTTATAATCAAAAGGAATATTAATTAAAATTGTGTTTTGTGTATCAGTTCAGTTCAGTTGCTCGGTTGTGTCCAACTCTTTGAGACCCCATGGACTGCAGCACGCCAGGCTTCCCGTCCATCACCATCTCCCAGAGCTCGCTCGGACTCATGTCTATCGAGTCCGTGGTGCCATCCAACCACCTCATCCTCTGTCATTCCCTTCTCCTCCTGCCTTCAGTCTTTTTCAGCATCAGGATGTTTTCCAATAAGTAAGTTCTTTGCATTAGGTGGCCAAAATATTGGAGCTTCAAATTCAGCATCAGTCCTTCCAATGAATATTCAGTACTGATTTCTCTTAGGATTGACTGGTTTGATCTCATTGCTGTCCGAGGGACTCTCAAGAGTCTTCTCCAACACCACAGTTCAAAGTGTTCTGTATATATTTAGGTTTTTCTCTTATACTATTTTATTTGGTGGATTATGTTAAGGGAGTTTTTGCATTCCTAGAACAAAGGAAAATTAGTCATGCTGGCTGGGTTTTTCTTTTCTAACTCTCTTTATGAATTGCTGCATTGGGTTTGCTAATTTTATTTGATTTTAAACTTACCATTACATGCTATTCTTTTCCTTAGTTTTACTTTCAAAACATTGTTTTACAGTTTATGCACAATAAATGTTTCTTTGGATATTTATCTGACAGCTCCAATGTCTAGAATTGATGCTGAGATTTCTTTGGACTCAGGTCTGTTTGACAGCTCAGTTCCAGTTCAAAACTCCAGGCGTGGTTATTACTTAGTCATCTTCTCTAGTCCCCCATCAATCAAAATCATGCTCATTCATGAAAATCCATGTTGAATTTTTCTCCTTTGTAAGGCCTTCTTGGATCTTTTGTGACTAGAAGTTATTACTCATCTTGTAAAATGTTTATTGATATTTCCATTTGGCTCTTAATTATTGCTTTTCTGTTTACCTGTTGTCTCCTCCGTCGTTTGCAAGGTCCTTGATAGGAAGGATGACGTCTCATTCACCTTTGTACTCCCAGTATGAGTCTGATTCCTGTCACATTGAGACAGAGTTGGTTAATGGGGGAGGAAAAAACATAGCCAGCTAGTGTTTGAAACTAGTTTTTACTGACTATGTATCTTTGGCCTAATTATTTACTGGCCTTGAACTTAGGCTTCATCATCTCAAAAACTGATGTTATAACTGACCCATTTCTCATGAAGAAAGAGTTAAATGAAGAAGTGTATATGAAATGGCTAGCTTACAGTAGATTTACTCTTCATGCTGAAATACACATGAATTGATCTACAAGAAGCATCCATTTTTAGTGATAATCCTGGCATGTCATTTAGAAGTCATATTGTGAGTCAAGGTTTTTCTTTAGAGCCAGATATAAGGGAAGATGATTCCAACCTGTACTTGTCAAACATGCTGCTGCCGCTGCTGCTGCTAAGTCACTTCAGTCGTGTCTGACTCTGTGCAACCCCATAGATGGCAGCCCACCAGGCTCCCCCTGTCCCTGGGATTCTCCAGGCAAGAACACCAGAGTGGGTTGCCATTTCCTTCTCCAATGTGTGAAAGTGAAGTCGCTCAGTCATGTCCGACTCCTAGCGACCCCATGGACTGCAGCCCACCAGGCTCCTCCATCCATGGGATTTTCCAGGCAAGAGGACTGGAGTGGGGTACCATTACCTTCTCCGTGTCAAACATGAGCTGCAGGCTATTTGTAAAGGAGTCTTTGCAAAGCACTGTCTGAGGTGTGGCTGGAGCTCATACTTCTGCTTCTCTCTGGGTGATGATTCTATGAAAGAATCATTACTTTTGCTGGGGGAGAAATGGGGAGGCCTGGCTGGTGATTCCATCTGGAGCTCCGTTGCACTGGGACATGGACACCTTGACCTCCAGGTTCTCAGAGAAAGGCAAGGATTAGCACTTATTCAACTCAGGAACATGATTTGGACTAGGCATCCTAACATTACTGACTATTAAGTACGGAAACAGCATGTCTAAACATTTATGTAAGACATGATCAATTAGATCAATGCTTATGTAGTAAGCAAGTGATTTAAACTTTGGAAGCATGGCTTAGGGAAAGCATACCAATATTCCCTTTCTTAGAATTTTTCAGTGTCTCCCAGTGGCCACCCATTGAAGGTGAGATTCCAAAGACTGATTTATGTCACTGCGTGACTCATTCTACTCTCCCTTACCACACTCTTTCACTATTTCTTCCCATGTGATCTGCGTTCCTACTTCACATACCTTTCTAACCCTCCTAAATGTCCATCACTTTGCTGTCCCTGCTTTTACTCAAACAGAATTCCCTCCTTAGAATATTCCAGTGAAACCCATTTTTCTGTACCCAGCTCAAATATTACCTTTGTTAGGTAGCCTTCTTTGACCAACAATGAAGGATTACTATTTCACTTAGTTATTGAATAAATAAAGCATTTAAACAATGCTACTATATATACTGAACTAGGGCCTAAATCTGATTACTTTCCATCAGTTCAGTCCTGCTGGGAGGCAATACTACACTGTCAGCTGATACAGTAGTTAATGGACGGTGAGAATGTAGGGGACAGAAAACCAGTCTAGCTGACCTGTTTACCTACTTGTGACTTTTTCAGTATGGTCATTCCCCGTGGGTTGGTCTGGGATTATGGACATCATGGTGTCTGAGTTCTGAAAGCAATTGTCCTAAGCAGGAAGAAGACTTGTGGCATTTTTTTTTTAGTTGGAAGTCACACAGCATCATCTCTACCATTCTTTTTTGTCAGGCAGTCACAAAGATCTACTCATATTCAAAGAGGTGGACACAAGACTTGGCTGCTTAGTGGAGAGAGTGCTGTGGTCATTTTATGGAGAGTCTGTGGGCTGGGAGATATTGTGGCTATCTCAGAAAATAAAAACTGCCACATTACCTTGTTATAATACCTTCTGCTTATTTATCCTTTTCACCTCAGAAGGTAATTCTTAAATCACAAAGGGTATGTGAATTTCTCTCAGAAGTTACAAACATTGGGCTTGCTAGGGACATGGTGTCCGACTTGGGTGCTGGGACTGGGGGAGATGACGCCTGAGGGATGGGATGGGTAGTGGTAGTTTAGAGGAAAGGAAGAAAGTAGACCACAGAGACAGAGAGGAGGGGATCCCAGAGCCAGCCCAGACCTGGTGGGGGCCTTCTATCAAGGGTTGACATATTAATCCTTGTTTATCTTAACTTAGGTGTGAATAATTAATTGCATAGGTAAAGAAATAATGAAGTTTTGCTTAAATTTTATTTGTTAAGCTTAAATAATCAATTTAAATGAATGAATGATTAAAGCTTAAGCCTTATTGATTAAGCTTTATTTACACTTGAGTGTGACAGGAATTTAGTAGTTTCTAGGAAGAGCATAGGTGCATGAAAGGGGTGAAGGAGACATCCAGTCTGTGGACTTTCTTGGGACTGGGGCTAGAGGGGAAGGATAATGTTTTGACTTCTGAGCCCATGAGTCAGTCTTCTAGTGTTTCTATTGCTTGGATATACAGTATATAATGCCGCTTTAAAGTCAGCATTTGTTCATGGGTTCTTGAGTTTTAATTCCCTCTTCAGTGTTTAGTAGCAGAGTAAATTCAGAAAAATGAGTGGCTGTGTGTGAAACCTTACTTACCTTATCAACAAAATGGGAATAATAGTAGTATCTCTCTCAAAGAGTTATTATTGAAGATTTAGGTTTGTCATGGCATAAAGTGCATACTTAGCACAGTTTCTTGAGCTTTTGTCCTGCATTCAGCCTCCGTATAGCTTATCTCCTGTGTAGTTTTGCAGAAGGTGGTCCAGATTTTCTATCACCCTCCAGGTGGAACTCCTACCCCAGGAAATTGTTTCCATGTAGATTTAAAAACAAAACAAAAATGTGTGAGCAGAAGCTTCTGTGAGAGGAATTGCTTTGGTCAATGAGTGGTTAGAAGAGTCCCAGCCCTAATTACCCGAATGTGTACAAGGGCCCTCTACTGTACTTGAGTGCTACTTCACGCCTCACGTAATTTGGAGTGCCAGACGGGGATGCTGCTTGCATTGCAATGAGGATAGAGACCCTGGGTGTACTTTACAGTTTCTTTCCTTAGATTTCGCTCTGAGTCATGACTAGACAGAACTAAACCTCTAGACTTTGTTGTGGGCACAGCACTAAATGTGAACCAGTTCCTGCTGGCCCTGGCATAGCAGGGATGAGGCTGGGGAGCAAGGTGGGATCAGGGGAGGTGTACCAGCTGTGCCATCCTGAGCAAAAGACTTGACTTCAACGGGTCCTTTTTCCCTTCTGTGAAGTAGAGTAACAGTGCGTCCCTCACAGGATCGCTGTAGGATTCAGCAAGCAAAGGACTGGTACAGGGCTTGGGGTGCAGTAAGGCTTAACCATGGTTCTTTTCCATCGTTTCCTGTTCTCTCTGAGGACAGTCATCCCAACAATTCCGCATAAAGAGGAACTTCCTAACCTAGACACATCTGGAGCTGGGTGTTGTCAGGTCAGGATTATCTCCTCCTGTGCTAGCTGTAGACTCTGCTCTCAACTTCTCGTGCCTGGGGAGATGTGTAAAACCCATTCTTCTGCGTACACAGTGGGCTCCTTGGCAAGAGTTTGGAAAGAGAGTATAAACAGGAAATGCAGGAGAAGCAGTAGTTGGAGAGAATCTTTTCAGATTTCTTGGGAGTTTGGTTTAGATAATAAATTTACTCCAAGTAGGTAACACAAAATTTTGACTTTTTTTTTTTTTGGTGCGGTTGGCCAGAAGAGTAGGGGGAAAACTAAGCCCTTTCACATTGTGATGAGCTTGCAAGGTGTTACTTCTTGACCTGATACTTTGGCAGCCTGCGAACTAATTTTTCACTTAAAGCCACTTTCTTTATCTCCTTCCCTTCCTTCCTTTCTTTCTCCCTCTCTCCCTCTTCTTTCCCCTGTCCCTTCCTCTTCTCTCGCTCTTTTGCTTCCCCCTGCCCTCCATGGTTTAGTTCCTATGTTAGGCTTGGGATATACTGTATAACCAAGGTAATATGAGGCGATGAGATTCATAGAAGTTATTGTTTGGTTAACTGAAACAGTGGCTTAAAGTACCATTAAAATAATGCATACATAACTAAAGCATTTTATCTTACAACAGTCAAGGACATATTTAATCACCAATCTTTTAACGTAGGGTCACTTTTTTCTTTGATGGGTCCACTGATAGAAGGTCCTTGTCATTTTACGTGCACAAACCCCACCCACATTGCATTGCTTACAGTTTCCAGATTCTATTTCTTTTTTCCCCCCCCCATTTGGGGTATAGTCGCTTTACAGTGAGGTACAGCAGTTTCCCACTCACTATCTCTTTACACGTGGCAGCGTACATATGTCAATCCCAGTCTCCCAATTCATCCAACCTCTCCTTTACCCCAGATTCTGTTTCTTTAAAGTAGAGATAAAATTTACATACTTGCCAAGCAAACCAGATGAGCAGTCTTTAAAAAAAATTTGTACATTTTTTTCCTCCTCATTTTTAAGAGCCTTTTCTCTCAGAGCTAACCTAATAGCATTTCAAAGCTGACTCACATTCACTGAGCCCTTTCCAAACATTCTGTTTCGTATTGTTGGTATAACAGCTCTCTTCTTGCACCCCTATTTAAAGGGCTTATGTCAGCTAATTAAATTACATATTACAGTATCAACTGTAATAAGCAGAAAAAGATGTGGGAACAAGCATCCCTGGCTCTTGGCAATTCACAGCCTAGATGGTGGGAGCGAAAATTGTGTGAACACAATGCAAACAGTCCTAAGTGGCCTTGGTCCTCTGTCAGCAGGCTGTGGAGGTGAATGTTTAACCTGAGAGTTGATGAAGTAGAGATGGATTAAAAGAGCCGGTGTTACAGAAGGTGGGTCAGACAAGTAGGCAGGCAGTTCTGATGCAGCGTCTATGATAGGTCCGTGCAGCCGTATCCTGGTTTCTGTGGGACATGAGAAGGACAGGTGAGCCAACCTGGGGCATCAGAGAAGGACCCAGTACCGTGTTTTCCATAGAAAGGGCACTCCTTTAATACCTGCCAAAGGAAAACCCCAAGGCTATCTGTCCTTGAGGTCTATGATTTAGACTGACTCAGAATCAGGGGCTTTCCGGGTGGCCCAGTGGTACAGTACCTGCCTGTAACATAGGAGACACGGGTTCGATCCCTGGGTTGGGAAGATCCCTGGAGAAGGAAATGGCAACCCACTCCAGTATTCTTACCTGGGAAATCCCATGGACAGAGAAGCCTGGCGGACTACAGTCCATGAGGTGGCAAAAAATTCAGATACAGTTTAGGACTAAACAACAAAGAGGATCAGGCTCACTGTCCTTAAGATTCAGAGTTCAAGACCTTTTCTTGTCATCTATAGGTTATATGATCATATGGACTTAATAATCCTGTTTGCTGAGACCTCTAAGCATACCCCCCTACCACATGGAGTTTGAAGCAATTATACAATTAGGAATGGGAACTATGTTTCATAATATTAGAGAAAGAATACCAGGTTGTCTCTGCCTGGAAGAGGCTGTTTTTAATTTGCTTACTAATGAAAAAGTAGGTATGTTGCTAACTTCACCCTCTCAGAAAAACAGAAAGGGATTTAATTCAGAATGTTCAGAGAAGAAAATCATGTGAAAAAATGGTGATTAATGGTAACTACTGCTTTTAAGTGGTTTGGGCTTCCCTTGTGGCTCAGCTAGTAAAGAATCCGCCCGCAATGTGGGAGACTGGGTCCGATCCCTGGGTTGGGAAGATCCCCTGCAGAAGGGACAGGCTACCCACTCCAGTATTCTGGACTGGAGAATTCCATGGGGTTGCAAAGAGTTGGACACGACTGAGCGACTTTCAGTTTCATTTTCTTTTTTAAATGGTTTATTATGTGCTCTAAACTCTATTCAGTACTTTGTTGTTGTTTTAGTGGCTAAGTTTTGTCTGACTTTTTTTGAGGCCACATGGACTGTTGGCAGACCAGGCTTCTTTGTCCACGAGATTTCCCAGGCAAGAATACTGAAGTGGGTTGGCATTCCTTTCTCCAGGAGATCTTCCAGACCTAGGGATCGAACCTGTGACTTTACCCATGTCTTCTGCATTGCAGGCAGATTCTTTTACCACTGAGCCACTGGAAAGCCCCATTTAGTACTTTACATATCATCTGATTTAATCTCTACAATACCCTACTAGATAGCTACTATTATTATGCCTATTTTAGAGAAGAAGAAACAGAAATGTAAAGCAATTAAGTAACTAGGAACACAAGTCCTTTACTATGTATTTTCCAAGGCCCTGTTTTTTCTCTTTACACAGTCTACCAGAGTGGACTTGTTCAGTTGCTAAGTCATGTCCAACTCTTTGTGACCCCATAGACTTCAGCACTTCAGGCTTCTCTGTCCTTCACTATCTCCCAGAGTTTGCTCAAACTCATGTCCACTGAGTCAGCAATGCTATCCAACCATCTCATCCTCTCTCACTCCCTTTACCTGCCTTCAATTTTCCCCAGGATCAGGGTCTTTTCCAGTGAGTCAGGTCTTCGCATCAGGTGGCCAAAATATTGACGCTTCAGCTGTAGCATCAGTCCTTCCAATGAATAATCAGGATTGATTTCCTTTAGGATTGATCAGCTTGATCTCCTTGCTGTCCAAAGGACTCTCAAGAGTCTTCTCCAGCAGCAATTGGAAAACATCAATTCTTTTTTTTTTAATCTTTTAAAATTTTCTTTATTGTGTTAGTTTTGCCATACATTGACATGAATCTGCCATGGGTATATATATGTTCCCCTTCCAGAACCCCCCTGCCTCCTCCCTCCCGATTCCCTCTCTCTGGGTCATTCTGGTGCGCCAGCCCTGAGCATCAACCCTGGGCTGGCGATTGATTTCACATATGATAATTAACATGTTTCAATGCTGATCTCCCATATCATCCCACCCTTGCCCTCTTCCACAGAGTCCATGAGACTGTTCTATACATCTGCGTTTCTTTTGCTGTCTCGCATACAGGGTTCTCGTTACTATCTTTCTAAATTCCATATATATGCATTAGTATACTGTATTTTTGTTTTTCCTTCTGGCTTACTTCACGCTGTATAATAGGCTCCAGTTCTGTCCACCTGAGTAGAACTTTGGTGCTCAGCCTTCTTTATGGTCCAACTCTCACATCCATACCTGACTACTGGAAAAACCATAGCTTTGACTCTATGGACTTTTGTCAGCAAAGTGATATCTCTTGTTTTTAAAAAATTATTTATAGTTTTACTTCTTAATTTACTTTTGGCTGTGCTGGGCCTTCATTGCTGTGCAGGCTTATCTCTCCTTGGGGCAAGTGGTGGCCACTCTCTTGTCGTGGAGCACAGGCTCTGGGGTGTGTGGGCTTCAGCAGTTGCATCTCTCAGGCTCGGGAGCTCAGGCCCAGTAGTTGTGGTGCACAGGCTTAGTTGCTCCACAGCAGGTGGGGTCTTCCCAGACCAGGGATCGAACCTCTGTCTTCTGCATTGACAGACTGATTCTTTAGTGCCTGGCCACCAGGGAAGCCCTGATGTCTCTGCTTTTTAATATGCTGTCTAGATTTATCATAGCTTTTCTTTGAAGGAGCAAGCGTCTTTTAATTTCATGGCTGCAGTCGCTGTCCAAAGTGACTTTAGAGCCCAAGAAAGTAAAGTCTGCCACTGTTTCCACTTTTTCCCCATCAATTTGCCATGAGGTGATGGGACCAGATATCATGATCTTCATATTTTGAATGTTGAGTTATTCAAACCAGGTTATTCACTCTCCTCTTCCATCCTCATTCAGAGACTTTTTAGTTTCTCTTTGCTTCTGCCATTCAGTTTCAGTTTCAGTTCAGTCGCTCAGTCATGTTTGACTCTTTGCGACCCTATGAACCGCAGCACGCCAGGCCTCCCTGTCCATCACCAACTCCCGGAGTTCACCCAAACCCATGTTCATTGAGTTGGTGATGCCATCCAGCCATCTCATCCTCTGTCGTCCCCTTCTCCTGCCCCCAATCCTTTCCAGCATCAGGATCTTTTCCAATGAGTGAGTTCTTCGCATGAGGTGGCCGAAGTATTGGAGTTTCAGCTTCAACATCAGTCCTTCCAATGAACACCCAGCACTTATCTCCTTTAGGATGGACTGGTTGGATCTTCTTGTAGTACAGGGGACTCTCAAGAGTCTTCTCCAACACCACAGTTCAAAAGCATCAATTCTTCGGCGCTCAGCTTTCTTCACCATCCAACTCTCAGCTCCATACATGACTGCTGGGAAAACCATAGCCTTGACTAAACAAACCTTTGTTGGCAAAGTAATGTCTCTGCTTTTCAATATGCTGTCTAGGTTGGTCATGACTTTCCTTCCAAGGAGTAAGCATATTTTGATTTCATGGCTGCAATCACCATCTGCAGTGACTTTGGAGCCCCCCAAAATAAAGTCTGACACTGTTTCCACTGTTTTCCCATCTATTTCCCATGAAGTGATGGGACCAGATGCCATGGCCATTAGAGTGGTATCATCTGCACATCTGAGGTTGTTGATATTTCTCCTGGAAGTCTTGATTCCAGCTTCTGAGTCATCCAGCCTGGCATTTTGCATGATGCACTTTCGGGAGGACCTGGTTAAAGACCTAGCTTCTTAGCTTCTTGAGCTAAGAAGTTATATTGACAGTGACAGTCGAACAATCCTTAGTAATGCTAAAGATGGAGATTTTAAGCCAGTTTGGGGGCAGTTCAAGTATAGAACAGTCTATAATAAGGAAATCAACAATAAATGAGCAGAGAGACAGTTTGGACCGACCCTCAGATACACTCAATCATTCTGGTGATAGGAGAACCCACTTTATAGTCTGTGATCTTGGTATGTATTGTTATTGTTGTGTAGTCCCTAAGTCACGTCTGACTCTTTGTGACCCCATGGACTGTAGCCCTCCAGGCTCCTCTGTCCATGGGATTTCCCAGACAAGAATACTGGGGTGGGTTGCTATTTATTTCTCCGGGGATTTTTCCTGACCTAGGGATTGAACCTGTGTCTCTTGCATTCGCAGGCAGATTCTTTACCACTGAGCCACCAGGGAAACCATATGTATATATAAATACATGTAAATACATATATGGTATATATGTACATATGTGATACATAATGGCTTCCCAGGTGTCACTAGTGGTAAAGAACCCACATGTCAATGCAGGAGACGTAAGAGATTCAGGTTTGATTTCTGGACTGGGAAGATCCCCTGGAGGAGGGCATGGCAACCCACTCCAGTATTCTTGCCTGGAGAATCCCATGGACAGGGGAGCCTGGCAGGCAAAAGTCCATAGGGCCCAAAAGAGTCAGTCATGGCTGAAGCCACTTAGCATCCCCAAGTGATATGTAAAATCATGTGTGTGTGTGTGTGTGTGTGTGTGTGTGTGTGTGTGTGTGTGTATAGTATGCTTTTATGAGGAACTATATACTCACCACAGTAAGTCATGCTTAATTAACTCTTTCGTTTCAAAATATTATTGGTTTTGAATAAGAGTTGTCTGAGCTGGGTGAACCCTACCCCAAGTAATTCAACAAGATTTCATTGACTATCTACTCTGTACTAGGTACTGAGACAATAGAGAAGGGTTCCCTTCTTCTAACTGGAGTGACAGCCGCTTGAATAGATCATTTCAATGTATTCTTCTAAGCAAAATGATTGTGTTTCCTGGGATACCATGAAGGTACCTACTAAGCCTCTTCATGCTGTGTATTCAACCACCTCTACATTACAGAAGCACCACACTGGGGCTGCTCAGATATGGTCTGTCCAGCCGGTGTAAGACATGAAATTGTTGGACTAATTCTTTTGCAAGAGTGACATCTGGGTAATGGCCCTCAGCAGCATTTCACAGGTGAGATTGTTCCTGCTGCTATATATCTCTCTTGAGTCCTCCGACCTTGTGATCATTCGTAAAACAATGTTACTTTGCTTTTCATCATTTAATAAGTCATGCAGATTGCCTGAAACTGCCATCAAGTGCAATGTGAAGCTCCCAAACATTAATAAAAAGAAGCTCCCGGTTTGGCCAACTTCTTCCCTCCCTCATGCCTCTTTCTTGACAGAACAAAACAAATTCATCCAGATTACAAGCAATGAGAATTGGCTTCGTTGAATTGTGAGCCTTTTGTGCTGCAGGGGAATGAGTTAAGCATGTGTTGCCAAGAAATAAAGCAGTGGAACATCACAGTTAGAGGTGTGAACTTCAGGCATGAAATGCCATTATTTTATCAGTTTTTGCAAGGCTCACCACCTGGCATTCACAAAGCTATTTTGAGGCTGTCCCTCATCATCCATCGGTATTGAAACAGCAAGCAGTTGCTTTTTCGTTAGTATCTGATCTGTAAGTACTTGCTAAATGGAGGAGCTGCCAGTACAGGGTGGAGAATCAGAGTAAGTCAGGTATCACACCCTGGTGCTATGACACAGCGGTTTGAACATCGCCCAGTTATCCTGATAATATTAGGAGCCTTCTATCCTACCTCTGAAAATTGATTTTGTATTAACTTGGTTGCATTTGCAAATAAATACAAAATCTTCTATGATTCAAAAGCTCCCTGTTCCAAAGGACGTGGTTTAGGAATGCTGTTGTGTTGTTCTGATTACTCTGAAATTTCTGAAATGAACCATCCGGTATAATTAGTAGCATCTCTGGTACAGTAATCAATTCTTTGTTTCATGTAACAAGCCCTCTCTGAAATAAAAATGCCTGAGGAAAGAGATGTTTTGGAGAGAAATCTGTTGTGCTGACTGCCTGCCAAGTCCACAGCCTGCTATGGATGGAAGCAGCCCTAGGGGTTCCTATGCATACATAGAATTTGATTCGGAGGTCCTGGCCGTAACTGACTGGACAGAGGAAAGTATCTGAACTGAGGCTGGTAGGTATCTGATTTGAGGTAGCCTGATACAAGGTATTCCCCACTTGGGTGATGGTGATTATCTCTGACAGTGATGAACTGAACTGTAAAGTTCCTCTCCACTGGGGAGCTTGAACATGAGATGTATAACCAGCATTTCTGTGGAGGAGAGAACACCGCGAGGGCTTCATGAGATGTATAAACAGGCTTCGTGAAATGGCTGGAGGCAGGAGCAGCCAGAGCCGTGAACGAGTAGAAGCTCTGTGTTAGCAGAAACCTTGAGAAAGGCAGATAGGGACCATGGTGTGAGTTACAGTAACAGGATCAGAAGGAGCAGGTCAGGGGAGTGCTGAGTCACTAATGGCAGAGGCCTGGGGTCAGTGGACCTGGTTGTTGAGGGAGTGGCAGGGAAACTTGATTGCTTGCGCTCTGATGAATTTTGACTGATCGTTCAGGATTTTAGCAATGTTCTCCTTTAGGTGAGGTCTGGTTCTACTGTTAAAATTCCTATTTTCCTTATTTCCATTTGTAGATAAGGTGATTGGAATGAATGAAAGGAACCTAGCTAATGTAGGAGAAAGGCTGCTTGAATAATATTTGAGTGATGCTTCTTTAGTTTATGCTATCAAGTGGCTATTACCCTTACATTCTAGTCCTGCTAATCTTGTCCTGGAAGAGTCACTTTACTACTAAATAATATACTAAAATGATTAAAAATAACAGCAACAATGATGATCCAGATGTAGTTTTTAAGTGGAAGTTGACACACTTGTCTTCTTACAGCCTGCTGCTGACCACTACCACTTATGGATGGCCAATAGCAAGCCACGGGCTTTGTATACCTTATTTTTAATCCCATACAATTCTTCAAAGGTAGGTACTGCAAAAAGTGAATTACATATTGAGGAAGCCAAGGCTTAGAGAAGACCAGTGACTTGTCTAAGTGCATCTTACTATTTTGTTGTGAGCAACAACAAAAATAAATAAAAAGTGTCACTCATCATCTAGTTCTACAAGGGTTTAGT
This sequence comes from Antilocapra americana, assembly GCA_007570785.1. Classification (NCBI taxonomy): domain Eukaryota; kingdom Metazoa; phylum Chordata; class Mammalia; order Artiodactyla; family Antilocapridae; genus Antilocapra; species Antilocapra americana. The sequence goes on along the minus strand of ML661325.1, from coordinate 12,154,406 downwards.
TGCAACCCACGGCAGTCGCCCCCCTACACATCACCCTGAGAGGAATTTGGAAGGAGGCATCTGAGCTTTGCATAGATGGTCCCCTAGATAGTTAAATACGTATCTTTGGAAGAATTTTAGTGGTCCCAGATTCTTGCATCTTCCCATACACGGAAAAGCACTAAAATCGTTAACTTGTGATAGCTGTTTTTTATGCTTAGCGATGATCTTTTACCCAGATGTATGCTTGACTGCTGGAGAAAGAAATGGCAACCCACTCTGGTATTCTTGCCTGGAGAATCCCATGGACAGAAGAACCTGACAGGCTACAGTCTGTGGAGTTGCAAGAGTCGGACACGACTTGGCGACTAAACTACTACTACTAAAATTAGCATTGGGGAGGGTAATGGCAACCCACCCCAGTATTCTTGTCTGGAGAATTCCATGGACAGAGGAGCCTGGCTGGCTGCAGTCCATGGGGTCACAGAGTCAGACACGACTGAGTGATTAACACACACACACACATGCTTGACTACATGTATTTCCTAGCCAAAGAAAATTCATATATACCATGGCTCCTCCGTCTGTTTCTTCAGAGCAGTTGCTCAAAGCCATCCATTTAATGTCTCAGTTAGACCCCAAGTAAAACTTAAAATGCACAGCATTCATGTGCATTTTTCTTTGACAGTGGGGATCTGTGCCCAGCTGTGCCTGGCCCCAAGGCAGGTGCTCTCCCCACTGTGCTTCACTGCCGGATGGAGGCCGGGCCCTCCACAAGGTTGGCATCCCCAGGACATCCATACTCTAGAGGAAGCAGATGTGTAGGGCAGAGAGAGCGGTGGACGCTCCAAAGGTCGCTGAGATCAGCCCCAGGCTGGGAGCAGGCAGGCCGCAGGGCCTGCCGTGCCTGATGGATGGTGGCCACTCCATCTGCAGACACAGTTTTCCCAAACAGGCTGCCTTTATGAAGCTGCACACCTCAGTCAGGTGTTTTTATTACCAGTATCAGTTTAATTTATATGTAAAAACACAATCAGTTTCCTTTGCCTTGCAAGAAATCTGACAGAAAAAAAAGTGACAGATGGGCGGTGGAATGTTCCCCAGTTGTGGTGTGGATCATAGAAAATTGGACAGTTGGTCTATACTGGTATTTTGGGCAGAAATCATGGGGAAGGAGTGCCTCGCTGAAGCCCCATTCATCCTGTTCTTCAGAATAGCCTGCCTCAGGTGGAATCAGGCTGTTGGAGGCCGGTTGCTGATGAAATACACCAGCTCATCTATCAGGGAGGGACAGCTTCCTAAGGTGGAGGATATATGCTTGGGTAGGGCTGCAGAATTGGTCGAAGCTTCTAAGGTTCATTTGTATGCGTGCATGCTACATCGCTCCAGTTGTGTCCAACTCTGCATGACCCCATGGACGGTATAGCCTGCCAGGCTCCTCTGTCCATGGGGATTCTCCAAGCAGGAATATTGGAGTGGATTGCCATGCCCTCCTCCAGGGGATCTTCCTGACCCAGGGATGGAACTCGGGTCTGGTGCAGTACAGGCAGATTCTTTACTGTCTGAGCCACCAAGGAAGCTCTTTCCACCCTCACGAACAGCTGGGAATAGAGCCCACACTTCTCATGGACATCAGGGCAGAAAGAAGTAAGCAGTCTGCCTTGAAGGAACCCGCAGTCTAGTAGGGGTGACAGTTGAACGTGTAATAGAGTATGAGGAGCACTCTAATGGAGCCACTAAAGAGATTTCCTTCAGGGTATCCCTAGATGGCTGCCATCGCTGCTGATCCCTTTGTTGCCCTCTTCTCTTTGTCTTACTACAGGCTGGAGGGCTAACCTGCCAGGCTTGTGCACAGAAGCCTCTTTTTGCTCTTCTGCTGTTCTAGCTAGTCATTGTTTTAATTAGCCTGTGTTATCTCTATTATTCCTACCAAGGGACCAGGTCCCACTGAAGTACTGGGTTGGCCAAAAGGTTCGTTTGGGTTTTTCCATGAGATGTTATGGAAAAACTCAAACTTTTTTTGCCAACTCAGTAGATACTTTTTTACCTTCTCTTTGAAAGATAAAGCCAAGGTGTTTAATGTCTCTGATATTGAAAAGATAGGGTCAGAGACCTCTCCTTTTGATCCTTTTGTTGGATGGATTCCAGAGAGGCACAGAATTAGCATATTGTTTTGTGAAAGCCTTTCTCTTTGAGTTAGGTTTTGACTGTGACCTTGTCTAGCTCCTATGGAATTTGTGCAATTAATAAAATCCATATTCTGCTTACCTCCTCATAAGTTGTTTCGGGAATCCCCAAAGGCTGGGGCAGGAAGGTTTTGTTAGTGGTAGCAGATTCTTGAAGCACAGGCGACCCACTGGGTTTATAGGCACATGAGTGAGGTGACTATATTTGTCTTTAAAGTGGTCACTTGGGTAGTAATGTAGATAAAGATCTGAGGTAGAAATGCATGACTTGGAACTGGGAGAATGGGGCCATCAAAACACCTTCCCATGCTGCTAATTTTGCTTGAACAAGTCCTCTGAGATGTGAATTGGGAAAAAGGAAGAAAGAAGAAAGGTGCATCTTTGAGTCTTCCCTCTGCTGTGAATGGGTGCATGTTCTTCCTTAAGTACCGTGCACTGAGCATTCTGGCTGAGACCAGAAGATACAACCTGCAGCCAATTTCCTCAAGAAAAAATGGGAAAAGAAAGAAAGCAAGACGTTTTGCTCTTTAGTCTGTAAAATGAACTAATCCCCAGCAGGCCTTCCTGTCAGTGCTCACTATCAGAACAGAACTGTGATGGGAAAGAGAAGGCAAGGACGAGAAAGAAGTGTTAGCATTATCCCAACTGGCCCATTTCTCTCCCCTCAGTTTTTAAAATAGAAATCTCATATGGTTCCATACGATAGGACATCTTAAAGTAGTGTTATATATAGTCTCTTTTCTGCTACAGTTGGATTTTTTATTTGTTTGTACTTTCATCCCCAAATAATTGATGATGTATAAATGTGAGGCCAGAGTGCTAATGCCAGCAGATAGAGGATTTAGCAGGAAGAAGTTTAAAGTATGAGTTCAAGTAATAGCAGCCTCTTAGCACTTACTCTTCAATATTAAAATATACATATATTTTCCTTTAAGGACACAGCTGCAACATGATTTGTGGGACTTAATGCAAAATGAAAATGCAGTGCCTGGTACTGGGATTGGGGTTGGATGAGAGGCTCTCTTTGAATTGCACCCCCCAAATTCACTGTGGTGCTGGTATCCTGTGGCAGGAATGGGCATTGCTTTGTCCCACCCCCAGATCAGCCCCTCCTGGTACCCTCCCCTCCTCTGTTCCCAGGCTCCTCAAAGGAGGTGGAGAAAAGCGACAGGAGAACAAAGCCTTGAGATGCAGTGATTGTTACCCTGGGTGGAGGTTTGTTTCCCTGAGTAGAGGTCTGTTGAAAGCCAATTGGGATGGGAAAGGAGGGAGCAGGGCTGGGGTATGAGAAGGAAATGAGGCTTCTGGGCACAAAGCCTAAGTCTCCTGGGGAGGTGGCAAGAGGCAGGAGCCTGTGCTGTGTGATCTCAGGCTCCAGGCCTTTCCATTGTTTCATCAGACATCGCTTAAGAAGCACACATAGACACAATTATGAAGAGCTTCAAGATGGTGACTACAGAGCATTAAGCTCCAAGTGCAGGGGCCTTTCTGAGCGTGGAACCCTGCAAAAGTATGCAGGTTACGAGCCCATGAATCTGATTTCCTGGAGGAATACTCCTTTGGTGGTGACAATGGACCAGGAAGTATGGGAGAGGTTCTCATCGAAGGAAATGAAAACCACTGAAACAGTTGCTGGGCTTGGGAAGACCACGTGGTTAGACCTCTGGCTCCAACACCCACTGATATCTAAGCTCTGGCAAGTCATTTTCCTTTCCCTAGGTGCAGTTTATCGTCATTCTCTGAAATGGAGACACTGAGAGGCAGAGAATTTGTGTGTCCGTGTGTGCATGCTCAAGGTCGCACAGCTAAAGGGTAGCAGAGGAGGTTCACCTGTGGCCCGGCACTTTGTCTGCCTGGTTTTGACTTTGGTGGCAACAGTAGTGGTTCTTAACCTTTTGATGTGTTACACTTTGGATAAACTAGCGTTCTTGCCTGGAGAATCCCAGGGACAGCAGAGCCTGGTGGGCTGCCGTCTATGGGGTTGCACAGAGTTGGACACGACTGAAGTGACTTAGCAGCAGCAGTGAGCTTAATGGGCTTCCCAGGTGGCGCTGGTGGTAAAGAACTCCCAGGAGACATAAGAGACATGGGTTTGATCCTGGGGTTGGGAAGATCCCTTGGAGAAGGGCATGGCAACCCATTTCAGTATTCTTGCCTGGAGAGTCCCAGGGACAGAGGGGCCTGGTGGGCTGCAGTCCACGGGGTGGCAGAGTTGGACATGACTGAAGCATGCACACATGCTTATAAACCTACCGCTGAGAAACAAAAAAAGCATCCAAAAGCCCTTTTGCGTGAAATTTCAGGGAGTTCACAGGACTCCTGAAGCCCGTCTAGGAAGGAGATTGGGAGCCCTGACAATGTGCACACAGCTCCCATATCATCTGCTGGATAACAAGTTTTCTTTCCATCAGGACTTACTATTCGAGCTGGCCGCGTGGCAGGACCCTGCTTTCTCCTTCCTCTCTTACTCATTTCATAGGGTGTCTTGGCCTTTCCGGCTCCTGTTTTTTCTGCTCGTGTTTTGGTGGTGGCATCGCATCTTCATCGTACTTGTCCTCCGTGGAGAGATCTCCCCGCCTTATGGCCACTCTGTTGGGAACAAGACATCCTTTCTGAAGAAAAACAAGAGCCGTCTTTTGAAATGAGTCCCTCTACAGGACATCTGGTGTGACATTAAGCTGCATTCTTTTCTGGTCCGGAGAGCCTTATCACAGCGGACAAGCCGCGTCCACAGCTCCCCGCTCGAGGCGCTGCTATGGGCGGCGCAGGGCCGGCAGGTGGCGCCAGCGGCCCGAAGATGCTGCGGAGGGGAAAGCGTGCGCGCGCGCGCGCGCGCGCGTGTGTGTGTGTGTGTGTGTGTGTGCGTGTGTGTGTGTGTGTGTGTGTGTGTGTGTTAGGCTTTGCCATGTATTATTTACGAGGGGAAATTAACTTTGAAATCTTCTTACTGACTTCCTAAGTCAGAAAGAGAAAGTTAAATATTGTATTCTAACACATATCTAGAAAAATGGTACTGAAGAATTGATGTACAGGGCAGCAATGGAGAAACAGACATAGAGAATAGACTATGGACCTGGGGAGAGGGGAGGAGAGGGTGAGATGTATGGAAAGAGTAACACGGAAACTTACACTACCATATGTAAAATAGATAGCCAACGGGAATTTGCTGTATGGCTCAGAAAACTCAAATAGGGGCTCTGTATCAATCTAGAGGGGTGAGAGATGGGAGGGAGGGGATATATGTATATCTATGGCTGATTCATGTTGAGGTTTAACAGAAAATAACAAAAATCTGTAAAGTAATTATCCTTCAGTAAAAAAAAATTAAAAAAAAAATCTTTTTACTCCTCCCCACCCCCCAGCAATATGCACAGTAAACATGATTTTCTCAGTACAAGGTAACAAATAGTCTTTCTAACAAATTTGGTGATTTCAGGTGTCTGCTTTCTGGTACTTAGGAGTTACGTGTGTTTAAGTTTTAAAAAATTATTAATATTCAGAATGCTTCTGCTTCACAGATAAAAATGTCCAAGAGATCCTGTGACGTCTTAGGGAAAATAAATAAAAAGTGAAAATCCTGATGAAATGCATAAGACTCAGTCTGGAAATTTTGTATTGTTGCTTTAAAGGTAATTCTCTGAATTCTCATTCTGGTTTGGAGTCAGGAAGATCTGAATGGGAAATCTTAGTCACTTGTTGTGTGATTTTGGGTGAGTTAAATTTCCTGAACCTTATTTCTTCGTCTGTCAAATGGGTTTATGATACCTATTTATATAGATATCATATAAATTTATATACCTATCATATTAGGTATCATTTGCTAGTATAGTAAATACTAGTTCCATTCCTCTTTTTAACATGCTGGATAGGAAAAAATGGCAGATGACTCCCATTTATGGATGCCTGTAAGTTTTCAAGTGATAATGTGTCTGAAGTAAATGTTTCAATATTACTTGAGAAGACGTGAGAATAGGGAAGCAGCTGTGTTTTTATGAAGCTATTGAATTTTTATAAAATGACAGGTGAGGATGAGAGCCAAATACCATAGGAGTCGTGGTGGCCCTGGACAGTACATCCTGTGGGCATAATGTCACAAATGAAGCCAACACCTGGGAATGCCTTCTGTTAGAGTAACTGCTGCATTTTGAACCATGATAGAGCAATCACCTAGGACTGGGTCAGATCTCAGCTCCAACGCTTCCTGACTATGTGACCAGTCTGCAGAGTGCATCTACCCTCTCTGAACCTCAGCGTCCTCATTGGTAAAACTGCATGATAATACATAAAATATCATTTACCTATTCCATGAAAGTAGGATTGTTTTGAGGGTTGAATGAGGAATCATGTGATAGCAGCTTAGATGAGTGTTTAGTACATAGGAAGCAGTTTTTTTTTTTTTTTTTTAAATGTCTGTTGTTCTTGCATGCTTAGTTGCTCAGTCATGTCTGACTCCTTGCGACCCCATAGACTGTAGCCCACCAGGCTCCTCTGTCCATGGGATTTCCCGGGCAAGAATACTGGGGTGGGTAGCCGTTTCCTCCTCTAGGGGATCTTCCTACTCAGGGATCATCCCTGCTTCTCTTGCATCCCCTGCGCTGGTAGGGGGCTTCTATATCACTGCGCCACCTGGATGGTGATATTGTTGCTGTTAAATGTCAGGATGTTCCAGTGGTTGGGCCAAAAGATCTGATTTCTGTTCATTCTTTAGTGATGATGTGAATTTGAGTGAATCACTGACTTAGTTTTCTTCTTGAAAATGCTGATCAGTATGCAGTAATTGCTGCACCAGGCCCCTTGGAAGACTTTTCTGAGTCCTGTATAGAGACTAACATGGCTGTAATGTCAGAGGTGTGAATGGAGAGGCTGAGAATCTCATTAGGAAAAGCCATGCCAAGGATCGCTGGAGGTGACTGGAGAGGGTGAAACAGCTGCGGAGGAAGAAAATGATAATGAGTTAGGAGCAGACGGGCTGGTCTCAGAAGGGAAAAGACAGCAATTACTCCCTGTTCCCTTTACAAGGAGAACAGGAAGAGAGAACAGCAGAATTTGAAAAATGGACCCAGGAAACCATGTGTGCAGGTGGGGCACTGGTGGAAGGAAGAATCTAGATGGTGTCTAAGACTGGGGCTCTGGGAAGAGAACCCAGGAGGCTGCCTGTCTCCTCAGCAACTTGAGTCCAGAAAAGGGAAGGTGCTGATGGAAGACTAAGCAGCAGGGGGCATTTTGGGGTCTGTGTGATGCTACCAACTTGACTGTTGTTTTTTTGTTTTTAAGATTTTTTTTATTTGATAAGGACCATTTAAAAAATCTTTACTGGATTTGTTGTAGTCTTGCTACTGTTTTATGTTTTGTTTTGTGTTTGGCTGTGAGGCATGTGGGATCTTTACTTCCTGACCAGGAATCGAACTGACATTGGAAGGCGAAGTCTTAAGTGCTGAACCACCAGGAAAGTAAGATTATTGCTACTTTTCATATCTGAATTTTAATTATGTTTATCTTGAGGCAAACTTGTAGTTAGGAGAGATTTCCAGAATTGAGTCCTTTCCAGGAGGGATAGACGTGGTGACACTGGCGACAAAGAGCATATGCCGTGTAGTAAATATCACTAAGCACTGGCCTCACTGTGAGATCATAGCACTTTAAACTATAAAGTGGCTCACAAACGGTTTTAGAAGAACAGTTGCAGTTTCTGTGTCTTGAATGGCAGCGTGTCCAAGTAGACAGAACCTGATTTTGAACTCCCATGTCTTTGGATCTGAATCTTGCCTCGGCTTGTCTCTCACCCGGTGGTGGGTGTAAGTTGGGAGGAAATTGACTCTGGGTGATGGAGTGGAGTACAAGCAGGAGGGAACGGAAGGTAACTGGAGAGAAGGGCACGAACTTCAGGTTCAGACAGCTGTCAGCCGCAGAGATCAAACAGGAAGTAATGATTTCCTCAAGTAGAGGGCTGTCTGGAGCGGGAGCAGGCCACGTCCCAAAGTCCGTACAGAGTGGTAGACCGTCAGACCCAGGAAATCTGCGAGGCAGCTGCTCATAGCGGCCTTCTGAAGTTCAGAGGCAGGGCTCCAGCCTTTGGTGTAACTGGAAAGAGCAAAGAAGGGGCCCACTTCTGTTTACTCAGGAAATATTTACTGAGCACACACACATGCCAAGTGCTTCCCTGGTGGCTCAATGGTAAAGAATCTTTCTGCAATGCAGGAGACGCAGTTTCGATCCCTGGGTCAGGAAGATCCCCTGGAGGAGGAAATGGCAACTAACTCCAGTATTCTTGCCTGGGAAATCCCGTGGACAGAGGGGCCTGGCGGGCTACAGTTGGTGGCCCTGCAAAGTCGGACACAACTGAGCATGCACCCACATGCCAAGCGGTATTTTCTTTATTTAAATTTCTTTTAATTTTATATTGGAGTATAGCCAATTAACAATGTTGTGATAGTTTCTGGTGGACAGTAAAGGGACTCAGCCATACGTATACATGTATCCATTCTCCTCTAAATTCCCCTCCCATCCACGCTGCCACCACTGAGCAGAGTTCCCTGTGCTACAAAGTAGGTCTTTGTTGGTTATTCATTTAAAATAGAGCAGTGGGTGTACATGTCAATCCTAAACTCCCTATCCCTTTCCCCCTTTCATAACTTCATTTTCTAAGTCTGTGAGTCTGTTTGTATTTTGTAAGTTCATCTGTATCATTTCTTGGAGGTATATAAGTGTAATGATAGCAAAGAGCCCTTCTTCCAAGACCAGAGGGGAGACAGAAATGCAAGCAAGGGGAAAAGCAAAGCAACAACAATACAGAACTAAACTAGATCAGAGTCTTGGCAAAGGGCCTCTGGGATGGAGATCTGCCTGGAGGACCAGGTGTGGGAGTGAGGACGCAGGACTGAGCAGAGGGAGAAGTTACAGGGAGGCTGTTACAATAGAGGCTGTGGTCAGACTTCCTGGATGCCGTAGAGCTGGCGTGCTCCTTCAGGGGTGTGTGGCATTGTGGCTCTTGTACCCTGCACTGTTCATTTGGGCAGGGGGGTAACCAGAGAGGGGGTATCACCTTGGGAGAGACAGCTCATTTTAGTGGAGGGACTCCCCAGTGAGGTCTCAGTAGCCAGCACTCCTGGCACCTGGGAGATGAGTGTCCCAGGCTTGAAGGAGTATCTGGGTGTCCTTCCCGAGTCGCCCCTGGAGCTCCCTGCTGTGGGCCTCAGAAGCCACTGCCAGATAGAGTAAGTTCACTGGCATTAGGACAGCTGGGAGTCTTTCTCCTGCAGATGCTGGCCCATGGTCTCTCATTGCTGCAGAAAATATATCCTGTACTTAAAAACGAACTCTCCTTACCATCCTGTGCTTTACGTTGTTAGCTTGCTTTTGGACAATTCAAAGGGCTGATTGTTGTTATTGTTTGTGCATCTTTTGTTTGTAGCACAGAATAGTGTGCGTCCCTTGTGTCTGGCATGTACTTGGCACTCAACTAAAGTGTTTTCAGTGGTTGAAAGAAGAAGGAAATGAGTCATTTTTGCAGGTGTCTTGGTGATACCCCTAAACATTCAACCGAAATTATCGATAACAAGGACATAAATATACAAAAAATATGCAACAATCTGTGCCTACCTTACTTATCTTTTATTAATGTAGAGCTTGGAAACTACTGAAAAGATACTTTCACATTGCTCTTTATTTGTATATTTTTGTATATTTATCTTTCACATTTTTTCCTAAAATATAATAGTTTTTTTTCTTCATAGAAACAAACTGTGTTGTCTAAGTGGGAAAAGCAAAAAAAGATATGAATAAAAAGAGAACTATGCTCTATTCCTGGCAAATAAAACTAATTATTGTAAAGATGGTAGTATCTCCTTGGTCAGTTTTTTTTTTTTATTAAATTTATTTATTTATTTATTTTATTATTGTTTTTGCCATACATTTTCATGATATCACCATGGGTCTACATATGCTTCCCCTCCGGAACCCCCCTCCCTCCTCCCTCCCCCCCGGGAAATCTCGCTGCACCAGCCCCGAGCATCAATCCTGGGCTGGCGATTGATTAGACACATGACAATTAACATGCTTCAATGCCCTTCTCCCATATCCTCCCACCCTTACCCTCATCCACAAAGTCCACGAGTCTATTCTATACATCTGCGTTCCTTTTGTTGTCTCCCATGTTGGGTTCTCGTTACTGTCTTTCTAAATTCCATATATATGTGTTAATATACTGTGTTGTTGTTTTTGCTTCTGGCTTACTTCACTCTGGATAATGGGCTCCAGTTTCGTCCATCTGAGTAGAACTGCTTCAAATGAATTTTTTTTTAATGCTGAGTAATATTCCATTGTGTATATGTACCACAGCTTTCTTATCCATTCGTCAGTTGATGGGCATCTAGGTTGTTTCCATGTCTTAGCTATTGTAAACAATGCAGCGATGAACATTGGGGTACACGTGGCTCTTTCAATTCTGGTTGCCTCGGTGTATATGCCCAGCAGTGGGATTGCCGGGTCCTTGGTCAGTTTTATACTTCATGCAGTTTTAGAATCTTTGCAGGGTATTACACGGGGCTTCTGCAGTGGCTCAGTGGGTAAAGAATCCACCTCAGTGCAGGAGACATGGGAGATGTGAATTTGATCCCTGGATTGGCAAGATCCCCTGGAGTAGGACATGGCTACCCACTCCAGTATTGTTGCCTATAAAACCCCATGCACAGAGGAGCTGGGCAGGCTGCAGTCCAGAGGGTCACAAAGAGTAGGACACGACTGAGTGACAAAACATGAAAGCACAAGGATATTCCACACTGTAAAAAATAATTTTGTTTTGAAATGTGAGTTTTAACATAAGGGTGGGCAAAAGTACCAAAAGCTTTTTAAGAAAAAACTTTAAGGCAATAACAAGGTCTTTGCTAGCTAGATTTTAAACCATTCTAGAAAATGACAGGTATCAAAACTATCTGATAGGGAGATGAAATTTTGAAAAATTCAGAAATAGATTTGTTACTTTAGTATATGTTTAAACATATCAAAGAGAGACTCATATGAGTGGGACCTCAAGATTTAGCCAAAGTATTACAATAATGAGAAAAGAAATGGTTATTAAGTTGCTTTTGGGCACTGGAATATCAGTACAAGCTATACAAACTTGAATGCATTCCTTATTCTATATGTTAAGAATTTTCGGGGGGATAAGAGACTTAAATATTTCTTTCAGAACCAGAAAAAAATCTAGAAAGACATGAAATAATTATGCTAGCTTTGGATGGAAGATACGTTTTGCAAACTATAATCTAATAAAAGAAATATTGCAAAGATAGAAAGCTGGATATATGGAAAACATAACTGATAAAAAACTACTAACTGAATATGCAGCAGCAACTGTTATGTAATTCCTGCTTCCTGTAGAATTCTTATGAAAGTTGCTTCCGTCATGTCCAACTCTTTATGACCCCTTGGACTGTAGCCTGCCAGGCTCCTCTGTCCATGGGATTCTCCAGGCAAGAATATCAGAGTGGGCAGTCATTCCCTCCTTCAGGAGATCTCCCTGACTCAGGGATTGAACCCAGGTCTCTTGAATTTCAGGCAGATTCTTTACTTTCTGAGTCACCACTGAGTCTGAAGCCCAACCTAACAGCTTACATAATGTTTATTTACTTCGCTAGATCTTCTAAAGCCTTCTTCCTCAAAGTGGGGTCCTCAGACCAGCAATGTTGATGTCATCTGGAGCTTATGAGAAATACAGAAGCCTAGTCCCAAACTCGCGGCTTCCCTGATAGCTCAGTTGGTAAAGAATCCACCTGCAATGCAGGTGGTTGGATTCCTGAGTCAGGAAGATATGCTGGAGAAGGGATAGGCTACCCACTCCAGTATTCTTGGGCTTCCCTTGTGGCTCAGCTGGTAAAGAATCTGCCTGCAATGCGGGAGACCCAGGTTCGATCCCTAAGATCTCCTGGAGAAGGGAAAGGCTTCCTGCTGCAGTATTCTGGCCTGGAGGATTCTTGTGGCCTAGAATCCATGGGGTTGCAAAGAGTTGGACACAACTGAGCAACTTTTGCTTCGTTTTCGGGCCCAACCTCAGACCCACAGAATTAGAATCTGAACTGTAACAGGACCCTCAGGTGAAGCTATGTGCATTTAAGTTTGAGAAACACTGTTCTAAATATCCTGTTGAATAATATGCTGAAGAGCACAGAGTCACAGAAAATGAAGTTTTATTTCCAGGTCTTTTAACTACAGATTCATTTCATTGATTTACTCATTTATCAACATGACACATAGTGATTGATGCCCATGTGAGCAGGTACCGACCAGGGCTGGGGGCACCGTGGCAACCTGTGCCCCTCATCTTCATTGGCTCCTTCCTGGAATAATGTGTCCATAACCTTCCCTCAGCACTAAGATGCCTTCACTTAGGAAATATTGAATACCATCACACTGAAAAAAATCTATTCTTATCATTAATACCTAAGCATGAGTTCAAATATCATTAAAGTGTACCTTTTAATTTAACAAAGTAAGCATATATGGTACATCTCAATGCTAATTAAGACTTAGAGAAATAAGTACTCTTGCTGAGGGTAAGACAATTATATATGCAAAGAGCTAAAAGCTATTTAAACTGTCATATTTCACCTTTGGAAAAAGAAAAAACATCAAGAAGATAATTTCAGTTGAAAAAACAAATGACTGTAAAACTATAACTGTGTTTTTTTTTTTTCTCAGTGATATGGAAAGTAAAATAACTGAGATATTCAATGCCACGAATAAATGTTATCATGCCACTGCAGGGGCAGTAAGAATGCTGAACGCACTTGCAGTAGCTTTCTTGATGTTGCTTAGTGAAGAAGCCCTGTGCTCTGTAGCCTGCCATCCTACATAATCAAGCCTCTACCCTCCTGCTAGATGTGACTCCCCTAAAATGGCAGGTTGCTTCCACTAGGATGGCTCTACTCTTCCTCCTAATGGCCCTCGGCCTCTTTTTGATTATGTGCTCTTGCATTTCTGGTTTTCTCTTCTCACTCTGTTTTGTTGTTGTTCAGTTGCTAAGTCATGTCTGATTTTTTTTCCAACCCCATGGACTACAGCAAGCTAGGCTTCCTTGTCTGTCATCAACTCCCGGAGTTTGCTCAAATTCACATCCATTGAGTCAGCGATGCCATCCAACCATCTCATCCTCTGTCATCCCCTTCTCCTCCTGCCCTCAATCTTTTCCAGCATCAGGGTTTTTTTTTCCAGTGAGTCAGCCCTTTGCATCAGGTGGCCAAAGTTTTGAAGCTTCAGCTTCAGCATCAGTCCTTCTAATGAATTGTCAGCGTTGATTGCCTTTAGGATTAACTGATTTGATCTCCTTGTTGATATAGGGTCTCTCAAGAGTCTACTCCAGCACCACAGTTCAAAAGCATCACTTCTTTGGTATTCAGACTCCTTTATGGTCCAACTCTCACTTCCGTACATGATTACTGGAGAAACCATAGCTTTGACTATATGAACCTTTGTCAGCCAAGTGATTTTAATACACTGTCTAGGTTGGTCTTGATCTGGTCTACCTACCCCTCTAGCCTCACTCTTCAGAACTCTTACAAGTTTGGTTGCAGCCTGCTCTAAACTCCCCACAGCATCCCCCTCACAGGACCACATTAGGATTCTGGATGCAGTCTTCATGATCACTTCTCTGTAAGGCAAACTGCTCTTCATCCTTTCAGACTCACTTAAAAAGTCCTTCTATCAAGCATCCTCTGCCCATTACCCTCTTTTGTGTTTCCATGATACACTGTATGTCTCTTTACCATAGCTTTTATCTTATCCTGTTTTAATTTTCTCTGGTATTATTTCCTCCATTAGTTTTTGAACTGATTGAATTTAAGACTATTCTTAAAAAAAAATCTGTTTTTTTTCTCCAGGATCTAGCCAGTGTCTGACACATAGAAAAATATTAATAATAAATGTTTATCTAAAGAGAGCAAGCATGACTGAATCTCTGTCTAGTGGAATCTTTCTTATCCTTCAGTGTCAACTTGAGAATTCTGCCTTTCAGTTCTTCTTCTCAGTGGCTAGAAGTTGCCTTTCCCATCTTTGAATCTCCTTGGCATTTGTCACGTTTTGTTATCACTTAGTAGTTATTTGAGCCTCCCAGAGAGCTCAGTGGTAAGGAATCTGCCTGCCAGTGCAGGAGATGAGAGTTCGATCCCTGGGTTGGGAAGATTCCCTGGAGAAGGAAATGGCAGCCCATGCCAGTATTCTTTTTTTTCTTTTTTAATTTTTGATTTTCTTTACTTTATCGTTTTGGTTTTGCCATACAATGACATGAAACCGCCCTGGGTTTACATATGCTCCCCTTCCAGATCCCCCCTCCCCTTTTTTAAATTTTGTTTATTATTTTTGGCTGTGCTGGGTCTTCGTTGTGGGCTTTCTCTAGCTGTGGTGCACACGCTTCTCATTGTGGTGGCTTCTCCTTGCTGCAGACCATGGGCTCTAGGCGTGCAGGCCCGGGAGTTGTGGTGCACAGGCTTAGCTGCCCCAAGGCATATGGTGTCTTCCAGGACCAGGGATTGAACCCATGTCCCCTGCATTGGCGAGTGGATTCTTAACCACTGGACCACCAGGGAAGCCCACTCCAATATTCTTGCCTGGGTAGAAATCCCATGGACAGAGGAGCCTGACAGGCTACACAATCCATGGGGTCACAAAAGAGTTGGACGCAACTTAGCAACTGAGCACCACCAACAACCGTAGTTGTTTACTCATGCTTTGTTCTGTGTATGTCCCAGAGGCTAGCATATTCTAGGTGCTCATCATTCTTGATGTTAGTGAATGAATTTGTTGTTAGCCTTGTTTGGTCACTAAGTCATGTCTGACTCTTTTGCAACCCCATGGACTGTGTAGTCCACCAGGCTCCCCTCTCCATGGGATTTCCTAGGCAAGAATGCTGGAGTGGGTTGTCATTTCCTTCTCCAAGGAATCTTCCTGACTTAAGGATCAAACCTATGTGTCCTGCATCGGCAGGTGGATTCTTTACCACTGAGCCACCAGGGAAGCCCAGTGAATGAATGAACTTGGCTAAACATCTTTTGACAGTCCAGTGCCCTGGCAGTTCCAACAAATAATCAAAGCTGCAGTTTTCCTCATCTGATGTTTATTTCACTTGATGCTTAGCATTAAAATCAGCAGAGGCTGTAAAAGTAGATGCTGTCTTATCTTCAGCTTGAGAAGATTGAGTGAAAGTAATTTTCCTGCAAATAGAAGGCAAATTTGACATTATCAAATGTTTGTCTGTCATTTTGCTTCATCAGAAGTATCCCTGCAGAGTGAAGGTGCTTCTGAACTCTTAATTCCATATTCATTGAGTAATTTTCACATGCCATGAACTTTTCTCAGTTCTGGGATTAGTAAACAGGTGTGGACACCATTCTAGTGGGGAGAGACAGAAATATATAGGTGTAAATAAAATAAAGCAAATAACTTCCGATACTGATGAGTGCTAGTGTTGAAAAAAAAATTTGCACAGCGTGAGAATTGGGACTTAAGTTTTACTTGGGCAGAAGGACTGCAGCCTTGGAGACAGTGCTTCAGATAGCTCAGAGAAATTGCCCCAAGGAGGCAAGGTGAGGAGGTAGGATAGATGGGAGTTGTGTAACAAAGGGCAGGTAGTTGGAAACATCAATAGATTACTATTCATCCAGGAAACCAGATATATCAAGTTAGATAAGAAATTTAGTGGTTTTCCATGTATCGGAAGATGCAAGAGTCTGGGTTCATTGAAATCATTGCCTTGATATGAACCTTCGCCATCTGGGGCCAGTATCCTGTATTTTCACTTCCTGAGCTTCCTCAGGGCTCACCAGATTACACTGGGAGGCTATAATCCCTGATGACTGTGACATCCTTGTTTACTGATATGGCAGGAAATATTTCATTTCTTGATATTTTCATTTCTCACCATGAAGATGATGGCAAACACCCAGAAAGGGACTTGAGGATGAGTAGGAGCTGTTTTAAATTTTGAGGGGTCAGCGAGGAGGTGACATTTGACCTGAGATATGAATTACAAAACAAATTCAGACTTCTTAAGATCTGGATTTGAACTATGCTACAGAGATCCTGGACATAAACTACAGTGGTCCCTTCTAGTTTCTGATGTCCTTGTCTCGTTTTATATGCAGTTGGCAGCTGGTGAATAGCAGCACCCTCTTTTAGTCATGTTCTTGGAAGCCTTGGCTAAGGGACCTTGAAGATAGGCTTTTAAAGGGTGAAGACTAACGTGTTGCTTTGATCCTTGGCTCCTGGGTGTCCTCCATTCCTGTTCTCCTGCTTCTCTCCATGACAGCTAGGGTTTCAGTGCTCTGGTCCTCTTTGTTTGTAGCACATTTCCAGGGTCTGACTGCAAACCTATTCCATGCCTCCAAGGACAGGCTGTCCTCTGAGCTTCATGAACTAGGCTGAGTGCATGGCGCTTCCTCGTGTCTTCACCCATTGCCTTTCTAGGAGCTGCTTTATCTTCTGAGGGAGATCGGGTACCCACACCTCAACGTGTGTTCACAGCTTCTACACACCAGCAATTGGTAAGCACCTTTGAACCCTTGCAGGGACTCTGCATTATGTTCTAACTTCTAGATAATATATTGGGTTGGCCCAAAAGTTTGTTTGGGTTTGCCCATCGCGGCCACTGGAAAAACCCGAACAGACTTTTTGGCCAACCCAATAGAGCTCTCTCATGGATTGGTCCCTACCTATTTCTCTTTTGTCTTTCCCTTCCCCTCATGGCTCACTCTCAAGTCTCATCGAAATACAGCGCGCTCTTCTTTTTAAGGACCACTCCTTTGCATACACAGTACCGTGTGCCTAGAGGGTCTTTGCCTCCTGTTTGCCTTGAAAATATTATTCAATCTTTTGAACTCAGTTCGCTTCCACTCTGAAGGCTTTGTTGGCCTCCCCAGGGAGTGTAAAGTGCTTCTTTGTAATCCTGTGGCATCTTACAGATCATTCTGTATCGAATTTACTACACTGTCATGCTTGTTTATACCTCTTTGTCACCATTCCTGCCCTCTAACTTCTACCATCTGTGAACCTGGAGATCAATGTCAGGAGTGTTTCGTCATTTCCTCAGTTTTGTATTCTTGAGCCTTGCCCAAGGGTCTGTTAAAAACTGCCTACGTATGTCTTAGCAAATTTTAGCAAATTTGCCAGATACACACTCAACAACCTGATTTCCCCCCACTATGTTCATTCACATCCAAATTTTTTTCACATACATTTATTGGGCATTTACTGTGGGCAGGCAAACTGTGGGAGGCCTGACTGCAGATAAGACAAATGAGCAGCAAAACTCTATTTGAAATAGGGTGGTCCCTTCGACCAGGGGTTCAGCAGGGGCTTTACAAAGCAGGTGTCAGGGAGCTGGCTTTGGAGGAGAGAGGCTCAGGAGAGGATTAGGAAATGAAAATGGTATCACTTTTAAAAACCATTCATACTGTACCTAAGGACATTTCCAGAATTGTATAATTCCATCTACACCTGTTAGCCTGATAAATCTGGTCCACTTTTGAGCAAACATTGCATTCCCTTTACAGTATCTATGACCTATGGAGTTGCTGATTCTAGTGGTGCATAATGTATATCATAACAAAAATATGGAAGGTCTTTGTTGAAATGCTCATCATTCTCTTCTCTGGGGAGGAGGAGACATGGGCTCAGGCTGGATGATGGGGAGGTGGAAACCCATGAAGAGGGAACAGGAGGCCGATTGCATTGCTTCAGTTACCAAGCCCTGCTGCTCAGATTTGGCTCATAAACAGACTTCCTAGAACCAATATAGATGTAACTATTTGAGCTAAATGCTGTTTCTATGTTTTAGCTTGAGGGTGTTAAAAATCTGCTTTGTTGTTGTAGTATGGTCGCCAAGCCGTGTCCAACTCTTTTGCAACCCCATGGACTGTAGCCCACCAGGCTTCTCTGCCCATGGCTTTTCCAGGCAAGATTACTGGTGTAGGTTGCCATTTCTTTCTCAGGGGATCCTCCTGGACCAGGGGTCAAACTCATGACTCCTGCATTGGCAGGTGGATTCTTAACCGCTGAGCCACCAGGGGAGCCCCAAATCTGCTTCACTTAAATTTTTTTGTTTGATGACCATTAGGAACAAACATGATGGATTTGAGTGGCTTTTCCAGGAAACGGTGTCTTTGCTTTTACTGAAGACTACCTGGTCCCTTTGGTCAGTGCATCACCCTCAGTGCCGTGAGTCTTGTGTGGACAAGCAGCAAAGGAAGGACCTGGGACTGTAGACAGAAGACCTAGGTTGAATCTCAGCTTCTTGATGATATGACCTTTGGTGTGTAAGGACTTTTCTGAGTCTCGGATTCCTTCTCCCTATGAAAGGAGGGTCCTAATGTTTAACTGTCAGTCTTGTAACTTGGTATAAATGAAGGCATTATGTTGGTAGTGTTCTCGAAAAATTTAAGGTTCTTGCCACATCGTGGAAACAATTCAGAGATTAGGAAAGGAGGTTAAGAAATGAAAAGGAGAATTTATTTGAGCAAGAACATGCTCTCAGAGGAAGAGCCAGTAAACAGGTGAGAAACTGCTGCCCTTGGTTTCTTTGATAAGGAAAGGAAAGGGTTAGTTGCTCAGTCATATATGACTCTTTGCAACCCCATGGCTGGTAGCCCATCAGGCTCCTCTGTCCATGGGATTCTCCAGGCAGGAATACTGGAGTAGGTAGTGAATAGCCATTCCCTTCTCCAGGGAATCTTCCCAACTCAGGTCTTCTGAATTGCAGGTAGATTCTTTACCATCTGAGCCAGCAGGGAAGCTGGTTAGGAGGGGCATACAATGAAGCAGTGGAATGTTCACTGGAGCAGGAGGAGTTTGGGGGTTGTATTCGCTGAAATTCATTCCAGCTCCGTCTTCTGAGGGGAGGAGGGATTCTTGTTCTTTTTCAGGTTACATCAGAAGTGTCAAGGCTTTGGTGCATGATGAAAACTTCTTATCTGCAAGGCTAATTTTATTGTAATGAGAACAGAATGAACAATGGGTTACCCTTGGATGCAGGAGATTTCCCCCTTTCCTCACCTTTCTTTGTCTGCCTCCAGGACACTAATCTTCCAAAAGGTGTGATTTCCTGTCCATCTGGAGGGTCCTGCTTTTCTTTGCCCTTGGACTCAGGCTGTTTACAAGATGCTTGATTCCTTGCCCCCTTTTCTCTGCTCATACCTAACTACCTGCCAGCTGATAACAGTAGGATGATGATTTAGGATGTAAGTTGCTTGAGATCCCAGATCCCCTGCTCAGAGCTATGAGGTGCCGCATGGGGCAAGTGAACGCTTGGTGATGGGGATGTTTATGATCATTAGCTCAAGTCTGGTTCCAAGTTGCAGTACACATGCTCCTCCTGATGGGCTGAGCTGAACTAGGCAGAACCATGAGGAATCCTTTCATGGCTGCTGAGGCAGATCAAAGGACTTGTTAAAGAGCAAACAAAGCAACCTTCTAGTCCTCTTTCCCCTCAACCCACAGATGGACCTTCTTAGGTGTTTAGATTTTATACAAATTTAAGAAAATATTAGGGCTTCCCAGGTGGTCCACTAGGTAAAGAACCTACCTGGCAATGCAGGAGACATAAGAAATGCAGGTTCAATGCCTGGATTGAGACGGTCCCCCGGAGAAGTAAATGACTACCCTCTCTAGTATTCTTGCCTGGAGAATTCCATGAACAGAGGAGCCTGGTGGGGTCACAAAAAGTTGGATGTGACTCAGCAACTAACACAAGGAAAAATTGCCCCAAGGAAAAGGAGAAATGGGGGTCTCCCTTAAGATCTAGAGCAAAGCTGTTATAACAGTAACCTAATATTGTGTGAGCACCCACTCTATGTCAGGCTTTTCTATATGAAGCATAATCTCACTTACTCTTCACAGTTATCTTGTAAAGTAGTTATTTGTTGTGTCTCCTTTATAACTGAGGGAGAAAACTTGGAGACACGAGGTGACAAGTGCCACTAGCTCTCTGTCAGGGTCTTTCAACTGGCAGGTGACAGAGTGCGGATTTCACTGAAGATGGCTCAGATGGGAAAGAATCTGCCTGCAGTGTGGGAGACCTGGGTTCGATCCCTGGGTTGGGAGGATCTCTTGGAGAAGGGAATGGCAACCCATTCCGATATTCTTGTCTAGAGAATTCTGTGGACAGAGGAGCCCGACAGGCTGCAGTCCATGGGGTCTCAAAGAGCGGGACACATTGAATGACTGTCACTGTTCCTGAAGTCCAGGGCCCGGGTGCGCTACCAGCCTGCCCAAGGCCTGAGAGCAGACAGAAAGGGTCCTTTGTGTCATCATTTGTGTGTTTCCTTATGTTTGCTCTTCGGGAAAAAAAAAAAAAAAAAAACCAACTGTAACCTTTTTAAAATCAAAGGATGATATAAAAATGCGCAGCATCTTCCTTCGGAACGCTTACAACCCATCAAGCTGTATTATTAAAATGACAGGGAACCTTGTTATCCAGCAGATGCAAACCTCGCCATAAGAGCTTTGGAGCAGAGGGAAACCTAACCCCTCTTGTTGCCACCGTGATGACAGGTATCATATTCCAGGTGCACGAGCGATAACACACTTGCCTCACCATGTAATTATCATTGTTTCCATTGGTGTTATCCTAAGTAGTAATTATCACTAACTCACATATGGCATTTGGTAGTAACTTGGAAAACAGCCTGTCGCTTTGGCTTCATCATTTGGGGTGGATGTTGATTTATATGCCGTTAATCCTGCATTGCTAGTAGTTCCTTCTGTGAGGCTCCCAAGAGGGCTGTATACACAGGGGACTACAGCAGACTGGGAAGCAAAGGGCCACTTTGTCATTAGCCATATGGGTACCTGATTCTCTAATATAAACCTCTGGAAATGTTTAGGAAGGGGGTTCAGCTTCAGTGTGAGACCTCAGCCAGGCTCTCAGCACCCCTCTTGCTGGCTGCACGGGCGTGCGAGTGATGTATATTGTTGTTGCTGCTCTTTAGTCTCTCTGTCATGTCTGACCCTTTTGCGACCCCATGGGCCATAGCCCGCCAGGCTCCTCTGCCCATGGGATTTCCCAGGCAAGAATACTGGAATGGGTTGCCGTTTCCTCCTACAGGGGATCTTCCCGTATCAGGGATCTAACCCGCATCTCCTACGCAGGCAGGTGGATTCTTTACCACTGAGCCACACTGGTAGACTTTGGCTGCACTCAGCTAGTCGACTGACCGTGTGGAGGTGGTGTGAGAGAGACGCGGGGCCCTCTGAGAGGCTGACCCCCGCCTGTGGCGTTTTACTCTTTGATGTAGAAAGCAGCCTGCTGCCAGGCTGTGGCTCTGTTAACACACAGTGGCCCTGGATAGTTTCTGGAACTTTGAACAATTATATTAGCTACTTAACAGTTCCTTAGCCTTTGACGAGTTACTTTATGTCTCTCAATTTCAGAGGGCTGGCTGCAATTGTTCTCACCCTAGATGTGAAGACCTCTAGGTACAGTGTTGTATTGGGTTGGCCAAAAGATTCATTGGGTTTGTCTGCAGCATCTTACGGAAAAACATGAACGAACTTTTGGGCCAACCCAATACATTCTTTCAGCTACTCAAAATTGTCCTTTTCTGGTAAACTATTACTTACTTAGATATTTTCAGCTCCTTATAACATTTGTCAATAACATAAGCTGTTGTCTTCTTTGAGAGTCCTTTTTTCTTTTTTTGCCCCACAAAGAAGCAAAAGCTGGTGTTACTTCCCACGGCTTTCCTAACCGTGAGCGAAGCTGGCCATCCTGTCCTTGAGGTGGGGTCGCTGGCTGAGGCCAGGCTTCCTCGTGAGCATGGGGATGTGGCGTCAGGTACAGCGCCGGTGGTTCAACTGCCGCCTCAACAGCATTCAGTGTAACCAAGTCATCAGGCTCGCTTGTGGAAAGTTGAAACGATTTTCAGTCTATGAATATTAAAATAGGCTGTATCATTCTCAGATAAATGTTGGTTTAGATCTTGTGTTTTGGAATTGCTCAGACCCGGGTTTGTATCCTGGCCCTGCCATTGGGCAATTGTGTGAATTTGGTCCAGTTTCTTAAGCTCTCCTAATTGTAGATTTTTCATGTATAAAATGAGGATACAGGATCTACTGCTTAGTGTTATAGTTAAGAATTAATTAAATAGTATGTTAGATTTTGTTTATAAAAATGTAAAACACTTAGAGCCTCTGGCACCTAGTTAGCATTTAATAAAGGTTTGCTGTTATTATCATCGCATTACACACTTCCATATTCTGGAATGAGCTGGCAGTGGCTACCACAGAGAATAGGTCTAAGCAGTCCACCCCTGGTGCAGGCAAAAAAGGCATACATAATAGGAATACACGGACAGTAATAAAACTGACAAAGTTTTAATAAAACTACTTTTTCTTGTCGCCATGGACTAGCAGTTCTAATACTGTCACTGATACCATGCTCCTCTCTTCCAGGGCAGATTATTTCCATACTATTTGTTCCTACCATCCTATTTCTTCCTAGGTATTTACTGGGAATAAATCCTTCATGGTCTTTGTGTGTGTGTGTTTGTGCAGTTCTTTTTTTTTTTCTCTTTATTTTTTTATTGAGGGATAATTGCTTTACAGAATTTTGTTGTTTTATGTTAAGCCTCAACATGACTCAACCACAGGTATACATATATCCCCTCCTTTTTGAACCTCCCTCCCATCCCACCCTTCTAGGTTGATACAGAGCCCCTGTTTGAGTTTCCTGAGCCATACAGCAAATTCCCATTGGCTGTCTATTTTACATATGGTAATGTAAGTTTCCCTGTTACTCTTTCCATACATCTTTTTAAGTTTCACATTCTTGTGGTTTAGTTTTAAGACAACCTTTCTTGTCTTTGTCATTAATATGGAGAGATGACTGTCTCCTTTTGCATTTTTGATGCAAATTTGTGACTTCGTGTTTTCTTCCTTGTTTTTCCCAACAGTGCATGATACAGGTCTTCCATCAAATGTGGGAATTACTTTTTCAATTTCTCAATGACCAAAAAATTCTTATTTTGCCTTTCAATTCTATGACGACTTTTCAGTCATGGAACTCTGACTCTTTTATTAGAAAGATCTGTTGGCTCTCCTGTATGACATGTATCTCAAATCTGTTCTTTTCACCGTTTCCACTGATGCTAAGCTCTTCTTTGTGAAATACTATGTTAACCTCTTAATAGGTCTCCCTCCTTATGCTCTTACCTCCCTCTAGTCCATTTTCCAAGTAGAAACCAGAATTTACACTTAAAATGTTAAGCTGATTTACATCCCACTTTGGCCCATTGTCTCTCCCATGGATTTCCATCTCATCTAGAATAAAGTGCAAGCTCCCTCTCCCTTCCAAGGTGTGATCTGGCTCTTGGAGAATCATTGTTTATCTTCACCTCCTGACACTCTTGTCTTGCTCTTTTTATTCCAGCCATCCAAGCTTTCTTGAACATGCCAAGTTTGCTTCTGTCTCAGAGTCTTTTAATTTGCTTTTCCTTTGCTTGGAATGCTGTGTACCTACTTCCTTACTTTATTTGTATCTTTCATTGAACTTCTCCTGCTCAGAAAGGACATGTTGACTGACCTATTTTCACTGGCAGGCCATCTGTAGGAAATGCTGTTGGACCCCATTCGTGTCTTCTCAGTGTACCCCAGACGTCTTCTGCAGCCTTGCTGGACAGTTTCCTGTACATCCAGAGAGGTTGTTCCCTCTGTTTGTATCTCTGCAAGAAGGTTTTCTCAGGCCACAGGAGTTTTCTTGGCTTGTAGGTGGGGTGGGCTGAAAGCACTGGAGTTACTGTCCTAAGGAGCAACCCTCAACCAGCTAGGGGCAGAATGTGGTGGGTATGTTCCCTAGCTGTCGCTCCTCAGTGGAGAGACGATGGAGCACTGTAAGGTATGTGCTACCCTGCCTCTCTGAGGTTCCCCAGTTGCTCACGTGGTGATACAAACAGGCATTTGTTGTGTGTAACGAGGTTGAACAAACCCCTCCCACTTTACTGAAATGTAACTGACAAATAAAACTTGTATGTATTTAAAATGTACAATGTGATGATTTGTGAAATGATTATCACAATCAAGCTTGGTAATACTTTGATCATCTCATACCGTTTTGTGTGTATGTGTGGGTGTGTTATATGTTGAAAGCTCTTAAGATCTGCTCTTTGCAAATTTCAAGTATATGATACAGTATTTTCTATCGGAGAGTAATGTGTTTACAATATTGTGTTGTTAATAGCTTCTGCTGTACAGCAATATGAATTAGCTCTAAGAACACATATATCCCCTCCCTCTTCAGCCTCCCACCCCCCCACCCCCCCCCCCCCCTCCCTTTAGGTCACCACCAAACACTGAGCTGAGCTCCCTGTGCTATACAGCAGTTTCCCACTAGCTATTTATTTCACACGTGGAAGTGTATATATGTCAGTGCCGCACCCAGTTCATCCCACCCTCCCCTTCCTCTCCCTGCTGTGTCCGCATGTCCATTCTCTACATTGACGTCTACATTTATGCCTGGAAATAGATTCATCGGTACTGTTTTTCTAGATTGTGCATATACAGTAATATATGATATTTGTTTTTCTGACTGACTTCACTGTGTGTGACAGACTCCAGGTCCATCCACATCACTACAAACGACCCAGTTTTGCTTCTTTTTATAGCTTGAATAATAGTCCATTGGATATAGGTACCACATCTTCTTTATCCATTCATCCATTGATGGACATTTAGGTTGCTTCCATATCTTTGCTATTGTTAATAGTGCTGCTATGAACTTAGGGGTACATGTGTCTTTTGGAATTAGGGCTTTCTCAGGGTATATGACCAGCAGTGGGATTGCTGGGTCATATGGTAGCTTCATTTTTAGTTTTTTCAGGAACCTCTATACTGTTCTTCATAATGACTGCATCAGTTTACATTCCCGCCCAACAGTGTAGGAGGGTTCCTTTTTCTTCACGTCATCACCAGCGTTTATTGTTTATAGATTTTTTGATGATGGCCATTCTAGTGTGAGGTGATACCTCATGGTAGTTTTGATTTGCGTTTCTTTACAATACAGTATTATTTAAGGCATTCTTTATTGGCTTTTCTCCCTTCCCCTTCTCTCTCCTTGTTTCTTGTGATCACGTACCAAATGAACTACTCATACCCAAATCCGGTTCTAGATTCTCTCACCATAAGAATCTTTGCTCTAAGCAGTTGTGCTGTACAACTAATTGGTCCTAAGGCAATTTTGCCTTTGAAGATAGAATAACTGGTTGACAGTTTGGTTTCATCTATATATATCACCTTGATAGAAAATGTGATGATAAGAAAACCTGCTGAAAGTGTGAAATAAGAAGGTACAAAGCCAGATTGCAGACTCTACTAGAAAATGATAACAAACCAGTTTGCGCATTCCTTTGGTCAGTGCCATTATCCCTCAGGCGCATCAAAACTCAAAATGTGCCAGGTTATGCAAATATAAAGCAGGCAGTAATTCGCAACAGTCTTTGAGAACACTAATTATTGATTCTTTAGCTAATTTAGATACAACAGCTTGTTCTTTAAAGCAATCTTTACCAAATTTATCATGTAGTATTAGAAGTTAGAGGCAAAAGAATCAAGTTCCTTCTACCCCTCCCCTCAGAAGAAATGGTTACATGATTCCTAATGAATATAAGTTTCTTAAAAATAATACCTTTTTTTTTTTTTGCTATTTGCTAGCATAGAACACTGGAGAAGGAAGTGGTAACCTACTCCCATATTCTTGCCTGGGGAATCCCACGGACAAAGGAGCCTGGCAGGCTACAGTTCACGGGGTAACAAAGAGTTGGACTTAGTGACTGAACAACAAGCAGAGAACATGATTTAGACAGAATATTGGCATTTGGGACAGAATCGGACTTAGATCATTTAGTGAAATAAGGCACTAGTGATAAAGAACCCAGTGCAGGAGATGTAAGAGATGTGGGATCAATCCCTGGGTTGGGAAGATCCCCTGGAGAAGGGCATGGCAACCCACTCCAGTATCCTTGCCTGGAGAATCTCAGGGACAGAGGAGCCTGGCGGGCTACTGTCCATGGGTCACAAAGAGGCGGACACGACTGAAGTGACTTAGCATGCAATGACCGGGAATGTGAGGGAAAACTTAAATGTCTAGATATGTTTTGTCTGTTATATATACTACCTACACTAATAAAGAGCAGCATTCCTCATCTTTTAGTTTAAAATTGTTATTTTTCATGCTTCATCGTGTCCTATCTTGTGTTCCTCTTTTATTTTCATCAGTAAATCTTTTATGGCAAAACTGTCTGTCAATTCTAATTGTGTGGCAAAACTGCCTGCAGAAAAGATTCTTACCTTGAAAATAACAGGCATGCTCAAATCCTTATCAGTGTCTCTTTTTGATAGAAGCCCAACTAGATATCTGCATGTTTACTTTGCTGTTCCTTATTTTTTCTGCTTACTATGTACTTAATGAACTTCCTGAGGACAGTGTTTTAGAACTCACTCCTCTAGTTTCTGTGTTTTGCACAGTGTCTAGACTTAGGAGATTCTTATTAAATCCCTACTGGGTGATCAGTTAAAGAACAGGGACCACACCCCCAGGTATTTGCTCCCTTCTTTTAGATGATTTACCTCAAACGTAGAAAAAGATAATACAAACTGACAACATAGTCTGGCTGCAATGTTTCCAACTTAGTGACTCTTTTCTTTAGTGTGTTAGTTTTTGATTACCATTATTTTATTTCAAATTTCTCGAAGGTATGCTATGAATGGGCTTCCCTGGTGCTCAGGGGTTAAGAATCCGCCTGGAATGTAGGAGACACAGGCGATGAAGGTTTAATCCCTGGGCCCAAAAGATCCCCTGGAGGAGGGCATGGCAACCCACTCCAGTATTCTTGCCTGGAAAATTCCATGGACAGAGGAGCCTGCTGGGCTACAGTCCAGGGGTTTGCAAAGAGTTGGACATGACTGAAGCGACTGAGCACGACACAAATGCTATGAATGTGTACTAAATATTACATTAATTTCCTTATAAACCTTATCTCCTTCGATAATTGCAATTTATATCTAAGATAGGTTTTATTATGTATAGTCTGAAAATGTGGAAATTAGGCTAATTCAAGGTCACATAGTTTGTATGTGAGGGCTTAACCCTCTATGTATCTGACTTGAAAGCTTACACCTTTCTTCATATATCCTTCCTTTTAGGCAAGTAATACACTTATAAGTTGTAACTTTTAGTTTTGTGTTAAGGCAGTTCTAAAGTTTAAATTGCCCAAAAGGAAGAGGGATGGTCTATGTCAGGTCCCAGAAGCTTTCTGCAAGCACAAGAAAATAACTTTACAAGAAAGGACAGTTCTATAAACTAGTGTTTCAAAGATGCAGATAAAAAGAATGAATTTTTATGTCTCGGTTAATGTTTTATTGCTTTGATAGAAAGGTGAAAACAAATGAAAATAAATGCTGATCTGGGAATGTTGTAACAGATTCTGATGTATTAATAGTTCTGTTGTAATCATATATCACGACAGTGTCAAATGTGTCTAGTTAACACATTTGTGATGGCAGAATAATTGGGAAAATTTCCCATTACTTGCAGCATCAAGACAAAGTACTCTAGATTTCACTTCTGAAGTGAAATTTGCTTCAGGCACATACTTTTAAACCTCAGGAATGACAGAGAATTGCTCTCATTTTTCTCCTTTTAATTAAAACAGGGTATTTACTTAAATCTGGACTTACAGAATAAAAGTGATACATTTGAGTGAGCAGTGCTCCTTTGCATATTGAACAGTTTTTAAAGAGAATACTCAACAAATTTAAATGAAGTTTCTGGTTTCCCTACTAACAATCTAATTTTGAGTTAATAGAAGACAAAATTCTCTCAGGAATCCTAAGCAAACAAGTAGTTCAGTAAAGAAGAGAAATTCAATGTCATTCTTGTCCTTTTCTGAGAATTCAGTATACAGTGATTGCAAGGGCAATCACTTGGACAGGAGTCAGAGAACCATGATTGATATGACTTGATATTAATGAGGATGATTTTGAACAAGTCTCCAAACATTCTTGAGTTGGAATTCTTGGCCCAAGATTGAACTAGATGCTTTTTATGGGCTCTTCCATTTTTGACCTTCTGTGACTTTATGTGTGTGTGCTTGCGTGCTCAGTCATGTCCAGTTCTTTGTGATGCTATGGACTGTATGTAGCCCACCAAGCTCCCCTGTCCATGCATTACATTGATTGTTAATTTCAATGGTGTTACACAGGGAAAGTTTTCCCTCTGAAAATACTGTTAACTGATGTGAGAGGCAGCTGTGATCTAATAGAACAATCTGTGAAATTAGAATGTGGAGACAGAATTTTAATTTGGGCTCTGTCACTCTTCACTCCTTGTGTGATCAGAACATAGGCCTTGGAGCTAGAAAGACCAGATTCAGATCTCAGCTCTGACACTTAGCAGCTGTTTAGCTTTGAGGAATTCATTTCTGATCCTCAGTTCCTCATCTATAGAATGAAGACAATAATGATTCAACTGAGTGGATATTTTGTGAATATTATAACGTGAATGGTTTGAAAGCATTTTGTAGACATGAAAATTACTATACTGATGTAAGGAATTAGGATTGACTAAAAGAGGCCAAGCGAGAGGATTGATAAAAACTTTCAGGCTTTTTTAAAAAAATTGAATGAAAGGTTCTTAAAATTCTATAGTACTTTACAGTTTTCAAAAGTTTCACACACATGGTTTCGTATGAACGTATAACGCATCCCCCGCAACTCCCCATACCCCATCCCTATATTGCTCCTCCCTGCTGGTCACTACTGTATTGTTCCTTTATCTGTGATCCTTTTTGTTTTATTCACATTTATTGTATTTTTTAGATTCCACATATAAATGATATTAAATAATGTTTATCTTTCTCTGATTTATTTCACTTTGCATAGTGCCAGGTTCATCCATTTGCTAAGGCAGAATTTCCTTCATTTCTGTCGTTGAGTGATATTCTATCGTGAATATGTACTACGTCTTCTTTATTCACTCATCTGTTGGTGGACACTTAGCGTTGCTTCCATACTTTGGCAATTATAAATAATGCTGCTGTCAACATTGGGGTGTATATATCTCTTAAAATCAGTGTGATTCTGTATATATACCTAGGAGTAGAGATGCTGAGTCATGATAGTTCTAGTTTTAGTTTTTTTTGAGAAATTTCCAAACTGTTTTCTACAGTGGCTGCACCAACTTACATTCCCACCAACATTCCCTTTTCTGCACATTCTTGCCAACATTTGTTGTTTGAGTTCTTTTTGACAATAGTCATTCTGACAGGTGTGAGGTGATAACTCATTGTGGTTTTAATTTTCATTTTCATGATGGTTAGTAATATTAAGCATCTCTTCATGTGCTAGTTGGCCATCTGCACTTCCTTTTTGGAAAAATGTCTATTCAGTTCTGCCCCTTTTTAAATTTTCTTTTTTGGTGTTGAGCTGTATGAGTTGCTTACATATGTTGGATATTAACTCTTTGTTGTTCATGTCATTTGCAAATTTATTTTCCCATTCAGTAGATTGTCTTTTTATTTTATTGATGGCTTGCATTGCTGTGCCAATGCTTTTAAGTTTAATTAGGTCCAATTTATTTTTTTCTTTTGTTCCTTTTGTTTTGGGAAATGGATTGAAAAATGGCAGAAGTCCCCAAACAAACGTGAACTTTGAGAAGGCTCTAATTTCTCTGACTTTGGAAATCTGACAGCTCAGAAATGCCAGTTTCTCCTAATCATAAAAAGACTAAATTGCTGTTCTTTAGGGTTCAAGTGAATAATAAAAATCTCTAAAAAAAATGCAGTTAGAAATCCGTGTAGTTATTTAAAAAACAGCTTTCTGGAGCAACTAAATGTGTCACGCACTGTTCCAGACTATTTCCAGATGTCTCATTTTATTTGCATAATGACCCCATGAAGAAGGCTTAGAGATGTTGAATAACTTGGCCACGGTCATGTGATTGATAAGACAGAGCCCTGATTTTACCTCATGTTTTTTAGAGGTCAAAACTCATACTCTATCTTCTGTCTTTATGTTGCCTCTATGTCAAGAGGAAAAGTAGTTATATTTATAATAATATTGAGGTCCAGCCATGTGATAAACATTGAATTATGCATTTATATGATCCCTTTGAAAAAACTTCAAAGATCACAAAAACTTCACAAAACTTCTTCTAATGCAAGTTTAATTCTCATTTAAGAGAAAGTTTTTTTTTTTTTTAACTTTCTAGAATGATGACACATCAGTAAATTGGTTTAAAAATCCAATGAACAAAGGAAATTGAAAACAAACAAAAAAATGAGTTTAGGGTAACAGAAGGAAAAATAGTTTCCTACTGTGACATGCACACATATTTTAATATATACATATGGGTTATGTTATACATGTTAGCATT
Source organism: Antilocapra americana (assembly GCA_007570785.1). NCBI lineage: Eukaryota > Metazoa > Chordata > Mammalia > Artiodactyla > Antilocapridae > Antilocapra > Antilocapra americana. The sequence continues at coordinate 12,123,836 of ML661325.1, read as the reverse complement.
TATGTATTAATTTGCGGAACGAATCATACAAATGTTAGCTAGAAAGAACCAAAGATTTAGAGTTAATAGAAAGAGAGATAAGGATAAATTGGGAATGGTTAAGTCAACTAAATGGGCAGTGATGTGTAGAATATCAAGCTCCACCAAAACCATTTCAAGTCCTTGGATCCTACCCCATCTGTAGGACTTAAATGAACTATAAAGAGAAGAGTTACATAAAAATACACGTTCTGCCTCATCAGGTTCAGGAATCTGCAGCATATTTGGCATCATGCTAAGAAGGGCAAGATTTTTTTTACATATTATCAAATCTTCAAAACAGCCCTGAGATATATAATTTTTCATTTTTCATTTTTCCAGTAAGGAAACTGAGCCTCTGAATCTGTCTTGGCTGCTGCCACCTCTTCTCCCTTACTGTGAAAGTAACCCTCGGAAAGTGCCGTTTCTCTTTTCAAAGGAAGGGAGATAAACCAGAATTTCTCAGACTCCAGGTCCTTAAGGCTTTTGCACCTGATCGAGATTTTCCTCTCTGTCCCATTTCCTGCTGTCACTCTTGATGACGTCACATCCAGGGTGGTGAATGTCTGCAGCGTGCTAGCAACTGTATTTCATGACCAGTCACTTGCTACTGTCACCTGATGCTCCATCTTCCCGCTACCTACCTCATTGCTCATGCACATGAACTTGGTCTTTTAAAAAGGGAGGGCGGTGAAAGCTGTGACTGGCAACATTTCCGCGTGCTGAAGCATGGTAGAAGATACCAGATGAGGACAGAATTCTTGAATCTATCAGAGCAATTACATCATCCTACCCAAATCGTCAAAATCTGCTGGATCATCGAAAAAGCAAGAGAGTTCCAGAAAAACATTTATTTCTGCTTTATTGACTATGCCAAAGCCTTTGACTGTATGGATCACAATAAACTGTGGAAAATTCTGAAAGAGATGGGCATACCAGACCACCTGCCCTGCCTCTTGAGAAATCTGTATGCAGGTCAGGAAGCAACAGTTAGAATTGGACATGGAACAACAGACTGGTTCCAAATAGGGAAAGGAGTATGTCAAGGCAGTATATTGTCACCCTGCTTATTTAACTTATATGCAGAGTACATCATGCAAAATGCTGGGCTGGAGGAAGCACAAGCTGGAATCAAGATTGCCAGGAGAAATATTAATAACCTCAGATATGCAGATGACACCACCCTTATGGCAGGAAGTGAAGAAGAACTAAAGAGCCTCTTGATGAAGGTGAAAGAGGAGAGTGAAAAGTTGGCTTAAAGCTTAACATTCAGAAAACTAAGATCATGGCAACCGGTCCCATCACTTTATGGCAAACAGATGGGGAAACAGTGGAAACAGTGACAGAGTTTATTTTGTGGGGGCAGGCTCCAAAATCACTGCAGATGGTGATTGCAGCCATGAAATTAAAAGATGCTTACTTTTTGGAGGGAAAGTTACGACCAATCTAGACAGCATATTAAAAAGCAGAGACATTACTTTGTCAACAAAGGTCTGTCTACTCAAGGCTATGGTTTTTCCAGTGGTCATGTATGGATGGATGTGAGAGTTGGACAGTAAAGAAAGCTGAGCACAGAAGAATTGATGCTTTTGAACTGTGATGTTGGAGAAGACTCTTGATAGTCCTTTGGACTGCAAGGAGATCCAAGCAGTCCATCTTAAAGGAGATCAGTCCTGGGTGTTCATTGGAAGGACTGATGTTGAAGCTAAAACTCCAATACTTTGGCCACCTGATGCAAAGAGCTGACTCATATGTAAAGACCCTGATGCTGGCAAAGATTGAGGGCAGGAGGAGAAGACCATGATGGATGGTATCACCGACTCAATGGACATGAGTCTGGGTGGGCTCAGGGAGTTGGTAATGGACAGCGAGGCCTGGCGGGCTGTGGTTCATGGGGTTGCAAAGAGTCAGACACGACTGAGCAACTGAACTGAACTGAACTGACCCTGGTGGCTCAGTGGTAATGAATCCGCCTGCAGTGTAGGAGACCCTGGTACGATGCTTGAGTCAGGAAGTATCCTTGCTAGAGAAATCCTGTAGACAGAGGAGCCTGGAGGGCTACAGTCCACAGGGGTTGCAAAAGAGTCGGACATGACTGAGCGACTAAATAGCAGCAGCAGCCCCATGAGAGTAGGTATTTGCTTCTGAGGCTGTCTTTCTTCCTTCCCTGTGGGCTCCTCAGAGGCAGGGACCAGAGAACATGTATTCTTTGTCACAACAGACTCCTTTTAGGAGTACCTAAACAGTGCTGCAAAGAGTACTTCATGTAAAATGAAGACCACCACCTCATCAGCCCCGTGACATCCCACACCCATTTGAAGGCTGTTCTCGTCCTATCCCTGGAGACGAGTAAAAGGCAAGAGCCTCTGTCTTCAGCTTACTTTTTAAAAATATTGCTCTCTTCCTTCTGTTCAGTGCTTGCTCTCTTCTGGGTCTACCTCCCTGTTCTTTCCATGAGATCTTCACTCTCAAACTCATTTCAGAACTCTGGCCTTTCAGCATGGATACACTTTTTTCTCTGGCCTCAGGGAGACTATCTGTTGTCTTCCATCATGTGCCTGAGAGTTTCTGGTGGTTGTCAGCTTTCCTCTTGTTTCTCACTACAATGTACAAACCATTGTTCTGTTTGTTGCCTTTTATAAAACAGCTCTGTGTGTAAGGGTCATGGTGTGGGGTTATATCACTTTTGTAGTTCTGGATGGCTCCCATTTCCTGACCTCTCTGTTACTTCTTCCTATTCACCAAGGACTTTTTTGCTCCTGGCCATTATTTTTCATTTCTCTTTCAGCTCCTGTTTTCATTATAGATAATTTTCATACCCAAGTGGATGAACTGTATTAGTCTCAAATCTTCCTGACCTCACTTGTTGCTGTTCAGTCACTCAGTCATGTCTGACTCTGTGTCCCCATGGGCTGCAGCATGTCACACTTCCCTGGCCCTTGACAGTCTCCTGGAGTCTGCTCAAACTCATGACCATTGACTTAGTGATGCTATTCAACCATCTCATTCTCTGTCACCCTCTCCTCCTTCTCCCTTTAGTCTTTTCCAGCATCAAGGTCTTTTCCAATGAGTCGGCCCTTCATATCAGGTGGCCAAAGTACTGAAGATTCAACATTAGTCCTTCCATGAATATTCAGGGTTTATTTCCTTTAGAACATTGACTAGTTTGGTCCTTGCAGTCCAAAAGACTCTCAAGAGTCTTCTCCACCACTACAGTTAGAAAGCATTAAGTCTTCAGTGCTCAGCCTTCTCTATGGTCCAACTCCTTACCTCATGAGCGAGTGAAAGTCTCTCAGTCATGTCCGACTCTTTGTGACCCCATGGGCTGTATGTAGCCTGCCAGGCTTCTCTGTCCATGGAATTCTCTAGGCAAGAATACTGGAGTGGGTAGCTATTCCCTTCTCGAGGGGATCTTCCCAACCCTGACCTTATGGACCCCAGTAATTTTCTCCATATTCCCACTGTTTCAAAACCAAAGTCATATTGTAGTTATTATGGGTACCACTTCAACTCCTGAAATGTTAAATTATGATAATTACTGTGGCTCTGCATTCCCTCTTTGAGGGTTGCAGTTTCTTTCCTTTGCATTTTCTTTCGATATTTTCCTCTTTGTGACTTGAGTTCATTGTTTGTTCCCTTAGGCCACTGGTGCATCTTTCTAGCCACTCACTTTCTTTTCAACAGAATTAATCCCGAGATTGCTGTGACATTGGACCTGCTGACTGCTCCCTTCATATTCTTTAAATTGTCTTCCATTGACTTTTAAGAAATCACTTTCTCTTTGTTTGTTGTTGTTGTTGTTGTTGTTAAACAATGTTGGGTTAATCTCAAGTGTATAGCTAAGTAGGTATATATTCTTTTTCAGTTTCTTTTCTGTAATAGTTTATTACAAGATACTGAATATAGCTTCCTGTGCTATATAGTAGGTCCTTGCTTATCTATTTTATATAGAGTAGTGTGTATCTTTTAATCTCAAACTCCTAATTTATCCCTCCCCACTCCTTTCTTCTTTGGTAACTGTAAATTTGTTTCCTTTGTCTGTGAGTCTACTTCTATTTTGTAAATAAGTTCATTTGTATAATGTTTTTAGACTCCACATACAAGTGATATCATATGCTATTTGTCTTTCTGTCTGACTGACTTTACTTAGTATGATAATCTCTTAGTCCATCTATGTTGCTTCAAATGGAATTGTTTCATTCTTTTTTATAGTAATATTTCATTGTATATATGTATCACATCTTCTTTATGTAATCATTTGTCAACAGACGTTTAGGTTGCTTCCATGTCTTGATTGTTACACAGTTGTGCAGTTGTGAACATTTGGGTGAATATATCTTTTTGAATTAGAGTTTTTGTCCTTTCTGGATTTATGCTGAGGAGTGGGATTTCTGGATCATCTAGTTTCTTAAGAAAATTCCATACTTTTCTCCACAGTGACTGCACCTGTTTACATTCTCACTAACCGTATAGGAGTGTTCCCTTTTCTCCACATCCTCTCCAGCATTGATTATTTGTAGACTTTTTATGATGGCCACGCTGACTGGCGTGAGGTGATAACACACTGAAATTTTGATTTGTACTTCTCCAAGAATTAGTGATGTTGCATCTGTCGGTTACTTTTTCCCTTTATGATTCATCCCCTTCCTTTTCTCCTGGGGTTTGTCTTCATCTTTCTGACCATTAAACCAAATCTTATATGTTGGCACCTAACGCTCTGTCCTTTACTCCTTTCCTCTTCTTACTCTGCCTGTCCTCTCTGGATGAGACCATTCATTTGTGTGATTTGTCATCCACCCAAATATGATTGACACTTACTTTATCTTCATGCTGGACCTTTCTTTGAAGATCCTGTCTCGTTTAGCTGCGTGCCTGCTTACTTCCCATCTCCATGTGGATGTTACATAGACTCTCTAGCCCGTTGTCAAAGAGAGGACTTGGTATCTTTCCCATACGTAGCTCCTCCTTTATTCGCATCTCAGCTATTGACATCCTCAGGACACCCAAGCAGAAAACATTCTCCTTTACCCTTCACATATAGACAGGCCTAAAATTCTACATCCTTGACATCTTTGAGGTATTGTCTGTTTATCTTCACTGCCCGAGTTTAGGCTCTTACTGGCTCTGCATTCTAAGTCTTACCACATCTGCTTCTCTTGTCCCCTAAGCATGAGTTCCGTGACATGATTTGAAGTTCCCAGGACAGAAGAGGCTGTGTGTCCTTTGACCCCCACATAGCCACTTGTATTCCCTTGTTCCCCTGGTAATACCTATCCCATTCCAAGCATCACTTATTTTCAGAGTCTATTTGTATCTTTGCTTATAACAGGCTTTTCCATGCACCATGTTCATCTTTCTAGTATGATAGTGGAGGCTAATAAAACATAATTTATTATATTGATTTGTTTACAGTTCAGTTTCACTTATTAAATCAGAAATTCCTTGAGGGTGAAGCTGTGTTTTAAAGAGGCAGCCTAATAAATACTTGATAAACTTGTCAACCAAATGGAATAGATACTGTGTTTGAATATTAGATTTTTTTCAATTCATTTTATATAATAAGGATCACTAAAACCATGTTTAACACATGTTTACATTTTCACCCAAAACTCTGTAGTTTTTAGAGAAGTCCCATCTTATGCATAAATAAAATCCAGTTTAAAAGCTTCATGATCTAGGAGCAGATTCCTTCAGTTTCATTAGGACTCTTTGGTAAATGCATGGCTTTGCATATATTGGTTAATTTCTTCTGATAGGAGGAGGAAGTTGAGAAGAAATTTGCATGTAATGTATTATAATCTTTTTCTCACATAAGTGTAACTTAACTGCTCCATCAGGAGAAACTCTTATGTAAATTTATAACATTACATTTGAGAAGAAGCAGTTCTCTCGTTATTTCCATATCTTCAATCCAGCCAAATAGCAGTTACTCCATTGTAGTAAAGTGCAGCAGATAGAGTCCCAGGATAGGAGTTTGGGTTCTTGGGCAGCTGTTTACTGATTTTGTGACCTTGCACAGGCACCTTAAATGTCCTGAGTCTCAGCTTCTTTATTTCGTTATTTCATAGGGAATTGGGTCAAATCAAAACACATGATGTGTATGACATACCCTTTGTGCCCTCCGAACTATAGGACAAAGCTCAGTGAAGAAGCAGCATGAGTAGAAAGCACATGGGTCTGGGAGCCAAGAGATCAGTTTCAAATCTTGGTTTTCCACTTTTGTGTGACTTTGGGCACATTACTTAACTTTTTGGAACATTACTTTCCTCATCTGTAACATGGGGATAATATTATCTACCTTCTACCACTGTGGAGAAGATTGAAAGCAATGTGTCTGGCTATAGTCATTGCTCTGTAACTGGTGCTAATATGGGTGGAAGCAGCATCCAGTTTTTGAAATCTTCCATCCTCTGTTTGTCTTGCACCGTGTACACTGATCACCAGCCATCAAGATGTCTCTAATATGTGTTAAGCCTGAGCAGAGTCAAGTTCACTTAGACTTTAATTTTTTTGGAGCTGTTCACACGCCTTTAAAACACACATGTGGAAAGTCTCTATTATGCCTGAAACTCTCACATAATAGTAATAATCATAGTTTCCATTTAAATCCAGCCACTGTACCAGGCACTTTGTATAAATATCTCATTTAAGCTTCATGTCAGTGGTATAAGGTGGTAATGATTACCCTCTCCATTTAAAGAGGATAAAATTTATTTACAGAAATGCTGAGCTTCATTTACATGCTAGTATGAGGCAGAATCAGGAGTGAACTGAGGGTTTCTGATGATAAGCCTGGTGATTTTTCTGCCACATAACAAGTGGGCCAGGCTCACTTCAGCACTGTGGCTCCTCGTTCAAAATCAAGGGCATGGCTGAGTTCATGAACTTAGCTTGACAGATACCGGCTCTCAAGTGCTTCCAAGTCACTGGTTTCAGCAGGATTTCTTACCTTGGATGAAGGCCCAGCCCTGACTTGGGCATGAATCTTGATCTTGGTCAGGATATGAATATCTGGGACTTTATACCTTTGCCTGCTTTTGAACTTTTCTCTGTTTTGGGAGTGTATCATGTCACACAATCACTGACTTGTTCAACATTTATGACTTATCAGCTCTGTACCTTGAAATCATAACCACTGGTAAGGATAACAGGATTCCTCAAGGGACTGAATCCAGTAGATCACAATAAAGATAATTACAATTTATTGAGTTTTTTGAGGTCAACAGACATAATGGTGGTCTGGGAGCACAGGGGACAGCCGTGGAAGATTTCCAACCAAGGTTGAGTGCTTTCTTGAATATGTGAAGAATGAGGTAATTATAAAATAATTTGAGGGAGAGAAAAAAGAGGAAGGGGAAAAGGAATGCATGAGTAAAGTGTTCATGATTATATCCTATTAAGTGTGAAAAGTTCAGGGAAGGCTAGAACATAGAGAGGTCAGAGGGATGGGCACAGGGCCTGATCACATGGATGTTTCAGCCGTATTAAGGTAATTGAAATAAAGTTTTGGACAGAAAGGCATCATTGATCTGTTAAATATGAAAATGAAAGGATCAGAGCAGCAGCTCAGGTAGATCCATCTATTGGAGAGATTTGGAGGATGGATTGGAGGGGCACCCTTGAAGGGGAATACCAGAGAGGAGTAATCTAGGTTGGAGATACTGAAGGCCTAGTCCTGGTCATGGCAAATGGTTGGAGAGAAGAGAAGGATGCAACTTAGGAGGCTGAATTCTCATAACTCGCTGATGTGATGCAATGCGGCGTGTGGAAGAAGGAGGCCTCCTGGATTTCTTTCTTAAAATTTAATTGAAACATAATTGTTTTACAGAGTTGTCAGTTGCTGCTGTGCAACAAAGTGAACCAGCTGTATGTATACGTGCACCCTCTCCCTCTTGGACCTGCCTCCCATCCCGCCCATCTAGGTCATCACGGAGCACGGAGCTGAGCTCCCTGTCCTCCTGGATTTCTGTCCTCTGTGACTGAGAGGATGATGGCCTAAGTTCCTGAACTGAGAGCCCTCAGTAGGAGCAAGGTTCTTGGGGGGATGAGGACCACAGTGGATGTGGTCACAGGCCCCGTGGCTCGCCTTTTCACCATTAGCCTCCTTTCCGTCCTTGCCCAGTTTCCAGTCATTGTCCTCATCATGTCCTGCCTAGACTACTGCAGGGACTCTGGCTGGTCCCTAAAGTCTTTGGTCTCCCTGTACACGGCCCTGACATGCCACTCTTCTGCTTAAAATCTTTCAGTCTTTCCAAGACCCTTAAAGAGGCCTGGAGTTCAGTCTCATCCCAGCTGACCTCCCCAAGCTTGCCCACCACTCCCTCCAAGGAACAGCCTAGTCTTCTGTAGTTGGAGGACCTGACACAAAGAGGAGGCGACCTAAGAAGATATGCTTGTGTGTGTGTGTGTGTGTGTGTGTGTGTGTGTGATACTTTTGTCAAAACAAGTTATAAAAAGAGAATGGTATCTATTGGAGAAGATAGAAAAGGTATCATGGATAGGGCATGATCTGTTTTGGACTTGAAGGTATAAATGGGGAAAAGATAGGTGACAAGGAAGACGGAAGGCATTGCTGGCAGGAGGACCCGCATGAGAACAAACATGGGCACTGGGGGTGTGGAAGAGAGGAGGTGGTGGGGGTAGGTGGGTTGGGATGGGATTGACGAGGGTAGAGGAGGAGCCTGAGGCAAGTGTGGAGCTCACAAAAGGGGGTAATCTTTACTTTGTGATCCAGGAGCTTAACTTTAAAAGAGAATATTTACTGATGCTCTGTGTATGTAATGGAAACACTGGAAAATCAGCATGAAGTAATATAAAAGCATTTTTGATTATTAAATATCTTCAGGTTATAAGCCTTCCATTAGCAACCGTGTCACAAGTTACTCCACCCTTTCACTAAGGCCCAGAGTGCTTTTCCCAGGTCAGGCTCAAACACGGCTCTTTTAACCTCAGTTCCAGGTGTTTTCCTGCTGTGATATAGCTGGCTCTTTTAACTTGCTTTAATCTCTGAACAATCATAAACTCTTGTTGGGTAAATAAGACTACAAGGGTGGCTTAGTCGAACTGTGTTTAATTTCTTGCGGGTTTTGTTAAGCCTCTCTTCATTGATTTGCTCCAGCTGAGAAGAAGCCAATGCAGAAGAAATAAACAAAAACTGCCTCAAAGCGCAGCTATGAAGGTTCACAACCAAGGGCCCACAGCTGACCACAGCTGGAGAGGCCACACGAGACTTCCTTCTGGTCTCCCTCACAAACTGGAGTGGAGCAAAATCACTTAAGGGCACCTTGATGCCCATGTTTGAAAACTGCTTCAAATCTTCTAAGTGTAGTGTTTTTTCCTGGAAGAACTCAATTCCTGAATTCCCTGGCCTCTTAGTTCTCTTTGAAGTGAAAGATTCTGTTTGATGAGGATTGTGTTGAGAACATATATTTTCAGCACCAAAGCAAGAAGTCAATGCTGTTTTGAAACAGAGTGCCAGGAGGAAATCGCTCATGCCAAATTGTGGGGATTTGGTTGGTACAACAATGTAGGATATTCTGAGCTTGTGTGTGTGTGTGTGTGTGTGCGCGCGCGCGTGTGTGCACGTGTGTGCATGTGAGTGTGTGCATGTGTGCGTGCTGTATAGCTTGCGGGATCTTATTTCCCCAACCATTGGGATCAAACCCATGCCCTCTGTGGTGAGTGTGGAGTCTAACCACTGGCCCGCCGGGGAATTCTCTGAGCTTAATTTTTTGAGGTAATTTTTGAAACTCCAATACTTTGGCCAACTGATGCGAAGAACTGACTCATTGGAAAAGACCCGATGCTGAAAAAGAGAGAAGGCAGGAGGAGAAGGGGATGACAGAGGATAAGACAATTGGATGGCATCACTGACTGGATGGACATGAGTTTGAGCAAGCTCTGGGAGTTGGTGATGGGCAGGAAAGCCTGGCGTGCTATAGTCCATGGGGTCACAAAGAGTCGGACACTACTGAGCAACAGAACTGAACTGAACTTTAAAGAATCACCCTCTGAAAGCACATTCTTCTTAAATAATGGGCTTTTGCAAGGAAAAGTCTAAGGTGTTGTGGGATGCCAGGAGGTAATGTGTCAGCCATAGAAAAGACTATGCCTGGAGGTATTTTCTGGACACACAGTGGGCCATGTCAGCTCTCTGGCAGCAGAAACAACGTCCAGGTGTCTGTCTGGAGGTGCCAAGAACTGAAGAGAGAAGAAAAGCAGCCGGCGGTTTTTCTGGGTTCACTGAGTAACTGCCACGCTCACCACCCTGGTCACTACTGCGGTGACCACTGCTGGCTTAGGCATAGCCCTCTGTACACTGCCCCTCGGAAACCCACTGCATTCTCTGTATGATCACCTGCCCAGTCTGTTTCTTAAGAAATTGCAAGCTGTAGCAGTGAGAGTCAGGCTTCTTTGTTCTCTTTATATGCCTAGGACTTAGCATGGCATCTGATGGGAAACAGGCCCTTGCTAGCTATTTACTGCATGAATGAAGAAGTACTTTGGATCTAAAGATCAGAATAGTAGTTGCTGGATAATCAACGAGTCAAGGGGCTTCCCTGGCTGCGCAGTGGTAAAGAATCTGCCTGCTAATGCAAGAGATGCAAGAGACACAGGAACAGTCCGTGGAATTGCAAAGAGTCAGACATGACTGAGTGACTAAACAACAAAGTGAATTAAACCATTTCCATTGAGGTATCATTCACAAACCATAAAATTCATCCATCTAAAGTAATTTTTACTCTACTATATTTAGGGTCATTCAGCCATTATGACAACCTGAGTTTGCACCATGTTCATTGCTGTCTCCCTCAAACCTCTGTACCCATTGGTAGTCACTTGTTATGCCCTCCCAAACATACATGCTCCTGCTGTAGTAAATCACTAATATATCTTAGTACTATGCAGCATTGTACATATCTCTATCAATGTATAGCACATCTATATATGTGTTTTAGCAAAAAGTGGCATCCTTTTGGAGTTGTAGATTGTCTTAAAGGAATCCTTCAGTACGTTACATGAGGGATAAGAAGGGCTTACAACAGGTGTCTTTTCTGGACTGGTCAATGATGTCATTGTCAGATGGTAGGGAGAAGCATCCCAGAGGCAGGAGCACAAAGGTTCAGCAGGCAGGCAGTCATTGGATTGAGGGAAGTTAATGCTGAGAAAGTGAACCTACTTGAGGCCCATTCAAAGGCCAAGTACCAAGTGTGAGAGCTGAGACACAATCAGTTCAATTCAGTCGCTCAGTCATGTCCAACTCTTTGCAACCCCATGAACCGCAGCACGTCAGGCCTCCGTGTCTATCACCAACTCCCAGAATTTACCCAAACTCAAGTCCATCGAGTTGGTGGTGCCATCCAACCTACTCATCCTCTGTCATCCCCTTCTCCTCCTGCCCCCAATCTTTCCCAGCACTGGGGTCTTTTCCAATGAGTCAGCTCTTCCCATCAGGTGGCCCAAGTATTGGAGTTTCAGCTTCAACATCGGTCCTTCCAATGAACACACAGGATTGATCTCCTTTAGGATGGACTAGTTGGATCTCCTTGCAGTCCAAGGGACTCTCAAGAGTCTTCTCCAACACCACAGTTCAAAAGCATAAATTTTTCTGTGCTCAGGTTTTTTTATAGTACAAGCCTCACATCCATACATAATTACTGGAAAAACCATAGTCTTGACTAGACGGACCTTTTTTGGCAAAGTAATATCTCTGCTTTTTAATATGCTGTCTAGGTTGGTCATAACTTTCTTTCCAAAGAGTAAACATCTTTTAATTTCATGGCTGCAGTCACTATCTGCAGTGATTTTGGAGCCCCCCAAAATAAAGTCGGCCACTGTTTCCCCATCTATTTGCCATGAGGTGATGGGACCGGAGACATGATCAATAGGATCCAAAGTTGTGTGTGTGTGTGTGTGTGTGTGTCTGTGTGTGTGTGTGTGTCTGTGTGTGTGTGTGTGTGTGTGTGTGTCATTGCATCATCTGACTCTTTGCAACCCTATGGACTATAGCCCGCCAGGCTCCTCTGTCCATGGGATACTCCAGGCAAGAATACTGAAGTGGGTAGCTATTCCCTTCTCCAGGGGATCTTTCCAATCCAGGCGTTGCAGGTGGATTCTTTACCGTCTGAGCCAACAGTGAAGCTCAAAGTTGAGGACAGGAGACACTGAAAATGACCTCTGATTTTAGACTTAAAACCTTTTGCTCTGCTTTCTGGAGATCTTCTCTAAGTAACTGCTGACCCTTCAGCAGGGGTCCAAAGAAGGCATTCTGAAGTTTTGTAGAAGAATCTTGACTCAAGATTAAGGAGTACTTAGTGCATCTTGAATTTTTAAGAAACTGATGGAAAGTCCTGGAGAAAAAACAGAGAAATGTTAATTCCGTTTATTTAGAAAGTGCTTATTTGACGCCTACTACAAGCCAGGTATTGCTCCAGGTACCAGGGACATTGAGTAAAACAGAAAAAAAAAAAAAAGAAAAAGAAAATTGCTCAAAACACGTACATTCTAGAAAGAAATGTAGACAAAAACAAGATGATAAAAATATAATAGTATGTGAATAACAAGATTGAAGGAGGAAATTGATACAGAAAAAGGGAAGTGTTATGGGGAGCAGGACAGGGAGAAGGTAATTTTACATGGTAACCAAGGGAGGCTTCACTGTGCCGGTAACAGTTAAGTAAAGGCCTGAGTAGGGGAGAAAGTGAGTCTTTGATGTTGTGGGGGAAGAAAATAGGGGAAGTGAAGAGGCCCTGAGCAAGGAAGTGTGTGAAGTGTTCAAGAACTAGGGAGATGGCTGGCATGGCTGGAATGCAATGTCGGGGGAGCTGCAGGAGAGAATGTGACCGGGTAAAAGACCGGGGCTGGCATGGGATCTTCTAGAACCTTGACGACAATGGAAGAATTTTGGGTTTCACTCTGGATGAGATGGGAAGCCACAGAAGTTTTAATTTTTTTTGTAGAGATTTTTGTGATTTTATTTTTGTAGTTTTATTTTAATTTTTTTATTTTTGTAAGGTTATGTTTGGCTGCTCTGGGTCTTGGTCGCTGCACGGGCTTTTCTCTAGTTGCAGCGAGTGGGGGCTCCTCTCTGGCTGCAGGGTGCCGGTTTCTCACGGTGGCGTCTCTTGTTGCGCAGCAGAGGCTCTAAGGAGCACAGGCTTCAGGGCTCAGTGGTTGCGCTCGTGGGCTCCAGAGCACGGGCTCAGCAGTGGTGCCGCTTGGACTTAGTTACTCCACAGCATGTGGAATCTTCCAGGATCAGGGATTGAACTTGTGTCTCCTGCACTGGCAGGCAGATTCTTTACCAGTGAGTCACCAGGGAAGCCCTGAAATTTTTATCTTTTAAATGAGGTTTATTGAAGGGAGACTTTACATGGAATACAATTTAATCATTTTAAATACACACTTTAATAAATATATTTCCTCTTCTCATCCCTTGGAAGAGGAAGATAGGAATTCCCATTGTCTTTCGGACAACGCCTTTTCTCTTTTATCTCTTTCTTTGTAGTTAAGCTTTTAGTTCCTGGAAGGTGGCAAAGAGGGAGTGGTTAAACACTTTGTCTTTCAAGCTGCTGAAAAGTTGCAGGAATGTTGAATAACTGAGCCAATGTTATTCCTAATCTTTAACATGGGGCCAGGTTAGCTCTGCTTCCTTATGGTCTCCCGGCCTTTCTCCATTTTTGGATGACGTGGTATCCCCTCCCCACTCAGTCCATCACTTTCCTGTTTTCAAGGATAGAACTCGTTATCCTCCTCCCTTGGCAATGGATAATCTCCCCCTCCCCCAACCGCACGCACTTTTATTTGCCATTAACTGTGGCCATCTGCTATTTGATTTATCTCAAACTTCTATGTTCTGGCTGAGATCCATCCATTTCTTAGGCTTCTTCATTTCCGTCATCACTCCTGCCAGTTGGCTTCCTTGTAAAGACCAATTTATGTGAAAAAGCAGTTTTTATTTCTTCAAGGAATGTAGTGTGTATATGAGGATGTGTGAAAACACTAAGACTCCTACTGAAAAAAACAAAAGGGAGGAGGGTAATTCAACTGATGAAGGAAGATGTTGAAATAGCCACTGCCAGGACAGAGAAAATTTGGTGTAGTTTTTTTGCAAGAGATTGGTCTATACATTTATATTTGTGTCATTGATAACATTTATTACTAGCTCTAGCTGCTTCATAGTTTCTTCTGTATCTATGCCTACATCTATATCTAGATGGATATCTAATCTTAAAATTTATTTATTTATTTATTTCTACTTAGACCCTTTCTTAGAGGATCTCTTTCTGCTGTATTATTCTGTGTGGCAATTACCCCCTAATCAAGTTCCATTGACCAATGTGTATTCTGGCTGTCAGGGACCTCCATTTCCCTCCAGCAAGCCCCTCAACCAGTGGTAACTAAAAATCTGACCCTATAACCTTCTAGTGTGTGTTTAACTCCCCTGAATCTCAGTATTTCATCTGTAGAATAAGGTTGTTTTGAATAAATAGAAAAAATAGAGATAAAATCACTTAGCATAATGTATGGATCATTTTAATCACATATATTTATAATTATTATTACTATTATTTTAGAGGATTTAGAATAATAAAAATTAGGAAACAATATAAGTGTGCAAAATGAATGTGCATTAGTTCAATTAACTTTGGGCTATTGATATGAGAATATATTTGAGATAAAATATTGGGTGATAAAAAGCCATTTATGATTTCAGTTCCCAGTAATGGCAGAATGGGTAATTTGGACTAATCATTTACTATTCAGGACCACTTTTCCGTAGGAAGGTTTGCTTCTTTCTAGGAACCTGTTAAGACCTAGAGAAGCCAAATACATGTATCTTTTCAGACGTCAATTTTTAGCAGTTTTAGGTTCATAGCAAAACTGAGGGGAAGGTACATATATTTTCCTCATAGATTCTGTCCCCCAACACATGTACCCTCATTAGACAACATCACTCAGTAGAATGGTACATTATTTTTATAAAGGATAACCTAAGTTACCTTGAAGTTCACTCTTGATATTGTACATCTATGGGCTTACAAAAATGTAGAATGACATATCCATCATTATAGTATCATACAGAATATTTCCTCTGCCCTAAAAATCGTTTGTGCTCTGCCTCTCTCTCTCTCTCCCCCCACCTTTATATATATATATCTCCCCCTCCTTCCCATGCCTGGTAGCAACCACTGATGTTTTTATGTCTCCATAGTTTTACCTTTCCAGAATGCCATCTAGTTGGAATCATGCAGTATGTAGCCTTTTCAGATTGGCTTTTTTTTTTTTCCCCACTGAGTGATGTGCATTTGATTTCTCCATGTTTATTCAGGGCTCGATAGCTCATTTCTTTTTAGGGCTGAATAGTATTCCATTGTCTGAATGTACTAGTTCATGTATCTCCACCTGCTGAGGACATCTTGGTTGTTTCCAAGTTTTAGCAAATATGAATAAAGATGCTGTAAACATATGTGTGCAGGGTTTGTGGGGGTGTACATTTTTATCTCCTTTTGGGTAAATAGCAGGGGGACTAATAGCAGTATCATATGGTAAGAGCATAACTAGTTTTAACGGAAACCACCACATTTGTCTTCCGGATTGCCATTTTGCATTCCCATCAGTAGTGGCTGAGTGTTCCGGTGGCTCCACATACTCAGGAGTATTCAATGATGTCAGTGTTTTAGATTTTGTTATTGCTGGTGTTAGCCATTCTAGTAGGTGTATAATGACATCTCATTGTTTCAATTTGCATTTCCCTGATAACATGTGACCTGGAGCGGATTCTTACTTGCCATCTGTGTATCTTCTTTGATGAGGCATCTGTTAAAGTCTTTGTGCATTTTTTTATGTTGAACTTTTTTTTATTGCTGACTTTTAAATATTCTTTGTATATTTGGATAATATCAGATATGTCTTTTGTAAATAGTTTCTCCCAGTCTGTAGCTTATCCTCCAATTGTCTTTTTATTTCTTATCTTTTGCAATTTAAATGAAGTCCTACTTATCAGTTATTTCTCCCATGAATCATGTATTTGATATTATACGTCAAAAAGCATCACAATATCCAAGGCCATCTATGTTTTCTCCTAGATGTTTTATAGTTTTGCATTTTACATTTAAGTCTCTGATCCATTTTGAGTTAATTCTGTGATGGATAAAAGATATGTGTCTAGATTTTTTTGTTTTGTGTATCAGTGTTTAGTTCTTTCAGCGCCATTTGAGAAATGACATTTTTGTTCCATTGTATTGCCTTTACTTCATTGTCAAATGTCAGTTAGCTGTATTTACCGGGGTCTGTTTCTGGGTTCTTGATTCTGTACCTTCGATTATCTTCACTACCATACTTTTATAGTAAGTCTTTAAGTCAGGTGGTGTCAGTCCTCCAACATTTTTCTCCTTTTTCACCAAACACTTTTTAAGGACTTATCAACCCCACACTCCTATTTATGGGCAGTGACTACAGAGAAGTAGAAGGAAAACCAATCTTGGCCTTGGAAAAGAAAAACTAAACTTCTGTCTCTCCCTTCTTGTTTTTGTTTTCTCATCTTTAAATAAGAATAACAGGATATATAATACAGTGTTGGGACCTTTTAAAGATTCAGAATTTGTGAAAATTCCTGGTCTGGTGCCTAATAATTAACTTTTTCTCTTTCAATTAAATTATTACAAAGTAACACAGAAAAAATATGTATATCCACTCAAAACTGTAACTGAGGATTGAGTAAAGGTCATCAGAATAATGTACCTACATTTGTTTTTCTAGTTTAATACTATTACATTAATTAGTATTACACTTCATAAATTAAGGATGCCTGTTATAATTTGTATAACCACTAAAATAATTCAGAATTGAAACATGTAAGGGGAAAATATAATAAAAAAATTACTAATCTAACAGAATGAAGAAAAAGAGACAAGTGGGAACATGGAATCAACAAAACAAATAGAAATCACTTAGCAATATTGTAGACATAGACCAACATACATCAGTAATTTCAAATAAATGGACTAAGTGACCCAATTAAAAGATAGAGATGTCCAAATTAAAAAAAAAAGTCTTAACATGTTCAATTTTAGCAATCTTATAAGAAACACAAGGAGGCAAAATATTTGGAGGTAAAATGATAGAAGTATATATACTATGCACTAGTACTTTAAGTGAAAAAAAATGTTTTTATATCTATATTAATTAAAAGAAAACCTTAAGGCAAAACTTATAAGAGATAAATATCTGTGAACCATGAACTTGCAGATGTTCAAGCTGGATTTAGAAAAGGCAGAAGAACTAGAAAGCAAATTTCCAAAATCCATCAGATAATCTAAAAAGCAAGAGTTCCAGAAAAACATCTACTTTTGCTTTACTGACTATACCAAAGCTTTTGACTGTGTGGATCACAACAAACTGTGGAAAATTCTCAAAGAGATGGGAATACCAGACCACCTGACCTGCCTCCTGAGAAATCTGTATGCAGGTCAAGAAGGAACAGTTAGAACTGGACATGGGAAAACAGACTGGTTCCAAATAGGAAAAGGACTATGTCAAGGTTGCATATTGTCACCTTGCTTTTTTAACTTATATGCAGAGTACATCATGTGAAACACTGGGCTGCATGAAGCACAAGCTGGAATCAAGATTTCCAGGAAAAATATCAATAACCTCAGCTATGCAGATGATACTACCCTTATGGCAGAAAACGAAGAAGAACTTGAGAGCTTCTAGATAAAAGTGAAAGGGGAGAGTGAAAAAGTTGGCTTAAAACTCAACATTCAAAACCTAAGATCATGGCATCCAGTCCCATTACTTCATGGCAAATAGTTGGGGAAGCAGTGGAAACAGTGACAGACTTTATTTTCTTGGGCTCCAAAATCATTGCAGATGGTGATTGAAGCCATGACATTAAAAGATGCTTGCTCCTGGAAAGAAAAGCTATAATCAACCTAGACGGCATATTAAAAAACAGGCATTACTTTCCCAACAAAGGTCCATCTAGTCAAAACGATGGTTTTTCCCGTAGTCCTGTATGGATGTGAGAGTTGGACTGTAAAGAAAGCTGAGCACCAAAGAATTGATGCTTTTGAACTGTGGTGCTGGAGAAGACTGTTGAGAGTGTCTTGGTCTGAAAGTAGATCCAACCAGTGAATCCTTAAGGAAATCAGTGCTGAGTATTTGTTGGAAGGACTGATGGTGAAGCTGAAACTCCAATACTTGGGCCACCTGATGCGAGTAACTGACTCATTGGAAAAGACCCTGATGCTGGAAAGGTTGAAGGTGGGAAAAGAAGGGGTCGACAGAGGATGAAATGGTTGGATGGCATCACCGGCTCAGTGGTCATGAGTTTGAGCAAGGCCTGGGAGTTGGTGATGGACAGGGAAGCCTCATCAGAGGATCTTACTTGTGGCAATGATTGCCACGGTATTCCACTGGTAAATTTTATTATCCTCTTTCCCTTTATTTTTTTTTTTATAACTCCTCTTTAAGGTAGGTTTTGTTCCTCCTCCCTCATTTATTTATTTAATACTTTATGTCAGTATCGACCTATGGATATTTATTTTTTGGTTTATAATCCAGTACCATCATTATTCATTTTGTTGCCCACATTGTTCCAGATTTGACTCACTGAGAGTGTTTTTCTGTTGAATTCCGTATATTTTTGGTATGACCCCATTTTGTACTTTTTTGTGTGTACTTCCTTACTTTCTGACACTACAAAATGCTCCAGGCTTATCTTTTGTTTTCCCTGCATTAGCTCTTGAATTAGCCATTTTCCCAAGGATCTCTGATTACTCTTAGTGTAAAATTGTAGTTAGATATGAAGCCTTAGGCGCTGGGTATATTTATTGCACCTGGGGAGTTATATATATGTATACATATGCTAACTCTTGTATACATTATCTGTATCATTTATCCATCTTAAATGAACATGAGTTCATACTGATATGTCACATAGAGTATCTGGTACATCAGGATTCTTTCTGATCTTCCTCAAATTGTTTCTTTCTAACTTCTTTCTTTGACAGTAAAAAAAAATTTTTTTTGCTCTCATCATCTGTATTTTACTTACTTACCTATTGAGTCCTAATACCAATGTAAAGCAGTTTCAGAATTGCTAACCCAGATCCCAATTAGAAACAAATTTATCAGCTAAAGTTAGATGTTTATTCAGTTAACATTACAGTTTCAAGTCAAAACTCTGTTTCCTGAAGCTACTTTTGTCCTTCTCCTCCCTCCCTAAATTTCATTCAGTGAGATGTGGCATGCATTCTTAGTAGAATTAATTTCATTTTTCACAGTCTATATTCCATCCTAGGATCTTCTGACATCTAGTTGATTAATTTATACTTTTTTTTTTAGCGGTAACAACAATAAAACATTTATTAAGCACCAAAGATATACCAGCAATATTCTAAACCCTTCACATGCATTAGGAAAGTTAATCCTCACAACCATCCTATGGGACAAGCACTAAAGCCTTAGTAACTTGCTCTTTTTTTTTTTTTTTTTTGTTTTATAAGCAAATGTTTATTTTTCCTTTAAACAAGCACAAGTTATTCATATTAAAATTTGCTTCATAATAGAATAAAATATTACCTCAGGCTGTTTATTCCCTTTTGGGAGGACTAGTAGTATCCCATCAACTTTTTTAATTTATACTTTTTAAAGGTGTGTATATTTTAGGAAAAAGTAACTGTGAAGTAAAGTGGGAAACTTATTACTATGAAAATTTTAGTTATTGACTTTGAGGATGTGAGAGACATAGTAAGGAATTTTCTGAAATGTTAGCAAAATTTTAGTTTTTTTTTTTCCACTGTTTAGGATAGTGATTACATTTTTAATTCTAATATGTAGCTGAGATATAGTTTTAAATGCACTTCTTTTATGAGTCATATTTCACAATAAATATGTTTTGAAAGAGCCTATTGTGAAACATCATACAGCATAATCCTTAATTTTCCTATATATAAAGACTTTGTGGATGAGGGTAAGGGTGGGATGATATGGGAGAAGGGCATTGAAGCATGTTAATTGTCATGTGTCTAATCAATCGCCAGTCCAGGATTGATGCTTGGGGCTGGTACAGCGATATTTCCCGGGGGGGAGGGAGGAGGGATGGGGGTTCCGGAGGGGAAGCATATGTAAACCCATGGTGATATCATGACAATGTATGGCAAAAACAATAAAAAAAAAAGTGAATGATAATACTTGTCCTAATTATCTGATAAGATTGTTAGGAGAATGAAACTGGGAAATTAATCTCAGATTGCCTTGTAAAATTAAAACTCAATACAAATTGTGGCAAACAATCCTAGTTGGCTACAACCAACCAATATTTTCTCTTCATCTAACAAAGTTGAACTTTTTCATGGTAGCAATGGGCATATTAGAACTCTGTATTTTTCAGCTTTCTATAATAAGAGGTCAGTAGAAACTGTCTTGAGGGTCTTTTAGAAAATATTTCAAATAAGGTTGATTTTAGTTGAGAGACATATCCTTCCTTTTTTTCTTTAATATTTTTCTTCTTGCCTAAAGTACAAACATGATTGCTATAACTTTGGCAACTATATTGTGACCTTAAGGATAGAATCTTTTTGTAAAATGTGGCAGAACAGAAAGAAAAAAGAAGCCTGGTTCCCTAGTAATTCTATTGACTCAAGAAAGGAATTTTTATGCATTGATGGATTAGTGGTTAGGTACTTTTTTCTGTGGACTAGAATTTTGAAGTCAGTATCAAGTAATCTCTTAAATGGCCATAGTGTTTCCTCGTTTATAGAGTGCTGCTGTATCAGCTCAAATAGTCCTGACCATAGCTCTGTGTGATAGATACAGGTTATCTCATTTTTTTCAGATGAAGAAAAGAATGATGCTGTTGAATTGTCTGAGGACAAACAATAGAGCCAGAATTTTAATTCTAGGTTTCTGACTTCATGGGCACTGTCTAGTAAACCGAGTTTCAGGAACCCAAGCATTATTGGAAGAGTAGAGGTCCATTCCCAAAGTCACTATGGTATTTGTCAGTTCCATCCCGCCAGAGGAGGATGGGCCTTCTCTGGGTCAGTCTTTGACTGTGAGTTTTGGTCTCTGAGTTGTGACCTTGTCACATATAAGCCAGTAGTCTGGGGTGTGGGCTGGATCCAGAATCAAGTTACATTTAAGGAGTTTGGATAATTTTTTTTCTCATGATGGTTTTGGTGCCAACCCTCCTCCAGTTATGTGAAAGTCAAAGGAAGATTGTAGTGTGGACAAAAGACATTGATACTTACTAACACAAATGCTGTGAGTGGGTAACACTGTCCACAAATGGGTGTGAGTGACTTGCAGTTGCATTGGGATTGAATTCTACTAACCACACATTTAGCTATAATTTTATTTGGACGATGTTCTGAAGCTACTGTTAGTTTTATTGTGTATAAGATGTGGATAACAATAATAATGCTTATCAAATAATATTAGGAGATATTTATGAGTGTTAAATTTATGAGTACTAAATGGGTCAGTAGATACAGAGCTCTTAATTAAGTTAGGATTAACTGAATTAATGCTAGAATATGATAGGTATGCAGAAATGCTTGCTGCTACCATTATTGTTGTTGTTATCTAGAAATAAACGTAATATCCACCTCATAGGATGTTTTTTCAGGTTCAAATCAAGTAATATTTATGATCCAGCTGTTAAAGATTTTTTCCATTATGAACTGGGGGAGGGAAGGGCTTACCAAGCAAGTCTTCCTGAAGAACTTAACAGTCAACCTGGGCATGACTGAAAGGGTTTCAGAAAACAGAGAGAATATATGACTTAGAACTGGGGGAACCATTCATTCATTCATTATCTATATGTATTGAGCACTTACAACATTCCATGATAGTGTAGTAGTGAACTAAATGGAACTGGAACTAGGATTTCTGTGTTTAAATTTTGAATTCTTGTTCTGCCACATGCAACATGTATGAACTTGGGCAGTTTACTTCATTTTTCATGGCCTCTTGTTATAATTACTAGGGAAACCATTAAAAGATTTGAAACTTGAAAATGGTAGTTTTCTCATTGGTAAAATAGGTGAGAAATAAGGAATCTGTCATGAAGTCACTGTGAAAACTAAACACATTCATACACAGAATCATTTAGAACACAGCCTAGCACATTATGAATATTCAAAAGATTAGTTGTGGCTATTAATTTGGTTACTGTTCTGGGTCTTGGGAATAAAGTGACAAAAATATACATGTGAGGAGATGGAGACAGGAGTGTGTGATTAAAAAAAAATGTGTTAATGTGTTCTTAAATCTAAATGAGGAGTTCAGTGAGGACATGATAGTGAGGATTGGCAATAAAAGATGAACGTGTTAGTAATGTTGATGTCAGAGTTATCGAAGCTGCATCACTAGAGAGGAGAGCTGGAAAATTAGAAGTTGGCCATAAGAGGCGCAACATGTAGAGTTGAGAAGGGTACTGTTTTCAGAAGTCAAGTGAATGACCATGGGAGATGGTACCTGAGATAGAGAGGAAGACAGGAGTTTTTTTCTCCATATTTTATTTGTCTGTTATACCTTAAGACACATTGTTTTCTTTCCCATTATGGTTTATTACAGGATATTGAATATAGTTCCCTGAGCTATACAGTAGGATCTTGTTTATCTATTCTACATATTTGTGTCTGCTAATCCTGAAGTCCCAATCCATCTTTCCCCTAACTTCCCACCCCTCTTGGCAACCAGAGGTCTGTTCTCTATGTTTGAGACTCTGTTTATGTTTCACAGATAAATTCATTTGTGTCATTTTAGATTCCACATATCAGTAATATTATATTTGTCTTTATCTTTCTGAATTCACTTGATATGATAATCCCTAGGTTTATCCATGTTGCTGCAAATGGCATTCAGTTCAGTTCAGTTGCTTAGTCATGTCCGACTCTTCGTGACCCCATGAACTGCAGCACACCAGGCCTCCCTCTCCATTGCCGGGACTCCCGGAGTCCACCCAAACCCATGGCCATCGAGGCAGTGATGCCATCCAGCCATCTCATCATCTGTCATCCTCTTCTCCTCCTGCCCCTAATCCTTCCCAGCATCAGAGTCTTTTCCAATGAGTCAACACTTCGCATCAGGTGGCCAAAGTACTGGAGTTTCAGCTTCAACATCAGTCCTTCCAATGAACACCCAGGACTGATCTTATTTAGGATGGACTGGTTGGATCTCCTTGCAGTCCAAGGGACTCTCAAGAGTCTTCTCCAACACCACAGTTCAAAAGCATCAATTCTTTAGCACTCAGCTTTCTTCATCCACCTCTCACATCTATACATGACTACTGGAAAAGCAAATTGCATTATTTCATTCTTTTTTATGGTTCAGTAACCTTCCATTGTATATATGTACCACATTGTCTTTATCCATTCATCTGTCGATGGATATTTATGTTGCTTCCATGTCTTAGGTATTGTAAATAGTGCTGCTGTGAACATTGGGGTGCATGTATCTTTTTGAATTTCAGTTTTGTCTGGATATATGCCCAGACTGGGATTGCTGGATCATATGGCAACTTTAACTTTTTGAGAAATATCCCTACTATTTTCCATAGTGGCTGCACCAGTTTATATTCTTACCAGTAGTGTAGGAGGATTAAGAGGAGGAAGGGATGTTGGAAGTAAAGATTGAGGGAAAGAGAGCTCAAGAAATTAGAAGGATTGTGTTTATGGATATCGAAGACACATTTCATAGAAAAGTATTTATTGAATACATAAATAAATTAAGCAAAGGTAAAATGTTGGAAAAGTGTTCAGTGTTTATGATGTTAGGTTATAAGTAACCCAGGTTGTGTTTTCTTAGAAGTATGATTGGAAATTGGTTTGAAATGTTAAGCTGTGGGTCTCATAGAATATAAGTTCTAGAAGGGCAGGGGTACTGATCAGATTTGTTCACTAATATGTCCCACATGTCCAGAACTATGATAGGTGTCCAGCAAATATTTATTGAATGAATTGAATCAGTGAATGGGTATCATGAAGGGCCTGGACCTCAAGAAAAGGAGGAGGAACTGGATTTTGTAGGCAAGCAAAAAGTGGATATGGAGACATTAATTGTGGCTATTATGCATAGAAAATTGGGAGAGATGACCTCAAATGTGAATCTTTTAACATTTGACATTGACAAGTCCTTTTTTTCCAGCCTGACTTTTCCATCAATACCAGTGGTTATCCTAGAGGAGTTTCCGGTCAAGGGACTTAAATGATCTGAAGGCTGCTTTGGGAAGATTCATTCTGCAGTGTCAGGAGAGAGAGGCTGTGAGGCAGAGGAAGATAAGGGTCTATGTGAGGAAAGAAGCAGTAGGCAATGGAGGGGAGGGAAATGTCACAGAGAGGCAAGAAAAAGCAGGTATGGAGACATTAATTGTGGCTAATATGCATAGCAAATTGGCAGAGGTGACCTAAAACATGAGTCTTTCTTTAAGCATTTGACATTCATAAGTCCTTTTTTTGCTAGCCTGAATCTTCCATCAATACTTTCTACAGTTGATTAAATACAGGACAGAAAACGAATACATCAGCTTGACATTTTTCTGAATCAAGGCTCTTGTCATGGAGTGAATGTTGCCATTTGTTATTAAAACACTTCTGCCTACACCTCCTATCAGTGAAATAACTTCCTACCCTCACCCCCGGCCCATTGGGGGTTTACTTTGTCCTTCACAACACAATCTGCAAATTAGCAGTGATCGCATAATTTATCTCTGTGATGCTCTGCTCTTTTTATTTATAATCCAGAGGCAATTAAAATCGCTTTTATACAACATTGTCCTGATGACAGATGTGTGGCTGCCACTTCAACACTTGACGGCTGGCATAAATCATTTGACGATCAAAGGGTCTGTTGACTTGCCAGTCTCCAGTTACGGCAGATGCCACCCCAGGCAGAGTGACAGGGGTATTCTTCACGGGAGCCTCCTTTTAGCTAACCGCTTTACTACTCTCGAGTTCAGGAATCTTGACAGCTCGGCTTGTGAGAATTTGTGATAGCTTGGAAATTCTTCATGTAGCTTTCATGAGCGACTAAGGGTCAGTCTATCCATTGTTCCCATCGCTGTAGGTTTCAAATGGTTTCCTATAGGACATACGAGGGTTTTCACAATTTGGACCCAATCTACTACTTACCTTAAGTCCCCCTTGAGTCTCCTGTCTCTCCAGCTCTCATCCCATATCCACTAAATCTTACAATCTATAGCCACCAGACTGTTTGCTGTTCTCTGAACATAATGATCTCTTGCTTGACTGTGTCTTTGAGTGTGAGGTTTCTTAATCTTGAAATCATGTCCTCCCTGCATTCTTCACCTCCTGTAATCATACAAGAGGTGATGCTCCTTGAAGGACTCTCTAGTTGTCTTTGCCTCTAGGAAGCATTTTCCACCACTTGCCACGCAACTAGGTTTTTTTCCCCTAATTTGTCCTTGCAAGACAGTCATAATTTATTTTTATCCGGTTCATGGTGTTGATTAAGTCATATTGATTCACTCATGGCGTTATAATCATCATTGGTTTGTGAGGCCTTGAGGAATATGTAGGATTCACCACAAAGCAGGAAGGGGAAAGACCATCTCAGTTATAGGAATACCATGCAAAAGGCGCTATATTTTTGAAAGAGTATAAAGTGATTTAGGAATGAAGGAGCTAGCCCTGCAAATGTGAAGTCTGGTCAACATTGTCAAGGATAATACATGGCACACAAGAAAGGTTGAACTTTATCCTGGGGGAAACTGGGCACTCTAAAATATTTTGAGCATCTCTGTGTTTGAAAACGATATTGCTTGTGACAATGTGATGGTTGGATGGGATGTTCAGAAGCTAGTGATTGGTCATCATGGGAGAATTTAAAAATTATCCAGACTCTAATCTATCACCTCCCACTGAGACTGATCTGTTCTCTGCGACCTTCCTTTTTCCTCCCTACATGATATGGTTTACAACCCAATTTCTTGTAAAAACTGCTTTTCAGTTTCTAAAAATTATAATCAGCAACCCTGTGGTCAAGCATCTGATCCATCATTTGACACTTTTCCGATCCATCTCCTGCATTGTCACTGGGATAGATCTAGCTTTGACTCATTTCAGGGAAATTCTTTCAGAGTTTGCCGCAGAAAGCCGTAACTCACAGTGAATGTCATTTAGGGCTCAGTCTTAACCATCGATCAGGAGTTTCTCAATTAATTTTACTGAGGCTAAAAGTCATTTATAATTACAGTCCTGTTATCTGAATATGTCTTCCTTATCTTTTACTACCCCATGCTTCATTCTTGGTTCAATTACTGTAGGGTACCATTATTTTATTGGGAAGCGTTGATCCTATAGCTCCGAGCTCAAATTGATGAACTGCTGCTCTTCTCCCGTAGATAAGGGGCATGACTAGCTTTTAGATTTCTCAGATAGACCTTCTATACTTATATTTATTTGCTATAATGTCTCAGGAACTACTCCTCCAGTGCTGTTGGGAATGATCAGACATTTAGTGTCACAGAATCTGATAAATGACAGTTCTCTTTTCTAGCTAATCAACAGGTCTAGACATGCTCAGAGAATTGAGAATGGTCTTTATCAATCACCATGATTATATGCAGGTCATAATGATAAAGATAAATGAATAGCTATTATACTTCTGTAATTCATATTTTTAATAATGAGCATAGGTTTTAAACTTAGCTCATCTGAAAGATTATGGAATGAACTTTAGGTGGTTTTAACCCAAGGTTTTTCAGTTTTAAAGAGGCAAAAATTATGTCTTTTTCTAAAGTCATTTTAAGTATTAAATGAGAACATATATAAAGCATCCAGTGTATTTTCTAATCCACACTATGTGATTAATAAGTGCTCATTCCATTCAATTCAGTAAACAAGAATCCGGACTATTTTTGTGTATGTCTATGGGAATTGTTGGTGATGTAAAGATAAATAATAAACAATCCCCTATTTCAAGGAGATTATATATAGAGTAGTTGGGGAGATGAGCATCTAATCAAATAAGTGTTTACTGTAACAGGTACAAACATAGAAACAGAGCATCACATACAATGAGGACTTCACAGAACTTGTGGTTAACTCTTCTGAGGAAGAAGGAAATTTTTCTCTAGTGAATGTTAGGTGATCTAAACGTTACAACAGTTCAGTTCAGTTGCTCAGTCGTGTCCAACTCTTTGCCATCTCATGAACCACAGCACGCCAGGCCTCCCTGTCCATGACAAACTCCTGGAGTTTATCCAAACTCATACCCATTGAGTCAGTGATACCATCTAACCTACTCATCCTCTGTCATCCCCTTATCCTCCTGCCTTCAATATTTCCCAACATCAGGGTCTTTCCAATTGAGTTAGCTCTTTGCATCAGGTGACCAAAATATCAGAGTTTCAGCTTCAACATCAGGCCTTCCAATGAACACCCAGGACTGATCTCCTTTAGGGTGGACTGGTTGGTTCTCCTTGCAGTCCAATGGACTCTCAGGAGTCTTCTCCAACACGACAATTCAGAAGCATCAGTTTTTCTGCACTTAGCTTTCTTTATATTCCAATTCTCACATCCATACATGGCTACTGGAAAAACTATAGCCTTGACTAGACAGACCTTTGTTGACAAAGTAATGTCTCTGCTTTTTAATATGCTATTTAGATTGGTCATAACTTTCCTTCCAAGGAGTAAGCATCTTTTAATTTCATGGCTGTAATAAAATCTATAGTGATTTTGGAGCCCCCCCCACAAATAAAGCCTGACACTGTTTCCACCGTTTCCCCATTTATTTGCCGTGAAGTGATCAGACTGGATGCCATGATCTTAGTTTTCAGAATGTTGAGCTTTAAGCCAACTTTTTCACTCTCCTCTTTCACTTTCATCAAGAGGCTCTTTAGATCTTCTTCACTTTCTGCCATAAGGGTGGTGTCATTTGCATATCTGAGGTTATTGATATTTCTCCTGGCAATCTTGATTCCAGCTTGTGTTTCCACCAACCCAGCATTTCTCATGATGTACTCTGCATATAAATTAAGTAAGCAGGATGACAATATACAGCCTTGATGTACTCCTTTTCCTATTTGGATCCAGTCTGTTGTTCCATGTCTAGTTCTAACTTGCTTCCTGACCTGCATACAGGTTTCTCAAGAGTCAGGTAGTCTGGTATGCCCATCTCTTTGAGAATTTTCCACAGTTGATTGTGATCCACACAGTCAAAGGCTTTGGCATAGTCAATAAAGCAGAAATAGATGTTTTTCTGAAACTCTCTTGCTTATTCGATGATCCAGTGAATGTTGGTTCCTCTGCCTTTTCTAAAACCAGCTTGAACATCTGGAAGTTCATGGTTCATGTATTGCTGAAGCCTGGCTTGGAGAATTTTGAGCATTACTTTACCTAGCATGTGAGATGAGTGCAATTGTGTAGTAGTTTGAACATTCTTTGGAACTGCCTTTCTTTGGAATGAGAACTGGCCTTTGCCAGTCCTGTGGCCACTGCTGAGTTTTTCAAATTTGCTGATATATTGAGTGCAGCACTTTCACAGCATCATCTTTTAAGATTTGCAATAGCTCAACTGGAATTCCCTCACCTCCACTAGCTTTGTTTGTAGTGATGCTTCCTAAGTCCCACTTGACTTCACATTCCAGGATGTCTGGCTCTAGGTGAGTGATCACACCATCATGATTATCTGAATCATGAAGGTCTTTTTTTGTACAGTTCTTCTGTGTATTCTTGCCACCTCTTCTTAATATCTGCTTCTGTTAGGACCATACGATTTCTGTCCTTTATTGAGCCCATCTTGGCATGAAATGTTCCTTGGTATCTCTAATTTTCTTGAAGAGATCTCTAGTCTTTCCCATTCTGTTGTTTTCCTCTATGTCTTTGCATTGATCACTGAAGAAGGCTTTCTTATCTCTCCTTGCTATTCTTTGGAACTCTGCATTCAAATGGGTATGTCTTTCCTTTTCTCCTTTGCTTTTCATTTCTCTTCTTTTCACAGCTATTTGTAAGGCCTCCTCAGACAGCCATTTATTTTTTTTTTGCATTTCTTTTTCTTGGGGATGATCTTGATTCCTTTCTCCTGTATAATGTCTCGAACCTCCATCCATAGTTCATCAGGCACTCTGTCTATCAGACCTAGTCCCTTGATGTTCAGTGAAACATCACATGGACCTGGGGGGATGTATGGGGTTGGTGGATTAGAGAGAAGAAAAATCCAGAGAATGACATTTGTGATAATCATTTCTGTTTTTCCATTTCATAATAAAACTCTTACTAAAATCTAAAACTCAGTCATGCCCTTTTTCCACTGTTGAAACAATTCAAGATTAAAATTTTTGATCAACTGTATCCAAGGTAGAAAGAAAAGGAGAATGAGACCTTTCCTCATATTAATTCAAGGCACTATTCATACTTATTGATACAGTGTTGGAGAGTTTTCAAAGCACTCTTTCACTCGCATTATTTCATTTAAACACTGTAAAATTGTCATTGGGTGGGGATTATTAATCTTGTTTTACTACAAATGAGGAAAATGAAATTTCATGACCTGCCCTATGTCTCATAGAAATTAAACTATGTTGACTAGGACTTTCCAAGTCTTTTATAGTCTGAATACAGTGCTCTGTCCTCTACCACTAAATCTGCCTCTGTTTACAAAATTTAAAAGCTAGCTTGTATTTGACAAAAATATTTGTAAGATAATTAAGTTTTCTCTCTGTCCTTGGAAGGCCAAGTAAGAGATAGCCTACATAGATTAAAGCTGGAGAAATTGGCTTAGGAATAGAGAATAAGGATAGTATAAATAGGGTTATCCTATGGGTTTCTGCATTGCAAGTGGATTCTTTACCAACTCAGCTATCATGGAAGCCCTGTAACTTACCATCTAAAGAGGGCAGCAGAGGATGAGATGGCTGGATGGCATCACTGATACAGTAGACATGAGTTTGAGCAAAGTCTAGGAGATAGTGAAGGACAGGGAAGCCTAGCATGCTGTAGTCCATGGGGTCACAAAGAGTTGGACACAACTAAGTGACTGAACAACAATCATACAAACAAGGACACTTTTGAGACTAAAAGAACTGAGTCTGTCCAAGTACAGACTATTCACTAACTCATTCACTCAGTGGACAATTGTTGACTACCTAGTTACTACAAGGCTCTGGGCCAGTGTCGTAGAGAAGCAGATACCTTTGAGTAATAATGAACAACATGGGGGAGCTATACAGACAAAAAATAGTAGCGACCAATCATTGAATATGCCTGTTCCAGGTGTTCTAGAAGTTGAACATATAATGTTAAATTTTAAAATAATTCCATGAAAAAATACTATTATTATTGCCATTTTTCAGATGATGAAACTGAGGTTAAATCACCTACCTAGTTTTATTTTACAAGGGAGTGGCCTTCAAAATCACAGCATACCCCGATTAAAATTTGAAGATAACTGAGCATCTTGAAACCATAATTTTAGAATAACATATCCTTGTGTTTTCTTCATCCAGCATATATCTCTAGAATGTTGATGTTTAGCTGGGCAAAAGGTGCTGAGTCATTGTGTCAGGTAGGACTTTGAATGAAATGAACCATGGTAACTTTTAAGCTGCTAGAGTCTGGAGATTAATGGGAAAGCAAAACAAAACAAGTGTTTTTTTCTTTCTAAGAAGATCATGACTCAAGAAAGGATATGGCAAGTGCCAATTTTCTGCAAAATTCCATTCTTTTTTTTTCCTCTCTTGTGCCTCCTTGAGCTACTCAGTCAATCTGAAAACCTCCTTTATGGCTTGAAAACAACTTCCTGTTTGTTGCATGATTGAACTTTTCGATTTCCAGTTCTGGTGAGGGTATATCTAGCTTTAAAATAGAACTGAAGCTACTCATTTCTTTTTATGGATAATTAATTCACTCTTACATAATAGGATTTATGTGAAGTGAGGAATTTAATTCTAGGTGTAGAATCATTTTCATCAATGGACCAAAATCAAATTTCTTCTTTTTCAACTTAGAGTCTTGAAAATAGTTAAATGAAGAATTAAATTCTGTAGCATGTGATGGCAAAGAATAACCAGAAAGTTAATTAACACACAAGTTTCTACAACATTTACTGTTTATGAGGATATTTCATTGTGATACTATCACTTGTATTATTAAGAATCTCAGGAAACATGTCTGGGCCTAAATTTTTTTAGGACTGTGGAGAAAGGTCAAGCTTATTAAACTTATCTCAGAGACATGTGAAGTCATTGAAATGGAACATCTCATTTAGAAAGGACTTCATATTCTTGCTCTGTATGCTTCTTCTAAGTATCACACCTAATGTGGGGGCCAAATTCATCAGTTTTTCTGGGTGAGTCTAATGTTGAACTAAATGAGCTAGACTTGTACCTTTAAGTGTCTAGAGGCTATCAAGTTTGAATTAGATTTGTGGTTGTAGGAACCAGAGTTAGAAAATTTGTTGGACTGTCAATTCAGCCATTCATTTAGAGTCTTTGGGACTTGGGCAAGTTACTCAAAACTCCAGTTTCCTCATCTTACAAAATAGGTTAATCATGATATATAAAACTATATTATTTTCACAGGATAGATATACATTGAATGTCAGAAATTTCAAAATTATAGTCTCACTTTATTCAGTGTTAAAACCATTGTTTGGCTTATCTTTGAAATTTTAGTCAAAAGCAATGCTGTTCACCCCACTCTCAATTTGTCACATCTTTGGCACAAGCCCAACACCATCCTTAGTGACTTCACTCCTTCTGCAGATGACCTGTCCTCACCTTCTCATCTTCAGCGGCCCACTATTTTGTTTCACTTTGTCCTCTCACACCCATGATGACAAGGTAATAATTTGGGCCTTGCTATTACCTATAATTGCTTACCTAAAACTATGGTTAGTTCAAATTTCCCACTTTTTTAAGCACAAGCTTATCTGCTTCCAACCTGTCCTCCTCACCCTAGGACCATTCTTCAACTTCAGAAAGATCTGCATTGCCTTGACCCTTCTACCTTCATCCAACCATAAAACTTTTCCTTTATTCATTTTCTTCCTCATTCAGACTTGATTCTATGATGTCATTATTTAAACAACACTTTTGATAATGACCTAACTGTCCTTGCTCTGCTGTATTTTATCACAACACATTGGCAGAACACCAGCCCTGGGTAAACTCTGTCAGCCCAATCATTTCTTCTTCTCCATGCCTACATCTGAGCAGCTAATGCTCCTAGAGAAATTCCCACTAGAGACAGATTTTTTCTTTATAAATTTAAGTTCATTAGCCTTGACAAATGGATCCTTGGCTTTCCAGGGCAATTATTATTATTATTATTATTTTCTGATCATCTTGCTCTTATACTCCCAGTAATAACTATTTTAAATACTCTTGTGCTGTTTTCTAAAATACCAGGGACCCTGAAATCTCAGTCTTAGGCTTGTTGTTCTCCTTGTTCTATACTTTTTATTTTGTTCATAGCTGCATATTCAATTGCCTTCTGACTTCAGATGATTGACAGATTTTTAATTTTAGCTGAGACCACCCATCTGAATCTTAGATCTTCATAATCTGTTGACCATTTACCTCCAACTCCTATGTATCACCTAAGTACCTCAAAGTCAACATGTCTAAAACCAAACTCATGATATTCCTCCAAACTATTCTATTATTTTCAGTGTCAGCTAATGCAATGCTAACGTTTTAGTTACAGAGGTTAAAAAACCAGGATCACCCTTTATATACCCCGTATGCATAAACATTAACCTTCAATCCATTATCTATTCTTGTTGCACTTTTCTTCTAAGAAGAATTTCTCAATTATATGTGCACCTCTAATCTAATCATGCTATCTTCCCGCCTCCAAACTTCAGTGACTTCACAATTTTCTTTTAAAAAAAATGACAAAAATCCTTCCATATCTGTACATCCTTACAGTGTCTGACCCTTACCTCTATCCCCAGCTTCAGTTTGTACTAGCACTCCAGCCTCACTGAATTTCTTTCAGTCTTCATATTCAGTCATCTCTCTTCGTAACAAGTCCTTCACTCATTGTGCCTTTCCCACCTGGGATGCTCATTTCTCATCTGTTCACCTAATTAACTCATCTTTCTGAGCTCTGTGGATATGTCAGCTCCTCAAATAAGCCGTCTTGATGGAGTCTGGCCTTTAAGTTAGAGGTGTGTGGCTCCATGTATGTCTCCTTCATGGTTGCAATTAATTTTGAGATGACATGGTTAATGCTTCTTTCCTATCAGACTGTAGGCTTCATGAGAGCAAACTCATGAATGTTCTTGCTCTCTGTATTATTTCTATCATCTAGTTTAGAGTATGAATATATGGTAAACTCTCAATAAATAATAAATAACAAAGTTGTGTATAAAGCTTTGAGGATATAAAAATGAACAAGACATTGCTCTTATGTTCAAGGAGATCCTAACCTAGAGTATGGAGGTGGCCACATAAAGTGAGAAAAGTCCTTGGATAGCCACATATTTCTCTGGGGATATAGGTGGTGGTGTGCGTATCATTTTATTTGGAATGATGTATATGTCAGAGGCAGGACTGATTGTAAAATGTTCAGAGAGGATGTAATATATAAGTTTTTTTTGAAGGAAGAATGGGATTCAAAAGTGAGTATTCATACCAGCACCAGCTCTGCTAATGTGAAGGGTTAGAGAGAGAGAAAATGATGAGTCAGCTAAACCAAGGAAGGAGGGGTATTGCTGAAATTTCATGCCAAATAGGACATGAGAAGAATCAAGATGTCAGCAGCTGAATAATGATAGAAACAAGTCAGAAATGGGGTGGGATCAACAAAAGACAGAATTTTTCATGTAATAACTTAATGCTTTTATTGCTCAATGGTTGTATTAATTTATCTCCTACTTGTGAAAGTTATCTCAGTATTTTTGGTTGAGTTGAAAAATCAACATTTTCACATTAAAATTAATGGAATTTTTTTCTCTTGTTTAATGGCTTTTCACTTAGCAGTGAGGGTTTTAGGAATAAGTTAATAAGCAAGGAGTATTTGTACAGGTATCTGGGGTCTGGAATTAGACTTCAAGACAGAGTTATCTAGGCAACCTATTAGCCACTGGGGTATATTTTTGATAGCTAAGTCCTACTTCTTTTTTGACCATAGTGTGCCCATGTAAAGAATCCTCACTCATAGACTTCCTCATCTTTACCGTCTGAGCTGTTGTGAAGACTATAAAAAATGCTATATAAATTTTTTTGAGAAATGTAATTTATCCTACAGTTTTACCATGGGACTATAGTCTTAACTGTTTAATCCTCCATTGCTGATTTAACTGGTAGTCTGCATAAATGGCACAGATGATGCTAGATGTGGTTGAACAAATAGACAGGGTTTCCTAAGTTCCCTAGGCAGAAAGTACTGTTGGGAAAAAGCACTAGTGATGACAAAAGCAAGTTTGACAAAATCACTCTAAAAAGACCTTTTTAAAAATTATATTAGAGAGACTTGACGTATTGCTGTGGTCTCTTGGTCAACCAAGTATTAGGTGCTTGAAATAAAAATTGTAAAATCCATTTAAAAATTCTTGTGAAGAGATGACTTTCATTTTTTTAATGTATAATTAAAGACTAAGTCTCAGCATCTTTTAATTGGCATGGTTTTAGACTTCACTTGGCAGACTGGTTGTACTGGCAACCCTAACACAGCAGCCTGCTAAGAATTCTGGCTGCCGTGTTAGGCAGCATGATTTGTCACACATGACTTGTCATGCACGCTCAGGGAGGCAGTTGGTATTTCTGAAACTTGGGGGAAGAAAACTTTGCTATTAGAGCATGACCAGTATTGTTTAAGACTGGTTGTTTTTTATGCTGTTTAAAAACATTAGACCATTTAAATTTTGTTTTCCTTCTCTTATTTTTTAGTGCTAAATTCTTTTAAAAATTTTTAAATATTTTCAAAACTGTTGTACATTCAATTCATGCATGTTTTACCTTTGCTACCAAAGCAAAACCAATAATATTTCTCTTTTCATGCACCTCTCCACTTACTTTTTTGGAGATGTGTAAACTCCATTTTCTTTTATATTGTGTGGGAAGTGGAGTGATATATAAAAGAATAGTATATATGATAAAAAGGAAAAGACTTTTCTACAAAACTTTCCCATTCTTTTTCTTGGTTAGATCTTTAAATATTTGAAAATATGAAAAAAAAAACACCTTGAATGTTCAGTACCAGGTTAGGGCAGATTGTATGATTCTGAATGCTCTTTCTCTTTAAATGTATCAAGATTAAAACAAAAAAACAGTTGACTTTGTTATTTATTTATTATTATTTCTCTTTTGATAGCACTGGTCTATCCCATATTATCTCTTAGAGGCTTTTTCCATGTTCTAAAAAAGGAAATTGTTATTGAAGAACTTAAATCATATTACTTAGAACTGGCATACTTTTATTAATTTATTTATTTTGGTTGTAAGTTGACTTTATTTTTTTAATTAATTTATTTTAATTGGAGGCTAATTACTTTACAGTATTGTAGTGGTTTTTGCCATACATTGACATGAATCAGCCGTACATGTGTTCCTCATCCTGAACCCCCTTCCCACCTCCCTCCCCATCCCATCCCATCAAATAATTGTCATTTATGGTATTGTAAAATGGTGTACCTGCTTTCTCAAATGAGGGATGGATTTTGACTAGAGGATCTTAAGCTTTTTCACTAGACTTTCTTCGATGGCAGAGTATAGTGTGGCACCTCCCAGTTTCTTGCCTCCTACCTTCCCCATCCTGTTTTTGGAGGATATTATTCAGTATGATCCCACAAAAGCAGGACATTACTCAAAAGCCTTTGGTTTATCTTCAAAACATATGTGAACTTTGAATTCTACTCAAATAATACACCTATTTTGAAATTAACATGGCTTTTTTGATATAGGATGAATCATCTGTTTACCTTGTATTTTCTTTTTCCATTCCTTGTGCTTCATATAGATTTTTATAGGTAGCCTATCCCAGTTTGAAAGTTGATATGGAAGAGAAAGACCAAAGAGAATTGACCCAGATGGATTTTATCTCTACTGAGCTCTCATAATTTATGTCAATATCTGCCAACATTTTTGTGCATGTTGAAATACTTTCTTCAGAGTCTATTGAGGCTACATGTTTAATCAATATGTGTAGAGGTTTATGGACATTTTATAGAGGTTAGGACATGATCCTACTACTGTAAATGGTTTTAATAGTTTATAGTCATTGTAGTTGTTGTTTTATCATTTATTTTCGGCTATTCTTGGTCTTGGTTGCTGCACAGTCTTTTCTCTAGTTTTGACAAGTGGGGGCTACTCTCTAGTTGTGCTGTGTGGGCTTCTCATCACAGTGGCTTCTCTTGTTGGGAGCATTGGCTCTAGAACATGTGGGCTCAGTAGTTGTGTTTCCTGGGCTCTTAGCAGAGGCTCAAAGTTGTGGCCAACTGGCTTAGTTGCTCCACTGCATGTGGGATCTTCCTGGATCAGGGATCGAACCCATGTCTCCTGCATTGGCAGGTGGATTCTTTACCACTGAGCCTCCAGGGAAACTCTGTGTATTTGTTTTTAATGACCTATTGCTGGATGATTCAGTTCAGTTCAGTCATTCAGTTATGTCCGACTCTTTGCAACCCCATGAATGACAGCACGCCAGGCCTCCCTGTCAATCACCAACTCCCAGAGTCCACACAAACTCATGTCCATTGAGTCGGTGATGCCATCCAGTCATCTCATCCTCTGTCATCCCCTTCACTTCCTGCCCCCAATCCTTCCCAGCATTAGGGTCTTTTCCAATGAGTCAACTCTTCGCGTGAGGTGGCCAAAGTATTGGAGTTTCAGCTTCAACATCAGTCCTTCCAATGAACACCTAGGACTGATCTCCTTTAGGATGGACTGGTTGGATCTCCTTGCAGTCCAAGGGACTCTCAAGAGTCTTCTCCAACACCACAGTTCAAAAGCATCAATTCTTTGGTGCTCAGCTTTCTTCTCCATCCAACTCTCACATCCATACATGACTACTGGAAAAACCATAGCCTTGACTAGATGAACTTTTGTTGGCAAAGTAATGCCTCTGCTTTTCAATATGCTGTCTAGGTTGGTCATAACTTTCCTTCCAAGGAGTAAGAGTCTTTTAATGTTAAATAGCTCACTAATTTTAAGAAAAGGAGAAACATTCATCCTTTTGAATAAATAATTATGACTTCTTTATTTAGAAGTAGTAAAGCCCCTAGAAACAAATTTTGGAACTTATTGAAACATATATTAAGAGATCTGGTGAAGGCATAATAATTATTTAGTATGCCTTGCTCACTTTAGATGATGAGGGAAGTAAAATCCTGAAATGCTGAGTGACTTGTCAGATCACACTAATTTTTCGTGTCAGAGCTAGGTCTAGGGAACAGATCAGAAATCTAATTACAGGTGCAATACCTGGGTGCCCCAGCAGTGGAGAGGCCAAATAATTAAGCAGGAATTTGTGGACCTGGATATCTCTTGTCTCTCTAGAAATCTGTGTGCTCACCTTTGGGTATCCTGTCTTGTCCTGTCTTCCCCTCTTCTATCTTGTCCTGTCTTATCTCATTGTAGCTTTATGTATTACATCCTATTGTAAATCTGCCCATCTCTCTACTTATGAATTATCTACCCATAACACTGATTGAGCTGCTATGAAGTGACAGATGTTTTATGTGTATTATCGCATTGAAACCTCAAAAGTCCTTTGAGAAAATTGCTCTTGTCTCTGTTGTTCAGTTGAGGGCATGGAGGCTCAGAGAGGGTATGTGGTATGCTGTCTCTGTCTGAACTAGCCAGTGGTAGAGGCATGTGACTCAAAAACTCTTCTTCTCCATGACTTTCCCATCTGACAGGTGCTTTCTACCTGAGGCAGCTCAACTAGCAGCCTCTCCTTCATTTCATTTAGGTCATTGCTGAAGTATCACTTCCCAAATGAGACCTTTTTTTTATTTTATTTTTTATGAATAATTAATTTTTTGGGAGCGTAGTTGCTTCACAGTGTTCTTTGAGAATACCTTTTACAGTTGAGTTATCCTCCCCATTCACTTTCCTGCATTAGTTTTTCTATTTAGCATACATCACTTTATATAACTTATTATTTCATTTATGATCTGTTCCATCCCACAGAATGAAAATTCCATGAGATAAACAGCTCTTTTTTCCTGTTCTGTTTTTTTTTTGTTCTTTGCAACCCAGAATAATGCTAGAACATACAAGTATTCAGTAACTTTTTTTTGTTATATAAAAAAATTGAGCCAAGTTTACACAGTTCCTTAGCCAGCCTGAGCTTTCACTGGGGGAGATCAGACACAAAGTTCAAGCTCTGGGACCTCAGGTCATTCTTGAGGTCTGCTGATATTCACGTGAGAAAGAGTCAGATGGAGAGCAGCTCAGGAATGAATAAATGCAGTTATTGCTCTTGGTGGAGCATGCGTTTTTGGCTTGCCTTTGTTGGTTCTTAAAATCATAATGGCTAGATGGACTAAACTCTCATAAAGGACTGGGGCAATATGGCAGAATGGCAAAGCCTAGTTTCTGACCAAAGTTGGTTTTGGAGCATCCAAGCATCACCCGGTGAGGGCCCTAGGGGAGAGAGTGTTAGGATCCTACGGGACCATGCTCAACTTCTTGGGCTAAGGGAGGCAAGGCGAATTCAGTGGTTCTGAAGAATATTTTCTATCCAGGGCAGAGCACTTCATGGCTGGTGGGATATTTCTGCCCAGTTTGTGTTCACTCTTGAGCTTACAATTGCACCATGAGTAAGTTAGAACTAACCTTGCATATTCTGGTAAGTGCTTTGTGGCTTTTTGAGGGTCAGGGTCCCTGGACAGATTCTTTCTTTTGATTGCGGGAGCCAGGAGGCCAGATGACAGGGGTCTGAGCCGTAGAGCTGCAAGTCATGTAGCAGATTACACATTTGATATTCCAGAGACAAGTTCATTAAAGGCATTATTCCAGCTGACAGAACAGCACAGCACAGAGCTGCCAGATTTGATGTTGTAAAGGAAACATACTACTTCGGAAATAAATTATACTGGGTATTAACTGAATGATATATTAATCTTTCCACCACTGAAGCAGGTGAAAGAATGAACAGTGAATGTTAACACATCATTATATGGATACCAATTCGCAGTTCCCAGGTTGTAGATATCATGGGCATGGAATTCAGAACTGTCTTGAAAGAAAGTTCAACTTGCTGCAGTATTTATAACAGCTTTTCTTTTGTGAACTATTTGGCTGCAAAACTTGGGACGCTTGCAAATTTAAGATTCTCTCGGCCACTGTGTCCTCGCTTTCTAATTTAGAAAAGTGTCTCCAAAAAGCATTACTCTTGGAACTGTCTTTTTTTTTTCCTGAGGAATGTGAGAATAATAAGACACCTGTAGCTGAAGAGCTGTCACAGTCCTAGGAGGGTGAGAGGCTGGAATTAACACAGGTTTCAGGTCACACCAACCCGAGCTCTTACACTGAGCAGCTGTGGGACACGGGGCAGGTTGTAGAATGTCTCGGCCTCCTTCCCGTCATCTGGAAAGTGGTAATACCACCTCCATTTGCAGAGGTGCTATGAAGAGAATGGAAGATCATATTGAAGTGTGCACCCAGTTAATTCATTTTCTTTTTCTTCTCCCCTCTTTTGGGAGAAGGCAGAGGAAAAGTCTCAAGGCTAGTCACACTCTTGTTTCTGGATTATCTTCTTAACAAGGATTTGAACTTGTGGAGTTATTACTATTTTTTAATTGAAGTATAGTTGATTTACAATGTTGTATTAGTTTCTGGTATACTGTAAAGTGATTAGCTTTCTACACATGCATACATCTTTATGTGTGTGTATATATATATATATATATGTACATATATATATATAATTTTTCAGATTCTTTTCCATTATAGACTATTACAAGATAATATAGTTCCATGTGCTATACAGTAGGTCCTTGTTGTTTATCTGTTTTATATATAGTAGTGTGTATATGTTAATCCCAAATTCCTAATTTGTCCCTCCTCCTCTTTCCCTTTTGGTAACGTAAGTTTGCTTCCTTTGTCTGTGAGTCAATTACTATTTTGTGAATAAATTCATTTATATAATTTTTTAGATTCCACAAATAAGTGATACCATATGATTTTTGTCTTTATCTGACTTCACTTAGTATGGTAATCTCTAGGTCCATACATGTTGCTGAAAATAATATTATTTCATTCCTTTTTAGCGCTGAGTGGTAGTCTATTGTATATACACACAATACACACAGT
Organism: Antilocapra americana; assembly: GCA_007570785.1. Classification (NCBI taxonomy): domain Eukaryota; kingdom Metazoa; phylum Chordata; class Mammalia; order Artiodactyla; family Antilocapridae; genus Antilocapra; species Antilocapra americana. Next base: position 12,083,581 of record ML661325.1, on the reverse strand, counting down.
ATATGAATATATGTTGTATATACATATATTCTGTGTATATAGTAGAATATTACACACACATATATACATGTGGTGGAACTATTTTTAAAAGCAAAAAGTGCTTGTAAAAAGGAACCAAAACTGATAGGTTCTGTTTCTGTTTCCTTTATCCAGCTTAATTTTCAAGCTCCCAGAATGAAACCAATTTATTATTATTATCATTATATTATTTTTTCTGCAGATCTCAGTTAATAACAGGTCCATGAGTCTGGTGCTTTAATTTAGCCCTGAAGGTGGAGGGTCTTGTCACCTGCTGCATTAGTTAAGCCCCTACTGACTGGGTGCTCGGCACCATGCCAGACAATTTCATTCAAGATGGCCTCATGCAATAAACATTCTTATTTCCTGTCCTTAGATGAAAAAAATGAGGATCAGAGAATTTCATATATTTCCCCAAATTTCATAGTAAGTGAGTGGCAAGCTGCAGCTCCAAAACCCATATTCTTGCCCCTGCCATTTGCGAACTCGTGACTTGCCTAGTGTGCTCAGCACACTGCCAAAGCCCCTCCAAGACTATCAGGGAGGGCCACTGATAGTAAAGAACTGGGTTTATGAGCTTGTTTTGAGTGAGACAGCACCGTCTTGGCAGTGTCTGCAAAGAGGGAGGTTACAGAAAGGGACTTAGAGTGTGTGTTTAATTTTTAATTGTAGCAAAGAATACATGAAATGTACCGTTTCACCCCTTTTTAAGTGTGTAGTTTAGTGGTATTAAGTACACTCATGTTGTTGAACAGATCTCCAGAATTTCTTCATCTTGCAAGATTAGACTTCTATACATGAAACAGCAGCCCTCCATTCCTTCTCTCTCCTAGGCCTGGGTAACCACCAATTCTCCTTTCTGTTTGTATGAATTCAACTACTCTAGATACCTCGTATAAGTGAATCTTGTGGCAATTGTTTTTAATGACTGGCTTATGTCATTTAGCATAATGTCTTTGAGGTTCATTCAGGTTGTGGCATGTGCTACGATTCCCTTCCTTCTTTAAGGCTGAATAATATTCCATTGTATGTGTTATATATTCCAGTTTATTTACTCATCTGTAGATGGGCAGTTGGGTTACTTCTTGGCTATTGTGAATAATGCCATGAACATGTGCATACAAATATCTCTTCAAAATCCTGCTTTCAGTTTTTCTGGATATATGCTCAGAACTGGGATTTTTGGATCACTTGCTAATTCTATTTTTAATTTATTGAGGAACCACCTTACTATTTTCCATAGTGGTCATACCATTTTCCATTCCCACCGACAGTGCATAAGAGTCCCATTTTCTCCACATCCTCACCAACACTTATTACTTTCTGTTTTTTAAATAATAGTCACAGTAGTTTGTGTGAGGTGATATCTCACAGTAGTTTGACTTGAATTTCTCTAATGATCATTGATGGGACTTAGAGGAGTTTAGAGGCTGGGGTTGGTCCTGGAGAGGTTGTTGGGTATAAACTAACATGTATATCTGGGCAGGGTTAGAATTTGGAAACTGAGTGAGTTGCTAGAAGAACTTGGGATCTTACCTTGGGAATAGATGAATTTGGGGGAATTTGCTGTAGAAACAGTGATCTGTTGGGGGAATATTTGGATACGAATGAGTTTGTGTTAAAATAATTTGAGTGTAGGTAGTTTCTGTTCCTCATCAGGGCGTGGTTTGCAAGCCTTGTTTGTCTGGCAAATTGTGATTTCTGTTTGATTCTTTTCTTTGTCAGGGTCACCTTCTCATGCCTCCAGTGATTCTTTGTGTAATAATGGGCAGCCTGCTAGTGATATCCTTAAAACGTCTTAAAACTAGAATTACTGGGAAATGAAATTTATAGTTTGAGACTTGGTACATATTGCCAAAGTGATCTACAGAAAAATGGATACAAATTTACACTGTCTTGTGAGTCTGCATTTCCCCACAGTTTACCCAGCCTTTGTTAGTTATCATTGGGATCTGGTTGCTAATTTAATAGTCGAATAATTAAAATATGTTATTTAAAGTGTAAAAAAAATAATCAGCAGCCTAGTTCCTGTCTTGCAAGGTTACTGCTAAAGTTGTTAAAATAACAAAAAATATGGTTCTTGACACAGGGCCTAGTACATGATTAAAAATAGTAGCAGTTAAGTTATAGTGGTAGTAATAATATAGTAATAGTAGTAAATGTATAAAGCATTACTAGATGAAATAATGATGTTTGTAGCATCTATTTTTTTTTCTTTCTGACTTCTATACTCCCAATCGATCCCATTACCACTGCCCTGGTATAGGAACTCACCACCTCTCACATCACTAGCTCCCTCCTCCCACCCTATCCAATCACGACACCACTGACAGAATGACAGGTCTAAAATCTGTCATTTTAGTTTGAACCAGCCAGTCTCCTGGAGGCTCTCCCTTGACTTCAGGAGGAAGTCTTGGCTCCTTCTCAGTCTTCATTCAGCCTTCCTTACTCAGGCCTCTGCCCAGTCTCCAGCTCCATCTTCTGCAACCATCTGACATGGTGTTTGTTCTTCAGAGCTCTCACATGCTTTAGTATCTCATCAATCTCCTGCTACATCGTTTTCCTTAAATTTTGATTTGTACACACTTATGTAAAACTTACTAAATGAATAAAAGTTACATATTCATGCTTTCTCTTTGGGGTTCAATTCTCTTTTTTCTTTTGCTCCCCTCTCCTTTTTCCACATTCCCTTCCCTCCACCTCACTTTCAACTACTTTGACAATAACATCATGTTAAAAACTTAGAAAGTATCTTTTGGATTTTTTCCATGCTCATGTTATATAAACACACACACACACACACACGTGTGTGTGTGTGTGTGTGTGTGTGTATGGATAGGTATATTTGCATACATATTCTTGCTTATACCTGTTACCAGGTGTCTTCAATCGCCAATGTAGTTTTCTGTCAAACTTCAGACCTTTACACTTAGGGGACAAATTTGGCTAAAATATCAGTGTTTTGCCTAGGTCACCTCCTTTCTCTGACCCAGTTACTGAACTGAAGGGCCCAGTATTTGCAAGAGCTTGATGTTTTTTATTTGAAAATCCCATTGTCATTTATGCCACCTTAGACCAGAGTGTTAAGGAGAGGTCACTGGCAAATTACTGACTCTAGATGAGCACTTTGCTCTTAATTAAACAGCCTGATGAAACTCCCTGGGAAATGAACTCATTCAAATGGGAGATAATTTAAGCCTGTCCACCGAGGACATTTTCTCTCTATTTTTCCTTCACCCAGTGCATAAAATTTTTATTTAGTCTTATGATATAAATTGAATTTGACAGGAGCAAAAAATTTTTTTTTCATTCAGACCATAAAATTATTATGTTGTCTGAATTAACATTGTGTTTTCCCTTCAGAAAAATAATGAGTACCACTTTCCCCGGAGTGATTGTCTGGAAGCAATGGAGGATGGAGCAAATTGCTTGCTGCTGGAGTTTGAGAATGGAAAGGAAACACCACATCATTAAATGCTCATGGGACTCTAAGTGGAAAGGTCAGAGTTCAAGCTCAGTTCTGTCACTTAACAGTTAGATGTGTGTGTATGCTCAGTTGCTCAGTCATGTCCAGCTCTTTGCAACCCCATGAACTGTAACCCACAATGTTCCTCTGTCAATGGAATTTTCCAGGCAAGAATACTGAAGGGAGTTGCCATTTCATACCCCAGGGGATCTTCTCGACTCGACCTAGGGACCGAACGCATGTCTCTTGCTCTGGCAGGCGGATTCTTTACCATGGCACCACCTGTGAGGCCCTAACAGTTAGATGACACTGGCTAAATTTCTGAAGCTTGGTTTCCTTCTTTGTAAGAACAGTAATCCTTGTTCTATGTCAGCTAGTCTAAGGATCAGAGCAAGTACTGGTGGTGAAGGGATTAAATAACTGTAAAGTGCAGTGTAAACACATGGAGTTGTTGACATTAATTCCTCCTGCTATGGATGTGGTATAAGGAGTGATTATCTGGCAGTCTTCTGGGTAGATCTATCAGACAATGACGATGGTCACTAGACAGAGGATCATTAGAATGGAAAGTTAATCCCAACCTCTCCCTTCTTTACTCAAAAGTCCTCATTACAAAATGAGGAAATGGAGGCCCAGAAAGTGACGTACATTATTAACCAGAGCCACACAATTAGTGACAGAAACCAGGAAGGGTTACTGCACTTCAGGTCCAGTATTCTTGCCCGTACACGCTGCTTCCAACCTTATTGCTAGTACTCTTTCTTGACATGAGCAGTTAGTCAGAGAAGGAGAAGAGGAAAGAAGCTGGACATTGCTCAGTCTTCTCTATTCCCATTTATTTATCCCTGGAGGTTCCCTTGTGCGTATTGTTTGAGGTGGTATAAAGGAGACTTCTGAATTGAAATATTAAAAGGCTAGATTCTTAGAGTCACACTACCTCACACCCTGGTCTGTACCCTGAGTTGTGTTGGTGATTGAGTAACAAAACAGGCATGTGACGGCAGGACATATTGGAGCACTGTTTCCCAAATAGATTTCTAGGGACTGTTTGTTTCAGGGGAGCTTCTCAAATAAACTGGATACTTGCTGCATTGATTCATAATGTACACCAGCATCTAAAAGCTTTTAAGCAATGTCACAGTGAGGAAAATTTGTTCAGTTTTGTTTAAAGGTTAAGCTGACAAATTTATTTGCACAGAGAAGATGGTTTTTCCCTTGAAACGCCTAGTGTCATCTGTTCTTTCTCTTCCTTCTAAGAAAAAAGGAATATCATCATGGGCTGGTGTCTGTCTCCATATAAAAGGGACTTGTGCACGGATGTCCCTTCCAACCCTTCCCCACCTTCTGTAGCTCTGGGTAGAGCAGACATGGGCTGCTATGCTTTGGTGGCCTTAGAGAGTTCTCAGTCAGGATGAAGCAGAGAGTCAACTTAAAAACCATTGAGCAGATGTACATGCGCACTTACGTGCAGATGCCAGAGCGAGCACATGACAACAGGCAAAAAAAAAAAAAATCACATTATCTACATCTCAGTGAACATCTGTGTGGACAGAATATTTTCAGGTTCAGTTGTTGTTCACCTCCAGTGCCTTGATTTGAAAGTGACTCATACTTTCCTCCCACAACTTATATGCAGCTCAGCGAATTGAAGGAAGTCCTGTCATTCAAATTCTGAATTCATAGGAGGGAAAAATAATAAGAACTGGACCAAAGTCATTCTTTATTGGCAGTCAAATGTGTCCTTGAGGTAAAATTTGAGGTCAGAGGTAGAATAGTAAAGTTTAATTTTTTTGCATCCCTGAATTTATGGACTGTGAAAATATTGTACATTATATAAATTTCATATTAAGATCTTTTGCTACCATTCCTACAGTTCTAGAAAATTGGTCATTTAATTAAGACATCAAAATTGACATCTTATTTGAAAAATATTTTATTTGTATAAAAAAGAATAAAGCATGATTCTTCTTTTCAGGTGGTTCCTAGACCAGTGACAGACATAGAAATTGTAACAGATGCCCAATTGAGGATAGAAGTTGGCTGTACTATATTGATCAATGAGGAAATTTGGAGAAGGAATTTCTTTTGTAGTAGGAAAGAAAGGCATTGTATTTATCCAGTAGAAGCATAATGAATTGAAGTAATAAGTTAAGAAAAATGAACAGGTTTATAAGAACTGGTAGAAAGATAAAAAACAAAGCTAGAAGGATGTCTTAACTTTCTTCAAACTGTGTGAATGAAGGGAAGAGGGTCATAGAGTTTTACTCACTAGAATTAAGAATTCCATAATCTCTGAATTGTCATACATCATGTTACTCAGTGGAAATTCTTGGGCCTGGTGAGGCCAGGCCAAACCACAGTGAGTCCAAACCAACTGAATCACTGGAGTTTGGAGCAGAAAAGGGTTTATTGCAGAGCCATACAAGGAGACATTGGCTCATGCTTCCCCCCAAATCTGAACTCTGAAGGGTTTCAAGAAAGCATTTTTTAAAGGCAAGGTGTGGGAGTGGTGTGGTTGGTTGTTGGGAACTTCTTGGTGTGGGAATCCTTTTTTTCTGTAGATATCCATAGAGGTCAGATAGCAATTTTCCTATAAAACTCTAACAAGACAAATGTTCTCTGTTCTGCAACTTTTGATATCTATATGGATGGAAAAGTGTCCTACCATTAAAGGTCAGAGCCTTGAGAATGGGCTGCCCTGTACATTTCAAGCTATAGGCAACATTCTTAACTCTAAGCAAAAGCAGTAGAGGGCAAAAGCTAAAGTAAAAGAAACATCTAGTATGGAGTCACTTTTGTTCTTTTCCTTTACAACCATTCCTGATTGCCCTGGCCCTGGGTCCTCCAACTTATGATGATAATCTTATAATAAGACAGATGAGAGGACAGTGAAGAATGCATGAGAGTGTAGCAATGGGCTAAAGAAAACTTTGTTTTCATAAAAAATGAGAACAGATTTAGGAGAAACTTGCCACACAGCATAGGTAAGGGATAATGTGAATGATACACTATAAGGTTAACTTGTCTGATTGGAGGGCCTTTGTAAATGGTGCCTGCTTTTAGTTCCTCACACTGATTTGGTCCCATGGAAAGTCAGTAAGTCAGAGAAAATATATATTGATGTGTTCTTGTCTATCCCTTCCGTTGGGGTTGGTACCTGGAATGTACTTGAGAATACAGAAAGCCCAAACAGTTCTTGATGTTACTTCTATATAATTTGTTAGGGAAATAATTGATATCAGCAGCCTTTTATTGACCCCATTGTCCCTTACGTTGGTCCTTGTAAACTGAAATGATCTGATGGGGATGTATGATCAGATAATGGCATAGGTGACTTGGTGTTTGAGTAGGGTGTGAGCTGATCACTGAGGAGAGATTCTTATCCCAGCTCAACTAACAGGAGCTGCCAGAGATACAATTAACTTGCGTGCAAGTATTTCAGGGATGAATCCATCTGGAATTCTCATAGGAATGGTCTCTCTCAAGCCATATATGTTTGATTTAATACAGTTTTGGTTTTGGAAATGCATGTAGCTTTCATGTCCATAAAGAGACCTGCAAAGAGTTAGTTCAATGAATAGATTTGTAATTACTTATAGCAAGTGAAGTCTTTTACACATGGAAAAGCATGGGGAGGGGTGGCAGCAAGTTGATGGGATTTGTCTGCCAGGTTTGGACAATATGATAATTAGAATGAGTCAAAAATTACTGTAAGGCAAGAAAGCCAGGGATGACTGTACTTACAGCATCTTTGTAAGCCCAGTAACCACATCACCAGTTTCAAGAAGATCTTGTGCTGAGTCTAAGAGAAAGCATAGGAGGACCATCTGAAAAGGAGCAACCCTGGAGGGGAGTATAATTTTTGTGGAAGTGTTCCTGGCCAGCAAGTATATACATCTGTTGTTAGTCTCGACCTTCTCTGAGTGTAGTCATCAACCCAGGGTGAAAAACCAGCAGACACACAGTCCCAGGCAGTGTCACTGAGAGCAGGCAGGTAGTCTATAAGCCATTAGGTAGATGTTCTGGCAGATTCCTTGAGCCCTGCCTCCCTGACTTGGGACTACTGGTCCTCATGAAGGAGTTCAGGGAGAGAGTAAGAGGCTCCAGGGGAGATGGCATCACAGCTTCACAGATAACCTCTAAAATTATCCCAGATATAATTTTTTTCTTCCAAAATTTTAGTTTTGAGTAAAAGAACCCTGATAATTATTGTTCTTGTCTACCCACTCCTCCTACTCTCTTTTAGCTCTAATTCAGCAGGTTTGTTACCCATAATACAAATGTGTGCTTGAAACATATTAATAAAATACTGTGACATCAAATAGGGCATGGTATATAATAATATCCTCATTATACCAAGATCATCTCAATTGAGTATTTCAGGGAAGTATGAGCTTTCTTAAAAACAATGAATTTCTTAATTTAAAAAATTTTCACATGTGCAACCACTAGCTTGACCACAGCAACCATACACCTTTTATAAACAGAGTTCAATTAAATGATATTTAACAGCTTATCAGTGACAGTGCTATGTTCCCACTTAATTCAACTGTGGAGTCATTAAGCAATATTTTTTTTTAAAATCCAACTAGTTTCCAGTGTTTCTACAAATGAAAACTGCAAGGCTTCTTGTTGCCTGGAAGGAGAGAGATTTAACACAGACACATTTTATAACAAAATATTAACAGTTAAATCTTGGAACCAGCTTTAAAAAGCATCTTTTGAAAAATAATGAATGAAGTCAGAGCTTTTGTTAACCTACTTCATTAACCTCTAAACTGTCGACATTTAAAAAATTTCCCTTGTTTTGTGTTCTTAGTTTTGCTGACAATTCACACTCTCCACCAAAGAAATTATAATTTTGCAACATTGCAGATACTAGATATTGTGATTCTCAATGCCTCTGAGATGGGAATGCACAGCAAAGGAAACCATTGACAAAACAAAATCAGCCTGTTTAATGGCAGAAGATATTTGCAGATAATGTGACCAATAAGGAAGTAATATCCAACATATGTAAACAGTTCATACAACTCAAAACAAAACAAAACAGCAAATAATCCAATTTAAAAATGAGCAAAAGAACTGAATAAATGTTTTTTCAAAGAGGACATGTTTATGGCCAGTAGGAACATGAAAAGATGCTCAACATTGACGGGTGGCTGAAATAGCTCAGTTGGGAGAGTGTTAGACTGAAGATGCTCAACATCACTAGTCATGAGGGTAATGCAAATCAAAACCCACAATGATATATAACCTCATACCTGTCAGAATGCCCATCATCACAAAGAACACAGCAAATGCAGGCTGCAATATGGAGTAAAGGGAACCCTCAAATGTTACTGGTAGGAATGTAAATTGGTGCAGCCACTATGGAAAGCAATATAAGGGTTTCTCAGAAAACTAAAAATAGAATTGCCATATGATCCTAGTGGCCAAATACTAATTGAAAACAGGAAATGACAATTATGGTCAATAGAGTTAAACTGAATCTTGTGAATGCTCCATGAACTCATGATAAAGCAGAAATAGGAACATTAACACAGATGAGCTAAAGATTGCTTTTCCAATATTGTGCATAAACATGCCGTATGTGGACCAACTTAAATTCTGTGAGTTTTAAGCTAAATTTTAGACTAACAGGTTATTTAATCAGAAATAATGGTCAAATGAGAAGTGAGAGGAATTCTGATGAGAGCATACAGATTTGGAAAGTAATGACATAGTGTTTTTATTAAGGTGAAAAGCTTTGAAACATATGTAAAATTTAGAAACATGTTGAGTATATAGTACTGATCAAAGGAAGAATTCAGTGGGAAACTATTTTATAGGAGATGGGGCAGCTGTCAGTGTTAGCAGACATAAATGAATTGCTAGTAAATCTAAAGCAAAAGCGAAATGTAGGTGTTAGTAAAAACTTATGGAGTAAGAGAACAAGCAAGGCTGCTGGAAGAACAGTGGACTACGTGGAGCAAGGGATCAAGTACAAGCATTGCTGGGCCAGCTAGTGTAATTCTTCATTAAACACATTTTTCTATAAAACCCTAAATATAACTTGGCTCACTCCTATACTTGGCAACCTTCACCTTAGACTTCTTTCTCTGCCTCTGCTATTGGCTAGTGGTGTCTTGACAATCCATAGCGTTGAGTGGAGGAGAAGCAGAAGTCAGCATTGTGTGGGGTACACAGTGAGACACAAAGAAAGAAATATTGAACGAGGGTTCATAGGAGCTTCATCCGGTTGGTGGCACTGTATATTTGGAACCTAAGGAATGAGTAGGCATCCTCTGTCCTAATAATGAGGGGTTGAGGGAAGGAAGAGAAAACTCTCCAAGGAGGAAGCATGGTATTTGCAGAGAGGAAGTGAGAAATGCAAGATAGTTGAGGAACTTCAACTTTTTTGAAAGGTTAGAGTGTAGGATTCCAAGCAAGAGGAGATAAGAGGTATCTTTCAGATGGTGAGAGACCTTGCATGCTGGTGCAAAGCAGTTGGAACTTACAAGTATTGTGCTGGGGAAAAGTGAATAGATTTAACTAGCTTCTGATATTTGCACATGCAAACTATGTTTTAACCTCAAGCTATAAAATCCCCAATTCACTGTTTGTACTTTTCATTGCAAACATAAAAAACCAATATTCATCTTCACTTTAAAGAAACCTGGAATGTACACAGGAGGTTCATTTACAATTTAAAGAAATCAATATGAACTCTTCTATGATGTAGACAATTCAAATGAAGCTCTAGCTAAAACAAAACAAATGACATCAGTTACAAACCACAGGCTAACTTTATGGAGCATCCTCTCCTGTCTTTATAGGGTCTCTTACTCCACAATTGATTGCCAGTTGAGAACATTCCTTGGGCTCTGAGAAATCTGCATGATCAAGCCAGAGTTGACAATCTTTTAAGGCTGTAAATGTATTGGGTTGGCCAAAAAGTTCATACAGGAATGGAGTCACTTATTCTTTTTTTTTTTTTAATGTCTTCTCTTGGTTGCAGTCTTAGTGATAAACATTTGGTTCCCTCCTTTTTATCTCTTTGAAAAAAAATAGAGCAACATACCTGAAGATTCTCTGATTTTAATTATCCAGGAAAAAATATTGGATATTAACTATAACTCACCTACATTATTTTTCCTTTAGTGTTCATAGACACCTAATTGAGTAGGTGTTATCATCAGCTTGAAAATAAGGAACCCAATGCTTAAATAATGTGTGTACCCAAGGTCACACAGGAATGGGTGCTTCTGTCAGCTTGAAAGTACATTATCTTTTCACTGCACTGTGCTACTAAATGCTATAGAGAGGCAAGCAGTTGAGGATGTTACTGTAGGGAAAGTTATGACATCATAGAGATGTTATAGTAAGCTGCTAGGCTCTTAGGGTTATCAGGCCTGGCTGATACTTTCTGAGTCTCTCTTCCAGAGTCTCACAGGGAGTTAATGTCCTACTGCTCTCTTTGTTTTTTATTCCTGAGAGTATTTTCATGACCTCATTTCAAAAGGGGGAGAACAGAGTATAGAGAGGTTTAGAGTTTAATAACCTGCCAAGAGTCTTAGAGGGATTGCTAGAAAATGCATCTAGTTGTTTTAATCAATGATAACTAAGGTTTCAAGATTATGAAAAAAATTTTTTCTAATTCGCAAGCAGAGATTCTAGACAAAAGCAACGTCTGCAGTTAGGTGTCAAACTATGGGCTTTTACTACCACTGGGATCCGTTAATAAAGATGGAAAAAAACCAGTATCATATCTTGAGGTAAATTTCAATTGGATACTCATTAGCTAGGGGGAAACTCGGAGTCCAGAGAAAACTTTATTAAGGGAATTTGACTTTTATCTATAAAATATGAATCAAGAGGCAAAAGAAGGTGTTTGAAGATCAATTTAATACTCACACCTTTCAACTATGATGTGCCAGCAAGACCCTGGTCTTGATACTTGATGTATAGTAGATCTAATTCCCACAGGAACCTAAAGAAAAAAGTTACTCTTACCTTCGTTTTTAAAAATAAACTATTTTTTAGAGTAGATTTAGGTTTTTAGCAAAACTGAGCATCAAGTCCAGAGTTTTGATCCTTCATGTGCACAGCCTCCTGTAGTGTTAAAGTCTTGCACTACAGAGGTACATTTGTTAACAATCCATGAACCTACATAGATACATGATTATCACATAAAGTCCATAGGTTACACCAGAGTTCATCCTTGGTGTTCTTCATTCTTTGAGCTTTGACAAATGAATGACATATATCCACAATTATAATATCATACAAATTTGTTTAATTGCCCTGCAAATCCTCTGTGCTCTGCCTATTCACATGCATCCATCTTCCCTAGACCCTGACAGTCTTTTCCAGAATTTCATCTGTTTGGAATCATATGGTTTGTAACCTTTTCAGATTGGGTTCTTTCACTTAGTAATATGCATTGAGTCTTTTCATGGCTTGATAGCTCATTTCATTTTAGTGATGAATAATGTTTCACTGTCTGGAGGTACCACGGTTTTTTATCCATTAACTTACTGAAGGATATTCTTGATTGCTTCTTAGTTTTGGCAGTTATGAAGGAAATTGATATAAATATTTTCTATGCAGGTTTTTGTGTTGACATTAGTTTTCAGCTCATTTGGGTAAATACCAAGAAGCACAATTGCTGTATCGTATGGTAAAAGTGTGCTTGGTTTTGTAGGAAAGTGCCAGGCTGACTTCCAAAGTGATTATACCATTTTACGTTCCCATGAGTAAAGAATGAAAGTCCCTGCTGCTCCATACACTCATCAGCAGTTGGTATTGGTTTTAGATTTTAGCCATTCTAATCTTCTAGGATGGGCTTCCCACATGGCGTAGTGGTGAAGAATCCACCTGCCCAGCTGGCTACACAAGAGACACAGGTTTGATCCTTGGATTGGGAAGAACCCCCTGGAGTAGGAAAAGACAATCCACTCTAATATTCTTGTCTGAAAAATTCCATGGACAGAGGAGTCTAGTGAGCTACAGTCTGTGGGCTCACAAAGACACAACTGAGCACACACTCAACCTTCCGTGATGGTGTCTCACTTTTAATTTGTCACTTCCGAATGAGTTATGCTGTTGAACATCTTTTCATATAAAAACTTGACATCTGTATATCTTTGTGAGGTGTCATGTCTTTAGCCCATTTCTAGATGGGTTGTTCATTTTCTAATTATTGAATTTTAAGGGTTTTTGTATATATTTTGGGTTATAGTCCTTTATCAGATGTCTTGTGCAAATGACTTTTCCCCCCAGTCTCTGGTGTGTCTTCTCATTCCTTTGACATTGTCTTTCACAGAGCAGAAGTTTTTAATTTTAATGAAGCCCAGTTTATCAGTTATTTCTATTATGGATCATGCCTTTGCTATCTAGAAAGTCATTGCCTTGTCCAAGGTCATCTAGATTTTCTCTTATGCTATACCTTAGGGGTTTAAAAATTTTGCATTTTATATTTAGGTCTATGATCCATTTTGAATTAATTTTTGTGAAAGGTATAAGGTCTGTCTGGATTCCTTTTTAGTTTAGTTTCTTTGTATTTTAAACTGTTTATTTTGTATTGGGATATAGCTGATTAACAGTGTTGTGAGTTTTAGGTGAACAGCAAAGGGATTAAGTCATTTAGTTTCTTTTCTTTTTTTTTCCCATGTGAATTTACAGTTCCAATACCAGCTTTATGTCTTTATTCTATTTTATTGAGTTTACTGATAGGTCAAATATGAGGCTACTATTTTATGTGGGTCTATTTCTGGGGATCTCTCTTCTGATATTTGTCTATCATTTTGCCACCTCCATGCTATCTTGATTACTGTAGCTTGATACTAAGTCTTGAAGTTGGGTAGTGCCAGCTTTCCAACTTTGTTCTCCTTTGATATTGTGTTGACTATTCTGGATCATTTCCCTTTCCATATAAACTTTAGAAACAGCTTGTTGATAGCCACAGAATAACTTACTGAGATTTGATTTGGATTGAATTTGTAGATTAAGCTGGGAAGAACTGCATATTTACAGTATTAAATCTTCATACATTAACATGGAATATCTTTTCATATACTATTGTACCATGGTATCTGCTGGGGGTTGGTTCCAGGATACCAAAAGCCTTAGATACTCAAGTATCGTAGAATTGCAAAGTGTTTGTGTATAACCTATGTACATCCTCCTGCTTATTTTAATTCATTTCTAGATTGCTTATGCCAAAAACAATATAAATGCTATTGAATAGTTGTAAATGCAGTGTAGATGATATGTAAATAGTTGCCAGTGTGCAGTAAATTCAAGTTTTACTTTTTGAAAATTTCTAGAATTTTTTAATAAATATTTTTGATCCATAGGTGGTTGAATCGGTGAACATGGAACATGTAGATATTAAGGCTGAACATATTTAATTTGGGGACTTTTTAAAAATAGAGTTTTTTAGTTTTACTCATGCAGATTGTCTGTATTTAGCTTGAATTTATATCCAAGTATTTCATTTTTGATATAATAGTACGATATAATAGTACTATATTTTAAGTTTCAAATTCCACTTGTTCATTGATAATTTATTGGGAAGTTTTTGATTTTTGTGTATTAAAAAATTGAATTCTTCAACCTTGCAATATTTGTGTATTGATTCTAGGAGTGTTTATGTTGATTCTTTTGAGTTTTCAGAATATGCATTCACATCGTCTGTGAACAAAGATAGTTTTATTTTATCTTGCCCGGTGTGTACATCTTTTGTTTCCATCCGTGACTGCATATTGCATAATTATTTAGAACTACCAGTATGGTGTTGAAAAGCAGTGGTGAGGGAATGTCTTTCCTTGTTCCTGATCATCACATTTCTCACGTTAATAGGGTGCTAGGTGTAGGATTTTTGCTGATATCCCTTGTCAAGTTGGAGAAGATGTTTACAGTCTTGATCTTGGATGGGTGCTGCTGTGCCATGCTCGGTTGCTTCAGTCGCGTCCGACTCTTTGCAACCCTATAGACCGTAGCCCGCCAGGCTCCTGTGTCCATGGGATTGTTCAGGCAAGAATACTGGAGTGGTTGCCAGGCTGGATTCTGTCAAATGCTTCTCTGTATCTGTTGATATAATCATGTGATTTTTTTTCTTGAGTCTTTTGAATTGATGGATTGTACCAGTTTTCAAGTGTTGAACCAGTGTAGCATAGCTGGAGTATATCCTACTTGGTTGTATTGTATCATTCATATTATACACTGTTGGATTTTACTTGATAATATTTTGCTTGAGGATTTTTGCATCTACATTTATAAGAAATAATAATCTATAAGTATTTTTGTAATATCTTTGGGTTTGATATAGGCTAATGCTGGCTTCATAGATCAAATTAGGAAATACTTCCTCTCCTATCTTCTGAGAGAGATTGTAGAAAAACTGATGTATTTTTTTCCTTAAATGTTTGGTAGAATTCACCAGTAAACCCATATGGTGCTTTCTGTTTTGAAAGACTGTTAATGATTGGTACAGTTTCTTTAATGAATAAAGACCCATTCAGATTGTTTAATTCTTCTTGTGTGAGTTTGACAGATTGTGTCTTTTCAGAGATTAGTCTATTTAATCTATGTTATCAAGTTTGAGGGCCAAGAGGTACTCATAATGCTTACTGTTTATTCTTTTAATGTCCATGAGATCTATAATGATGTTACATCTTTCATTTCTGATAATAGCAATATGTATTTTTTCTCCTGTATTTATAAAAGTTACCCTGGCTAGAAACATCACTTTTATGGATATTTCAAAGGTCAAGCTTTTGGATCTGTTGTGGTATTTTTTTTTGTTTATTTCCTGTGTTCAAATTCATTGATTTTTGATTTTTAAAATTTAACTTACGTATTTTTTTCTTTCTTACTTTATTTGGGTTTAATTTGCTCTTCTTTTCTAATTTCCTAATGTAGAAGTTTAGATGGTTAATTTTAAATCTTTCTTCTTTTCTAATATAGACTTTCAATACTTTAAGTTACCATCTAAGCCCTGCTTTCACTGCATCTCACTAATTTTGATATATTATGTTCTCATTTTCATTTAGTTCAAATATTTCTTAATTTTTCTTGATTCATTGTTTAGAAGTGTGTTGTTTAATCTCTAAATAGTTTTCGAACTTTTCAGTTATCTTTCTGCTATTTATTTTTAAATCTGTATTTATATATTTCTGTTATTTCTAGTTTAATTCTATTATGGTCTGAGAGCATATATTGTCTGATTTCTATCATTTTAATCTTGTTAAGGTGCATTTTATAACTCAGGACATGGTCTGTCTTGGTTCTGTTCCTTGTAAGCTGGAGAATGAAAAGAATGTTTATTTTGCTGTTGCTGAATGAAATAGTCTGTAGATGTCAATGATATTTATTTGACTGAGGATGCTGTTGAGTCCAACTACATCTTTACTGATTTTCTAATGAATCTGCACATTTCTAATGCAGGGTGACATTTCCAACTGTAGTCGTGGATTCATCTATTTCTCTTTGCAGTTCTATTAGATTTTACCTCTTGTATTTTGAGGCTTTGTTTTTGGGTATATTAAAGACTTGTACTTTATAGGAGAATTGGCCTTTTTTATCATTATGTAATAACCTTCTTTGTCCCTGATAGCTTTCTTTTTTTTTTTTTTTTTTTTTTATTGTTTTTGCCATACATTGTCATGATATCACCATGGGTTTACATATGCTTCCCCTCCGGAACCCCCCTCCCTCCTCCCTCCCCCCCGGGAAATCTCGCTGTACCAGCCCCGAGCATCAATCCTGGGCTGGCGATTGATTAGACACATGACAATTAACATGCTTCAATGCCCTTCTCCCATATCATCCTACCCTTACCCTCATCCACAGAGTCCACGAGTCTATTCTATACATCTGCGTTCCTTTTGCTGTCTCGCATGTTGGGTTCTCGTTACCTGATAGCTTTCTTTACTCTGAAGTATGTGTTGTCTGAAATTAGTTATTCTAGCTTTCTTTTGATTAGTGCTCGCATAGTATATCTTCCTCTTTCTCTTTACTTTTGACCTGCTTCTTTTTGTTTAAAGAGGATTTCCTGAAGACAACATATATTTAGGTCTTGTTGTTTGATGCACTCTGACAATCTTTCTTTATTCATTGGTGTTTTAGGATCATTGACCTTTAAGGTAATTACTGATATACTTGAATCAATAGCAACCATATTTGCTACTCTATCCATTGCTCTTGTTCTTTTTTCCTATTTTGTTTTCTACTCTTTTGTGGTTTTAATAGAGGTTTAATATACCTTAACTTTCTCTCTTGTCTTTTCAAATCAATTATGCTTTCTAAATGGTGGCTCTGGATTTTCCAAAATACATTTACAAATAATCCAAGTTCCCTTTTAATAACACTCTACTGCTTTGCAAGTAGTACATTATAATAACAAAATATTTCTAATTCTTCCCTCCTGTTCCCATGTCATTGCTTTCATTTACTTTACTTATATATAAGCAAATCTATGTATATATATATATATTTCTAAATATTGTTGCTGTTATTATTTTGAACAAACTATTTCTGTTTACATCAAATAAGAATAAAAAAGAAAAGCTATTATTTTATCTTCATTTACTCCTTCAGTGCTCTTCCTTTATATACATCCAAATCTCTGAACTATATTACTTTTATCCTCTCCAAAGAACTTCTTTTGACATTTTCTGTAAGGCAGTTCCACTGGCAACAGATTTCTCCAAATTTTGTTTTTCTGAGAAAGATTTATTTTTTTACTTTTGAAGGATAATATCATAGAATACATAATTCTAGTTTGTTTTTTTTCTCTTAAACTTTGAATGTTTCACTTTGCTTTCTTGCTTGCATAGTGTCCGAGGAGAAATTGGATATAATTATTATCTTTACTTCTCAATAGATGAGATGTTTTATTCCCTTTGGTTTCTCTGAAGATTTTTTTCTTTATTTTAGATTTTCTGCAGTTTGACTATAATATGCTTAGTTGTAGTGTTTGTTTGTTTGTTTTGTATTTACCCTACGTGATGTTTTCTAATCTTCATCATTTTTAGTTTGGTGTCTGACATTGATTTTGGAGGTGGGAGGGGGAGATTCTAATTCATTATTACTTCAATATTTATTTTATGTCTCTCTTTTTCATTATTTATATGTTATACCTTTTATGTTTGTCCCATAGTTTTAGGATATTATGTTCTTTTTTTCTTTGCTTTTCTGTTTTGGAAGCTTCTATTGACATTCTCAAGGAAGAGAATCTTTCCTCTGCTATGCCCAGTCTATTAATGAGCCCACCAAGGTTATTCTTTATTTCTGTTACAGTGTTGTTTTTGATCTCCAGAATTTTTTTCATCATAAAAATTTCATTTGTCTGCTTAAACTGTCATTCTGTCGTTGCACTTTGTCAGCTTTATTCATTAAAGCCATTATTATTTTAATTACAGTTTTAAAATCCTGGTCTAATAATTCCAGCATCCTTGCCGTATCTGTTTGTGGTTCTGATGCTTGTTCCTTCTCTTCAAACTGCCTTTTTGCTTTTCAGTATGCTTTGTAATTTTTTGTTAAAAGCCAAGCATGAGGTATGGGGTGAAAGGACTTGTAGAATATTGACCTTTAGTCATGTTGTGGTTAGGTACGTGGGAAGGAGAAGTAATCTGTAGTCCTGTGATTAAATCTCAATCTTTTAATGAGCCTGTGCTCTGGATATGTAAACTTGTTTTCCCCCAACTTAGCTGGATCAGAATGGCCAGAGTTGGCTGGAGTTGGGTATTTCTCTTTCCTCCTGTCAGTTAGGTTTTGATAACCCTCCAGTTGTTTACGGTCTGGTAAAGTAGTACTAGAAGGAGTACTGAGAAGCTGGGATGTTAGAACAGGCCTGGGAAATGGGGTAAGGAAGCTGTAGAATGTACAGGCCTGCCTGCAGAAATGGTTTACTCACAGCTGTTCTCCACAATGAGGTCAGCTGACTGACCATGTGAAGGAAACCAAGGGGTATCCTGTTGTACCAATTTCTGGGAATTTACTTTTTTGGGTAGAGTCTGGTGAAATTGTGTTCCCTTATCTTGCTGGTGTCAGCTGATGCAAGGTCCACATGGAGTTGCTCCTTTCAAGGTTCCTATCTATAAAATACTTTGCTCCTCAGATTTACTATTACATGAGAAGGTGAGATGTCCAAGTTTCACTTTAGTCTTATACCTTCTTAATCTTATGTCTGCTTTCTGTTGGGGCTTCCCTGGTGGTTAAGAAAGTAAAGAATCTGCCTGCAATGTAAGAGACCTGGGTTCGATCCCTGAGTCAGGAAGCTCCCCTGGAGAAGGGAGTGGTAACCCACTCCAGTATCCTTCCTCCAGTATTCTGGCCTGGAGAATCCCATGGACAGAGGAGCCTGGTGGGTTACAGTCCATGGAGTCACAAAGAGTTGAAGACGACTGCGTGACCAAGCACGCATGCTCGCTGCTTTCTGGTATTGGGTAACATAGCATCTATGTTACAGTATTTAGAATATGTGAGAACAGCCTTAGTATTTTTCTTGGGCATTTTCAATTATTTGTCCTTTGACCTTGTTTCTAGGTGTTTTTCAGTGTGCCTCAGTCTTTTGTCTGTAAGTGTAAGCAATACTTAATATGTGATCAACCCAAAGTATAGGGGGTTTTCATCTCTTGTTTAGATATTACGCTTCCAGTACTAAAGTCTGAGACTAAGTTAGGTATTTTGATGTCACAATATTGACTCATATTGAACTTCTGTCTAGGCCTCTCTTTTATATAAATGGCAATTACTTAATATCTTAATCATCATGTATTTGTGTATTTGATTTTCAGAGCCTCAGTGAATTGTTTATATTAATCTTCATTAAAATTCATCATAGTAATTTGGCCCATTTTACTTGGCTGCTGAGATGTTTAATTCTATTGTCCCCAGTAGCATTCTTTTAATTTGATTTGATAATCTTGTCTTCAGGAGTTTTCTTCCAGTGATAGATTTTAAAAAATGACCAGCAAAGAACCAGACATATTTGTAGTCCTCTTAAGTATAAATATGTTAATTAACACTTTAAATGGGTTCTTTCTTTATTCATTCACTGATACTACCATATTAATAATGTGGCATGGGAATCTTAATAACTTCTTGGTTCAGTTCAGTCGCTCAGTAGTGTCCGACTCTTTGCAACCCCATGAACCACAGCACGCCAGCCTCCCTGTCCATCACCAACTCTCGGAGTCTACCCAAACCCATGTCCATCGAGTTGGTGATGCCATCCAGCCATCTTATCCTCTGTCTTCCCCTTCTCCTCCTGCCCCCAATCCTTCCCAGCATCAGGGTCTTTTCCAATGAGTCAACTCTTCGCATGAGGTGGCCAAAGTATTGGAGTTTCAGCTTCAACATCAGTCCTTTCAATGCATACCCAGGACTGATCTCCTTTAGGGTGGACTTGTTGGATCTCCTTGTAGTCCAAGGGACTCTCGAGAGTCTTCTCCAACACCACATTTCAAAAGCATCAATTCTTCGGTGCTCAGCCTTTTTCACTTTCCAACTATCACATCCATACATGACTACTGGAAAAACCATAGCCTTGACTAGATGAACCTTTGTTAGCAAAGTAATGTCTCTGCTTTTCAATATGCTATCCAGGTTGGCCATAACTTTCCTTCCAAGGAGTAGGCATCTTTTGATTTCATGGCTGCAATCACCATCTGCAGTGATTTTCGAGTCCCCAAAATAAAGTCTGACACTTTTTTTTTTTCGCTGTTTCCCCATCTATTTCCCATGAAGTGATGGGACCAGATGCCATGATCTTAGTTTTCTTAATGTTGAGCCTTAGCCAACTTTTTCACTCTCCTCTTTCACTTTCAGCAAGAGGCTTTTCAGTTCCTCTTCACTTTCTTCTTGTTAGATATCAGCTAAAGGTATTTCCTGTCTCTGAGTTCATGGCATTTTCAAAATAAGGGTCATGTCAAATAAAATTTTCTCTAGTGAACACAAGAACAACCATGTTTACATAGTTTTTTAAAACACAAATGATTATTAATTGCTTTTTCTTTTTTTCACACAGTCTTTGTGTCAAAGACATTCTGTGCTCTACTCGTCTGTGTTTACAAAATTAGAATAATGTGTACATGTCAAATAAAAATGTAAAGATCTATTTTTTTTAAGGAATTCAAAACTTTGAAGAAGAGGGCCTAGTATTTAGAATTCTAATTTTAAATAATTGGGGTTTTTCTTTTGTCTGTTTTGTTTTTTGTTTTTAATTTGCTTTTATCCACAGGTGGTAGGCTTCCCAGGTGGTTTAGTTGTAAAGAATTGCCTGCCAATGCCGGAGATGCAGGAAATGTGGGTTTGATCCCTGGGTAGAGAAGATCCCCTGGAGGAGGAAATGGCAACCCACTCCAGTTTGCTGGCCTGGGAAATCCCATGGACAGAGAAGCCTGGTGGGTTATAGTCCATGGGATCGCAAAATAGTTGGACACTATTGAGCACGCGCGCACACACACACACACACCCAGAGGTGCATTCACACTCATGTCCCCATCTAATCACACAATTGCCCTTTATTCATTTATAGTTCTTTACCATCATTCATTTAGAGTGGCTTGGCATTGTCTGTGGAACAGGTGGAAACTTCAGTGATGGTGTCAGTGGATACACAAGCCACATGTAGCTTACTCTATAAAATACTTAGCTCCTGGAACTTACTATTGCATGAGATGTGAGATGTTCTCCTTCCACTTTATAATTCTTTCCTCAGTTGTTTTTCATTTTCTCCCAATTTCGGTGGAATGAGAGACACATAACTTTGAACTCTGAGATATTTGAATTCAAATCCAAGCTTTGAATCTACTAGCAGATTGACCTTGGGTAAATTATTTAGCTTTTACTCATCTCTGATAATAATACTGATTTTAGGGATTTTGTGAGATAAAGTAATATATACAAAGTATCTAACAGAACTGGGGACACATATCATGAGTTGGCTTATGATGGTAAAGAATCCGCCTGCTAGTGCAGGAAACATAGGTTCAATCCTGCGTCAGGAAGATCCGCAGGAGAAGGAAACGGCAACTCATTTCAGCATTCTTACCTGGGAAATCCCGTGGACAGAGGAACCTGGTGGGCTACAGTCCATGGGGTCACAAAGAGTCCGTATGTGATATAGAGACTAAACAATGCAACTATGGGCTAGCTAACTGTTGTTTTCCTTTCTTTCTCTTCTCATAGCAAATATATAACTTCAGACTTGCTTTTCTAATTAGACCATTGGTATTAGTTCAATAATAGTTTTCTTCATATTAATATTTCATAATTACTATTGTGCTTTATTAATGGCAGTAATAAAATGCCTCATATAAATTGATGCCAATAATCACTGTTTCAATTACTTATATAAATCTGCCACTACCTAGTCAATATTAATGGCTTGGCTCTGAAAAACTCACATAATTGATGATTACCTTTCAAGTTCAAAAGAAATGTTTATTGTCTTTTCAGTAGCCATGATGGGGCCCAGAGCACGTAGTCAATTTTACTGCTTCTAGGAAGAAATGAGAGCTTTGTTTATAAAGTTTGGCTGAAACTCTGTTTTTCCCCATTTTGCTTATCCTCTGGCAAACTCTGTTTCCTATCCTCTCCTGTAAGCTTTGCCCTTATTGATTTAATAACATAGAATTATTTTCTAACTCACTGTTCAAGTAGCTATCATTATTAAAATTTTTATGTACCCATAAAATTCCCATAATTACAACTTCATAATGAGTATAAAAACTGGCACTCAAATTGGTACTAAATATTTGATGAATTGAAGTTTTAAGTTTGCAAATATTGTAACTCAAAAATAACACATTGATTTCTTTTTATAAAACATTTATTCTATAACATTAGGAATAAGCCTACAGAGGTAGATTTACACAAAGTGATAGAGCGCTCAGTTCTGGGCTAAGGAGGTGACATTTCCCTTTTCATACAATGAAGAATCATAGAGAGATGTGGAGAAAGTTTTGTGGCATGCACAAAGGTGTTTTGGAAAGATTTAATCTTTGACTAAGGTCAAGGTAGAGAACAGAGGGCAAGAGGGCAGTGAGGCTGAAGATCTTGGCTAAATGGGGTGGAAAGGACTGATGTTGTGAAAGGGAATTTCCTTCATGCCCTTATTAATTCTATTTTTGGAAAAAACAATTATTGAGTCCCTAGTATCAGCCTATAGCTCTGACTGGCATTGAGATTAAGACATGTTTCTTGCCTTGCTTTATGTGAAGTGGAGGTAATATGATGATATAAGTGTTTTAATAGAGGTTGAGACAGGGTGTGATTATGGAAGTAGATGAAGGGGCACTTAAGCTGGCAGCAGTGCTTTTAGGTAGGTCTAAGTATTTCTTTTGCTAAACCTTTGTTTAAACTTGAAGTTCAAACTGTATCTGTTTCCAGAATTGAGGCAATTTTAGTAAAATATGCCTTTGCATCAACAGACTTGAAAACAATAGTATCCAGCAGATCCCACTTTAAAAGGACCCTCCTGATGGGCAATGTATAACCACCTCTCATGCTGTTGTCTTTCTGAATGTGTGTGTATGAGGGTGTTGTTCCATTTTTGTCTCAATATCTCCCATGTCCTGCAGAATGCCTGGCACCTAGCAGTTGCTCAGAGGATGCCTGTTGAAATGTCATCATTGAATCTGGGCAAAACAGTCACCTGTTGTCATTCTCTGCTTTATTTCTCTCACCACATGTTGAATGATGACACTTAGAAAAGAAGCTTTTGTGATTTGAAAATCCATCAGCCGCTTTACTGTCTCATTTAATTCTGCCCACCTTGGCCAAGGCTTGGGCCTTAAAAACAAACCAGACCTCTTTCTGTTTCCTTATATTTTCTTCATGTATCTCAGTAGTAAAATATTGGTCCCTGGCTAGCATTCATGTGACAGCTTCCCATATGAATGTTAAACAGGCAACGATGATGCTCTCTAATTACAGTGCTTGAAATGATTAGAAATAAATTGGCACTCCAATTATAGATGCATGAAAGAGGCACCAGTATATTACAGTCAGTCCATTAATTTCTAAAGTGGTTCAGGCCATCTCACTATTTTGGTGACATTCCTTATTCACGGCTGCAATGAATCACTTTGAATTGTGGTGCCTACAAATTAACAAGCTGAAGGACATTTTTTTTTTTAAACCTAAAATACCTCTGGTTATTTTCTCCTAAGGTGGGGGCAATGACAGGGAGCCAGGGACATACTGTTAAATCCTGTATATAGAATTTGGAGTAACTAGCACAATAAAGGTTAAATAGGCTTTGTTTTTATTCTTTTTTTTTTTTTGAAAGACTGTGAAAAATTCCTCTCAATTGTACTTGAACTAAAACCAAAATTTTCCAAAGCTGTTAGAATTAAATTAGGAAAGTAGCGTTGTTTAAGTTTTGGTCCTTTTATTGATGTTGGAGTTGGCTGGACCTAAAATACCACCTTTCACATAAAATCAAACTAAGAAATATCCTAAGAGTTTCTAAAATATCTCTTAAAGTATAATTTACTTTGTAGGTTAAAATTACTCTTTATATGCTTTCAGAATGTTTTTCTAGATAAATGATTGACTGCTATCCATGAGTGTCACTAAAAGATGACATTTGATTCTAATAACTAACCTTGGTTAATCCAGATTTTTGTGTTTGGTAAGAGTCTAGGGGCATATTCAATCCAATCCTTAAATAAGTTAATCTATAATTTTCCAATAAACACTAAGCCCTTCCATTGTGTGATGGATTCTTTAAGGGTAGAAGCTATGTGTTATTCATACATTGTGCAAATAATTGGCAAGTAGGAGATGTTGAATAAATATTAAGTAAATGCTATTGGTTATGGCCAGAATGTGTAATATAATATAAAATTTTTTGTGGCCAGCATAACTTATTTATGAATTTAAAATATATATAAGGAAGGTAGAAGCATATTTTGGAGAAAAGGTGATATTATAATTAACTTCAGTTTAGGTATTTTATTTTCTAAAATTAAATGTTTATTATTTAAAGAATATATGAAAATATAAAGATAAAATACTTCAGGTAAGGATAAAGTCATTTGTATAATAGTTTTTCATAATGAAATTCTTCAGTATAAAACTGGTAGAACTTTTAAAATCAAAAGTCTTCTAGAGACATTTATTATTTTTGTTAATATTTGTTTATAAAATTTCAAACTTATACATAAGAAAACAGGTTGTGAACCTCCATGTGTCCATCAGTCATCTTCAACAATCATTGACACATGGCAAATAGTTTCATTTATTCTCCCATCTGCTGTTTACCTTCCACCACTGGATTGTTTTGACGTACTCCCCAACATTGTATTACTTCACCTACAGATACTTCAACAAGAATCTCCTTAAAATAGGGACTTCTAAAACATAACCACAATACTATTATCACCATAAAAATTAGCAATTTAAAAAATTATATATCATCAGTAGGCCTTAGGAAGCATTACTACAAACAGAGCTAGTGGAGGTGACAGAATCCAGCAGATCTTTATTTCTTTTTCAATTTTATTTTCTAAAAAGACTTTTCAATTGGTGGAGAACTGCTTTACAATTTTGTGTTGGTTTCTGCCATACCACAACATGGATCAATCATATAGATTAATATATCTCTTCCTTCCGTCTCCCCTCTCCCATTCCCACCTCTCTAGGTCATCACAGAGTCCCAGGCTGGGCTCCCTGTGTTAATTAGCAACTTACCACTGTCTATCTGTTTTACACATGGTGGTGTTTGTATGTCAATGTTACTTTCTTAGTTCCTCCCACTCCTCACCTTCCCCCACTGTGTCCAAAAGTCTGCTGTCTACTAGGATCATCAGTACCATGTTTCTAGGTTCCATGCTGCTCCTGCTAAGTCATGTCAGTCGTGACTGACTCTGTGCGACGCCGTAGACGCCAGCCCACTAGGCCTCTCTGTCCTTGGGATTCTCCAGGCAAGAACACTGGAGTGGGTTGCCGTTTCCTTCTCCATTGCATGAAAGTGAAAAGTGAAAGTGAAGTCACTCAGTCACATCCGACTCTTAGTGACCCCATGGACTGCGGTCTACCAGGCTCCTCTGTCCATGGGATGTTCCAAGCAAGAGTACTGGAGTGGGGTGCCATTTCCTTCTCCTGCTAGATTCCATATATATGCATTAATAGATGATACTTGTTTTTCTCTTTCTGACTTACTTTACTCTGTATAAAAGGCTTCACTTTACTACAGCTGACTCAAATTTGTTCTTTTTACAGCTGAGTGATATTCCATTGTATAAATGTGCCATAGCTTCTTTATCTTCATCTGTTGATGGACCTCTAGTTTGCTTCCATGTCCTGGCTACTTTAAATATTGATGCAGTAAACATTGGGGTAAATGTGTCTTTTAGAATTGTGGTTTTCACAGAGTATATGCCCAGTAGTAGGATTGCTGGGTCATACGATAGATTCATTCTAGTTTGTAAAGGAATCTCCATATGGTTTTCCATAATGGCAATATCAGTTTAAATTCCCAACAGTGCAGGAGGGTTCCCTTTTCTCCACATCCTCTCCAGCATTTATTGTGTGCAGGTTTTTTGATGATGGCCATTCTGACTGCTGTGGGATGATACTTCACTGTAGTTTTGATTTGCATTTCTCTAATAATGAGTGACGTTGCCCATCTTTTTATGTGTTTATTGGCTATTTGTATGCCTTCTTTGGAGAAATGTATCTTTAAGTCTTCTGCCCATTTTTAATTGGGTTGTTTCTGATATTGAGCTATATGAGCAGCTTATTTATTTTGATGATTAACCCTTTGTCAGTCGCTTTGTTTGCAATATTTAAAATCCTAAAAGCTGATGTTGTTAAAGTGCTGCATACAAAATGTCAGGAAATTTTGAAAATTCAGCAGTGGTCACAGGACTGAAAATGGTCAGTTTTCATTTAATCCCAAAGAAGGGCTATGCTAAAGAATGTTCAAACTACCACATAGTTTCACTCATTTAATGTGCTAGCAAAGTTATGCTCAAAATCCTTCAAGCAAGGCTTCATCAGTATATGAACTGAGAGTTTCCAGATGTACAAGCTGAGTTTCGAAGAAGTAGGGGAACCAGAGATCAAATTGCCAACATTTGTTGGATTGTGGAGAAAGTGTGGGAATTCCAGAAAAACATCTACTTCTGCTTCATTGACTATGCTAAAGTGTTTGACTGGGTGGAGCACAACAAATGGTGGAAAATTCAAGATGGGACTACCCAACCATCTTACCTGCCTCCTGAGAAAACTGTATGCAGGTTAGGAAGCAACAGTTAGAACCAGACATGGAACAACAGACTGGTTCCCAATTGGAAAAGGAGTACGTCAATGCTGTATCTTGTTACCCTGCTTGTTAAATTTATACGCAGGGTACATCATGAGAAATGATGAGCTGGATGAAACACAAGCTGAAAGACTTGTCAGGAGCAATATGAACAACTTTAGGTATGCAGATGATACCACTCTATTGGAAGAAAGTGGAGAGGAATACCAGAGCACCTTACCTGTCTCCTGAGAAATCTGTATGCAGGTCAAGAAGCAACAGTTAGAACTGGACATGGAACAACTGACTCATTCAAAATTTGGAAAGGAGTATATTGTCACCCTGCTTATGTAACTTCTATGCAGAATGTTCCGACTCATTGGAAAACACCCTGATGCTGGAAAAGATTGAAGACAGGAGGAGAACGGGACAACAAAGGATGAGATAGTTAGATGGCATCACTGCCTTAGTGGACAGAAGTTTGAGCAAGGTCTGGGAGATGGTGAAGAACAGGAAAGCCTGGCGTGCTACAGCCCATAGGATTGCAAAGGGTCAGGCATGACCGAGCAACTGAACAACCACATGCAGGGTAAATCATGCCAAATGCAGGGCTGGGTGAATCACAAGTGGAATCAAGATTCACAAGCTGGAGCAGTAGATATGCAGATGATACCAGATACCAAGATGATACCACCTTAGATATGCAGATGATACCAGAAAGTGGAGAGGAACTAAAGACCCTCTAGATGAAGGTGAAAGAGGAGAGTGAAAAGGCTGGCTTGAGACTCAACAGGCAAAAAACGAAGATCATGGCATCCGATCCCAGCACTTTATGGCAAATAGCAGGGGAAAAGTGAAAGCAGTGACAGATTGTATGTTCTTGGGCTCCAAAATTACTGTGGACGGTGCCTGAAGTCATGAAGTTAAAAGAACTTGTTCCTTGAAAAGAAAGCTATGACCTACCTAGACAGCATATTAAAAAGCAGAGACATCACTTTGCCAACAAAGGTGGATATAGTCAAAGCTATGATTTTTCCAGTAGTCACGTATGGATGTAAGAATTTTTCCATTAGGAAGGCTGAGCACTAAAGAGTGGATGCTTTCGTCCTTTGGTCCTGGAGAAGATACTTGAGAATCCTTTGGACAGCAAGGAGATCAAACCATTCCATCCTAAAGGAAATCAACACTGAATATTCATAGGAAGGATGATGGTGAAGCTCCAAACTCTGGCCACCTGAGTGAAGAGCTGACTCATTGGAAAAGACCCAGATGCTGGGAAAGGTTGAAGGCAGAAGGACAAAAGGGTGGAAGAGGATTAGATGGTTAAATAAGCATCACTGACTCACTGGTCATGAATTTGAGCAAACTCTGGGAGATTGTGGAGAACAGATGAGCCTGGTGCACTACAGTCCTTGAGATCACAGTCAAACAAAACATCGTGACTGAATAGCAACAGTATTTCTTAGATATTCCTTTTCTTTTTTCTTTTGCAAGCTGATCTGGTTGAACTAGGATTCAAACAAAATTCCCATTTGTAAGATATCTCTTCTGATTGGTGCTTACTATCAATATTTTCTCTCTCTGTACTTCCTTTTCTTTCTCTGCCCCTCTCTCTTGCTTACTTCCCTTCATCATTTACTGTGGGGCAGGTGCTAGATACATGAGAGATTTCAAGTACCCAAAGATAAATAGAATATCAATCTATGATATTAAACTCTGAGATCTGGCTGTCTATAAGGGTGTCTCCTCCTACTAGTTCATCTGCTAGTCTCAAATACTTTCAAGTTCAAATTTTATTTCTTTTGCTTAGGAGCTTTAACTTCCATCAGCTTATCTGTTTTTCTCAATTTTGAGGCCAATTTCAAATATCACTTGATTTAGGATGGCTTTCTTGACTATGTAAATGAAATTCATCCGTTCTCTTTCCATAACTACTTGCAAAAGTCATAGGACCTTTATAAGTTTGTCTTATTTAACTGTTATTTGTGTGTCTTCTCCATCATTAGATTGAAAAAATTTTGAGTGCAATCTGAATCTTTCTTATTTAATCATCTTATAATTATTGAGGTTTATTATGTGTTAATCACATCAACAGAAGCACATTCAGCCTGCCTTTGTACCAAGCAATATAAGGTCAAGAAAGAAGTGCAGCACCTAACACAGGGTGTTGCACGCATTGGGGGTTCAAATGTTTATGGAACTGAAATAGATCAGATGGCGTGTTTTGAAAGTTGTATGCAGTTTTTAAATTAAAAGCTGTAGTATAGCAATGGGTTTCTCTGGTGGCTCAGATGGTAAAGAATCTGCCTGCTATGCAGGGGGCCCAGGTTTGATCCCTAGGTAGGAAAGATTACCTGGAGAAAGGAATGCCATTTCTTCCTCCAGGGAATCTTGCTGACCCAAGAGTCAAACCTGCATTTCTTTCATCTTCTGCCTTGGCAGGCAGATTCTTTACCTCTGTGCCACCTGGGGAGCCAAATATAATACATGACCCCATAACATTTTTAGAAGAGATTATAGGCAAAACATTCTCTGACATAAATTTCTTAGATTATTCTCCCAATTTAATAGAAATAAAAGCAAAAGTGAACAAATTGCACCTAATTAAACTTACAAGCTTTTGCATAAGAAATGAAAGCATAAATAAAATCAAAATGACAAGTTATGGACTGGGAGAAATACTAGCAGACAATGCAAATGGCAGGGGCTTAAGTTCCAAAATTTCAAAGAGCTGATACAATTCAATAACAAAAATACAATCCATTTAAAAATAGTCAGAAGTCCTAAATAGACATTTCTTCAAATAAGATAGACATTGAGCCAGTAAGTGGAGAAGGAAATGGCAGCCCACTCGAGTAGTCTTGTCTGGAGAATCCCAGGGACGGAGGAGCCTGGTGGGCTGCCGTCTATGGGGTCACACAGAGTCTGACACGACTGAAGAGACTTAGCAGCAGCAGCAGAGCCAGTAAGCACGCGCAAAGCTGCTCCACATAGCTATTTACTAGAGAAATGCAAATCAA
Source organism: Antilocapra americana (assembly GCA_007570785.1). Taxonomy (NCBI): domain Eukaryota; kingdom Metazoa; phylum Chordata; class Mammalia; order Artiodactyla; family Antilocapridae; genus Antilocapra; species Antilocapra americana. Next base: position 12,053,832 of record ML661325.1, on the reverse strand, counting down.
AACTATGAGGTACCACCTCACACTGGTTGGAATGGCCATCATTAAAAAGTCTACAAACAATACATGCTGGAGAGTTTGTGGAGAAAAGGCAACCTTCCTGCACTGTTGGTGGGAATGTAAATTGTGCAGCCACTATGTAGAACAGTATGGAAGTTCCTTTAAAAACTAAAAATAGAGCTACCATATGATCCTATAATCCCACTCCTGGGCATATATCTGGAGGAAACTCCAATTCGAAAAGATACCAGAACCCCAGTGTTCATAACAGCACTATTAACAGTAGCCAAGGCATGGGAGTAACCTAAAAAGTCCATCGACCAATAGATAAAAAAGATAAAAAATGGCATATGTGTGTTTGTATATATATATATACACATATATACATAGTAGAATATTAGTCAGCCATTGAAAGAATTAAATAATAGCATATGCAGCAATTTGGAGGGACCTAGAGATTCTCATACTAAGTGAAGTCAGCACGAGAAAGACAAATACGTGATATCACTTATATGTGGAATTTATTTAGATTTTGTAAATGAACTTATTTACAAAATAGAAAAAGAGTTACAGAGTTAGAAAACAAACTTATGGTTACCAAAGAGGAGAGGAGAGGGATAAATTTGAAATCTGTGATTAGCAGATACAAACTATTATATATAAAACAGATAAAAAATGAGGTCCTATTTTATAGCATAGGGAATTATATTCAATATCCTGTAATAAATCATAATGGAAAAGAGTATGAAAAAGAATATATATATACACATATTTACATGTATTATTAAAGTTGATTCTTGTATAAATCAACTATATTTCAATAAAAAATGTGAGGCTATTATACAGAACCTGATTTTTCATGTGAGGCAAAACATACGAAGTCATCTAGTATAAGGAAAGATCTAAGTCAGCAGGGTTTTGTTCTAATAGTTGCATCTTAAAGAGGCCAAGAGGGAGGAAGGCAGGCTTATTTTCATTAAAGATTCATCCCATTTCAGAGTTTGATAGAGTGTATGTACCATATTTTGTAGCCCAAGACCATGTTTCTAACTGGGCAATTTCCTTGGGAAATTTTGAGAAGTCTTTTAAATTGTAGCTGAAACAATCAAGAAAAGGAAAAACAAAACAGGCCAAAGTCATTTTTTGACCATTTATCTTGTTTCTTAAAATAGACTATGTACTTTTTTTTTAAATTTTCTTTACTTTATTGTTTGTTTTGCCATACATTGACATGAATCCGCCATGGCTATACATATGTTCCCCCTCCAGAACTCCCCTCCCTCCTCCCTCCTGATTCCCTCCCCTTGGGTCATCTCAGTGCACCAGCCCCGAGCATCAACCCTGGGCTGGCGATTGATTTCACATATGATAATTAACATGTTTCAATGCCATTCTCCCATATCATCACACCCTTGCCCTCTTCCACAGAGTCCACGAGTCTATTCTATACATCTGTGTTCCTTTTGCTGTCTCGCATGCAGGGTTCTCGTTACCATCTTTCTAAATGCCATATATATGCGTTAGTATACTGTATTGTTGTTTTTCCTTCTGGCTTACTTCACTCTGGATAATAGGCTCCAGTTCCGTCCATCTGAGTAGAACTGATTCAAATGAATTTTTTTTTAATGCTAGTAATATTCCATTGTGTATATGTACCACAGCTTTCTTTAAGATAGTGTGGATCTGGTATAGGGAGATTTGAGATGAAGTTCCTGTTAAACGCCCGACTAGTTCCTTGCTCTTCCTTGTTCTGGATGGTTAACACTTCTGATGGCTAACACTCAAAAATGTCTCACTTAATCCTCATAAAATACTATATGTCACTTATATGTAGAACCTAAAATATGACACAAATGAACCTACCTCTGAAACAGAAACAGAATTACAGACATAGAGAGCAGACTTGAGATTACCAAGAGGGAGGTCGGTGGGGGAAGGATGGATGGGAGATTGGAGTTTACAGGTGTGAGCTGTTTACATATAGACTGGATAAACAAGGTCCTACTATATAGCACAGGGGACTATATTCAGTATCTGATGATAAACCATAATGCAAAAGAATTTAAAAAAGAATGTGTGTATACACGCACACAACTATACACATAAAGCTGAATCACTTTGGTCAGCATAAATGAACACAACATTGTACATTAACTATACTTCAATAAAAAAATCTTGTGAGATAGGAAGTGTTACTATCCTAATTTTATACATGAAGAAATGGAAATTAACACCCTTGCTTTGGAACAGTTATAAGTAATGAACCCAGTACTCTAACACGTTAATCTCATTCCAAAATCCGAATTTTGACTTCACATGTTAGAAGTGGGTGTGTGTTGGAATCACTAATATCTTATTTATGGCTTTCTATCTACTTTCTATGTGTCTCTGAATTATTTTAAAATCTTTCCTTGATGCCCAGGTGAGCTGTTGCATATGTTGGTGTTATAAAATCTCGGGATGTCAGTTCCCATAATATGAGAAAGTGACCCTTTCTGCCTGATATTTGCTGAGAATATGGTTGTCAAAAGTTGCCAGCTTCTTATTCTTACATTTTTGTTGTTGTTGCAGGATCGTTGTTTTACAGCGGCGTGTTAGTTTCTGCTGTACAACAAAGTGAATCAGCTCTGTGTGTATGTGTCAATCCCAGTCTCCCACTTCATCCCACTTCCCCCTCCCCACGTTCTCTGCATCTGTTTCTGTTTGGCAAGTAAGGTCATCTACACCATTTTTCTAGATTCCACATATATGCGTTAATATACAGCATTTGTTTTTTTCTTTCTGACTTCACTCCATATGACAGTTTCTGTGTCCATCCATGTCTCTACCAATGACCCAATTTTGTTCCTTTTTATGGCCATGTAATATTACAGTGTACCTATGAACCCCATCTTCTTTATCCATTCCTCTGTTGATGAACATTTATGTTGCTTCCATGTCCTAAAAGTTGCCAGTTTCTCTGACTAAAGAAAAAAGGTAGGAGACAGACTTTGTGAAGTAAGTGTGGGTGTCTCATTTTAAAGTAATAAGGAAATGCTTTAAATGCGTTTTAAAGAAAAAGTCTTAGGAAATGCTTGAAAAAGAAAAGAAAAAATAGTAAGTATAAGAACAAAGACAGCCTTCAGAATGGGAGAAAATAATAGCCAATGAAGCAACGGACAAACAATTAATCTCAAAAATATACAAGCAACTCCTGCAGCTCCATTCGAGAAAAATAAACGACCCAATCAAAAAGTGGGCCAAAGAACTTAACAGACATTTCTCCAAAGAAGACATAAAAATGGCTAACAAACACATGAAAAGATGCTCAACATCACTCATGATCAGAGAAATGCAAATCAAAACCACAATGAGGTACCATTTTACACCAGTCAGAATGGCTGCAATCCAAAAATCTACAAGCAATAAATGCTGGAGAGGATGTGGAGAAAAGGGAACTCTCTTCCACTGTTGGTGGGAATGCAAACTAGTACAGCCACTATGGAAAACAGTGTGGAGATTCCTTAAAAAACTGCAAATAGACCTGCCATATGACCCAGCAATCCCACTGCTGGGCATACACACCGAGGAAACCAGAATTGAAAGAGACAAGTGCACCCCAGTGTTCATCGCTGCATTGTTTACAATAGCCAGGACATGGAAGCAACCTAGATGCCCATCAACTGACGAATGGATAAGAAAGCTGTGGTACATATACACAGTGGAATATTACTCAGCATTAAAAACAAATTCATTTGAATCAGTTCTACTCAGGTGGACGGAACTGGAGCCTATTATCCAGAGTGAAGTAAGCCAGAAGGAAAAACAACAATACAGTATACTAACGCATATATATGGCATTTAGAAAGATGGTAACAAGAACCCAGCATGCGAGACAGCAAAAGGAATGCAGATGTATAGAACAGACTTGTGGACCCTGTGGATGAGGGCAAGGGTGGGATGATATGGGAGAATGGCATTGAAACATGTTAATTATCATATGTGAAATCAATCGCCAGCCCAGGATTGATGCTCGGGGCTGGTGGGCGAGGGTGACCTTGGGGGAGGGGGGAGGGGGGGGGGAGGGAGGGGGGTGGGGGGGGCGGAGCATGTGTGTACCCATGGTGGATTCATGTCAATGTATGGCAAAACCAACACAATAAAGAAAATTTAAAAAAAAAAGATCAAAGAAGAAATCAGCTACATTTTAGGGTGAGGTGAGAGAAGTGGGTTCTGTGCATTTATTTTAGGGGAGGATGGTTTGCAGGGGAGTGTGGTAGGAAAACCACCAAGTTATCCATATCTGTATTTTAGGCTTTGACAGGGTCTTGACTTTGTTCTCTTCTGAGCTTCCTGAAAGTGATGATGCCCTGGTTAATTACTGGATGAGGAATAGGAAATAATGAGATGGGGGATTAATAGGAGAGATCAGGGCAACAATATCTTGAAGCAGTGTGGGAGTGTGAAAAGGCATACTTCTTAGAGATATTTAGAGAGTGACAAGGAGAAAATACAGGATTAATGTTTGCTTTGCATCATGCATTCTAGCTTGTGTGTCTGGGTCAGTGGTAGTGCTCTTACTGGAGATAGAGAATATAGGAGGAGCACATTTATAGCATAAAATGGAGATTTTAGTGTTCAGCCCCTTGAGGTTGAAGCATTTCTGGGATATCCAGGAGTGATGGTGAGCTGGTAGTAGGGTACCATCAGGAGATTGTGGGGAAGCCTGAGCTGGTGATATGGACCAGGCACTAGGGGATCATGTTTATGGTGGTAAAACCACCCAAAACTGATGAGCTTGCCCAGGGAACATGAGTAGAGTACAAGCACTGATTCGGTTACCCTCACTGAAGTGTAGACTTCCTGAGCCTAGTAGATGACAGTTTGGCTCCGTTCTGCCAGGTAGCCCATATAGTATGCCAATCAGAGTAAAAGTTTCTCATTACATATAGAGAGAGATGTGCAAAGAAAATAGGAAGAAGACATTATAAATGCTGTGGGTTCAGAGGACAGTGACTCGAACAATGACAAAACTCTAAGCTCTATGGAAAATGAAGTCTTGGCTATTTAGCTTAGAGAAAAGAAAATCTCCAGGGATATAAGAATCTCCTTTAGGTATTTGAAAGGCTGTCAGTAGGAAAAGGGCCTTTACCTTTTTATGCTTCTCCTGATTCAATTAAGGGAAGCTTTTTCTGAACATTTGTGGTCTCTGAAATTGGGTTGCTCTCCCTCTGAGAGGGATGGGTTCCTTATTCTTGGTTATTTAAAAAGAAGCTACAGGGATGCTGCAAAGGATATTGAAATTTCAGGGAAATGGTTAAGGACCAGAGGATAGCCTAATTTTGTCATTCTTTGTCAGGGGATACCCTCTGCTTTAAAAAATGTTGTACTCTGAAAATATATATATTTGTAATAATTTCACTTTTGGATTGAATTTTAAAAATTCACTTGAATTCAGATCATTTTAAGACCCTTTCTACTTCTGGATAAGTTTTCTCTTTCTGATTAAATATAAGTTATCTTTTCTTTCTACTTTCTTTGGTCCTTGACTATAACAGTTCTCTCAAAAATATTAAAATATGTGTTACTGGGGAATTGACCATCTTTTTTGCTAACAGTTGAAATGATTTAGTGGTGAAAATAACACGTGTAGCTTACAGATTAGCAGAGAACAATTCTAACAGTTCTGTGAAATCCCCATCTCTGAGTCAGATAATTTAATGGGTGTATTGAATTGAATCATACTTGCAGTGATTCCAGAAGCTTGCAGCAGAGCAGGGATCTTGTGGTTTCTTTATTTCATCAACTTTGTTGTCTGTTTTCCACCGTCTCTGCCACCTCTCCTCACTGGGCTCATTTGACTCTGTAGAGTTGGATGGGGCTGGGATGAAGACAGAGGTCAAAGGAAGAAGGTTTTACCTGACTTGTATAATTACAAAATTGCATTGTGGACAGTAGCAATCTGGGTCTGGGAGATAGGACCTACACAGTAGGTTAATCAGAGAAAATTCAATATAAAGAACTACTGAATATGATAAAAGTGTCAGTAGAAGATGAAAGGGAATTTATTAGGGCTTAGGGAGAGTACCGAAGAAAGGACGTACCTGGAAGACTTTGGAATTTCCTGCAGGAGAAGAAATGTTTTCCATTGAATGGCAAAAAGAAGCTTCCTGTTTGTTTAGACCTGGGTTGGCAGTTGCTGGCAAGGAATAGGCAATGTTCTGGAGTGCAGACCGGATGGCAGGAGAGAACAGTGGGGGTGAGGGCTTGTAGTGGAAGTTCCCTCGCGAATCTAGGACTTGAGAGTGTGTGGATTGAATGGGACTCCAGCTTGCAGGTCTAGAGGGCTAAGGGAACAAGATTGCAGAGGGACTGCCCTCAGGGCCCACGGCCGGGGCCAGTGCTTGGCCAGATGACCTGACACCCACACCTCCCACCCCGACTTGCAGTGGAAACTGCAGGACAGCATCTCCCTTCGGCAGTGTCCACTTGGCACCCTGTACTGAGAAAGCTTAACATCGTTCTCTTCTTAGAGGAGAAATGCTTAACAGGATTTCCTTGTTCATCCCAGAGCCTATATTAAACGGTGTACTCGGCAGCTAAGAGGCAGTGAACTGAGAACTGATGTGGTGATTGCGGGATGCATTAATAGAAGATGCTGACTGCTGATTTTTCCCGTGGTGTGTTTTGTGTTTTCTGGAGAGCCCCTCTTGCTGTCTCTTGCCTTTCATGCTGGTTGTTCAAGACTTCCCAGGGGACTCTGCCTTTCAGCATTTTACTGCTCTGCTGTGGCCCATCTCTCCTCTGGCTGCATGGGGGATGCTCAAGCCCTACTCTCATCTGAAACCTTTGCTCCACTTTCAGTGGTAACATAGATCCTCTCTCCTTTCAGGGGGATCCTTGATTCTACATTTCCGGGGAAATATAGACCATCTTTTAGCCATTGCCTGTCTCTTTCAGACTTTCCTGGCTGGAGTCAGGTCCTTCAAAGTTCAGAACTGTCAAAGCCTCTGTTCTGAAGCCCTCTTCCCATTTTGAAGAGGCTTCCTCCTTTCCATCCTTGTAGGGTCTCACCGACGACCCTCCACTGCCTCCCACGCTGCCCACAACACACTGATAATGCTCTCCAAACACTTACTCACTTGTCCATCTTCTCCTCAGTGTCACCGTGACTCAGCTTGGATGTGTGTGATGGATGAGAACTTACTTCCTCATCTCATAGCATGGCCTTCAGATGAGGTTTACCATTTCCCTAAAGGTGTGTGCAGGCACTTGGGCCTTGAAGTTTTCTCACTTCGGAGGCCTTAAGCAATAATGGGATGAAGGAAAAGCCACATGTTGATAACTTTATGAAAGGATATCCTTTCCATTGTCACTGTCTCACCTTCATGTCACTGTAGTTGAAAGCCCCAATTTTTACTTCTCTCAAATCTCCAGATGCAACCCATTGCTTACCAACTCAAATACCCACACATAATCCTTGAATATTTTTTAGGAGTGATTCTGTTTTTTTTTTTTTTTAATTTATGATATCACAAACTCAATTGTTTCTTTTTCCTTACACTTTCCCTTGTAGAAATCAGTCCTCACCCATTTGACCCCTCCAGTGGGTGATAACCCCAGATACATCAGAGAACGTGATTAATGGCAGAGCAGAGTACCTTCTGCCAACTGGCCTAGGCACGTTTTCACAGTTTCCATTGTGGAAAATGCCCCAAGGACAGATGACCTTCAGAGTCTCCTAGAGAGTTCCCTTCACGTTCCCTTTGTGTCTTGCATGTGAGTGAGGGGCCAGTGCTGTCAGGCCGGTTCTGTAACATCTCAGAGTGTCCTGTCACTTCCCTTTAGGGTGTGAGATGCTTGACACTCTTGACTTTTTTCCTGCTTTCCGAGTGACTGGAACAATTTTCAGTTGTTTTCGTAGTAGTAAAATAATGACTACTGATTTGGAACTTCTCAATTACAAAAGGCTTCTGTTATCTTAGGAAGCACTGAGGCCGCATTGCTAAGTGGGCTGAAGTACATCTGAATTCCAAAGAAGGACTCTCTGGTCATCACAGAGACGGTTATTTACATTTCACTCTCGCCGCTCGGCCGGTCGGTTCAAGGCTCCGGAGCTGTCACACCATCTGTGGCTTGACTCAGAGACCTGTTGGGAGGCATATGTTGCAGGCCCCGAACTGCCCACACAGTAGGGGCCTTACTGTGTTTGCCAGATTTGTGCCATAGATTTGGTTACAACTTCTACTCCAGGGATCAAGAAATGTTGCTCATGGCATGAAAGAAAAGCAAAAGATTTTATTTGAGTTTATGATGAAAACTTCTTATGTTCCCTCCCCATTGAATGCACTATCCACCTAAAACAACCAGACTTCATTTTCTCTGAAAAAAAATACTGTGTTTCTCAGTCACTGCTTTTCATTCTTTTCTCTAGGGAACTCTGAGTAGCCAACAAATAGTATGAAGATCCAGAAATGGGATGAAAATACAGGGACAGTCAAGACCAAGGCCATTGTACTTCATAATTTAGACACCATGTGTGTTAGTTGCTCAGTTGTGTTTGACTCTGCAATTCCATGGACTGTGGGTCTCCAGGCTCCTTTGTCCATGGGGTTTTCCAGGCAACAATACTGGAGTGAGTTGCCATTTTCCTTTCCAAGGGATCTTCCCGACCCAGGGGTTGAAGCTGAGTGTCCCGCATTGCAAGCAGATTCTTTACCATCTGAGCCACCAGGGAAGCCCACTTTAGACACTGGCTGATTATAAATGAAAGATGCACACCCACACCAGTATCTTAATAAAAGCACATGGAAAAGCCTCTTGGCTCTCAGACAGGAGGGTGTTATCTTGGTTAATCTATCATTTCCCACAATCTGGCCTGCAGTTTCCTTGATTCCAGTTGTGTTTCTTGTACACTTGTATACTATGTTGCCTTTTAGTAAACAAATTTGGAGCTTCCTCTCACTCTCTCCTCTGTTACACTCCTCTTCATGCTCAAATACTCTGACAGCCCCTGTTCCAAGAAGGCTATCCTTGTGCCCCATGACAAGTTGATGATATCGTCTCTGACAGAGTTCTTTTTATTCTTGTTTCAGAACCTGCTATATTGACTAGTTTCTCTCTCTCTCATCTATCTATGTCTATACATCATCATTTATCATATCTTTCTTACTTTTTAAAATGTGAGCTCATGTAAGGTTGTTGTTGGGTTGTTGTTCAATCACTAGGTCAGGTCCAACTTTTTGTGACCCCATGGATTGCAGCACACCAGTCTCTCCTGTCCTTCACTATCTACCAGAGTTTCTTAAAACTCATGTCCATTGAGTCAGTGATACCATCCAACCACCTCATCCTCTGTCGTCCTCTTCTCCTCCTGCCTTCAGTCTTTACCAACATCAGGGTCTTTTCCAATGAGTTAGTTCTTTGCATCAGGTGGCCAAAGTATTGGAGCTTCACCTTCAGCATCAGTCCTTCCAATGAATATTCAGGGTTGACTTCCTTTAATATGGACTGGTTGGATCTCTTTGCTGTCCAAGGGACTCTCAAGAGTCTTCTCCAATATTACAGTTCAAAAGCAACAATTCTTCAGTGTTCAGCCTTCTTTATGGTCCAACTCTCACAGCCATACATGACTACGGGAAAAACCATGAAGGTGAAAGTGATAGTTGCTCAGTTGTGTCCAACTCTTTATGACCCCATGGACTGTAGCCTGCCAGATTCCTCTGTCCACCGAATTCTCCAGGCAAGAATATTGGAGTGGGTTGCTATTCCCTTCTCTAGGGGATCTTCCTGACCCAGGGATCAAACCCACATATCCTGCACTGCAAGCAGGTTCTATAGCATCTGAGCCACCAGGGAAGCTTTGGCTATACGGAACTTTGTTGGCAAAGTGATGTCTCTGCTTTGTAATACATGATCTAGGTTTGTCATAGCTTTTTTCCCAAGGAACAAGCATTTTTTAATGTCATGTCTTTTTATGACAGCACCTTTATGGCAGAAAGCAGAGAAGAAGTCAAGAGCAAAGGTGATGAGCAAAGTTGATGAAAGTGAAAGAGGAGAGCAAAAAAAGTTGGCTTAAAGGTCAACATTCAGAAAACTAAGATCATGGCATCCCATCACTTCATGGCAAAAAGATTAGGAAACAGTGGTTGACTTTATTTTTGGGGGCTCCAAAATTACTGCAGATGGTGATTGCAGCCATGAAATTAAAAGGCACTTACTCCTTGGAAGGAAAGTTATGGCCAACCTAGACAGCATATTAAAAAGCAGAGATGTTACTTTGTCAACAAAGGTTCATCTAGTCAACACTATGGTTTTTCCAGTAGTCATGTATGGATGTGAGAGTTGGACTATAAAGAAACCTGAGTGCAGAAGAATTGATGCTTTTGAACTGTGGTGTTGGAGAAGACTCTTGAGAGGTCCTTGGACTGCTTGCAGATCCAACCAGTACATCCTAAAGGAGATCAGTGCTGGGTGTTCATTGTAGGGATTAATGTTGAAGCTGAAACTCCAATACTTTGGCCACCTGATGCGAAGAACTGACTCATTGGAAAAGACCCTGATGCTGGGAAAGATTGAGGGCAGGAGGAGAAGGGGACGACAGAGGAGGAGATGGTTGGAGGGCATCACCGATGGATGTGAGTTTGGGTAAACTCCGGGAGTTTGCGATGGACAGGGAGGCCTGGCATGCTGCAGTTCATGGGGTCGCAAAGAGTTGGACATGACTGAGTGAGTGAACTGAAGGTAGGACCTGCATCTGATTTTTTTGTTTTGACCTTATAGTACCTGGTAAACAGTAGGTACTGAAATAACAGTATAATGAAAGAATTTCTGAGCAGTGCAGTTCAGTTGGAACACTGGATATTCTGGAAGGAAGTTCCAGGTTGTTTGGTTTCTTTTTTCTTTAGCCTTTGTGGTTTTGTTAACCACACAGTTAGTTCTGGCTGCTGTCAAGCTCTTGAAGCAGGGACAGGGGCTTTCACAGCAGTGCTGTGTACACAGAGCACAGATGCTCCTCAGTGTTTTTTAGCCCAAGTCCCTTCTTTTCAAGGCCACAGACATGTGCCAAGTTTGGAGCAAGCCAACAAAACAGGAGGCAAGGCATGTGTCCACTCTGTAGCAACTTCCCTGATTCACGTGGTCAAGCAGAAACAAATGTCTTGGGTATTGACTGTTTACCAGGCACTGGGCAAAGAGTCTACCAGGATGAATCATGGGATGGGACCTTGCCATCAATGGGAAGCAGAGACAAGGTCAGCACGGGGAGGACCAAGGCAGTGAGGCTTGTTTATAATGAGTGGTTGGAGGCACAAATAGATTGACTTGCATGTCACAGTGAACAGAGGCTGAAGTAAAGGAAATATTCATTCTCCTGTCCTTGCTTTAATTCAGATCCTTTCCCTCTCTGCAAAGACTTAACATTTCTGTTTCACTTCTCTTATACCGTCTTCCACACAGCAGCAAGAATTATATTTCTAATATCACTGCCCTGATTAAAACCTGCAGTGACTTTTCATCAGCTCCTTAGCATGATTTACAAAGCCCTCTATTATTTGGTCCCTTTTTGCCTCTTCTGCCTCATCTCTGCCACTTGCTGTCTTGTATTTTATGATTTTTTAGGTCTACTTCCATGTGTTCATAAATACCTTGAGTACAGAGTCTATTTCTCATTTATCTTTTTCTCTTTAACTACAAACATAATATCTAGCAGATAAAAGAAGCTCAGTAAGTATGAGCTTCAGGTCAGGGACCATGCCTTATATATGTCTATTTCTAGCTGTTACCGGGCCGTGCTGTGCTGTGCTTAGTCGCTCAGTCATGTCTGGCTCTTTGCGACCCCATGGACTATAGCCCACCAGGCTCCTCTGTCCATGGGGATTCTCCAGGTAGGAATACTGAGTCAGTTGCCATGCTCTCTTCCAGGGGATCTTCTCAACCCAGGGATCCAACCCAGGTCTCCCACATTGAACTTTGTGTTCTCCTGGTAATTTGATAAGGTTAGAATGTCAATGATATTAGGAAGCAACATTGCTTGTGATAAAAATGCTTGAGCACTGCAATTGAGATTGAGGGAACTATATCAGATTCTACATATACGTGAGATTGTGTGGTATTTGTCTTTCTGTGTGTGTTTTTTTTTCATTTAGCATAATGTCCTCTGGGTCCATGCCGTACTGTATTGTTGCAAATATCAGGATTTCCTTCTGTTTTTTTAAAGTTGAATTATATTTCCCTGCATGTATGTATGTATGTTTGTATACACCCACACACACACACACACACACATATATATAGGTGTATATGCCACATTTTCTTTATCCATTTGGTCACTGATAGACATTTAGATTATTCCCATAAATTTCTTGTGAATAATACTGCAGTGAACATGGGGATACAGATAACTCTCATTTATTTTTTTATAGTAAAATTATTTAGCTCTTAATTTTTTAGTTATGGTTAAATTTCGTTAGATCTGTATGCACTTACATTACAGCATTCTTACACTGCAAATAGGCATCTGTTATCACAATTAAAACTGAATAGCTTTATAAGTATATAAGTACAGATTGAGTAATGATCTACAGTCCATGGGATTGTGAAGTCAGACACAACTGAGCGACTAAACTGAACTGAGTAATGATCAATGCCTAGGCTTCCCCCTGCCCCCTGCAAACTGAAAAGACCTATGTTTTGCTAAATTCAGTTGATTAAAGAAATTCAACAAAATATATTTGAGTTGAAAGTTCCATACGCTTTTGTTGCTGTTGATGTATGGCAAAACCCATCACAATATTGTAAATTAATTATCCTCCAATTAAAATAAATAGATTAATTAAAATAAACTTCCACACTATGAGGGAAAAGAAGGAAAAAAAGCTTCACATTAAATATAAGAGCTTAAAAAATAAATATAAGAGCTGGCATATTAAAGAAACATCAGCATTCAGTGTGATTTGCATTATTCTGATAATGTTATGTAAATTTATGCTTGTATTATTCCTTTCAATTAAGTGACTTCTTATTAAATATTGTATTTATTATTGCTTCTGGGTGAGAATGAGGGAGGGTGATATATGAATCTCAACTTAATAAATTAGTCTCTTTGCTGTTATCCAAATAAACAAGCAAAATGTGGATATGAGATAGGTGAGATGGTATGGGATACATCTAAAATTAGGTATCTCTTTGAAATTTGGATTGAGTTCCTTTGGATATATACCCAGAAGTGAGATTGCTGGATCAAATGGTAATTCTGTTTTTAATTTTTGAGGAAGCTTCGTATTGATTTCTGTACTGCCTGCACCAATTTATATTTCCACCAGCAATGTAGAAGGGATGTCTTTTCTTCATATCCTTCACAACACTTGTTCTTTGGTTTTTGGATAATAGCCATCCTAATAGGTGTGAGATGATATCTCACTGTGATTTTGATTTGTGTTTCCCTAAAATTAGTCATTTTGAACATCTTCACACCTGTTGAACATTTGTATATGTTCTTTGGAGAAATGTCTATTCAGGTCTTTTGCCCATCTTAAAAACCAAATAGATTTTTGCTGTTGTTGTTATTGAGTTGTAGGAGCTTATAAATTAATCCTTCTCAAGTCAAGTTTTGTGATCACTGTATTACGGACTTGATTACAACCTTGTAATCAAGAAATCCTGAGCCAGAAGACCCAGCTGAGTTGCATCTAGATTCTTGACCTACAGAAAGTGAGATTAAAAAACAGATATTAAAACCCTGTTTTAAGATCCCTATTGATAGTTGCAGACTTACAGTTAAATCTGCTATATTCCAGATATATATGTTAGAAACTGGAAATAGAATTATAGAGATACTCTATGATTGCCAAGGAAAACAACATATAAGCAAGTAGAATATATTAGATGGTATAATTTATTCCATGCCTATGCAATGTTAGGTTTGGTCCTTGGAACATCTATTATCTGGCACATATCTTATCCCTAATTACCATTGCTTCCTTCAAGGTAGATGATACTGCTGCTTAACAGATTGGAAAACTGAATCTAAGAGAAATTAGTTGATTGGGTCACCAACCCAAACCTAGAATGTGGCATATTTGGGATTGAATCTTAGATCTTTCTGAATTAGAAGTCTGTATTTTGACTATCACACATCAATCACTGAGATATCGTGGAGGATAAAGATATCCTGTATATATGGTAGCCTGGTAGGCAGCAGTGAACTTGGAAGGAAGAGGAGTTGGTCAAGCAAGTGAAACAGGATTTTCCACAGCTCTAGACTAGCACAGCTGTAACTGTGACTGCAGTGTTTTGAGGGAGCCGTATTTTATCTCTTTGTGAGTCAATGGTGACAGGTACCATGAGTTTATCTTTATGTTCCAAATGTGTACTCGAGAGTGTATCAGTTTAAATCCCTGTTAATCTTAGCAGTATTTACCACATCTTTTTTTGTGTTGGAGCCTTTCATACTGCCTTTGATTTCTATGATATTATACTTTGTGGATTGTCTTTCCTGGTCTTTTCCTCAGAATTGCTTTTATATTATTGTGATAAAATTTGGTGTATATATATATATATATATAATGAACATCCACAATTCTGTGCTACCATCACTACTATCTTTAAATTTTTTTTATCCCTACAAATAGAAACTCTTTACCTATTTAAGCAGTAATTCCGGCCTCTGCTAAACTCGAATCTACATTTAGTTGCTATGAATTTGCCTACTTGATATTTTGTATAATCCTAAAGTCATATAATATTTGTCCTTCTGTGTCTATCTAATTTCACTTAGCGTAATGTTTCCAAAGTTCATATGTGTCATAGCAGATGTCAAAATTCCGTTCCTTACTATGACTAAATATCCCATTCCATGTATGTACAAAGTTTGTCTATTCATTCATCTCTTTTATTTTTATTTTTATTTATTTATTTATTTATATTAGTTTTGCCATACAATGACATGACATCGCCATGGGTTTACATATGCTCCCCCTCCAGAACCCCCCTCCCTCCTCCCTCCCTCCTCCCTCCCCCCGGGAAATCTCGATGCACCAGCCCCGAGCATCAATCCTGGGCTGGCGATTGACTACACACGATAATCAACATGTTTCAATGCCATTCTCCCATATCATCCCACCCTTGCCCTCATCTACAGAGTCCACGAGTCTGTTCTATACATCTACGTTCCTTTTGCTGTCTCGCATACTGGGTTCTCGTTACCGTCTTTCTAAATTCCATATATATGCGTTAGTATACTGTTGTTTCTCCTTCTGGCTTACTTCACTCTGGATAATGGGCTCCAGTTCCGTCCACCTGAGTAGAACTGATTCAAATGAATTTTTTTTTTAATGCTGAGTAATATTCCATTGTGTATATGTACCACAGCTTTCTTATCCATTTGTCAGTTGATGGGCATCTAGGTTGCTTCCATGTCCTGGCTATTGTAAACAATGCGGCGATGAACATTGGGGTACACGTGGCTCTTTCAATTCTGGTTTTCTCAGTGTATATGCCCAGCAGTGGGATTGCTGGGTCATATGGCAGGTCTATTTGCAGTTTTTTAAGGAACCTCCACACTGTTTTCCATATTGGCTGTACTAGTTTGCATTCCCACCAACAGTGTAAGAGAGTTCCCTTTTCTCCACATCCTCTCCAGCATTTATTCATTCATCTCTTGATGGACACTTGGGTTGTTTCTAGCTTTGGGATTTTATCAATATGTTACAGTGAACATTGGCATTAAAATATCTGTTTGAGTCTTTGTTTTCCATTCTTTTGAGTACACCTAGAAGTAGAATTATTGGGTCATCTGGTAATTCTGTGTTTAATTTACTGAGGAGCTACCAAACTTTTACACAGCAATTTCACCATTTTATATTTCCACTTGCAAGGTATGAGGGTTCTAATTTCTCCACATCCTTCCCAACAGTTTTATGTAATCTCTAATTTATATTGTGTTTGAAATGGTATCTCATTGTAGTTTTTGGTTTGCATATCCTTGAAGAACAATGTTGAGAATTTTTTATCTCATTTAGTGTATTATTTATTGTATTTTGACTCTTTTTCATTTCTTCTAAGTCCTTGTTAAAGCTTACCTGCATCTTCTCGATCGTTGCCTGCAGGTTATTGAACTGCAACTCCAACTTATTTTCCAGGTTTTGAATCATTTTCACTATCATTATTCGGAATTCTTTATCAGGTAGACTTCCTATCTCTTCATCTTTTATTTGGTCTGGAGGACATTTATCCTGTTCCTTTACCTGCTGGGTGTTTCTCTGCCTTTTCATTTTGTTTATCTTGCTGTGTTGTCCCTTTATTGTGGGGGTTCCTCACTATGGGAGGGGTTGGATGTGTGTTTTGTCAAAGTTTCCTGGTTGGGCTCTTAAGCGGTTTGTCCTGCTTGATTTGGCGTCCTCTGCTGGCCCCTTCAGTGTCTATTCAGCGCTCTGGGGTTTGCCCAGCTCCCGGTGCCTGCGCTTTTCCCGCCCCCTCTGCTCAGGCTCTCGGCTGGCGGCGCACTCTGATGACGCAATTGGAGGCTGTGGCTTCTCCCCTCCCCAGGCCCAGCCACTCAGCTCTTTCTGCTTGCAGCTGGGCGTGTCTTCTCAGATGTGCAGAGGCAGACTCTGGCGGCGCACTCTGGTGACGCAGTTGGGGGCTGCGGCTTCTCCCCTCCCCCGGCCCAGCTGCTCGGTTTTTTCAGTGTCAGATATGAGAAGCACCAAATTCTGGTGGCGACTGTCCAGAGTCCCCAGAGGTCTTGGCTAGCACCCAATTCTGCCTGAGGTTTGTGGGCAGAAGCCTCGCCGGGGCGCTCTCCGGCGGGGGCTGGGCCGGTCTGTAGCCCGCAGCCACCCAGTTCCATGCAGCCGCCCAGTTCCACCCGGCTGTCTCTTGCAGCGGACCAAGTCCTCGCTGCCCTTTGTTCTGTGCGCGAGCCTGGCGGGGGCGGGGGCGGGGGGGTGTCTTCCTCGGGAAGGCTACGCGCAAGCCTGGCGGGGGGTCTTCCTCGGGAAGGCTACCAGGCGGTCTATCTCCGGTTAGCACCCTCGGTTAGGACCCTCAGTCTACCCCAGGCTTCAATCTCAATCCTCCCCCTAAGCGCGTGGCCCGCCCCTCCCTGAGCAGTCTGCTGGCTCGTGGGGGATGGGGCGCCCGGCTGCCGCTCCGGTGAAGTTTGCGGTTAGAGACGTTCGCTAAGGGGCTTAACTCTTTATCGGCTTCTACTCCCGACTTTTATGCTCTCTGAGATTCACCTCAGATCCCTCAGATCCACCAGTGAGAATGTTTCCTGACGTTCGAAAACCTTTATCTCTTTCGAGGCTCCCCCTCGAGATGAATCTCCGTCCCTGCCTCTTTGCCTCTCTTTTTACTTTTTTTTTTCCTTTGGGCCTACCTTCTTTCGTCGGCAATGGGCTGTCTTTCCAGATGCCTGAAGACCTCTGCCAGCATTCAGATGTTGTTTTATGGAGTTTGTTCGGTATTTAAATGTTCCTTTGGTGTATTTGTTGGGGAGAGTGTGGACTCCCCGTCCTATTCCTCCGCCATCTTAGTTCCCTCACTCGAGAATTTTTTAATGTGCTTCTTTCTGATGAACTGCATTTTATCATAGTGGAATGGTCATCTTCATCTCTAGCAAAGTTTTCTGCTATTTGGTCTATAGCTAAATATTTGTTTTGGTTTATATTTGTATGCTATATCTTCCTCAATGCTTTACTTTTCAGTTGTTTGTATTCTTGTATTTCATTGTGGATATATTTTCAAGTTATCTGACATTCTTCATCTTTTATCTTTAAGAGCATATTTCATTAATAGTTAATATAATAACACATATATGTGGGATTGTACCTACATTTTTTGTCCTTTCTCTTTGTTCCACCATTTGAATGGGTTCTTTTTCCCTGTTATTTTGTTTCTTTTTTGGTTGAATAACTTGTATCACGGCATGTTTTCTATATGTATTATTCCCCTTTGCTGCCAAAGGAAATTACCACCAATATAGTGGCTTAAGAAAAAAATTATTTTATTCTTATATTTCTGGAATCCAGAAATCTGAAATCACTTTCATTGGTCTACAGTAAAGATGTCAGTAGGAATAATTACTTTTGGAGGTGATGAGGGGATAATAATCTGTTTTCTTGCCCTTTTCACTTTTTAATGTTTACCTGTATTCTTTACATTTGGCCTCTACTCCATCTTCAGAGCACATTATTACATTTGTTCTAATATGACATCACATTCTTCTTTTCTATAGTCAAATCTGTGATTTCTACCTTTAAAAAAAAGACATTTATGATTATATTTATAGCCCAAATACATAAATAAAAATCCAATTCACAATAATCTTCCCACTTCATGATCCTGAATTTAACCATATATGCAAAATTCCCTTTGCCATATAAGGTAACACTCATATGTTTTAGGGTTCAGAATGTATCTTTCAGGGCCATTTATTCAGAACTATACTAGCTTATAATTTATACATGCTGTTCTTATTTTCTACTGGTCTTCCTGAGAGTTACCACATGTTACCTTCACTTAAAAAATCTTAAGTGAATCAAAAACTTTACCATTTTTCTGTACAACATTGGGTCTTAGACCACTTTAGCTTCATTTCTCTTCTTCCAGCTTGTACATTTGTATATTTAATTCAATTAATTTTTTCTATAAAACATTATAAAATTATTTTATATAGTCAGTCTTCTTTTAGATTTGTCTGTATTTACAGCTTATTTTGTTTCTCATTCTTTCTTGTAACTCAGACCTTTCATTTGGATCACATGCCATAGAACTTCCTTTTTGAGGGTCTGTGGTGCCAGACTTTAAAAATATACTTACTTGTTTGTTTTAAATATTTTTAATTCCTTTAAACATTTGGAAGATATTTTTCTGGTGTTTAGAACTCTAGGTTGCAAATATAGCCTTTCAGCCTATTGAAAACATAAACACACTGTAGTCTGGCTTCTGAAGTGGCTCTTGGTAAGCCAGTAGTCAGTAATCGATGCTTCTTTGAAGGTATCTATTTTCTCTCTTTCTCAAGAGGCTGTCAGTATCTTTTCTTCATCTTTAGTGTTTCAATGTCATGAAATATATATATAGGAATGTGTTTCTGTACCTCTTCTTCCATACCCCTTGGGCTTCTTGAATCCTAGGAATTGTACTTTTATCTATTTTGGAAATTCTCAGATACTGTCTCTTTATATATTTCCTGTGTTCCATTGAATCTATCTTTTCATTATGTAACTTGAAATAGACACCCATTAGACTTTCTCTTCCTCTCCTCCATGTCTCTTATTTACTCTCTTGTATATTCCATCACTTCTTTAATCTTTCTTCATAATTTCATTTGAACTATTTCTATTTTTAGTTGTGGCTAACATGGTATAAAGCCTGTACATTGATTTTTTTCCTTTGGGATATGTAAATTTCATTTCCAGAATTTCTAGTCAGTTTATTTTTTTCCCTGTAGTTATTATAAAGCTTTCTTTTTATTTTCTTAAACACTACAAAATATGTTTAAAATAATTTACATTTGATAATTACAATATTATCAAAAGTTTTTGAAGTTTGTATAAATTTGTTTCTGCTGATTTATTTTTATCTTTTTTTTTTTTCTGTTTTGATAATTCTCCTTATAGTGCTTTGTTTCCTCCGGGGTCATTTTTGGCTATGAAATGCTTAATGTCCATAGAAAAGTATTCGGTGGGCCAACAGGTTCATTTGAGATTTTGTGTAACATCTGGATTATTTGTGGGCATTCTTTGAGACTTAGGATGAGTTGCTTTTATCTCCAGAGCCTTTTAATTTGCTAATTCTAGGCACCAAGGGGCCCTTCTTATCTTTTATCTTGCCTCTACTTGAGATTTTGATTTACAAAGATGATATGAATTTTAGCTGTAAATAAGTTTGAAATCAGACCAGTCAATCTTAAAGGAAATCAACCGTAAATACTCCTGGGAAGGACAGATGCTGAAGCTGAAGCTCTAGTACTTTGGTCACCTGATGCGAAGAGTCAATTCATTGGAAAATATCCTGATGTGGGGAAAGATTGAAGGCAAAAGAAGGGGGCAGAAGATAACATGGTTAGATAGCATTGCCCACTCATTGGAAGTGAACGTGAGCTAACGCTGGGAGATAGTGGAGGACAGAGGAGCCTCGTGTACTGCAGTCCCTGGGGACTGAGACAGACATGACGGGGACTGAGACAGACATTACAGCGACTGAACAGCAACAAATCTTTAGGTTTGCCTATTGGCCTAATGTTCTTGCAGAATCATTTCCACACAACATCCACTTTTCATCAACATCAGAGTCAAGGCAAGTTTCCTTGCATTTGCCTGGGACTGGGACAGGATTGTATGGGTTTGTTTAGGTCATTCTTACTTGAGAGAGTTGCCCTTTGAGGCATATATTTAATTGCTCCTGAGTTTTTATCACTCTACTTTAAACCCTGGGAGACTCAAAATCTAAGCCTTTCACAGGTTCATCAAAACCCATCAGATCTAAAGTGGTATCAATTCGCTGCTCATCTCCTTGGGGTCCTGCCTTTGCATAGATTTTGGTGCAATAATTCCTAAGTCTGTTGTCAACTCGATTTAGGAAGATTCTTAAAATATTTTAACCTGAATCTTTAATTATTTGTTAGCAGAAAGTTGATACAAATACATGACCTATAAAATTAACAGAAAGAAAAAATATTTTCTATGTTTCTTAACTTTCTTTTATAGTTTCCTTTTCTTACTCTGTGTTTCACTTTGTGTAGTTTCTGATCTGGTTTCCATTTCTCAAATTCTGTCTTTATATATGTTTAAACAGTTGTTCAACCTTCCCATTGATTCAGATGCGGGATGCATATAAATACCTTAGGGTATAAAGCAAAGACGTTAAGAATGATTGGATGGGTTTGGACAGATGTACACTTTTGTGTAATCACCACTGTAATTAGAATCTAAAACACTTCCATACCTCAGTAAATTCTAAATTCCTTCATGTCTCTTTCAAGTCATTAATCCCCTCACCAGGCCACACTGTTCTAATATTGACAACCAAAGCTTAATTTTGTCTCTTCTGCTCTAAAATTTTATATATATGGTATCGTACTGAGTATATTATTTTATATCTGGCTACTTACTCTCAGCATTGTATTTTTCAAATTCATGTTTATTATTCTGTCTGTCAGTACTTCATTCATTTTTGGTTTGAGTAGCATTCCATTGTTTGAGTATGCTACAACAATGTGTTTATCTATTTACCTGACATCTGGATTATTTTCAGATCTTTGTTATTATAATACTTCTTATATTATTTTTTTTGTGGAGCTATGTTATCATTTCCCTTGGGTTATTACCTAAAAGTAGATTTTATTTGAAAAATCATTCACCAGACATTTTTCAAATTTGACAAAAATAAAAACAGTTCCAAAAAATCAGTGAAGCACAAATAGAGCAGGAAGAGTGCAAATAAAACCATATAGTAACTAACTAGTTTAAAGTCAAAGATAAAGAATATGTCTCAAAGATAGTCAGAGAGGAGAAAAAAACTTTACCCACAAGGAAACAGCAAAATTGAATTGTCATAAGAAAAATTGGATCACAAAAAAAAAGTGGAATGACAGCATCACAATGGTGAAAAAAACTGTTGACAAATTCTCTATCAAAAGGAAATTTTTTTTTTGTAAAGTAAAAATGAGATATAGGTATCTGAGATCTTGGGTCATTTAAAGAAATGTATTCTTTATCTTGTGTGCTGAATAGTAGGGTAGACTGTTTTCTTTTTTGTTTGTTAATATTTTATTGGTTCAGTGTAGTCTGAATGTACCCGCATGGCATGAACTGATGATGCGTTCCTTTAGAGGTTTCGTTTGTTTCTGTTGGGAACTGATGGGCATTGGTGATGTAGTACCGCATTGGTCCTCTTTGAGGACCTGGGCTTAAAGTAGGGGTCTTCTTTCCAACCTCTGTGCTGTGCTAAGTCGCTTTAGTTGTGTCTGACTCTTTGCGACCCTATGGACTGTAGCCCACCAGGCTCCTCTGTCCATGGGATTCTCCAGGCAAGAATACTGGAGTGGGTTGCCATGCCCTTCTGTCTGTCAGGGGATCTTCCCAGCCCAGGGTTCAAACCAGCATCTCTGTGTCTCCTGCACTGGCAGGCAGGTACTTTACCACTAGTGCCTCCTGGTTATGTGGGCTCAAAAGAGCACAACACGGATAATAAGCATTTATCCGGAGATAGCCTGGTTTTCGTGCTCTCTTTCAGCCAGTCTTCCTCAAATCTTGCTTTAGCTCCCTGTTATTGCTGCTGTTCTCCCTTTCTTTCTTCTTTCATTCTTTCCTTTCTTTGTCCCTCTTACTTCCTTATGCATTTGCAGTTTTTTTTTTATAACATTTCTTTCAATACATTTAGGAATTAGCTACATCATCATGGGGTCGGGGGCGGGGGATGTTTCTTTGAAACTTCCTTACTGCGGAGAGTGGCTGATATGTGCATTATCCATAGGTTGGGAGGGTCACCCCCTATGTTTAGTCTCAGTTAGTTTTCCCATTGTGAGAGGGAGACATGAATAAGGCATCAAGATGACGCTGAGGGTTGTCCAGGTAGTGTTTGCGAACTCACCTTTGCAGCCGTTGGTTACACAGCAGTTAGCGCTTAGAAGGTGTTGAATTATTCCTTGTCAAATGAGCCAGTAGATGAACAGATTACCTCCTGTGGCCCTAAAAGAGAAAAACTGGATTTTGCTCCATCAAGCTGGCAAGAGTCTTGGCAATGCTGGCCCCCTTTCTGTGAAGACATGCTGGGAGCAAACTAGAAATAAAAGGAAAATGTGAAGAGAATGTTTCTTGTGTATAGGGGATTCTATTGGGAATGCTTGAGAAGGGTAAATGGAAGAAGATGTGAGAAACATGTTGACAGAATAAAATACAACGAGATGACTGGTGAACTTGAGAACAGCTGTGAAAGGAATGAACACAGAACAATAACAATCAGAAATTGCCAGGAGGAGAAAATACTGAAATAGTTGTATGTTGTTTTTCATCTCAAGCCCTATTGTCTGAGAAGCAGCTGTATGTGGTGCATGCACTCTTTCTCTTTCCTCACTGAAAGCCACCAACTATTTTTCTTAGATTGCATTTGTATAATTTAACTTTTAATAACTTAAGAAAAACACCTACACTAGCTGGCTTTCTTATATACGTTATTTTAATTAATACTTAAAACAGCACAATGAAATGAGTACTTTTTAATTCTCCTTTGTCCCAGTTAGTAGAATTGAACTTACTTTCTTAAAATTCTTTGATTTGTAAGACAAGGTTCAGAGTCTTGGGAAGCAAGTAGCATTATTTCCTTAGATTGTCTCCTCTTAATGCACAGCTCAGGTTTCTTTAGCAGTGATCATGGCATAAAGCAGATTCTACCTTAAATATGCCTGGATTCTATGATGAACTTTTGTCTCTTACACGTACACAAGAGGGATTGGGTAGGTCTTTAGCATTTGGAGTTTAATTGTTGGTCTGGTTGCTTTTATAGTCTGTTATAGTCTTTCTCTTTGGTTGGCAGATGTTTTCAAGAATTTGCTTTTTACTTACTTTATTCCTTTCTGCAATAAGAAATCAATGCCAATTCAGGAGACTTGAATCTTAATGAGAAAAAAATTAGAGAACTGAAACATTGCATTACTATACAGAATGGGTGTCATGAAACCCAGAAGTTTCAAAGCTCTGAATTTGGTAGGAGTAACCTGAGAGAGGAAAAAATGATTCTTTATTCAATTTAATGTCCACAGGTTAAAAACATGGCTTGTAGGTAGTTCACATATTACTGAAATTTCTCTTGTTTTTCCTTATAGAAATGATGTTGTATATAAAATGGTGAACAACACACTGAAAAGCATCGCTCCAGAAAATACAGCCTGTATTGAGGCTACTTTTTTTTTTGTTACTATATTTTTATCCCTTTGAGGGCCTTATGACAAAGCATAAAATATAGTACAATTCAGTGAAAGCAATTCTGCAAAGGCAAATGTACAGTCCAGGTGTTTAGCTCACATATGTAGTTTAGGAATATATATATATGTATATACACATATACAAATGCACATATATGTATATATACACACGCCTATATATATGTATGTATATATGTATTAGTCTCTCAGTTATGTCCGACTCTGCGACCCCATGGACTGTAGCCTGCCAGGCTCCTCTATCCATGGGGATTCTCCAGGCAAGGAGACCAGAGTGGGTTGCCATGCTCTCCTCTAGGGGTTCTTGCCAACCCAGGGATCTAACCCAGGTCACCCTCATTGCAGGTAGATTCTTTATCATCTGAGTCACCAGGGAAGCCCATGTATATATGTAAATTAGGTTCACTTTAAATGACAGTTTAAAAGTTTTTAAATATATACATACCTGTATATGTATTTAGCTTGTTATTTAAAGTGTACCTTTTGATGAGTTTTGACAAATTTGTATACATATAGCGTGTATTCACCATAAGCATTTCTGTCTGTCCCCCCAGATTCTAGGGTCCTGAGTCTTCCTCACACCATCTAAACCACCAATGATATGCTTTCCATCTCTAAAGGTTTAGATTTGTTTCTAGAGTTTCATGTAAATAGAATCATCAATATGTACTGTTTTGTGTCTAACTTTCTTTGCTCAATGTAGAGCTTTTGAGACTCATCCATGTTGTGTGTATCACCAGTTCATTTTCTTTTTGCTGTCTAGTATTTCATTGTATAACTAGGCCACATTTTAAAGTCCAGTAGAAGTTTCTTTACATAAACTGTCAATGACCTGACTCATTTGGACTGAACATTTTTAATAGAGCTTTTTTGTGATGTCATGGATTGTAGCCCACCAGGCTCTCTGTCCATGGAATTTTCCAGGCAAGAATACCAGTGTGGGTTGCCATTTCCTTCTCCAGGGGATCTTCCTGACCCAGGGATTGAACCCAGGCCTCCAGCATTGCAGGCAGACTCTTTACCATCTTAGCCACAAGGGAAGCCCCTAATATTAACATCAATTCCCCAATAGAATGCTTTGATTACACAATAGATTCAAATGCTAGTGTAGCAAGATATTTAAGTTCATTGGTCATTATTAGCTAAAACTTCAAGAAAATAAATGAAATAGATGGCAAATAATCCCACATTTCAAACTGAGGTGCAAATCTACCTGAATGGAGCTTACAAAGTAGGTGATCAAGAACTGTGTTTTCCACTTTTTGTTTACTTGTGACCTCAATTATCTGAAAGACGTTGGAGAGATGAAGAGAGTGATTGGGAATTCGAGCTGCAGCTTGTTCAAGAGTGGTATTTGGTAGTCCTGTGGACTCATGGGGCAGTGGAGTTGAAAGTTCTCCTTTCTCTTTATGCCAAATGAAACTTCAAGGGCTTCCAGGAGGCCACTTGGAGAACTTGATTGTTTGCGCGTGGAGTCTGTCCAGATGCAGAATCTGGTACTGGACCTATACCAGGAGGTGTAAAAGTGAAGGGAGTGGCTTGTCTCACAAAGTGGAGAGTGGTAGCTGCATTTTAGAAGTATTTGTGCTGTGCTCTTAGCAATGATGAGGTTTCTGAGGATCAGATGTATGTGTGTATGTGTTATCAGTGGGGGGAGGAGGGATGAAGAGAAAGAGAAAGAGAGGAGGAAAGGGAAAGGCAGAGGGAGTGGGGACACGTGAGACAAGATTAAAGGGATATTGTCCTGGCGGGGTGCCTGGAGAGATGCTGAAACACCAGGAATCAATGAAAGAGATTATATATAAAAATTTCCACATACAACCAGAGGTTAAAAGAAGGTGTATTATCCATATACAAGAGGTACATTTGTATTGGACTTCCTTATTGCCAAATTCATTATCCATATACAAGAGGTCATAGCAAACACCCTCTTCCAACAACACAAGAGAAGACTCTACAGATGGACATCACCAGATGGTCAACACCGAAATCAGATTGATTATATTCTTTGCAGCCAAAGATGGAGAAGCTCTATACTGTCAGCAAAAACAAGACCGGGAGCTGACTGTGGCTTGGATAATGAACTCCTTATTGCCAAATTCAGACTTAAATTGAAGAAAGTAGGGAAAACCACTAGACCATTCAGATATGACCTAAATCAAATCCCTTGTAATTATACAGTGAAAGTGAGAAATAGATTTAAGGGACTAGATCTGATAGACAGAGTGCCTGATGAACTATGGACGGAGGTTCATGACACTGTACAGGAGACAGGGAATAAGACCATCCTCAAGAAAAAGAAATGCAAAAAGGCTGTCTGAGAAGGGCTTACAAATAGCTATGAAAAGAAGAGAAGCGAAAAGCAAATGAGAAAAGGAAAGATATTCCCATCTGAATGCAGAGTTCCAAAGAATAGCAAGGAGAGATAAGAAAGCTTTCCTTAGCAGTCAGTGCAAAGAAATAGAGGAAAACAACAGTATGGGAAAGGCTAGAGATCTCTTCAAGAAAATTAGAGATACCAAGGGAACATTTCATGCAAAGATGGGCTTAATAAAGGGCAGAAATGTTATGGACCTAACAGATTCAGAAGATATTAAGAAGAGGTGGCAAGAATACACAGAAGAACTGCACAGAAAAGATCTTCATGACCCAGGTAATCATGATACTGTGATCACTCACCTAGAGCCAGACATCCTGGAATGTGAAGTCAAGTGGGCCTTAGAAAGCATCACTCCATCAAAGCTAGGGGAGGTGATGGAATTCCAGTTGAGCTATTTCAAATCCTAAAAGATGATGCTGTGAAAGTGCTGCACTCAATATGCCAGCAAATTTGGAAAACTCAGCAATGGCCACAGGACTGGAAAATGTCAGTTTACATTCCTATCCCTAACAAAGGCAATGCCACAGAATGCTCAGACTACTGCACAATTGCACTCATCTCACATGCTAGTAAAGTAATGCTCAAAATTCTCCAAGCCAGGCTTCAACAATACATGAACTGTAAACTTCCAGATATTAAAGCTGGTTTTAGAAAAATCAGAGGAACTAGTGATCAGATTTCCAACATCCACTGGATTATTGAAAAAGCAAGAGAGTTCCAGATAAACATCTGCTTCTGCTTTATTGACTATGCCAAAGCCTTTGACTGTGTGGATCACAACAAACTATGGAAAATTCTGAAAGAGATAGGAATACCAGACCTCCTAACCTGCCTCTTGAGAAACCTGTAAGCAGGTCAGGAAGCAACAGTTAGAACTGGACATGGAACAACAGACTGCTTCCAAATAGGAAAGGGAGTACATCAAGGCTGTATATTGTCACCCTGCTTATTTAACTTGTATGCAGAGTAGTACATCATGAGAAATGCAAGGTTGGAAGAAGCACAAGCTGGAATCAAGATTGCCAAGAGAAATATCAATAACCTTAGATATGCATGTGACACCACCCTTCTAGCAGAAAGTGAAGAGGACCTAAAAAGCCTCTTGATGAAAGTGAAAGAGGAGAATAAAAAAGTTGTCTTAAGGCTCAACATTAAGTAAACTAAGATCATGGCATCTGGTCCCATCACTTCATGGGAAATAGATGGGGAAACAGTGGAAACAGTTTCAGACTTTATTTTGGGGGGGGCTCCAAAACCACTGCAGATGGTGATTGTAGCCATAAAATTAAAAGACACTTACTCCTTGGAAGGAAAGTTATGGCCAACCTGGATAGCACATTGAAAAGCAGAGACATTACTTTGCCAACAAAGGTCCGTCTAGTCAAGGCTATGGTTTTTCCAGTGGTCCTGTATGGATGTGAGAGTTAGACAGTGAAAAAGGCTGAGTGCTGATGAATTGATGCTTTTGAACTGCGGTGTTGGAGAAGACTCTTGATAGTCCCTTGGACTGCAAGGAGATCCAACCAGTCCATCCTAAAGGAGATCAGTCCTGGGTGTTCATTGGAAGGACTGATGTTGAAGCTGAAACTCCAATACTTTGGCCACCTGATGCGAAGTGTTGACTCATTGGAAAAGACCCTGATGCTGGGAAGGACTAGGGGCAGGAGGAGAAGGGGATGACAGAGGATGAGATGGCTGGATGGCATCACTGCCTCGATGGACATGGGTTTGGGTAAACTCCGAGAGTGGTGATGGAGAGGAAGGCCTGGCGTGCTGCATTTCATGGCGTCGCAAAGAGTCGGACACGGCTGAGCAACTGAACTGAACTGAACTGATTACCCATATTAGAGAATGTAGAAGAACTGCAACATTTGACTGAGGGGGCTTCTCCAGAGAATCCATGAAAGCATCCCAAGAGAAAGATCAACTTAAAAATCTCTTAGGTCCAGAGAGCCCTGATAGGAGCATATGGCATGCCAGTCAAATGTCCAAACCCACCTCCAAAGCTCTGGCACATCCTCTGTCTCAGAAGCAACCTGGTAAATAGAAGAAGATGAGTAGAAGCACAGAAGTGGAAAATAAACCAAACACACACCTTTAACGCAGGTCTGGGCTGGGAAAGTGCAGACATTTTAGCTCCAAATGAAGCCTAGACTTTATTTTATTCTTACACCTTTGGATGAGGAACTGCTATGTGATGACTGCTTTATGGTTTAGAAACGGCATCCATGGAGCAGTTACAGCACAGGCCAGTATGTATGAATGGGAAGTGGGAAAGAAAAAGATCACACTTTGTTCCCTCTGCTTGCATTCCATAGGCCTACCTTGTTCAAAATTCGTATCATTTAAGTATAATTCTACTGTACCTAACAAATCATTGCAATTTATTTTCTAAAATAGAGTTTACTGGACAAAACACAAAGTGACTAACAGTTGCCAGCCAGCAGTGTGTTATCAGTGTGAAATCACTGCTATGATCTCTGTATAAAAATTTTTATTTTATATTGGGGTATATTTGATTAACAACAACATATTAGTTACAGGTGTACAGCAAACTGATTGTTATACCCATGCAAGTATCCATTCCTTTTCAAATTCTTTTTCCGTTTAAGTTAATATAGTATGTTGAGCTGAGTTCCCTGTACTGTACAGTAGGTCCTCCTTGGTTATCAGTTTTAAACATAGTAGTGTGTACATGTCCCCAAATCACCATACCCATGTAATTGTTCACCACCATGCCATCACCAGTGGGTTATTCATGGCCTGGTGGTTCTGTTTTTCATAAATGTGTGTGTGTGTAAGTTGCTTCAGTCATGTGCGACTCTTTGTGACCCTAGGGACTGTAGCCCACCAGGTTCCTCTGTCCATGGGATTCTCCAGGCAAGAATACTGGAGTGGGTTGCCATTTCCTACTCCAGGGGATCTTCCCAACCCAGGGATTGAACCCAAGTCCTGCAGCTCCTAGATTGCAGGAGGCTTCTTTACCACTGAGACACTGGGTAGTATGTACATGTTACCACCCCACCAAATCCATCTAACTATTTTCATATACCATACAGTGAAGCAAATAATGATTTAATATTTTAAAGAGACAGTTTATGAAACGGGCTATTTTGAAAATAAGATCTCTTTTAGGAGACTTTGCAGGTTGAAATGTCTCAGCCTTCTAGATATATAGTGTTCTGTTGTATCTAGAGTCATTTTCTGGATGCATGACTTTGAGTTAATTCTCCAGAAGTGTCAGCTCAGATAATGATACACACTGGCTGATAGTGTCTTCACAGTGGCAACAGGTGTTTCTAGGTAAACAACGGGCATGCTTGCTCAAAGTGGGTGGATAAATTGTGGCTCATATAATTTGGAGCAGAACCCCAAGCAGCGTCCTCCAATCTGAGTCACTCAGTCATGCCCGAGTCTGTGTGACCCCATGGATTGTAGCTGTCCAGGCTACAGCCAGAAGATAACTCAGTCCAGGTCGACCATGAAGGTGATTGTTGTCCACCCTGCATCCTCTAGACACCAGGTGTGAAGTAGAAGTAATTGCAGAGACCACCTATTATATGTGGGGGATTAAGATTTCATCTCTATCATGTCACCAGTATTGCTTTTGCCAATCTCATTCATAACCTTTGGGTGGAAGAAGTCTGTGATTTACTCTCAGACCTTGTGTTACTGTCTTACTTTCATACCTAGATGCATTTGATCCTTCCCTCCTTCTTGAGCATTTTGTTCACTGTTCTTGGGCACACTTTCAGGGGCCTCCTTGTATCTCAGTGGTCATTCCTCCTCTGTCTCCTGTATTGTTTTAGACTGATTTTAATTGGATTTTTTTATATTGCAATGGCATTAAGTCTCCATCTGCATGTTTATTTTATTCTCTAACCAAATATGTTCTCTCGGCAATTTCAACCATCCCATGCTTTTAAATACTGTGTATTCACTGATGGGCATCCCAGCATATCTTTATCCTTGACCTTTCCTTAAATTCTACTTTTCATATCCAACTGCTTATTCAACATGCCACCTGGATAGAGTTTACCTTCAAACCTGCTCTTCACCTTGTGTCCTTTTATCCGTAAATTATAGCTTTAATCTTAGTTCTCAGAGTGGCAAAAAAAAGAAATAGAGTCATTCTGGCATCCTCTTTTTCTCTGATGGTCTCTTATCTATTATGGGCTGAATCACATCATTGCAAAATTCATGTTTTGAAGCCCTAATCCATCGATACCTTGAAATGTAACTGTATTTGGGTATAGAGTCTTCTTTCAAGAGGTAATTAAGGTAAAAAGAGGCCATGTGGATGGATTCTAATTCAACATGATTGGGATCCTTACAAGAATGGGAGATTAGGACAGTCACATACAGAGGAAAGACTATATGAAGACACAGAGAAGATTGCCATCTACAAGCCAAGAAAAGAGACCTCAGAAGAAATGAATCCTGTTGACACCTTAATCTTGGACTTCCAGCCTCCAGATCTATGAGGAATAAATGTCTGTTATTTAAGCCACCCAATGTGTGGTATTTTGTTGTGGCATCCCTGGAAAACTAGTATGCTATCTAACCCATCAGCAAATTCTCTTGATTTCAGTTGACAACATGTAACCCAAATCTGACCATTTTTTACCACCTCCTATGTTCCTGTCACTCCAAAGTCACTACAACTGCTTTTGGATGACTTGAATACCACCTCAACTGAAACCCTACTTTTTTTCCCTTTTAAATTATTTCTGTCCAGCAGCCAGAGTGGTTGATGAAAAACTTCTCATGGCTTCCCAGAATAAAATGAAAAAATTCTTACTCTGAATTAGCAAGGAGATCAAACCAGTCAATCCTAAAGGATATCAACTCTGAATATTCACTGGAGGGACTGATGCTGAAGGTGAAGCTCCAATACTTTGGTCACCTCATGTGAAGAACTGACTCATTGGAAAAGACCCTGATGCTGGGAAAGATTGAGGGCGGGAGGAGAAGGGGAAGACAGAGGATGAGATGGTTGGATGGCATCACTGACTCAGTGGACATGAGTTTGAGCAAACTCCAGGAGATGATGAAGGACTGGGAAGCTTAGCGTGGTGCAGTTCATGGGGTTGCAGAGAGTCAGACACGACTGAGCGACTGAACAACAACAACGTGGTTTGTCCCCACTCCTTCCTGTCCCAACTCAGGTATCTTTCATCACTCTCTTTGTGGCTGACTCCTTCTTCTTCTTACTCAAGTACTCACTTCATCATTTATACATCTGCCTGAAGAAACACAGATCTTTCCTCTCTCACTTTCTGCGAGTCTTTGCCCAAATTTGTCTCATCACAGGGAAGTTCCTGATTAAACCACAATAAAATGGCAATTCCATTCCATTCATTTTCAATCTCTTTTCATACTTTATTTTTCTTTGTTGCACTTATCAAATTACATGTGTATTATTAATTTTAGCCTGACCCTGTAGAATGTATCCTCCAATATTGGCAACAATTTTATATTTTTAACTGCTTCATTGTTGACCCTTATCACAGTACCTGGCACCTATCTGTGCTCAAAAAATATTTGCTAATAACTGGATTAATGTCTACTGCTGAGCTTACTAGAAGACAGACTCAGGAAAAGAAAAGAATAGTGGTATATTGAAGGTATTAGTCCTAGTACTTGGGACAAATTGCAAAAAAAAAAAAAAAAGGAAATGCCGTTGAATTGTAAACATGGTTTTGATAGGCTAAACAAGTCTTCAGAATTGAACAATTCAAAGTGGTTATCCAAATAACTATTTGCTTGTTCCACAGAATATCTGCAGAAGGCTACTGATACATTAATGCAGTACTTTTGGTTGATTTGCCAAAGATAGTAATTTTGGAGGGATTGTTCTAGTTTCTGCACCCATGTCCTGTTTCCTTTTTGTTTATTCTGCTTACTTATTTTATCTTCCTTCTATCTCAGTACAGTGAAATTTGATCTATGAGACCCTAGAAAAGAGAATAAGTATATGGGGAAAAAAATTCCGTCTCAAATTTATAAAATATTTTGTAGAAGTCGGAGCTTTCCAGGGCTGTCTAGCCTTAGAAGGTGTATTAATGTTAGTGTTTAATGTTATGGTTGGAGGAAGATCGGTGGGAGTGTTGCAGAGATGGACAAAGGGCCTGGATTCTTATTTCAGATGGCCTTAGGGTAATGATTTTTCACCAGGTTTTTAGGGGAAGGGTACAGAAAAGATACCAAAAACAATATATCCATTAATACTGATGGAAGACAATATAGTCATATAGCCATTTATTTATAGTCATGCTTTTCCTCTGTTAGAAAAACACAAACCAATTTATCATCTAAATTTAATAAGTGAGCAGTAATGATGGCACGACATCAATGCTATCAATGATTACAAGGTTTTGTGTGAGTCTGATATATGAAGCAGAGTACCTAAAGCCTGTACTCTGAGACAACCTAGAGGGATAGGGTGGGGAAGGCGGTGGGAGGGGGGGTTCAGGTTGGTGGGGGACCTGTGTTTTACCTGTGGCTGTTTCTTGTTGGTGTATGGCAAAAATCATTACAATATTGTAAAGTAATTATCCTCCAAAAAAAATAAATAAATTTATTAAAACGTTGAAAAAATTATGTATACATGATAAATATCTAGTTTTGAAAATTAGTAAAATTAAGTTAAATGTACTCATAGATAGCTAGAATTAGCCTTTGGGTGCCCTGGATCTTTCTCCCAGGGAGTGAAGAGTTTCTTTTCTTTTTTCTTTCTCCTCCCACCTTTTTTTTTTTTTTTTTTGATAATTTAAGAGCAAGAGATTTAAAAATCAGACAGATGTTGGTTCAAGTCATGGCTCTAACACTTACCAGCCACAGGAGAATTTTTGTTAATTTCCAGGAAATTGAGATTCCTTATTTAATAATGGAGTCTAATAATAGTATACATTCTATCTTATTCTATAGAGTCATACTGAGAATTATTTGTAGCAAAATATGTAAAGCGTTTAGCATAAAGGCTAACTCATAGCAAGTGCTCAGTATAATTTAGCATAAGCAGTGCATAGAGTGATAATAACTAAAGAAATATAATTACTGCATGTTCACTAACTGTCCTCCTGGGAACAGAATGGAGGGTGTGAGTCTATTATTAATACTTTATGTTGCAGGTGGGTCGGCCTCCCTGTGAGAACACATCAGCCTTAGCAGTCTGTGTGTCCCTGTCTCAGAACTCCACTTCTATTTGCTGTCAATTACAGGATAGCACAGGGCAAGATCAACCCTGGCATAATAAACTGGGAAATCTGCACAGCCTGCTGGGGTGGCTGTGTCCTCATTATTGGAGAAGAAAATGTATTCAGCGTTGTCCAGGCCCTTTTGTGCTTGCATTTCCATACTGATTAAACTCACCAGTCCTCTCTTCTTCAGATTGCTCTCTTGTACCTCATCTCCTTGTTACCTTGCCATCTGTTTAATGTGTTTCTCGCTGGCCTGATGATCTAATCTTCAGTTTTCTTTGCATGTTTTCCACGATCAATCAAGTAAAAATAAAAATGATAAATGAGCATCTACTGAGCGCCTACTCTATTTCTGATTCTTTGCATAATGTTACCTAATTTACAGTATCCCTATCAAATGGGTGTTACAGATGTTTCTGCTTGACAGATAAAGAAACTGTCCCCTGACCTTAAAACTGCCAAGGGGATTTGAGCTCTAGGTCCACTGCTTTTACTGCGAGTCTACTTTTCCAGGGCTTATAGGTAAATCTATGTGTTAAATGACATGGAAAAAGTTGAACTCAGTAAGGCCTGGCCCCTGCCTACAGAGAGCTTACACTTTAGATCAGAATTTTTTTTAAAGCATTTGTATTGCCTATAGGTAAAAGAAATGAATGCAGCTGTTCATGGAAAAGTCATAGCAGATGGCAGGAAATAAGGTTAATCAGAGAATGCATTTTTTTTTCTTTGAAAAACAGGACTGTTGGTACTTTGTATCCTTCAGGGAAGCTTATCCTTCACTGCTGCCTTCAGAATTGTTAAGAGAAACAGGAAATATAAATTTTTGTGTGTTGTGTCTTACTTCTAGGTGTTAGAAACTCAAAGAACAATAATAAACCCCCAAAGTAATATACATATGGAGATACAGAATGAGTAGAGATTGTTTTCATTCCCCCAAAGATGTCTGCCAAACTGATTCTTTTTCTTGTTCTGCAGCACTGACTTTGGGAATGCTATCAGATCAGTCTAGATTTAGCCTGGAGGGTATGAGCTTGACATTTGAGAGCTTGACTCTTTATTGTATAACCCACGTTCATGTTGTGAATTGCAAAGCTTTGTGTCTGATGGGTGCTGCAGACCAAGATGTGGTTGTCTTGGGTACATATGCAGATTAGTTTATGTGTAAAGGTGACTGCTATGCTTTCAAGGGTTCTAATGTGATTATTGCTCACACAGATGTTGTCTGCAACTGAGAGGCTTTGGGATCTGCATATGTTTTTGTGTGTTGGAGACTCTGGCTAATTTTCTGCTATGCTGGTTTTATTTTACACAATTTAACCTCAATTTTTCTATATTAGGTATTTCTGCCAATTTTTATTCATTATTGGCATTTGTCAATAGAGTGGTTTTTCTGGGTTCAAGAAAAGATGAAATGGACTTAATTTAGTCTGCAGACTGAGAACTGTAGACCTCTGGTGAAAGTTCTAAACTAAAATGTGCTTATTAGACACAAGAACTGATGATCCAGAGTTACAGCATAAAACAGAAAAGAGACAAGTGATTTCAGCAGTTCTTGGGGGAGATTTCTAATGTGAGCCTGTTGGGAGCAACATGGACCTGGTCACAAAGTATGCAAGAATCATGATGGGTAGAACTTAGAAGGGCATTCCAACTATGGAGGAAACACAGAAAGAGTTAAAGGTAGAAAATAATTAACAAACTGTTTTGCAGGGATCCAAAATGAAAGCAGTCTAAATGATAAGGGTTGAGAGCTTTAGATTATATCCAGTAAGGGTGAGAAGGACTTTGATTTTCTTAAAAAAAATTGACTCTGTTAATATTTCTATTTCTTTGATGTGCATGCAAGTTAGTTCCAGGCACTTGGAATATCATGATGAATTATAAGTCCATCTCCTCTCCTCAGAGTGTGTACAGTTTAATGAAGGAGATAGCCATGGGTCACATAAGTATGCCCCTAAACACAGGGTTAAGTTGTGTTCAATGCATGTAACAATAGGAGGGCCTAAGAACATCTGTAAAAATGGAAATGAATTCTTGTATGTTTGAGATAAGGTTTGAAAGATGAATGAGGTTAACTTGGAGAAGGGAAAGACTAGACAGTGTATATCAAGGCCTTGAGGAGAAAGAGAAGGAAGACCAGCGTCACTGTAACACAGAGACGGGAAGACTGGCACAAAATGAGGGTTGGCCAAGATAGGAAGGCTCCAAATGATGACATGGTTCCGTCTGGATTTCTAAGAGGTAACTAGCTAGAGGACCTAGGAATCTTTGAACCCTTTGGCCTAACCAATTTTTTTCCTTCTAAGGAAGCGTGGAAATCATAAGCACAAAGAAGACAAAGGAAAGTAAAGTGAAATTTAGTTAATATTTGGAGCATGTTAGGCATCTATGCTGTGGCACTTCAGCATCCTCTCAGCCACACCTCTTACCCTGGTATCTTGAGGTTTTATTGACCAGACTTTTGCAGGTGAAATGGGCCAGTACCTTGGCTCAGGCCTGAATCTGTGTCTTTCACTTGCTTCTCTGACAGCCTGGAATCTCTTTTGCATCCATGCACATGCAAATTGAAAGTGTGGGGAGTTACTGCCATTGGGGCTACCCTTGACCATGGTCAGTACAGGAATAGATAAATGCTTTCCATTAGTCTACTGGGGCAGACAATTCAGACAGTTTTGTAACAAGTTTCCAGGGAAGGATTCTTGTTTGTTTGTTTATATATTTGTTTTGCTTCAGGTTTATTGAGGTATGATTGACAAAATTCTATATATTTAGGTTGTAAAATGTAATATTTTTATTAGGATGTAGTTGCTTTACACTACTGTGTAAGTTTCTGCTATACAATGTAATTTTTAAAGGTGCACAATATGATGATTTAATGTACATATACATTGTAATGCAGTGTATCACAATGATTACTACAATCAGGTTAATTAATGTATCTATCTTCTTTGACCATAATGAAATTAACCTAAAAATCAGTAACAATTTATGTAAAAATCCCTAAATAGGTAGAGGTTTAAAAACACATTACTATATTAATCCAAAGTCAAAGAAAAAATCCTAAGTAAAATTAGAAGATATTTAGAACTGAACACTAACAATAGTACTTGTGGATACAATCGAAATATTACTTTGAGGAAAGTTTTTATCCATAAATGTTTATATTAACCTAGGAAGAAAAACTGAAAATTTTAATCAGGCATTCAGTTAAAAACATTTATAAAAGCATAACAGATCTACCCCCAAAAGTAAAGTAATAAAAACAAAAATAGAAGTTAATAAAATGAAAAAACCAAAGAAAATTTAAAGAGGATAAGCAAAGCCAAAGATTGGTTCTTTGAAAAGGTTTACAGAAAGTTACACCAACCTATGATAAAGTTGGTTACGAAAAATGCACCACTTTGGGGTCATAGGATATGCATACATGCAGATTGATTAATATTACCAACAGTTTTCTAATTTATATCCTTCCCAGTAGTGTGAAAGCATTTGTCAGCAGCCTCACTTTCTACATCTTATTGACAAAATCAATGCAATTTATTAGAATTAACATAGGTTTTGGAGGCAGGTAGACCAGAGTTCAGATAGTGGCTCTGGCATTTATGAGCTCTGTGATTACTTGAGTCTTTTTACTTTTCTAAGCTTCAGATTCCTTACTTGGAAAATGAAATGATATTTGTCTAACCTGAAGATTA
The DNA here is from genome assembly GCA_007570785.1 of Antilocapra americana. Lineage (NCBI taxonomy): Eukaryota > Metazoa > Chordata > Mammalia > Artiodactyla > Antilocapridae > Antilocapra > Antilocapra americana. The sequence goes on along the minus strand of ML661325.1, from coordinate 12,016,635 downwards.
TTAGAAAATTAAAATGAGATATCTGCATAAGGAGATAGTTCCTCTTACATTTTGATCCATGAAGAGGTGCTATTGTTTTATGATGATGATATCCATGTTTTAGTCCTAAGACTAGATTAACTTTCTTTTCCAGCTCAGTTTTACCTTGTATACCTTTTAAATCCTATTAACTATGAAGCTCGATGCCTTACCCAGAAATGCTCAGTAAATATTTACTAAATGAATGGATGAATAAATGTTATTTTTTATTTATTTTTGGTATCATTTAACTTGCATACCAATATGATAGGCAGATTTACCTTTGGCCTTTATTAAATTATTCTGTTAATTCACTTGTCAGGAACTTTTCAGTTAAACTGTATGAAACTGATATTTTTGCACATGAAAAGGTTAAAAATCAGCAACTTCATATGGCTCGATCTAATGCCCTAGAGTATTTGTCTACAGCTGTTCTTTCTTGGTGTATATTAATTTCTGTTTTCTTGCTCTTTAGGTAACATCTGCTTAGAGGTTTCCTTGAACTTTTAGGAACATTACAATTCTTTCGGCAGTTTGCTTCATAAGTGTTCTGCCATAGATGAAAATAAAAAATTTCTAGTACCACAGCCTATTAAGTAGCATACTGTTGAAGTAATTACCAGTGATCTAGGATTAGGTAGAACTGGATTTCAGCTCTGGTGCAGATATTAACTGGGGCTTCCCAGGTGGCTCAGTGGTAAAGAATCCACTGGCCAATGAAGGGGACATAGGATATGCAAGTTCAATCTTTGGGTTGGGACGATCCCCTTAAGTAGGAAATGGCAACCAGCTCCAGTATTTTTGCCTGGGACATTCCGTGGACAGAGGAGCCTGGTGGGCCGCAGTCCACAGCGTTGCAGAGTGTCTGACAACTGAGGAACTGAGCATGCATGCGTACAGATACTAACCAGCTGAACAATGAACTTGGGCATGTTGATTTACCTTTCTGAGTTTCATTCATTTTCCTCACCTCAAAATGAAAGAGCTTGAGCTGGAAAGATTATCCCTGAATTTTCTTCCACTTATAAATTTCTTTAAATCTAAATGTGAAGCATTTGTTATTGTACATATTCTTTACTGAGTCTGTTATTAATCAGACCCTGTGTAAGGTAGTGATGATGAGTATAGGAACATATCAGTGATTTGGTGTGAGGGTAAGTGTTTAACAGAATGTTGCAATCGAGGGGAGAATGGATAAAGCCAGAACTCTATCTTTATAACCCCTTGCTAATACCAGTAAGAAAAGCATGTATGTCTTGATTTTATTTTCCTAGCCTATAAAATTAGAATAAAAATAATAGCTATTTTAATTATATCAGAGAACTATTATGAGCATCACAATTATCAGTATTTGTATGAGATCTTAATAGTCTCAAATAGAAGTCCCAGGTTTGCTTATATCAGAAAAAGATAAGGAGACAAAAATTTAGGAAATTACATGGCATTAATGGTTTATTTACCTTTTTTTTAAAAATTTTATTATTATTTTTTTTAATTGTTTTTGCCATACATTGTCATGATATCACCATGGGTTTACATATGCTTCCCCTCCGGAACCCCCCTCCCCCCCCCGGGAAATCTCGCTGCACCAGCCCCGAGCATCAATCCTGGGCTGGCGATTGATTAGACATATGATAATTAACATGCTTCAATGCCCTTCTCCCATATCATCCCACCCTTACCCTCATCCACAAAGTCCACGAGTGAAATGCTTTAGATTTTATAACAGTTTTAGATCTATAGAAAACTTGTGAATTAGTACAGAAAATTCCCATAATACTCTACAACCAGTTTACTCTGTTATTAACACCTGACATTAGAATGGCACTTTTGTTATAATTAATGAACCAATATTGATATGTTGTAACTAACTAATCTATACTTTATTTAGATTTCCATAGTTTTTTTTTTTTTTTTTTTTTTTTTACCAAATGTCCTTTTTGTGATCCTGGATCCTATCCAGGACACCATACATTTTGTCATCATGTCTCCCAGTCTCCTCTTGACTGTGACTATTTCTCAGATTTCCCTTGCTTTTGATGACACTGAAAGTTTTGAGATGTACTTGTATTTTGTAGAATATCCATCAATTGAAATTTGCCCGATTTTTTTTTTCATAATTAGATCTGTGTGTGTGTGTGTGTGCGCGCGTGCTAAGTTGCTTCAGTTGTGTCCGACTCTGTGCAGCCTTATGGACTACAGCCTTCCAGGCTCCTGTGTCCATGGGACTCTCCAGGCAAGAACACGAGAGTGGCTTGCCATTTCCTTCTCCAGGATATCTTCCCGACCCATGGATGGAACCCGGGTACCCTGAATTGCAGGCAGATTCTTCACCATCTGAGCCACTAGGGAAGCCCATAATTAGACATAGTAGCTCCTATACTCGGAGAAGGCAATGGCACCCCTCTCCAGTACTCTTGCCTGGAAAATCCCATGGACGGAGGAGCCTGGCAGGCTGCAGTCCATGGGGTCGCGAGGAGTCGGACACGACTGAGTGACTTCACTTTCACTTTTCACTTTCATTCATTGGGGAAGGAAATGGCAACCCGCTCCAGTGTTCTTGTCTGGAGAATCTCAGGGACAGAAGAGCCTGGTGGGCTGCTGTCTATGGGGTCGCACAGAATCGGACACGACTGATGCGACTTAGCAGCAGCAGCTCTTATACTTGATTCTTGTGTTCCTTTGACATATCCACATCCCCATGCAGGTGACTTTGTGTGTGTGTACATTTTTGAATATTTATTGACACTACAAGATGCTCCGAGTTCATCTTGTGTATTTTCGCCCCACATTCTAGAATCAACGGTTCCTCAAAGACCTCTGATTCCTTTTATTGAAGAATGATATCACAGTCCAAGAGCTGACTGCTAGACAAGTTTCTGCTTTAGAGTGCTGTTGCTCCTATCTCTCTTAGCTGACATAGGAAGGAAATATATGTATAGTAACAAAGATACATATATATATATTTAACATTATATATGTATATCTAAAGACACAGCTGACACAAGAAGGAAATATGTTTGGTAGCATACTCATGTGTATATAACTATTTATACAGATTTATCAATATTTATACACAGAATCATGTGTATCTATATGAAGCTAAGCATGAGTTCATACTCATGTCTCCAGTTCTAATTTATTACCACATGGATAATTCTAGTCTCTTCTTTTGCTTATCTAAATTCCCATGACACTAAGGAGCCTGGATATTACCATCTGCATTCAATTCAGTATTCATCTATAGTGTTATTAGAGTTGGTGATCCATACTTCTCTGAGAACACATCAGCTAGAATATAATTCTTTCTCCGTGTCTTGTGGCTTGGTAGTTCATTTCTTTTTGTTACTGAATAAAATTCAATTGTACAGGTATACTATAGTTTTTTTTACCCATTTACCTATTGAAGAATGTCTTGATTGCTTCATTTTTTGGCTATTATAGATAAAATAGCTATAATGATTTACATGCTGGATTTTTGGTGAACGTGGTTTTTGAGTCAGGTAGATGCCTAGGAGAATGATGGCTCGATCATAGGTAAGACTGTGTTTAACTTTGTTAAAAAACTAGAAAAATGTCTTTCAAAGTGGCTGAACAATTTTGAATTCTCACTAACAAAGACTGAGGGCTCTGACTTCTCTGCATACTTACCCGCAATTGCTGTTGTCAATTTGTAAAAATTTTTAGGCATTTTAATAGGGGTGTAGTGATATCAAATTGTTATTTTAATTTGCAGTTCCCTACTGATGACTGATGTGGAAGCTTTGTTTTAATTTGCTTATTTTTCATAGATTTATTTTCTTCACTGAGATAATTTTCAGGTCATTTGTCCATTTTAAATGGGTTGTTTACTCACTTATTGCTGGGTTTTAAAAGTTCTTTGTATATTTTGGAAGCCACTTCTTTATCAGATATGCATTTTGCCAATATTTTCTTCTTATCTATGATTTATCTTTTGATTTTATGTATATTTTTCAGAGAATTCTTAAATTTTAACAAGTTGCAACTTAGCAATTTTTTCATGGATTGTGATTTTAATGTTAATATCTGAAGACTCATTGCCAAACCCATTTATCTAGAGTTTCTCCTATCTTTTCATCTATAAATTTTACAGTTTTGAATTTTATGTACAGACTTGTGATCCATTTTAAGTTAGTTACTGTGAAAAGTGAAAGGTTTATGTCAAGGTGTGTATAGTTTTGTTGTTGTTCTTGTGAGATTTTGTATGTTTGTTTGTTGGATTTCCAATTGTTTAAGAATAAATTTTTGAAGACTACCTATATTGAATTACCTTTGATCCTATGTCAAGATTAAGATAATTAGAGTTGTGTGGGGTCTACTTCTAGGGCTTCCCTGGTGGCTTGGATGGTAAAGAATCCATCTGCCAATGCAGGAGACATGGGTTCCATCCCTGGATCGGGAAGATCCCCTGGAGAAGGGAATGGCTACCCACTCCCGTATTCTTGGCTGGAGAATCCCATGGGCATTTGCTTCTGGTGTTTCTGTTCTGCACTGTTGATCTATGTCTATTCTGTGTCATTGCCTATTCTTTGGCCAATATCACACTGTCTGATTACTGTAATTTCATAATGGTCTAAAGATCAGGGAGTATGAGTCCTCCAAATTTTTTGTTCTTTAGCAATGTTTTGACAATTCTATATATCTTGCTTTTATATATCAACTTTAGAATTAGTAGATATCTATAAAAATAGCTTTCTGGGAGTCTGATTGGGATTTCATTGCCCCTACAGATCATTTTGGGAAGATTAGACATATAAAAATATTGAGTTCCAATCCATGAACATGGAGTTTTTCTTCATTTATATAGATCTTTGATTTCTTTCATTAGTGTTTTTTAGTTTTCACACTTAGATAATAAATATTTTATTAGATTTATAGTTAAGTATTTCTCTTTTTTTGAAGTATTTTGTTTTAATTTAAAACCTCATTTGTTCATAACTGTTATATAGATGGGCAAATGACTTACATATATTTCCCTTGTATCCTGCAAACTTGCTGTACTCGGTTAATTCCAATAATTTTTTGGTCAATTCTTTGGGATTTTCTATATAGGTAATGGTGTCATCTGTGAGCAAAGACAGTTTCATTTCTCCCTTCTCAATTGTGTATATATTTAGTTCCCTTCTTGTCTTCTTCTTTTATTGCACTAGTTAGGACTTCCAATACAGTGTCAAATAAGAATGGTGAGAGAGTACCTTGTCCTTTTGCCATTCATATTGGGAAAAGATCCTTTTGCTCACTACTAAATATAATGTTAGCTGTAGGATTGTTGTAGATACTCTTTATCAAGCAAAGAAGTTTCCTTCTTTGTTTTTTTTTTGTTTGAAAACTTTTAGAAAAAAATCCCACTTATTAAAGCATATAATTCCTTTTTTATTTTGCTGTAACTGATTTGCTAATATTTTGTTGAGAGTTTTCACATCTGTGTTCATGGGAGATATTAGTCTGCAGTTTTCTGTTTTTTTTTTTTTTTTTTTTTAGTGTCTTTCCTTGGTTTAGCATTAGAGTAATGGTGACTTCAAATAATGAGTTTGAAAATATTCCCTCTTCTATTTTCTGAAGGGTAACGTGGAGAATTGCTACCATCCTTTTCATTAAATGTATGGCAGAATTCATCAGTGAACTATCTGCAATGGTGATTGGCGTTTTCCTTTTTTGGAGACTTATTTATAACTCATTCAATTTATTTAAGAATTATAAACTGTTCAGATTATTTTTGCATGAATGATTTTCAGTAGTTTAAGTCTTTCAAATAATTTGTCCAGTCTTCCAAGTTATCCAATCTATGTTGATAGGTTTGTTCATAGAATTCCTTCTTTCAGAATCCTTTAAATGTCAATAGATTCGTAGTAATATCCCTCTTTTATTTCTCATATTGATGATTTGTCTTTTCTCTCCCTCTCTCTCTGCTTAGCATGGCTAGAGGTTTATCAATTTGCATATTTTCAAAGTACTAACTTTGCTCCTATCCCCCCAACCCTTTTCAGTTTCATTTAGCGATTTATCTATTTATTTGCTACTTAGGCTTAATTTTTTATTCTGTATTTTCATCAAGTTGAAGTTCAGATAAATGATTTTAGATCTTTCTCATATTCTAGTACGTACACATAAAGCTGTGAATTGCTCTCTAAGCACAAATGCTGATGTTATCTTTTCATTTTAATTTACTTAAATATTAATAATTTCTCTTCACACTTCTTTCACCCACAGTTTATCAAATATGTGCTATTTTATTTCTATGTATTTCAGATTTGCCAGCTAATTTATGTTATTGATTTCTGTTTTAGTTCCATTATTATCCAAAAATAATTTATATGATTTTATTTCCTTAAGTTTTTCAAGGTGTGTTTCATGGTCCAGAATGTGGTCTATCTTGGTGTGAATGTTCAATGTGAGCTTGAGAACAGTGTGTAGTTTGTTCTAGTTAGATGAGTATTTCATGAATATAAATTTAGATCAAATTGATCGATGTTTCTGTTGCAGCCCACTGTAGTATTACTGCTTTTGTGCCTGTTTGATATATCAGTTACTGAGAGAAGGGTATTGAAGTATCCAACACCCTATTTAGATTTGCTATTTTCCCTTTTGGTTCTATAGCATTTTTTGATGCTTTGTTGTTAGGTACTTACATGGTTAACACTTTAATGTCTTTGGGGTAATTAATCTTTCTGTCATTACATAATGTGTATATCCCTAATATTTTTCATTTTCAAGCCTATTTTATCTGAAATTAATATAGGTATTCCAGCTTCCTTTTAATTAGTGTTGGCATAGTATGTCTCCTTACTCTATCTGAATCTTACCATTTAAGGTACACGGAACCCCCGTAGGTCTTGCTTTATTTTTTCCACTCTGATAATCTCTTTTAATTGGCTAATTTAGACCATTCATATTTAATTGGATTACCGATGTAGTTAATATCTATCATCTATGTGGCTGCTTTGTTTTTATTATGTTAATTATTTCTAAAAAGTTACTTTTGCCTTTCTTTCCTGTCTTCTCTGGTTGCAATTGAGCATTTTATATAATTTCATTTTCTCTTCTCTTAGTATATAAATTATTCTTTTTTAAAAGTCTTTTTCTTGGTGTTTGCTATAGGGTTTGCAATATACATTTTTAACTAAATGTTTACCTTTAAATAACATCATACCACATCATGTGAATGGTAGTGAAGGTAGTTTGTGCAATGAATTCTGAATTCCTCCTTACCATGCTTTATGACACTGCTGTTATTCATTTCACTTATTTGTGTGCTATAATTACCCAGTAATTCATTGTTGTTGTTTTTAGTTTTAATTGTTACCTTTAAGTTAAGAAAAGGAAAATAAAATATTTTATTTTACGTTTATTCCTTGATTCTTTTCCTTTCTTTATATGGACCTTAAATTATGGTCTATTTTATTTTCCTTTTCTCTGAAGTACTCTGTTTAACACTTCTCATGCAACAGGCATTCTGGTGATGGATTTCTCATTTCTTTTTTTTGTCTGAGAAAGCCATTCTCTTTGAATTTGAAGATTAACTTTTTGGATATTGAATTCTAGATTGATATTTTTTCTTATACCACCTTCAATGTTTCACTTATCTCTTCTTGCTTGAATGGTTCCTTGTGAGAAGTCTACTGTAATTCCTTTTATTGTGCCTCTATAAGTAATTTTTGTTTGTCCTTTTTCTGTTTTCTTTCAGTATTTTCTCCTTGTTTTTGGTTTTCTGCCGTTGGAATATGATATGACTAAGTAGTTTTCATTGGCATTCTTTTATGCTTAGCATTTTCTGAGCTTCTTGAATCTGTCATAGAATGCCTCAATGCATTTTCAAATTATCAGTATTTTTTTTCTTCAAAAAGGAATCTCCTTTATCTCTTGCCCTTGTGGTATTCCAATTATATAGAAGTTATACTACTTGAAACTGTCTCACGAGTTTTGAATGTCCTCTTTTTTCCTTTAGTCCATTCTCTTTGTCTGAGAAGTTTCCATTGACCTGTCTTCATGCTTGCTGACTCTTTCTTCTGCCTTATCCAGTATAGTGATGAGACCATAAAAGGCATTCTTCACTTCTGTTAGAACACTGGTTTTGATTTGTTGAATTTTCTCTCGATTCTTGATTATAGTTCTCATTTCTCTAATTGCATCATCTGTCTAGACTTATATGTTTTCTACCATTTACATTTGACCTTTTAATATATTTATCATAGTTAAAATTCCTTGCCTGATTATTTCAACATGTGTGTCCTATTTGATTCTAGTTCTTATGTTTGCTTTGTGTCATGTGTTGTTGCATGCTTTGTAATTTTTTGTTGATAACCATATGTTATATATCATGTATATAAACCAAGGTAAATAGGCTCTTAATGTGGGATTTCATGTCAATCTGGCTAGGACATGGGCTGTTTTTAATGTTTGTTATAGCAGGTCCCAGGTGTTTCAAATTCTAGTTTTCTTGCATTTATTTTAAGGTTAGTATTTCTCTGGTGAAATTCCTTATGTGTTCATGTATTTTGGTCCACCTCTTCGTAAATCTGTTAATGTATTTATAATACTTATTTTTAAGTCCTTTTCTGCTAATTTAAATATATGGTTCACCTGTGATTATTCTTCTACTCACAGTATTTTATATTGATTTGGTGTCACACTTTCTTTCTTTTTATGTCTCATTATTCTAATTGTATGCCAGACATCATTTAAAAATAAATGATAGAGATGGAAGTATCTAATATTTACTTCTAGAAAAAGGATTTTTCTTTTCTCTCTGAGGCTGCTAGGTTAAGGGGCTAATTTCTTTGATCTAATCTAATACTGAGCGGAGTCTGGGATGAGTTCCAATTTTAATAAGCTTCAGTTCATTACTGATTATAAATGTTTCAGAGGCATTTTCAGGATTCCCATATTAGCAGGGCTTGTGATATGAACATCAGGAAGATTGTGGTTCTGTCTGCTGTACAGTTCACCTGCCAGCTCTGTTGGCTGCTGAAGAGCTCTTTGCTCTTTAACTTTGCTCATGAATTTCTAAGCCTTAGGAGACTTCTCTCTCTCCCTCTCTTCTTATCTTTCCTAGTGTTTGATATGCCACCATACATTTGGTCATGGCCCCTTGGGAAATAATTTGTAATAACGTATAGATTTTTTGACTCTGGAACTCCTTAGATTTCATATATAACATGCTGACCCATGCATTACCATTAAAAGTTTCTCCTTATATCAGCATGTTCCCTATATACAATGAAAAGAATTCCCTTGAGAGGGATTATACCTTTCTGGAATTTACTTCATTTATACAGCATCTCTCTAATGGTATAATAAAAACAAACACTATTTTTTTTCTATCTTATTCACTGTTTCCTTTTTATTATGACATGAGAAAAGGTCTCTCAATCTTCTGCATCCTAACCCCAAATGGAAACCACCTTGTTCTGGTTTTATTTTTTTCTCCTTCGATATGTTGAATATTTGAAAATTCAGTTTTCAGTATTTGAAAATTTGATAAAGACAGTCATTTGTCTTTTGCCTGGTGGTTGGGAATGACTACTCTAAAACATTAAACAAATTAGTATAATATTATCGTTGTTTATATTTTACATTTAAAATTAAGAGACAACTGATTTACCTATTATTTTGAATAATGTAAGCAAAAGAACTGAGTCAGAAGCATCATTCTGCCTACAAGGTTGAATAATATCCTAGAGACACTGTTTACTGTAAAGAATGTAAATGGGTTGTACAGAGGGTTGGGCATATTCAGGAAATATATTTAATAGTAATTAACTCATTTTTAAATGTCTACATCTAGTTGTAGGGCTCACTGCAGCCCAGTATAGTAGCAAGAAGCAACCTTAGTATTTAGATAAAGTCTCTTTTATAAACATCTATAATACAAGGTTAAAAAATGATATATAATAAGTGTCTCTTGACAGTATTATGGAAGTTTGAGTAAGTGATATTTTAAAGGTACAGGATGAAGATTTGGTACCAAAATTCTGTGCCTCTTGCTGCCTCCCATTTTAGTTTCCTGCCAAACAAGTATACACCAGAAAAACCAGAGCCAAGTAGAGAACAGTCTCACTTATAATAGAGAAGAAAGGTGCAGTCTCCAGTGAGGACTCCCTGGGGATCTCTGTTGCAGAACACGCACAAGCAGGGAGACGTCCAAGGTGCTCTCCTCTTGTTTGGCCATTCATGACTGATGAGGCTGAATGCCAGCAGTAGAACTGACTTGACTCAGTGACACAGTCTGGTGTCTAGAACAGAGAGAATGAATATTCAAGGTCCTGTGGGCTTACTGCCCATTTGTGCTGACTGTATGGAAGGCAAGAAATACAGAAAATACAACCTGCATTTTCTTCCTTTTCCTCCCTTCCACCCCTCCTTGTCTTCTCTCCTCTCTTCCTTCCCACTCCATTTCTTCCTCCCTTCCCTTTCTCTTATTTTTCTTCCCCTTTTTCCTCCCTCCCTTTCCCTCTCCCTCTGAAAACTTCACGGTGTATATTAACCTTTCAGTGGTCCAGCAAGTGATCAGATTCTTCCTGGTAATATTACCAATGTTTGTGGAGATATCCCTGGATATACCTATGATGCACTTTAATCCTTTTCTATGATGGATACTCTGCATCAGAGTATTGAGGATGGGTTCTTTATCTAGGGCAAGAAGACACATACTATGTCTGGGGGTAGTATGTGAGAAGGCAGGAAAAAAGTCTCAGCGTTGCAGGAGATTTTCAAGCTGCTGTGGATTATGTTCAACTGATGCCCTGAGAGGCTCAGTGGGACTGAGACTTTCTAATACATTTTTGTGTGTTTTTTTTTTAGTTCTTAAAACTAGAGTAATTAGTTATGAAACATGTTTTGGAAATCATTCCAATACAGCAGTTTTTAATATGTTCATATGGATCTTTATCCCGTGCTTCACACTGTCAGGTTTGCATTTCAGGACTGTCTGCCTGTGATAGGTCCTTTGTCTCCTGCACATCTGATGTTGCCATAGCAGCTGCCTTTCAGCCATGTTCTGGTTTCTATGACAGCTGATGGAGAAGAAAGACAATCCTCAAACTGGGTTCTGTTTTGTTCCAGTTCTTGAGTGTGGGACTGAAGACTCTGTTCTCTTATTTGTTTCCATCCAGTCATTTCATATATCTAGTGGGAGGAGGAAAGAGAGAAGGGTCAAGATAGGGGTCTGAGACTGAGGGACACAAACTACTACGTTTAAAATAAGTAAGTTACAAGGACATATTGTACAGCATGGGGAATATAGCAAATATTTTATAAATAACTAAATGGAGTGTAGCTTTTAAAAATTGTGAATGACTCTGTTGTTCACCTGAAACATGTATAATATTGTACATGAACTATACTTCAATAAAAAAATACAGAAACAAAACCTCACTGCCAAAAGGGGAGATGGAAGAGCAAATGAAGATACCTTAGTAAAATTATTTTAGTCTTGAGATGAATCAACTATTAATGATAATAAAATAATTATTGATAAATATATACTTTATTATTGAACTGTATTACTTGTTCAAAGGGAAGAATTTGCTGCTGCTAAGTCACTTCAGTCATGTCCAACTCTGTGCAACCCCATAGATGGCAGCCCACCAGGCTCCGCCGTCCCTGGGATTCTCTAGGCAAGAACACTGGAGTGGGTTGCCGTTTCCTTCTCCAGTGCATGAAAGTGAAAAGTGAAAGTGAAGTCACTCAGTCATGTCCAACTCTTCACGACCCCATGGACTGCAGCCTGCCAGGCTCCTCCGTCCATGGGATTTTCCAGGCAAGAGTACTGGAGCGGGGTGCCATTGCCTTCTCCGGAAGAATTTGAGGTTTTATAATATCCTTAGTTAGGCTCATGGAAGAATTGTCTTCTGACTGGTTCACTATATAGATGAGAAAACTAAAGCTCTGAGAGGTTAAATGACTTCTTCAAAATCACATGGTTACGAGCAGAATACTAGTACAATCCTTGTTTGAGCCTCAACCCACTGCAGTTTGCACCATGCCATTGATCTTCCATACATGTATACTACCAGAAATGCGGAGGACAGTTTTTAAAGAATCATGTGTATTAATGGACAGCAGATACCAAATAGAAGACTTGGAGCCTATACTCATTAAGGCAGGATCATGTATATATTTTCCAAGTAAAATGTTCACCACTGTTAAACAGGCTAACTGAAGAACTTTTTATTTCACTTCTCTGCCCAATCTGTGATTTTTATCACACCATGTCTTGATTTACAAGCTAATGCTTACATCCACTCTGAAAAAATGACCAAACACTCTGTTAAACTGAGCAGAAACATTACACAGCCAAAAGTCTCCAAAGAAATATTGTCAATATTTACATATAAAACATATTATGGCAAACACACATCTGGGCTGAAATGTGGCTGAATTTACTAAGCAACATTGAAAAACCCTGCCACCATAATTAACACACTGGCAAATGTGAAAACATATTGATTTCAAGGAAAATGAGCTGATTAATTGACTGTTTTTAACTGTGATTTATTCCTTCTACCTGTAAATGCCCTATTTGCTGTTATTTTTTTTTTTTGTTTCTTTGTTTCTAGTTGGCAGGAAACTCATAAACAGTGAAAAGAGAACTGATGTTAACTTCTTTTACCTACATGGTATCTTTACTATTTGAATATGGCAAACTGTGATGATAAGAGTAACAATAGTTATATTAAAATATTAGTTATGTAGTTTACATTTGATAACACAAAATGTTTATAACTAATTTTGGTCAAGTGACTTATATTCAAGCTGCCTTTTTCCTGTATGATTTCATTTTGATTCTACAGTGTAAGTACTATTATCTTTATTTCAGGGCATTATACAAATTCAGGAAGAACAGTTTGCAAGGTCAAAAGATGTTTATGTAGAGAGCTGGATTTTGAACACAGGTCTGTGTCACTGAATCCAAAGTCAATATTCTTTTAATACTATATTACTATATTTCAGCATCACAATAATCTTGAGTGATAATTGGATGAGGTGTTATTATTTTCATATTACATGTATATTAGTCATGGCCTTACAGAGAAACAGAACCAATGGGATATATATATATATATATATATATATGTACGTATCTGTCTGTCTGTATGTATGACCTTTGGGTCTATATACTCGGGAAAGAGAGAGGAAGGGGAAGAGAGAGAAGGATGGAGGGGATGATAGAGAAAGAAAGATATTTTTAATAAGTTAGTTACCATAATCATGGAGTCTGGTAAGTCAAAAATCTGTAGGGAAGGCAACAACAGGCTGATGATTGAGGTGAGAGTTGATATTACAATTTTGAGTCTGAAAGCTGGAAATTCAGGCAGGGTTTCTGTGGTGCAGGCTGGTAGCACAATTCCTTTTTTCTTAATCTTTGCCCTTGAGGCTGTCAGCAAACTGGATGAGGCCTATCTATCTTATTCCGGGTGTGTATGTGGGGTGGAGCAGGGGGTGTAATCTGCTTTACTTAAAGTCAAAAATTGTAAATGTTAATGACATTTTAAAAGTACTTTTGCAGCAACCTCTAGACTAGTGTTTGTTTGACAGCTAATCACTATCATTGAACCCAGCTGACACGTAAAATGAACCATCATAATATGAGCATCTCAAATCTCTGAGTAGGAATGTGTGGTAGGCAGTCTCTAGAGTGCTCTCCAATGATTCCTGCCTCTTATTATTCATGACCTGGTATAAAACTCTTCCTCTGAGTGTGGACTGGACCTATTCTAATACACAGAATAATGCGAAAGTGTTAGGATGTCCCCTCAGATATCAAGTTACAAAAAGACTGTGATTTCCATTGTATGTGTCATGTTTTTCTTTTGCCTGTTTACTCTTGAGGGAAACAGCTTCTGCGTTGCGAGTTGTCTCATAGAGAAGCTTTTGTGGCATGGAATTGATTTCTCCAGTCAATAGCTCTTGCAGACTTCTACCTACCTAGGGGGCTTGGGCTTGCTCTAGTCAGGTGAGCAAGTGGTGAACAAGTTGGCTGCAGTCTTAGGAAAGACCTTGAGTCAGAGTGCTCATTTAGGCCGCATCTGGATCTCTGAACCGCAGAAAAGAAGTGAGATGTGTTTACTGTTTTAAATGTGGAAGCGATGTGTCACATAACCATAAACAATCAACACAAGAACCATCGATGTATTGTCTGTAATTTAAATCTGTGTCTGAGATGGACTCCTGTTTCTTTCCACTGGGATTTTAGTGCGGATTTATTGCTGAATATCGTGCTGCCATTGAGAGAGAGAGAATGAAGAAAGCCTAGTCTTCTTGGATTTTAATCTGGAATTTCCAAGTCCAGAATACTTGCTAGGTACTCAATGAGCACTTTTCAAAGAATAGGAACGATAACCATAAGAATGAGTATGAAAGTATCTGAGAATGGTATTAGAAGCCTTTCTAAATACCTGCTAATTCTTATTTCTGTTCATTTTTTCTGCTCCTGGTAATGAAGTCTGAGTGATCTAAAATACAATCAGAAATCAAAACTAGTTCCTTATTAAAATTCACCTTTCTCAACCTACTTAGTAAATTGTCCCATGCACACAATTTATTAATGGAATATTCACTTAGATTATTTTTTACAGTCAAATATTTTCTCCAGGGGTGAACATGCCATCTGAGACACAACCCTTGTCTCAGGTGTATTTTGAGCCCATTTGTATAAACCAACGTTTATGGAAAAAAATATATACATGAGTCTTCAGCCTGGTTTTGGTTTCAGCTCATGTGATTTCAGTGAACAAAACTGTAGCAGCAGATTTCAACAATGGTCCACAGAGGGAGCTACTGGATTTGGAAAATAAAATTGGGTTTAGGAGAACCCAGTTTAATTGCATTGTGTGGAAGTTATACAGAGTTTTAAAATGATCCAGCTTCCAGATTATCTCTGGGTTCTTTTACAATGGGATAAACTAACCTTTAAACTTTCCTCTGATAAAATCTACAAGAAAGGCCACAGCTCAACAGTAAATGCCATTGGGATTTTTGAGCAAAAGCAGAGTTCTGTCAAAAATCTTATTCTTTCTGTTGAGATAGTTGGTTCAAGGATTGTTAATGACTATAGAAAGCCCATGACTTTTGACATCATCTCAGATGTGAAATTTAGATCTCACTAAAATTTGGTATTGTGACACACTAGTGTGTCCAGATCATTCTAAAGTATATCACAAATGCACTTGTCTTTTTTTATGATTACATATTAACACCTGCATGACTTATTTCTCTTAAATTATTTAGTTTCATATGTATCCCTATATTAGTGGTGCATTTTGTTATACTTTATAAAGATGAAAAATGCTTAGTATTACATCATGGAATTGCATGGAACTTTAGCTTGTTTCCCTTTTTCATAATTACATGATTAATATGCATCTTGTTAATATATAATTCATTTATTTGACAAATATTTATAATTATACATTATATTAAACATTGTTCTAGGTCCTGGAGATATAACAATTAATAAGACATGCAAGGTCTTTGATTCTCATAGAACTTACTTTCTAAGAAAGAAGGAGTCTGATACCAGACAAATAAATGCATAAAATAATTTCAGTTCTTGAGTTGGTGTTATATTCCTATTGCTGCTGTACTAAATTTTACCACAAACTCTTGGTCCACAGCTCTATTCTCTGGACTTGGCAGTTTTGTCTTCTGGGCTGCTGGCTCTGCCTTCTAAGTAATCTTTTTTTCACAAAAGGTAGTAAATGTTTGCACCTGAGTAGTTTCATCAGCTTGTTTTATGTTTGTAGACAATCTAACAACCTTATTTTATTTCATTCTTCTCTGTCCTTTTAGTCTAAGATGGCACTATTTCTGCTGGTAGAATACTCTCAAAGCCTTGTAGGTCTCTCATGTATGCCTCAGGGATTTATTTCATCAGACAAGAGGCTCCTCCATAAGAATTTCCTGAATAGTGTTATGTTTTTCATAGCTTCTTATTAGATGCTGAGGAGATCCATGAGTCACATGCTAAATTTCTTTAAAGAGCCCTCTGTATGATCGAATACTCTGGCCTTTGAGGATTCCAAACCATCAAACTTGCAAAATATCCAGACACATCCTTGATTTTCTCCCCAGAGCATGTTTCCCTGACAAAGAGTCTACTAATTTTGGCATCCTTTGAAATCTAGATAGGCTGAGAATTTTTCAGATCATCTGGAGCCGGTTCCTTTTTGCTCAGCACTCTTCATCTCAGTTTATATCTTTAACTTCACATTTTACATTAGGTGGCAAGAAGAAACCAGGCTGCCACTTGCAGCTGCGTCTTCACTGATTTGCTGTGAAACCTCATGAGCTAAATATCAAAGTGTGTTCCTTGTTCGGCCCATTTTAGGATTCTGTAAGCTATTTAACATCCTTTAATATGAGATCTAGTGTTGTCTGTCATCCACAGGTTAGAAGCCTGACAAATATAAAAATGGTGTGTTTTATTGTTTTTTGCCTTTACTTAAAGTTCTTAGGTAATTACACATGTGCTATGGACATTCAGAGGAAGCCAACGTGAATTGCTGTGCAGTTCCACGTTCCCTTGTTTCTAGATTCAGTACATTCTCCATGATATGGAATGTGGAGAGACTAAATTAGGCACAAAGGTACAGCTGCCAAACAGTATTCAGTGGTAAAAAGCAGAAAATGGTCCTGTGGAACATATTCAGAGTACAAGCGGGAAGTGAATATTATCACTGGAAGAGCTTTGAAGTACTCAATGCTCTGAAACTCAGAACCAGCACATATGCTTATGAGTTCTGCTTTCCACATAACTGTATGAAATACTGAGGTTTTATTTTTTATTTTTTTCCAGTTGATAACAAGGATCCTTTTCCTCCAGTGTCTAATAACATTTCCCTAGTTTCCTTCTGAGTCCCTAGCAGTATCTTTTTTAGTGTTCATATTTCTATAAACAGTCTATTTATGACTAGTTATTCTCTAAAACTCACCAGGCTTTTTGTTCTGTCCTCATTTCTTCTGAGCCCTCATTGCCATAGTCTTTAAAATCTTTAAATTTAAAATCTTTCTACCAACAATCTATTCAGAGCAATTTAGACTTATTCTGTTTTGCTCCTCCAAATTCTACGATTTGCCAATTGCTCAGTTCCAAACATGTGCTGTGCTTATTCACTCAATCGTTTCTGACTCTTTGCAACCCCATGGACTATAGCAGGCCAGGCTCCTCTGTTCATGGGGATTGTCCAGGCAAGAATACTGGAGTGGGTTGCCATGCCCTCCTCTAGGGGATCTTCCCAACCCAGGGATCAAACCCAGGTCTTCTGCACTGCGGGTGGCTTCTTTACCATCTGAGCCACTAGGGAAGCCCAAAACCACTATCAAATTGTTAGGTACTTGGTATAACAGCACCTTATTTGAAGGGTGCTTTTTGAAATTGAGTCAGATAGGACCCGGTTAGTCAAAGAGAAGTTCAGGTTTTAAGTTCAACAAAAAACCTTCCCAGACAGTTTTCAGCAAGGAAATGACGTGATCCAATATATATTTTATAAAGATAATTCTTCTTGAATGGAGAATGACTCATAAGTGGACAAGAGAGCAGGGAGATAAGGCAAGAGGCTATAGTAATAGGCAGTAGTTTTGGGAATTATGGTGACTTTAAACCCAGGAAAGCAGTAGAGATATTCAGATTTGTGGTTCATCTTGGAGGTGGCATTAACATGATTTGCTAATATTGGGAGTGTGAGGAGAAGAATATAGGGATTAAGGATGATTTCTGGGTTGAGTGTTGAGTAACCAAATGCTTTTGTGTGAAACAGAGAATAACGAAGAAGAAAACAGTTTGGAGTATAGGAAATCGAGAGTTAAGTATATTATTACTATTAGATATTCAAGTGAAGATGCTCACTCTCAGGTTGGATATTTGGTATAGAAGTTAGCCTCAAAAAAGAGGTTAGAACAGCAGTGATTCTTCTAAAATTTAAGTCAGCTCAGGATCCTCGTTGCCAACAATGTCACAAAAGTTTCTAAGTCTTTACCGTGGTTCATAAAGCTCCCATAATCTAGTCGCCATTACCCCTCTGATTTCATTGAATGCCATTTCCCTTTAACCCACTTGTTCTAGCCATGCTGGCTTTCCTTCTCAATTCATTTAAGTCTCTATCAAATGTTAGGGCTTCCCTGGGAAATCAGCTGGTAAGAATCTGCCTGCAATGCAGGAGACCCCGGTTTGATTCTTAGGTCAGGAAGACCCCCTGGAGAAGGAATACCTACTCCAGTATTCTTGGGCTTCCCTGGTTGGCTCAGCTGGTAAAGAATCAAACCTGGGTTTGATCCCTGGGTTTGGAAAATCTGCTGGAGGAGGGCATGGCAACCCACTCCAGTATTCTTGCCTGGAAAATCTTGACTGGAGAATCCCCAAGGACAGAGGAGCCTGGTGAGCTAAAGTCCATGGGGTCACAGAGAGTCAGACACCAGCTGCTAATAGCACACAGCACTCAAATGTTATTTTAGCAGATTGCCCTTCTTTGGCCACTTAGCTCAAAAAGCAACTTTGAGCTAAGTTTTCCTAGCTCTAGTTTTCTCCATCTTTTAACCTTAATTTATTTTTCTTCATTGCCATTCATCCCCTGACAGTATATATGCATATATGTATATATATGTGTACATTTATTCACCTATCAAGATTCCAGAAGGTAAACTCTATTAGAGCAAGATGTATTTATTTTGACCACAGCTGTAGACTTAATGCCTAATATAGTTCTTTGCACAAGAATTTAATTATTTGTTGGAATTAATGAATATTAAAAAGGTAAGATCTGAGGAATAATTGGACACAAAGGATATACATGAGAAGAGGCTGGGTCTCAGTGATTTATTGATGTTACCACCAAGACGAATACTAGAGTAGGAAATATTTTAGACAAAATGATAAATTCCCTCTTGGTCATGGCTTAAGTTACCTTTAGATATCTGGAAGGAAATAAATGAATTATTCTGGAGCTCAGGATAGGAGTTCATAGAGGAGATATAGATTAGATATGTGTTTTGTGCAGTAGTTTCACCCACAGAAATGGTTGATTACAAAATAGGTAATCAAAATGTGTTAATACATTTGTGATTAAGAAATATCAGCTTTCAAACAGTATGGGGGTTTTTCAAAAGCTAAAGATAGATCTAGCAATTCTACTTCTGGGTGAAGATCCAAAGGACGTGAAATCAAGATCTTGAAGGGATAGCTGCACACCCATGTTCATTGCAGCATTATTCACAATAGTCAAAAGTTAAAAACAACCTCAGTGTCCACTGATAGATGAAGGGATATAGAAAGTGTGGTATACATGTACATACACACAACAGAATATTATTCAACCGTAAAAAGAGTAGATCTTTGATGTTTTCAACACACACACATGGTAACTATGCAAAGTAATGGAGGTGTTAAGTAACTTTAATGTGTTAATCATTTTACAATATATCCATGTATCAAATTATCATGTACATCTTAAACTTATATAATGTATATCAGTTATAGCTCAGTAAAACTGTAAAAGGGAAGTAAAATAGCCTCATAAAACTTTTATATATTTTAAAGATATCAACTTTTGTTTTCTATTTTTTTCTGTTTTAATACAAACTATAGGAGAAATTCTAGCTTACACAACAGTTTGCAATTATTTTCTACCATAGAGCACCTACTCTGTGCCACATACTCTACTTTCTTATGTTTTACTTAATCTCATTAACATGGGTGTAAGGTATTCATCACTATAACTATTTTACAGATGAAGAAAATGAGACATGTCCAGCATTTTCTTAAGCTTTACTTTTCAATCAAGTAAGGTTTTTGTGTAGTTTGGAAATCTCTGTTTCCATTGGGTGTATTTGTGGACCTCCTTCCTGTTGTCCCAGTTCTCCATATGAACCTTTCATTAGAGTGGAGTCAAGCTGATAAATTGAGTATCTGCTTTGTGTGGCGTGATGTGATAGAAATGGAAGGGTGTGAAAAAGAATAGGTCTCTATTCTGAGTGAGTTCACAGTCTAGTGTAAGAAATGCGATGACTATTATGTTGATTATATGAAAGCATAATTACAATGAATTACGTTACATTCCATAATACAACTATGAACAAGGTGTTAATGAAGTATAAAGGTGGGTTGCCTAATACAGTCTTTAGGAGTAGGGAAATTTGGGGAAGGTTTCGTAGAAGATATTATTCTTCCTAATCTTCAATGGTGAATAATTTTGGTGAGGTAAATAAAAAGGAAGGAAGGGCATTCCAAATTGAGAGAGGAGCATAAATGAAATATAACTGAGGTCTGAAATTAGGTGTCATGAGCAATGATCCCCAAGAAATTCAGTTCATCTATTTTGAATTTTACATAAATGCATTATTTTTCCTGCTTCACTTGAAATGTCCCAAGCAAAGGCACTAAGATAGTTTGTCTACACCACCATTCAAGGCAGAACATGAAATGTGGGCAAGAAGAAGGCAAGGTCACATGTAGTTGGGGAAATAGTGCTGAGTGGTAAGGAGAACAAACACACCCGAAGCTTGGGGGAGAACAGGCTGAAGTGAGTGGAACAAGAGTGATGAACTGGTTCACCAGTGATTTGTGATGCTGTACCTGTCATGAGTGCCTGGCACAGGGCTGGGGGGCTGCTTCAGATCTAAGCACCTGGCAGAAAGGAAGCTAGTTTGGTTCCTTAAGTCAGATCATCTTCCTCAGCAAATTAGAATTTTTCATGGAACTTTATTTCATGACAAAATCAAATTGAGGAAGAATACTTTTTGTTACTGTGCTTAAACTCTTCCAAAGAAAATAAAGGAGCAATTTAGAAATCAAAACTAGGATGACAGGCCTGACATCAATTAATGTATCATGCGTTAAGGAATTCTCTTGGTAGATGAACACTAAGATGTTTCCAAAGATGAGTCTGGATAATAAGATACAGGTAATGACAGGAACATACGTCTTCCCAGATGCAAAAGATATTAAGCAGGGATCAGGAGAGAATAAATATGTTTCAGGTCAGTCTCTTTCTCATTTTAGAAATTATCTGGAGGATATATTGTTAAAATTTTCATTTCATTGAAAAACTTGAAACTTGAAGGGATAAATTAAAAAGCATTAATTGAGTTCCAACTAGATGCTAGCCATATAGATACCTTAAAATCTCATAGCCATCCAATGGAACTCGTTATGTCTGGATGAGAAAAGAAGGGACATCCAAAAAGGTTGAGTTTCTGGCATACAAATATGAGTCTCTGTGTGCTAAGTTGCTTCAGTCATGTCTGACTCTGCAACCCCATGGACCATAGCCCACCAGACCACTCTGTCCTTGGGATTCTCCAGGCAAGAATACTGGAGTGAATGGCCATGCCGTTCTCCATTAGTCTGCTTAGCCTTATGATATGAGTCTGCTTAGACTCACATGAGTCTGCTTAACCTTAAATGACTTGTTCTTCCTACCATGCTACACTGGTCGTTGGAATTATGAATCTTAATTAGAAGAACTGCAGAAGTGTGACAGGGAAATTGCATGTCAAAAGTTGGGGAAGTGGGTACAAGAATGTAGAAAGTACGAAGTACAGAGCCTGGGGACCCACTGCAGCTGTGTTCCGGTCCTCGTTCTGGCACTGATCCAGCTCTCAGAGACAAGTAATGTCCCCCCCCGCCCCCCACCCCAAACCTCAGTTTATAAGGGGTTTTCCGAGGAGGCAAATGGCCAAGTCTTCTGTTAGCTAGCAGTCTAGGCTTTGGTGGCAGGTTTGTTAAATTGGCAAAAAGTTAAATATTGCTGAAAGAGAAGTTACTTGCATCTTTACTGCTTCCAGGTCCCTTCTTCTATTAGATGACTAGGTATCAGGTTCCTAGACTGGGGCTGAATGCTCCGAGCTCCCCATTGTCTGCGTCTTTGCAGCTCTACCACTTGATATAAGACCTTCTGTCTTCATCCTTGATTGTGGATTATAATCAAACTTACTTCACAGAGTCTTTGTGAGTAAATATTGAGTTGACCGAAAATTCATTAGGTTTTAAGTAAAAATAAAAGACATATTATTCATTTTCACCAAGACCTTTACTGAACAATGTGTTTGCTAACTGAACAAAATTTTTGGCCAACCCAATAAATTAATGTCTGTAAAGTGCTTATACCAGAATCTGGAACATAGACATAGATCGTAAACGTTATCTTAAGGTTATTATTGCAGTGATTACCCTGACTATAGTTTCAGTTATTCAGAATGGTCTCTCTCCTCCTGGTCAAAACTTGACCATTTTGTATACTTTGATCAACTAAGACTTGGTGTTTACTTGCCACTGAATGATAAAATATTAATCACTGATAATCATAACAGATTACTTTACTCTCCACTCTGGGGGAACATATTCACATTTTGATAAGATGTTATAACACCTGGGCACAGAAAGAAAGCAGAAGAAGGGCTTCCAGCATGAGTAAAGACACAGAGAAAGGACTAGGAGTTATGATTTTATGATACAGTGAAGTTACTTTGACTGTTGTTTTCACTTTTCAGCATAAGTACAACTCTTTGAACTCGGAGACTAGGAAACACCATTATGTAAGTGGTACAAGTGATTCCTGTGTATCAGCTCTAGCTTCATTTAGCAGGTCCCTATCTAATTGTAGTAAAAACTATTTCTGATGGAATATACAGCAATGAAAAGGTAAAGATAAAATATTCTAATTTGTAGAACAACTATTGCTAATGAATGATTAATTGAGAAACTTGACATTTGAAATCCCCAATGGGAAAGAGCAATTTTATGCAAAGATTTTCAATGAGTATTAAAACCAATATGTGAAGGAAATGTTATAATGTGTAGATCACACTCGCAAAGCCTGAGCCAAATAATTAGTCTTCAGTTCAATCGCTCAGTCGTGTCTGACTCTTTGCGACCCCTATGGATTGCAGCACGCCAGGCTTCCCTGTCCATCACCAACTCCCAGAGTTTACCCAAATTCATGACCATTGAGTCAGTGATGCCATCCAATCATCTCATCCTCTGTCGTCCCCTTCTCCTCCTGCCTTCAATCTTTCCCAGCATCAGGGTCTTTTCAAAGGAGTCAGCTCTTTGCATCAGGTGGCCAAAGTATTGGAACTTCAGCTTCAACAACAGTCCTTCCAATGAATATGCAGGGCTGATCTCCTTTAGGATGGACTGGTTGGATCTCCTTGCAGTCCAAGGGACTCTCAAGAGTCTTCTCCAACACCACAGTTCAAAAGCATCAATTCATCGGCGCTCAGCTTTCTTTATAGGTCAACTCTCACATCCATACGTGACTACTGGAAAAACCATAGCCTTGATTACATGGGCCTTTCTTGGCAAAGTAATGTCTCTGTGTTTTTAATATGCTGTCTAGGTTGATCATAACTTTCCTGCCAAGGAATAAGCGTCTTTTATTTCATGGCTGCAGTCACCATCTGCAGTGATTTTGGAGCCCCTCCCCCAAATAAAGTCTGTCACTGTGTCCATTGTTTCCCCATCTATTTGTCATAAAGTGATGGGACCAGATGACTTGATCTTAGTTTTCCAAATGTTGAGCTTTAAGCCAACTTTTTCACTCTCTTTCATGTTCATCAAGAGACTCTTTAGTTCTTCTTCACTTCCTGCCATAAGAGTGGTATCATCTGATATCTGAAGTTGTTGATATTTCTCCCAGCAATCTTGATTCCAGCTTGTGCTTCTTCCAGCCCAGCGTTTCTCATGATGTACTCTGCATATAAGTTAAATAAGCAGGGTGACAGTATACAACCTTGATGTACTCCTTTCCCTATTTGGAAGCAGTCTGTTCCATGTCCAGTTCTAACTGTTGCTTTCTGATCTGCATACAGGTTTCTCAAGAGGCAGGGCAGGTGGTCTGGTATTCCCATTTCTTTCAGAATTTTCCACAGTTTATTGTGATACACACAGTCAAAGGCTTTGGCATAGTCAATGAAGCAGAAATAGATGCTTTTCTGGAACTCTCTTGCTTCTTCAATGATCCATTGGATGTTAGCAATTTGATCTCTGGTTCCTCTGACTTTTTAAAAAACTAGCGTAAACATCTGAAGTTCATGGTTCACGTACTATTGAAGCTTGGCTTGGAGGATTTTGAACATTACTTTACTTGCAAGTGAGATGAGTGCAATTGTGCAGTAGTTTGAGCATTCTTTGGCATTGCCTTTCATAGGGATTGGAATGAAAACTGACCTTTTCCAGTCCTGTGCCCACTGCTGAGTTTTCCAAATTTGGTGGCATGTTGAATCCAGCACTTTCACAGCATCCTCATTTAGCATTTGAAATAGTTCAACTTAAATTCCATCCCCTCCACTAGCTTTGTTCGTAGTGATGCTTCCTAAGGCCCACTTGACTTCACATTCCAGAATGTGATTATCTTGGTCTTGAAGATCTTTTTTGTACAGTTCCGTGTATTCTTGCCACCTCTTCTTAATATCTTCTGCTTAAGACCTCTAAAATGAAACAGCATAATATGCTTCCAAACATTATATAATAGAAGGTATACAGTATACTTATAAGGTATAAGTTATTTTTGCAAAAAAAGCTAAGTCCATCAACCTAATAGATCTAACTACCAGTGAAATGAGAGAGAGAATGGAAAAAGTTAAAAACCAAAAGAAAGCATTTAGCTAAATTAAGAATATGGGATATTACACAGGACAAACGATTCATTTACTTTTAGAAAATTAATGACAATACAAAAATAAGTTTTAGTAGGTACCCACAGTGAAAGTTTTTGATTAATAGGGGTGTAAGAAAATGTAGGTGCATATAATGAAGGTGAAATAAAATCTTACAGGTCCCAGGAAAGATGCCTGGCAGAGACCAATGATTAGAAAAGGGCAGAGTCAATAGACTGGATATCTATCTGAATTGAAAGTGTTGTTGTTCAGTCACTCAGTCCTTTCCAACTCTGTGACCCCATGGACTGTAGCAGAGAAGCCAGGCTTCTCTGTCCTTCACCATCTTGTGGAGCTTGCTCAAACGCATGTCCATTGAGTCAGTGGTGCCACCGGAACATCTGATCCTCTGTTGTCCCTTTCTCCTCCTGCTTTCAGTCTTTCTCAGCATCAAGGTCTTTTCCAATGAATTGGCTCTTCGCATCAGGTAGCCAAAGTATTGGAGCTTCAGCTTCAACATCAGTCCTTCCAGTGAATATTCAGGGTTGATTTCCTTTAGGATTGACTGGCTTGGACTCCTTGCAGTCCAAGGTACTCTCAAAAGTTTTCTCCAACAGCACAGTTCAAAAGCATGAATTTTTCAGCACTCAGCCTTCTTTATGGTCCAACTTTCACATCTATACATGACTACTGGTAAAAACCATAGCTTTGACTATATCAACATTTGTTGGCAAAGTCTTGTCTCTGCTTTTTAATATGCAGTCTAGGTTTATTATAGCTCTTCTTCCAAGGAGCAAGTGTCTTTTAATTTCATGGCTGCAGTCACCATCTGCAGTGATTTTGGAGCCCAAGATATTAAAGCCTGTTACTGTTTCCATCATTTCTCCATCTATTTGCCATGAAGTGACAGGACTGGGTGCTATGATCTTAGTTTTTTGAGCATTGAATTTTAAGCCAGCTTGTTACTCTCTTCTTTCACCTTCATCAAGAGGCTCTTTAGTTCCTCTATGCTTTCTGCCATAAGGGTGGTTTCATCTGTATATCTGAGGTTATTGATATTTCTCCCGGCAATCTTGATTCCATCTTGTCCTTCATCCAGTCCAGCATTTTGCGTGATGTACACTGCATACAGTTAAATAAGCAGAGTGACAGTATACAGCCTTGAGGTATTCCTTTCCCAATTTGGAACCAGTTTGTTGTTCCACGTCTGTTCTAACTGTTGCTTCTTGACATGCATACGGATTTCTCAGGAGGCAGTTAAAGTGGTCTGGTATTCTGATCTCTTTCAGAATTTTCCACAGTTTCTTGTGAGCCATGCAGTCAAAGGTTTTAGCATATTCAGTGCAGCAGAAGCAGATGTTTCCTGGAATCCCCTTGGTTTGTCTGTGATCCAGCAGGTGCTTCCAGTTTGATCTCTGGTGCCTGCACCTTTTCTAAATCCAGCTTTTACACCTGGAGGTTCTCAGTTCACATACCGTTGAAGCCTAGCTTGGAAGATTTTGAGCATGACCTTCCTAGCATGTAAAATGAGTGCAGTTGTAGTGAGTGGTAGTTTGAGTATTCCTGGGCATTGCCTTTCTTTGGGATTGGAATGAGAACTGACCTTTTCCAGTCCTGTGGCTACTGCTGAGTTTTTTAAATTTGCTGGCATATTGAGTGCTGCAGTTTCACAGCATCTTCTTTTAGGAATTGAAGTAGCCTAGCTGGAATTCCATCACCTCCGCTAGGTTTGTTCATAGTGATTCTTCCTAAGGCTCACTTGACTTTGCACTCCAGGATGTCTTGCTCTAAGTGAGTGATGATACAATCGTGGTTATCTGGTTAAAATCTTTTTATTATAGTTCTTCTGTGTATTCTTGCCACCTCTTCTTAATATCTTTTGCTTCTGATAGGTCCATACTGTTTCTGTCCTTTATTGTGCCCATCTTTGCATGAAATAGTCCCTTGGTATCTCTAATTTTCTTTAAGTGATCTCTGGTCTTTCCCATTCTATTGTTTTCCTCTATTTCTTTGCATTGATCACTGAGGAAGGCTTTCTTATTTCTCCTTGCTATTCTTTGGAACTTGAACTCAGATGGGTATATCTTTCCTTTTTTCCTTTGCCTTTTGCTTCTTTTCTTTTTTCAGCTATTTGTCAGCCTCCTCAGACAGCCATTTTGATTTTTGCATTTCTTTTTCTTGGGAATGGTTTTGATCACTGCCTCCTGTACAATGTTATGAACCTCCAAACATAGTTTTTCAGGCAAGCTGTCTATCAGATCTAATCCTTTGAAAGTGTAGGGGAAGGGAGGGTG
Organism: Antilocapra americana; assembly: GCA_007570785.1. Lineage (NCBI taxonomy): Eukaryota > Metazoa > Chordata > Mammalia > Artiodactyla > Antilocapridae > Antilocapra > Antilocapra americana. Next base: position 11,989,714 of record ML661325.1, on the reverse strand, counting down.
AGAGAGATGGGAGGCTAGGAAGTCATGCTCACAGTTATTTCATGGTAACAAAACAATTTGGCTTCTAAGATGGAACAGATCTACAGATGATATTATTTATTGCATGTTCCTCTGCATTAGTAGCTGAGGTTCAGAAGAGATGAATATATAGGGGTGATGGAGGCTGAAGGTTAAAGCAGCAGCTTTTTTGATCCAGTTGCCTTAATTTTATCTCCAAGGATGAAAGCAAGAAATAGAGTAGAAAGAAAAATTGCACCAAATAATCTAGAGACTACATTGAGTTAAGGAATTCTTAAGATGGTGTAAGTTGATGGTGAGTGCAGGATGAGGGGAGATGTCATTAGTTTCAAAGGACAACGAATTTGACTGAAAGGTGGAATAACAATGATCTGGAAATGGCCATGGGTAATCAGGAGTGTACCAAATCCCTCTTAAACCCATGTTGGTTTGATAGGAATTGATTCAGTCATTTTCTCTGGAGAACACAAAGTTTAAGTCCTCAGATTAGCTGGAGCCAGAAGGTTAACTAGGAAGTTAAGGGTGAAATAGGTATAATGCCTGTAAAGAAGAATGAAGTCAGAACATTTTTTTAAGCAGTGGAAAAATAGTATTTAGAGAAATACGTGGAGAATGTCGAGAGAGAATCTTTTCAACAAGAGACATGGAGAAGCATGGAAGGTGGTAGATAATTGAGTGAATTTCAATACTAAGAGGCGTATATACATTCGAACCTCTAATATATTTTTCTTTCCTCTAGGGAGATAGTTATTCTTACTATCACTACCACTAACCTTCCTCATAAGAAATTTTATAGCATATCTGTATGGATCTTCCATATTTGTTAGTCTTGATATAGCTTCCTATTTCTTTTCTATTCCATATCATACAAATGGCAGTGGTAAAATTTACTCAATAAATGGAACTCTACATTGCACCAGATATATTCTTAAATAATTGTAAATTTTTCAATACCAGTTTAGAATATGGTTTTCCTTATAAAGAAGCTCTTATTTACCTATGCAAAAAAGGTTGATTTTAGATGAGGGTGGGGTTAAACATATTACTTAAGTAACTTGCTCTGCCAGTTGGGTGAGGATATGTGCAATTCAAATTCATGACTTGGCAAAACTAACAATTACTAATAGATTCAGGTTTGTTTTGAAGTAGTTTTAGTATTCTGTTGTTAATTATGAACTACAAGAGTTTAATGGCATGTTGGACTTATTCATGTAATATATACTAATGTATATGTGAATTGTTGTTGTTTAGTCTCTAAGTCATTTCAAACTCTTCTGTGACCCCATGGACTGTAGCCTGCCAGGCACTTCTGTCCTTGGGGTTTCTCAGGCAAAAATACTGGAGTGAGTTGCCATTTCTTTCTGCAGGGGATCATCTGTACTGGGATTGAACCGTGTCTCCTGCATTGAAACGCAGATTCTTTACCATTGGGCCACCTGGCAAACCCATATATATATGAGTACAATAAACAATAAGTGGCCTTAGAATTTGAAATTTCCCAGAGTTCCAGAATGGATCTTGATTGTTTATTGGCTGACTTGAGATTCTTATTAATTTATTAATTCTACTGTTTTTTTCCAGAAAGTATTTCAGGCATTAAGTTTTTTTTTAATAAATAATATCTGGAAGTTTATTAAAACATGGAGCATACTGCACAACAAACTATCTTACATCTTTCAGGAAGAAAAAACACTAAATTTGGAAAGACATCACCCACTGAATTTGGACACAACACCTCTACTCAATTAAGAGAAACATTTGTACAGCCCAGGTCTCTAGTTTTACACCCACTAGGCCCTGAATTCACAGGGAATGGGCCCCACCAGGTCGGGCTCCTTTCCATTGGTCCTCACGAGGTGCACTTCTCTGGGTGGAGCCGGCTGGTGCTTCAGCTGAACCCAAGTCCCCTTCTCTTTGGCTTCCTTCTTTTTCTGATCATTTTCTTTCACATGTTTCAGGAAGCTGTCTTGGCTGTTAGAGTGCTTTATATGCTCGATACGCACATTAATTCTTTTGGCAAGAATCTTGCCCTTAACTTGTTTGTTTACAGTGATGCCAACAGCATGTTGAGCAACGTTGTAGACTCTCTCAGTTTTGCCATGGTAACATTTGTGGGGCATTCCTTTTTGAACAGTACCCATTCCCTTGATATCTACAATATCACCCTTCTTGTAGATTTGCATGTATGTGGCCAAAGGAACAGCTCCATGTTTTCTAAAAGGCCTAGAGAACATGTATTGGGTGCCCCTCCTCTTTCCCTTTGTATTGGTCATTTTGGCAAATGACTGGAAGATGGCGGTTCTGGCCGAAAAGCTTCAGGCATTAAGTCTTTAAAGAGTCTGCTGGCACTCCATTTTAAGATACTTGGAGATTAAAAAATACCCGGATTAGCACTAAACATTAAAAGTCATATAGCCTGATGACCCCTTACCTTTTAGTAATACTGTTTTTATAAATATAACTCACACACATTGGAGACATAATAAATCTAAGAATTAGCTTCACAGATGGGGGAGCTAAACACCAATTGTGTTTAGTAGCTTTTGCAGCTGGTTAGATTTAAAAAATTAGACCTTTGACTTCAGATGACTTAATCTTTCTATGATCCATGTTCCCTGTTGAAAGCCTTCATAGATAGAGAAGAAAAATAATTCTTGAGCAATATGTAGACGAGCTAGATGAGCTAATGAGGTTAGTTGGGTATAGGCCTGACACTTGGTTTTGTCCACAAACAGCTAGTGATGGTGGGATGAGCACAGGACTTTGGAGACTTAGGTGTGAGTTCTGAAACAGCTTTTCGACTCTGGGAAAGATATTTAACTTTCTTGATCCTTAGATGCCTCTTTTGATGAATGGGAATAATAGCACCTGCTTTAAGAAACTGACTGAGTGAGTTGCTACTGGTTAGGGTACTTGTGAACGGCAGTGAAGGGCTGGGATGCTAGATACTGTTGCTGTCATTGTTACAGCAGGAAGCACGTAGTTTCCAGTGATCCTCTCAGTTCCCCCAGTGCTCTTTCCTGGGTGACCGAGGGATTAAGAGACACACAGCTTCACTTTGGGAGAGCTGTCTGGAAGGAATGCGAAATAAGTTTCGGAAAGCCAGTTGGAATTTAATAATGCATGAAAAATACACCAAGGGGAGGAAGGAACCAATTAGGCAGCAATTAAGGAGACTGCAATTACAATGCATCTTAATAAAGTCCAAAAAATGTTAGCCTACAAATAGAAGACAGGCTGGTTACCTGTGGAAAAAAAGAAAAGTGGAAATAAGGAAACTATGCAAGTCAGATACGATGAAAACGAAGAACAGGAAAGGAAAAATAAAACTATATTTTCTTCTGTCTTCTGTGCATGCTCAAATCCCAAGCATCTTTCATGAATCTATTCTTATGACATTCCTTGAAGCATTTCTGTTTAGTACTGTTATTAAATTATAGTGCTTCCTTCACAACTAAAAAGCTAACCCCAATAAATTCCCCAAATAGGAAGTACAAATGAGTAGTAAATTTTTGAAAAATGACCAATTATCTTAGGAATCAAGTAAATGCAAAGTAAAATAATTTAATATCCCATTTGAGTCTGAAAATCAGAAAAGACTTTTTAAGCATTTTCTGCCTGTTCCCTCTCTTCATTTGCACCGGGGCATCCCGACTTATGCTGAGCAGCTCTTTGAGGAGCAGTTCTTTCTTGGTATATGACTGTCAGACAAGCCAGCTTTAGAGAAAGGGGTTCTGGAAGAGAAGTCAGGAGACCGATCCAATTAAAGCCTCAGCTCCAACAATGGAGTACTGAGAATTCAGATTTAGAGTCAGCTACTGTTTACTAACTACTTACCATGTGAGAGATGAGAACTTTATTCTGTATGACATAGTTAACATCCACAGTAATGTCTGTCTTTTATTGTTAACCCCTTTTGTTAAGAGTATGATAGGCAACGTAAGCCTGAGGGGTTGGGTCAGTCCGTTCAGTTCTCAGTCACGTCTGACTCTTTGCGACCCCATGGATTGCTGCATTCCAGGCTTCCCTGTCCATCACCAACACTCATGTCCATGGAGTCAATGATTCCATCCAACCATCTCATCCTCTGTCACCCCCTCCTCCTCCTGCCTTCAATCTTTTCCTGCATCAGGGCCTTTTCCAATGAGTCAGTTCTTCACATCAGGTGGCCAAAGTATTGGAGTTTCAGCTTCAGCATCAGTCCTTCCAATGAATATTCAGGCATGATTTCCTTTAGGATGGACTGGTTGGATCTCCTTGCAGCCCAAGGGACTCTAAAGATTGGGTTTCTTACCCAAGTTCAGGGTTTTAGTAAAAAAGCATTAAGTTAATGTATGAAAGTATTTTGAAAACTAATTAATAGTGTCATCTTTAAAACCTGCCTGCCAATGCAAGAGACATGAGATGCAGGTTCAATCCCTGGGTCAGGAAGAGCAAGGCACCCCATTCCAGTATTCTTGCCTGGAGAATCCCATGGACAGAGGAGCCTGGTGGGCTACAGTCCTTGGGGTCACAAAGAGTTGGACAGGACTGAAGCAGCTTAGCATACCCTCATGACTGCAAAGAAAATAACTGAACAGTGAAAATTTAATAGTAATAATAATGAGAAATATTGAATTTGATTTCAAAGGTTTATATTCCTTTTTTGTTTTAAAATGGAAGTCCACATCAAAGCCAAAAATGTCATCATAATATTTAAACTCAACTTTAAAACAAACTACATAACTTTTTAATTAAATTTGGTTTTAATTATTTGAAATATTAATATGATTTTCTCAATCATTTGTTTAAAACCCTACAACGTGTCCAGCATTATAGAACAATGTGGTTGGCTGTTGATCTGGTTCCCCAGAGGCTTATAATCTGTTCTATAAGCTTTTGTACCTTAAGTATATTTTTCATTTCTGATCACTTCATATGTGTAGTCTTTTCCTCACATTGGGTTAAACATTCCTTGGAAAAGAGGCTCTATTTTGTTCTATGAATGTCTTATGTTTTATTCTATGTATGTCTGCTTAGCACCACTTGATGTAGTGCTGGGTATATTACAGGCCATGTTGCCAATCCCTGGGGAATCAGGAATAATAAAACAATTGGAATAACAGAATTGGAAGAAGCTGTGAGGCCACAAATGACCTGCTGATGCTCTGATACAACAGTTTGCCTCTCTACACTCCCACAACATTTTGAATCATTATCTACAACTCTTTTAAATGTATAATATATATCCCTCCACAGACAGAAATTAGCATTGGTTAAGGAAGTGATTTTAAGAACATTATTTTTCTATTTTTCTACTTTGGAGATCAGAAACGTAATGCAAATTCATGGTCTGACATCTATATATTAAAATACCTCATAGATATTAAGGGGAGAGCTGAAAAAAATCAGTGAAGAGTTTTTATCTATGCTGTCTGCAAGAGGACTACCTCAAACTAAGGGACACATATAGACTGAAAGTGAAGGGCTAGAAAAAGATATTTCATGCAAATGGAGACCAAAAGAAAGCAGGAATAGTGATACTCAGATAAAATCGATTTTGAAATAAAGACTGTGAAAAGAGACAAAGAAGTACACTATATAATGATCAAAGGATCAATCCAAGAAGATATAATAATTATAAATATATATGCACCTAGCATAGGAGCACCTCAATATGTAAGGCAAATGTTTACAAGAATGAAAAGGGAAATTGACAGTAACACAATAATAGTAGGAGACTTTAATACCCCACACACACCTATGGATAGAGCAACCAAACAGAAAATCAGAAAGGAAACACAAGCTTTAAATGATACAGTGGACCAGTTAGACCCAGTTGATATCTGTAGGACATTTCACCCCAAAATAATGAATTTCATCTTTTTCTCAATTGCACATGAACATTCTCCAGGATAGATCACATTCTGGGCCATAATTCTAGCCTTGGTAAACTCAAAAATATTGAAATCATTTTAAGCATCTTTTTTGATCACAGCATGGTAAAACTAGATGTCAACTACAGGGAAAAAATTAGTAAAGATACAAACATATGGCGGCTAAACAACATGCTTTTGAATAACCAACAGATCATGGAAGGAATCAAAAAGGAAATAAAAATATGCATAGAGACAAATGAAAATGAAAACATGATAACCCAAAACCTGTGGGATTCATTAAAAGCAGTGCTAAGAGGAAGGTTCATAGCAACACAAGCCTATCTCAAGAAACAAGAGAAACATTAAATAAATAATGTAACTTTACACCCAGAGCAACTAGAAAAAGAAGAAATGAAGAACCCCAAAGTTAGTAGAAAGAAAGAAAGAAAGAAAAATCAGAAATAAGTGAAAATTAAAGGAGAATATAGGAAAAATCAACAAAACTAAAAGCTGGTTCTTTGAGAAGATAAATAAAATAGACCATTAGCCAGACTCATTAAGAAAAAATGGAAAAGAATATAATCAACAAAATTAGAAAAGAAAATGGAGAAATCACAATAGACAACACAGAAAGACAAGGGATCATAAGAGACTATCAGCAACTATATGCCAATAAAATGGATAACTTGGAAGAAATGGATGAATTCTTAGAAAAACATAATCTTCCAAAACTGAACCAGGAAAAAAATAGAAAATCTGAACAGACCCATCACAAGCAGAGAAATCGAAACTAATAAAAAATCTTCCAACAAAAACCCAGGGCCAGATGGTTTCACAGCTGAATTCTACCAAAAATTTAGAGAAGATCTAACACCCATCCTACTCAAACTCTTCCAGAAACTTGCAAAGGAAGGTTAACTTCCAAACTCATTCTATGAGGCCACCATCACCCTAATACCAAAACCAGACAAAGATGCCACAAAAAAGTATCACTGATGAATATAGATGCAAAATTCCTTAACAAAATTCTAGCAAACAGAATACAGCGGCATATTAAAAAGATCATACGTTATGACCAAGTGGGCTTTATAGGGATGCAAGGTTTCTTCGATATTTGCAAATCAATCAATGTGATACACCACAGTAACAAATTGAAAGATAAAAGCCATATGATTATCTCAATAGATGCAGAGAAAGCCTTTGACAAAATTCAACACCCATTTATGATAAAAAGAAAAAACCTCTCCAGAAACCAGGCATAGAAGGAACATACATCAACACAATCAAAGCAATATATGATAAACCCACAACAAACATCATCCTCAATGGCAAAAAGTTGAAAGTATTTCCTCTAAAGTCAGGAACAAGACATGGGTGCCCACTCTCACCATACTATTAAACATAGTTTTGGAAGTTTTAGCCACAGCAATTAGAGAAGAAAAAGAAATAAAAGGAATCCATATTGGAAAAGAAGACATAAAACTCTCACTGTTTGCAGATGACATGATCCTCTACACAGAAAACCCTAAAGACACCACCAGAAAATTTCTAGAGCTCATTAATGAATATAGTAAAGTTTCAGAATATAAAATTAGTACACAGAAATCCTTTGCATTCCTATACACTAACAATGAGAAAACAGAAAGAGAAGTTAAGGAAACAATTCCATTCACCATTGCAATGAAAAAAAAATACTTAGGAATAAATCTACCTAAAGAAACAGAAGACCTATATATATAAAACTATAAAATACTGATGAAAAAATCAAAGATGACACAAATAGATGGAGAAATATATCATGTTCATGAACTGGAAGAATCAATATAGTGAAAGTGAGTATACTACCCAAAGCAATCTATAGATTCAGTGCAATCCCCATCAAGCTACCAACAGTATTTTGCACAGAACTAGGACAAATAATTTCACAATTGGTATGGAAACACAAAAAAACCTTGAATAGCCAAAGCAATCTTGAGAAAGAAGAATGGAACTGGAGGAATCAACCTGCCTGACTTCAGACTATACTACAAAGCTATAATCATCAAGATAGTATGGCACTGGAACAAAAACAGAAATACAGATCAGTGAAACAAAATAGAAAGCCCAGAGATAAATCCATGCACCTATGGACACCTTATCTTTGACAAAGGAGGCAAAAATATACAACAAGAAAAGATAGTCTCTTTAACAAGTGGTGCTGGGAAAACTGGTCAACCACCTGTAAAAGAATGAAACTAGAACACTTTCTAACACCATAAACAAAAATAAACTCAAAATGGATTAGAGGTCTAAATGTAGAACCAGAAACTATAAAATTCCTAGAGGAAAACATAGGCAGAACACTCTGACATAAATCACGGCAAGATTCTCTATGACCAGCCTCCCAGAGTAATAGAAATAAAAGCAAAAATAAACAAATAGGACCTAGTTGTTTTTTTTCTTTTATTTATTTATTTTTATTCTGTTGGTTTTGCCATACAATGACATGAAACCACCATGGGTTTACATATGCTCCCCCTCCAGAACCCCCCTCCCTCCTCCCTCCCGATTTCCTCCCCCTGGGACATCTCGGTGCACCAGCCCCGAGCATCAACCCTGGGCTGGCGATTGATTTCACATATGATAATTAACATGTTTCAATGCCATTCTCCCATATCATCCCACCCTTGCCCTCTTCCACAGAGTCCACGAGACTGTTCTATACATCTGCGTTTCTTTTGCTGTCTCGCATGCAGGACCTAGTTAAACTTAAAAGCTTTTACTCAGTGAAGGAAACTATAAGTAAGGTGAAAAGACAGCCTTCATAATGGGAGAAAATAATAGCAAATGAAGCAACTGACAAAGAATTAATTTCCAAAATATATAAGCAACTCATGCAGCTCAATACCAGAAAACTAAACGACCCAATCAAAACATGTGCCAAAGAATTAAACAGACATTTCTCCAAAGAAGACATACAGATGGACTAACAAACACATGAAAAGATGTTTCACATCACTCATTATCAGAGAAATGCAAATCGAAACCACAATGAGGGACCATCTCATGCTGCTCAGAATGGCTGTTATCAAAAAATCTACAAACAATAAATGCTGGAGAGGGTGTGGAGAAAAGGGAACCCTCTTACACTGTTGGTGGGAATGCAAACTAATACAACCACTATGGAGAAGAGTGTGGAAATTCCTTAAAAAACTGGAAATAGAACTGCCATACAACCCAGCAATCCAACTGCTGGGCATACATACTGAGGAAACCAGAATTGAAAGAGAAACACTTACCCCAATGTTCATTGCAGCACTGTTTACAATTGCTAGGACATTAAGCAACCTAGATGTCCATCTGCAGATGAATGGATAAGAAAGTTGTGATATATACACAATGGAATATTACTCAGCTATTAAAAAGAACACATTTGAATCAGTTCCAGTGAGGTGGATGAAACTGGAGCCTATTATACAGAGTGAAGTAAGTCAGAAAGAAAACACCAATACAGTATATTGATGCATATATATGGAATTTAGAAAGATGGTAATGATGACGCTATATGCAAGACAGCAAAAGAGACACAGATATAAAAAACAGACTTTTGGACTTATGGGAGAAGGTGAGGGTGGAATGATTTGAGAGAATAGCAGTGAGACATATTTATTGTCATATGTGAAATAGACAACCAGTCTAAGTTTGATGCATGAAACAGGGCACTCAAACCCAGTGCACTGGGACAACCCAGAGGGATGGGGTGGGCAGGAAGGTGGTTGGGGGATTTGGGACAGGGGGACACATGTGTACCCTTGACTGATTCATGTCAATATATGGGAAAACCACCACAAAATCGTAAAGTAATTAGCCTCCAATTAAAATAAAATGAATTAAAAAAATAAAACATGTAAAAATAACAAATAAATAAATACAGCAATTTACAGTAAAAAAAATAAAAGAACCTGTGATGGAAAATAATTTTAGTTTCGTATACCTATCTGGGTACTTTGAAAACAATAGTTATTAAACATTTGTGGTCATAAGAGTAATAATATCAATGAGATGATAAAACTTGCCAGCCTTTGTAAAAAGTACTTCATATGTATTACTACATTTAATCAAAGATATGCCTGATTTCCATCATCATTATCTTAGTTTTAAAGATGATGAAACCAAGGTCCAAAAGGTAAGCTATCTCTCCTCAGGATGACCAGATGGTAAGTGTGGTGGAGCTAATGTTTGAAATCAGGCCTGGGTATGCTTTTCTACTTCCTCCGCATCTCTTTATGCTTATCTTTAAATTTCTCAGTCATAACCCTGGTTCTGAGTTTCAGAACATTGAGAGGAGAATACTTGAAAGCTCTTCCAGTGATAATATTTACTTCCCCTTCATACTCTGAAAATGTTCCATAGGACCATTTTCTGCTTTTTACCACTGAATATTGTTTGGCAACTGTACCTTTGTGCTTAATTTAGTCTCTCCACATTCCGTATCATGGAGAATGTACTGAATCTAGAAAACAAGGGAATGTGGAACTGCATAGTAATTCATATTGGCTTCCTCTGAATGTCCATAGCACATGTATAATTATCTAAGAACTTTAAGTAAAGGCGAGAAACAATAAAACACACCGTTTTTGTATCTGTCAGGCTTCTAACCTGTGGATGACAGACAACACTAGATCTCATATTAAAGGATGTTAAATAGCTTACAGAATCATAAAATAGGCCAAGAAAAATAAGCAGTTAGAACTAGGGAAGTCAAGAACAATAGTTGACTGTGGTTGCAGTCACTTCCAACCTCATCTATGATAGGATAAATAGATTCTAGGACTCAACTTTAGTCATCCCAGATACACTAAATGTCTTTCAGTATTTGCCATCTAAAGAGCCTTACCATGATCTGACTCTTTGTGACCACATGGACTGTAGCCTACCAGGTTCCTCCATCCATGGAATTCTCCCAGCAAGAGTACTGGAGTGGGTTGCCATTTCCTTCTCCAACCATGATTATCAGCAAATACCAATTCCTTTAGCTTGGTAATTTTTGCATTCAAATGATGGTGGAGTGTGTCTTATTGGTAGAAATGAAGTCATCTGCTGTACTGTAACTGTCGCTGAAGCTGAGTCTGAGAAATGTTGTTTTTCTCATCTCTGTAATACAGGACTGGAAGCTATAAGAAGGCTGAAATGGCAGAATGAATCAACTTCTAGAACTTGTTTGAACTTTTATATGAAATCACAGAAATATAAATGTGCCATCTTTATGCAAAAATCTTAAAGGCACGACTTATAGCAGTTTAATCTTAATCCTTATATGAAAAGCATTGAATATATTGCTTTACAGATACTCATGGTCAAGTAAATATTTGTTGAATTAGGTTAAATATGCAACATAACTTTAGGGCACTTTAGAGAAAAGGAAATTTATTTATTGGGCAGTTACTATGTACTAGCAACTTTGTACACCTATTTTTATTCTTTCCTAAACCCATATGAAGAAGTTATCCCCATGTTGTAGATTAGAAAACTGGAACTCAGTAGTTAAATAATTTGTGTAAGAACTATTAAAAGGAAAAACTTGTTTTATTATTTTCTCTAAAATCACATGCTTCTTCATTAAATTGAACTGTCTCCTAACTGGCTGGGTTCAGAATATTTTTTTCTCACATTATTATATGTCTCTCCATGTACTTACTTCCTTAATTGGTTGATTTTGTGTCTTATTTAACATTTTAGTGATATTTAAATACTCTTAATTTTGGAAATTTAAAGGGAAATGTCATGAATTGTGTGTTAATTCTTTATAAATCATCATTATTTATTCAGGTATTTACAGGTATTTTTCTTCTTGCTGTGATAACTCTATTCACATTGTGCTTGCTGAATATATTATTGAAAAAATATGTTCCTTCTGAGCCTATACAGTATTTACTTTTGTTTTAAGAGAGGACAATTACACAAATGACCTTAACAATAAGAGTCAACAATTGATTATATCATAAGGAGAGAAATTAAAGAATGTAATATATCACATATCTAAGTCCTTACAATAAATACCTAGGAATATATCTGACTCAGAAGGTAAAAGACCTGTACTCAGAAAACTATAAGATGGTGACGAAAGAAATTGAAGATGACAGACAAACAAATGGAAAGATATATACCATGCTCATGGATTGGAAAAATCAATCTTGTTAAGTTTACTCAAGGCAATCTACAGATTCAGTACAATCTCTATCAAAATACTAATGACATTTCCTATAGAACTATAACAAAAAATTCTAAAATTTGTATAGGAACACAAAAGACCTCAAATAGCCAAAACAATCTTCAGAAAGAACAAAGATGTAATTATAATGTTCTCTGATTTCAAATTTTACTGCAAAGCTAAAGTAATAACAAAAAATAGCATTGTACTGACACAAAAGCAGAAACATAGATTAATGCAACAGAATAGAAAGCTCAAGAGTGAACTTATATTTGTATGGTCAAGTAATCTACAACAAAAGAGGCAGGAATATACAAACAGAAAAAGAATAAGCAGGTGGTTGTCAGAGGGGAAGGGGTGGGAAGATGAGAGAAATATATGAGGGAGTTTGAGGTACAAAGAAAAGCTGTGGCAAAAGATGAGTCTTCATATATAAAAGAGATACAAGTACAGGAAGAATTTTGTTGCTTTAACAAAATTTCTATGCTGATTAATCTACCTTCTTATACAAATTCTCTTCTTCAATAAGATTGACTCTCCGTGTTGATTCAGGCACTTCTCCTCACTGGTTTCCTTTATTGAAAAGGCAGATCAAATCCTACTTCTCTGAAGGCTTCCCTGACTCTACCTCTCTTCTTTCCTCTGGCTCCTGAAGCACATCCCAGACCAGGGGACAAATCTACAGATTCAGAGATGAAGGGAAGAGAAAAGTTGATAAACAGAAGGAGGAGCAGAAGCAACAAGAAGGGAATGTTCTTGGAGGAACTAGTTTGGGGAGGTATTAGTTTTCTCACAGAAGCCACTGAAGTGTCTAAGTATCTTCAGCAACTCATGCAAACAAAGAGGACAGAGGTAGCAGAGTATATAGACAGCAGGAGTTTGAGAAGGACAGTTTTAGTTGATCAAGCTCTTTCTGTGAAAGAAGCAGGTTCAAATACAGAGAGCATGGGGGTCTTTAAAGGAGCCACAAAATCAACTGGTTGCCATAACAATGGATTTTCCTGTTACATAGAATTTTCCTTATTATATATCTATATTGCAATTTCTAACACTTATATAACTTTTAAAAAATTGTAGCTTTTCTCTGGAGCTAATTGTAGGTGACATCCAACTTTGAGAAATAATTCAGAGAGATCTTGTGTGCCCTTTATCAAATCTCTTTCAGTGCTAACATTTTGCAAATATTTCTCCTAGTGTTCTTTGTCTTTTCATTCTCTAAGCTTAGTGTTTCTTGGAGCAAAAGATAATAATTTTGATGAATCCAGTTGATAGTTTTTTCTTTTATGATTTGTACTTTGGGTGTCAAGTCTAAGAATTCCTTTTCTAACCTCAGATTCCAAGGACTTTCTGTGATTAAAACAATGTTGTATAATTATACCTTTTTAATCCCATGATTCATTTTAAATTAATTATAGTAAAACGTGTAGGACTTTTTTTTTCCTACTGTAGATATCTAGATGTTCTAGCATCATTTGTTGAAAAGGCTGTTCCTCCATTGAATTGCCCTTGTACCTTTGTAAAAAATATCAGTTATGTATATTTCTGTAGGTCTATTTCTGGTTTCTCTGTTTGTTCCATTTTATTTTATATATTTTTTGGTTGTTACCATTTTGCTTACTTTGTTTCAGTTTTCCTGCCTTCCCATGGGTTATTTGAATATTGTTGGAGCTCCCCTGGTGGCTCAGTCAGTAAAGCATCCACCTGCAATACAGGAGACCTGGGTTCAATCACTGGGTTGGGAAGATCCCCTGGAGGAGGGCTTGGCAACCCACTCCAGTATTCTTGCCTGGAGAATGCCATGGACAGAGGAGCCTGGTGGGCTGCAGTCCATGGGGTTGCTAAGAGTTGGACACAACTGAGTGAGTAAGCACAGCACAGCACATACCAAAAAGTAGTATTTTAAAATAAGCAATGATTTATTTTGCTCAAGATTCTATGATTTGGCAGTTAAAGCTTTATGCTGAGCTTTTTCCTAATCTGGGCTCTTCTGATCTCATCAAGTTTTAATCATTTTTTAGTAGTCAACTGCCAGACTACTGCTGGGCCCATGGGTGTAAGATGATCTCGTTTACCTTCCAATTTCCTTGCTGTCATCTGGGCCTGTGGAGCTGACTCGACTGCCGTGTCTCATCACAAAACAGATTAACCTGTACAGCAGGTTATTAAGAAAGAGTGCAGTTATACGCATAGCCTTATGGCTCCTAGACTCAGAACTGGCACAACATCATTTTTGCAGAATTCTAATGGCCAAAACAAGTGACAAGCCTAGCTAGATTCAAGGATTAGAGAAATGGGTACCACCTTTTGATGAAGAGAGCCTCAAAGTCTTTTTGCAAAAGAATGTATATGTAGGAAAGAGTGGCACCTAATTCCAATTTATGCAATCTTCCACAGACTCCACATGTTTTTATATCTTATAAATGGAATTAAGTTCTTGAGTAGTTAAAATAATAAGCATGGCTTTATGAGTTAGGAAAACTCAAATGGATGAAGAAAAATGACCCATTTAAGGAGGAGGTATTGAAAAGAAATTCTTAAAGAGTGTTAAAAAGGAAATAATTTCTCCAGAGATGAGGAGACATTTTCATGTAAGGTCTAAATGAGATCTGTGTGTGCGGTAGGATGCTCAGGTGTGGCCAACTCTTTGCAAACCTATGGACTGTAGCCCACCAGACTCCTCTGTCCATAGAATACTCTGCCAAGAACACTGGAGTGGAGTTTCATTTCCTCCTCCAAGGGATCTTCCCACCCCAGGGACTGAACCTGCGTCTCCTTCATCTCCTGCAGGATTCTTTACCACTAGTGCCACCTAGGAAGCCCCAAAATGGAAACTGTTTTCCTACCAAAAATCAGAGTGAAAGATACTTTCCATAGACTGAATGTCTGTGTCATCCTAAAATTCATATATTGAAATCCTAACCCCTCATTTTGATGGTATTTGGATGTGGAGGGCCTATAGTAAGGTTTTAGGTCATGAGGGTAGAACTCTCCTGAATGGGATTAGTGCCATTATAACAGAGACACTGGAGCGCTCCCTCCCCTTTCTGCCATCAGCGCACAGCATGAGAAGATAGCGATCTGTGAGAGAGGAAGCAGACTCTCACCAGAATGTGAGTGTGCTGGTGCCTTGGCCTGAGACGTCTCAGCCGTCCTCTAGAATTGAGAGAATTAAATTTCTGTTGTTTATGAACCACTCAGTCTATGGTATCTTTCTTATAGCAGCATAAATGGACTAAGACCATGCCTCAAACTGAGACAATATGGAAAGACCCAGTGCTGAGAAGATCTGTAGTGAATATTTTGGAAGAAAAGAGTCACATGAGAAAGAAATAACATTCTCAGACCAGAGTAATAAGAAATCCAGACAAATTGACAGTGGGTTGTCTTTTTTTTTTAATTGAATATGGAATATATTAGGTGCACTAGAGAAAAACAACATAATTTATGTTTGATACAGAGACAGCTTGATTCAAGAATAATTAGATGTGATAATTTTTCATTAGTACTATCATTCTCTCGTTACTAAGTAGAAGCAATTCTTTTCAGGAAATAGAGTGCATTGTGTGATGATTAAGAGTACAAATTAGTAGCTACCAAAGAACATAAAGACCTGGATTGAGACAGTTCCCTTAACTATACTTGGATATGTTTATGTTTGTTCTCAGTGTGAAAGAGTTGGAAATTAACACCAGGAGTGAACTGTGTATATTTTGTAATTGTATTCAAGTTAACCTTATCAAGTATGCATTTTTTGTCTACATTATGGTTTCAATCATTAAGTCTAATCCTTGGTTCTTATTCATAAACCAAAAAAAATAAATTGTAGAATGCAGATTTTCTTGATTGCAAAATTTTAGGTGAAATTTAAAATTTAAAACTCAAGGTTGTATTAGTATTTATTTATATTGTAAAGATAATACGTTTTTCAGATAACACCTTACCTAATTTACTAGTATAAAATATAAAACTTTTATGAATTTCATCCACAGTATCCCCATTAGATTATAAAAGAGGTGATTAGGAATTTGAATATATTAGTGGAATAGAGAATGTCCTATATATTTATATTCTCCCAAAGCTAAATAAGGAGTCTTTCAAGAATTCCACTCAGAGAAGTTGAAAATAGCTGCAAAAAGTGGGTGACTGACCTCTCACTACATAGCTTGATGCTAATGAGTAGAGCCCTGTAGTTCTTCTCTTAGAGACAGGATTGGAAATTTGTCTAGAGAGAGGTTAATATATGCTCTTTGGATTAGGGGACACACATAAATACCCAGAGAATCCAATTTAGAGAATTCTTTAGGTAGAGACTTTTGGAGGTAGCCCTAATTGTCAGCACTGTGCCACTACAGATCAGAATGGTAAGTGGCAGGACATTTTCCACAGGATAAGTGAACACTGGGGAAACTAGTTAGGCTAGAGACATCCTGACTGTGCCTTTTCAGATAATCCAGATGAGACCTGAAATAGCCTATAAAATAGATATCTAGGTCAGAGGTCCACAGAGGCCCCACAAAGAACCCACCTAATGACTGTGAGAGGATCAAACTTGAATACCTACACACACCAGGCACTGATGGTCAGTTAGTGTTAACTAGGGAGGTGAGTTAACAGGGAAGAAAAAACACCGCCAACAAAAACAGAGAGGGAATCGGGAAGGAGGAGGGAGGGGGGTTTTGGAAGGGGAACATATGTATACCCATGGCAGATTCATGTCAATGTATGGCAAAACCAACACAATGAAGTAAAGAAAATTAAAACAAACAAACAAAAAAACAAATTCTTTCCCCCTCTTTCAGCCATGACATTGTGGGCAGTGAGAAAGAATGAAAGAGGAATTGGAGAATGACCATACCCATTTTCCTAAATATTGGGTCGGCTTTGATGTTGTTAGTGTTTATGGATTTTGGGTATTCTGAAAGGTGCACAGTGGTATATTATCATTGTTTTAATTTGTATTTCACAGATGATACATGCTAGGGAACCTCTTCTCATATGGTTATTTGCTATTTATATATCTTTTTGGTGAGGTTTGTGTTAGGGATTTTGATCCATTTTATTTGAATTTTCTTTAGTGCTGAGTTTTAAGTGTTCATTATTATATAATTTGGATAATAGTCCCTTATCAGCTATATCTTTTGTAAATATTTTCTTCCAGTATATGGCTTGCTCTCTTGATATCATCTTTTCAGAAGTTTTAAATTTTACCTAAGTTCTGCTTATTTTTAATTTTATTTTCATGGTTCATGTCTTTATGTTGTATCTAAAAAGGCATTGTTATACCCAAGGTTATTTCGGTTTTCTCTTATGCTTATCTTTTAGTTTTATTGCTTTGCATTTTATATTTAGGTCTGTGATCTGTTTTCAGTTAATTTTTATGAAAATTGTAAATTCTCTCTCTAGATTCTTATTTTTTTTTGCATGTGCATGTTCAGTTGTTCTAGCCCCATTTGTTGAAAATATTACCACTGATCCCTTGTATTGCTCTTTCTCCTTTGTTAATATCAGTTGGTTATACTTATGGGGTCTATTTCTGGGCTCCCTGTTCTCTTCCACTGATCTATTTCTTTATGCTTTGTCCAATATCATACTGTCTTGATTACTGTGGTTTCACAGTAGGTCTTGAAATTGGGTAGTATCAGTCCTCTGAATTTTTCTTTCCCTTCAATATTGTGTTGGCTATCCTAGGGAAATTCTGAAAGGTTTTTTTTTTTTTTTTGCCTCTCCATATAAACTTTAGAAGCAGATTGTCAATATCCACAAATAACTAGCTGGGATTTTATTAGAATTACATTGAGTCTGTAAATCAAGCTGGAAAGCCATGCTGTTTTTATCATGTTCAGTTCAGTTCAGTCGCTCAGTCGTGTCCAACTCTTTGCGACCTCATGAATCGCAGCATGGCAGGCTTCCCTGTCCATCACCAACTCCTGGAGTCCACCCAAACCCATGTCCATCGAGTCGGTGATGCCATCCAGCCATCTCGTCCTTTGTTGTCCCCTTCTCCTCCAGCCCCCAATTCTTCCCAGCATCAGGGTCTTTTCCAATGAGTCAGCTCTTCGCATGAGGTGGCCAAAGTATCAGTTTCAGCTTCAACATCAGTCCTTCCAATGAACACCCAGGACTGATCTCCTGAGTCTTCTCCAACACCACAGTTTAAAAGCATCAATTCTTTGGCACTCAGCCTTTTTCACTGTCCAACTCTCACATCCATACATGACTACTGGAAAAACCATAGCCTTGACTAGACGGACATTTGATGGCAAAGTAATGTCTCTGCTTTTCAATATGCTATCCAGGTTGGCCATAACTTTCTTTCCAAGGAGGAGGCGTCTTTTGAATTCATGGCTGCAATCACCATCTGCAGTGATTTTGGAGCCCCCCCAAAATAAGGTCTGACACTTTTCCCACTGTTTCCCCATCTATTTGCCATGATGTGAAGGGACCAGATGCCATGATTTTAGTTTTCTTAATGTTGAGCCTTAAGCCAACTTTTTCACTCTCTTTCACTTTCATCAAGAGGCTTTTTAGTTCCTCTTCACTTTCTGCCATAAGGGTGGTGTCATTTGCATATCTGAGGTTCTTGATATTTCTCCCGGCAATCTTGATTCCAGCTTGTGCTTCTTCAGCCCAGTGTTTCTCATGATGTACTCTGCATATAAGTTAAATAAGCAGGGTGACAATATACAGCCTTGACATACTCCTTTTCCTATTTGGAACCAGTCTGTTGTTCCATGTCTAGTTCTAACTGTTGCTTCCTAACCTGCATACATGTTTCACAAGAGACAGGTCAGATGGTCTGTTATTCCCATCTCTTTCAGAATTTTCAACAGTCTTTTATGATCCACACAGTCCTAGGCTTTGGCATAGTCAATAAAGCAGAAGTAGATGTTTTTCTGGAACTCTCTTGCTTTTTCAATAATCCGGTGGATGTTGGCAATTTGATCTCTGGTTCGTCTGCCTTTTCTAAAACCAGCTTGAACATCTGGAAGTTCACGGTTCATGTATTGCTGAAGCCTGGCTTGGAGAATTTTGAGCATTAATTACCTAGCGTGTGAGATGAGTGCAATTGTGCAGTAGTTTGAGCATTCTTTGGCATTGCCTTTCTTTGGGATAGGAATGTTAACTGACCTTTTCCAGTCCTGTGGCTATTGCTGAGTTCTCCAAATTTGCTGGCCTATTGAGTGCA
The DNA here is from genome assembly GCA_007570785.1 of Antilocapra americana. NCBI lineage: Eukaryota > Metazoa > Chordata > Mammalia > Artiodactyla > Antilocapridae > Antilocapra > Antilocapra americana. Next base: position 11,970,462 of record ML661325.1, on the reverse strand, counting down.
GCACTTTCACAGCATCATCTTTTAGGATTTGAAATAGTTCAACTGGAATTCCATCACTTCCACTAGCTTTGTTTGTAGTGATGCTTTCTAAGGCCCACTTGATTTCACCTTCCAGGATGTCTGGCTCTAGGTGAGTGATCACACCATGGTGATTATCTGGGTCATGAAGATCTTTTTTGTACAGTTCTTCTGTGTATTCTTGCCACCTCTTCTTAATATCTTCTGCTTCTGTTAGGTCCATACCATTTCTGTCCTTTATTGAGCTCATCTTGGCATGAAATGTTCCCTTGGTATCTCTAATTTTCTTGAAGAGATCTCTAGTCTTTCCCATTCTGTTGTTTTCCTCTATTTCTTTACACTGATCGCTAAGGAAGGCTTTCTTATCTTTTCTTGCTATTCTTTGGAATTCTGCATTCAGATGGGAATATCTTTCTTTTTCTCCTTTGCTTTTCACTTCCCTTCTTTTCATAGCTATTTGTAAGGCCTCCTCAGACAGTTATTTTGCTCTTTTGCATTTCTTTATCTTGGGGATGGTCTGAATCCCTGTCTTCTGTACAATGTCACAAACCTCCTTCCATAGTTCATCAGGCACTCTGCCTATCAGATCTAGTCCCTTAAATCTATTTCTCACTTCCACTGTATAATTACAAGGGATTTGATTAAGGTCATACCTAAATGGTCTAGTGGTTTTCCCTGCTTTTTTTTCATGAGCATGACTCATTTTACCTTTTTCATATATCTGTACCCCTCCTAATCCTTTCCCCAGGCAATGCAGACTGTAGTGCTTAATGAAAAAAAAATCTTTATTTCATAAAAAAAACAGCTCTTTAATTCAGGTAGCATATGATTTTGACACTTTAGTTTAACAATGATTATAGAAGATAAGAACTCTGAACATGGAGCAATAAATGTAACATAAATGCCTGTTATGACCTTCTAGTGTGTTTTAAAGAAAGCTTTTTATTATGTCTCTTGTGCATAAGTACAAGTAACTCCTTGGGTTTTTTTTTATATTAATATCTGTGAAAGTAAGAACCTTAATAGATAATGTTCTTTGCCTTTGATTAATGTGGTGTGCTCTGACCTCCTGTATTTAAAAAGTTCATTAATTTTCTTGATTAGACTCTATTTCCCTTATTGATAGCCTAAGATAGTTTATAGAATTGGATTTTATTCAATTCAAATATCATTTTGAATCTACTTTTGTAATAAAAGTTAGAAATTGGCACTTTCATACATTTTAATTTTAAGTCATGAAAGCATGTTAATTTTAAAACTCAATATTGAATAAAACCAACAGTCCAATAAAAAATGAGCAGAAGATCTAGAGAGACATTTTTTGAAAGCAAACATACAGGTGGCCAAATAGGCACGTTAAAAGGTGCTCAACGTCATTGATTATTAGAGAAATGCAAATCAAAAGCACAATGAAATATTCTCACACTGGTATGTAATGATACCTTATTATGACAGACGATTATCATCAAAATATCTACAAATAATAACTTCTGGAGAAGGTGTGGAGAAAAGGGAACTCTCCTACACTGTTGATGGGAATGTAAATTGGTGCAATCAACAAGGAAACAGTACGGAGGGTCTTTTAAAAACTAAAAATATATGAATTGTATATATGTAAATATCACTCCTGGGTATGTATCAAGAAAAGGATGAAAACTCTAATTAGAAAATATATATGCATCCCAATGTGCACAGCAGCACTAGTTACAATGGCTAAGACATGGAAACAACCCAAGTGCCCATCAACAGATGATTGGCTTAAGAAGACATAATATGTGTATGTATGCAAACATACATAAGGGGATATTAGTCATAGAGAAGAATGAAATATTACTGTTTGCAGCAACATGGATAGACCTAGATATTATCATATTAAGTCAGACAGAGAAAGACAAATATCATACAGTATCACTTATATGTGGAATCTAGAAAATAAAACACTAATTTATCAGTAAAAGAGAAGTAGACTGACAGACATAGGAAACAAGCTTAAGATTACCAAAGAGGAGAGGGGGAGAGGGAGGGGTAAACCAGAAATATGGATTAATAGATACAAAGTGCTGTGTATGAATTAGATAAGCAACAAGGTTTTATTGTACCACACAGGGAATCATATTCAGTATTTTGTAATAACCTATAATGGGATATAATCAGAAATAACCGAATCACGGTGCTGTACCCTTTAAACTAACACAATATTTTGAATTTAATTCATTCTATTAAAAAAATTGTATTTTTACTCTACTGTGGTAAGGAAATTGAAGTCCAAAGATGTTACGTGACATTCAGAAGTGTTCCGACTGGGAAGCATTAGAACAGAACTGGGGGTATAAGTACTTATGGCACGGCTCTCAGGCGATTGGCAAAGATCCCTATGCAGTGTATACCAGACTTGATGAAGCAGTTTTTGTTGGGAAGATTCATGCTGACAGAAGAGTAGAAAGTGTGCCAGTCCCGTGTTTCCCCTTACATGATAGGCAGTGCAGAGCCATCTGGCAGGATCAGACATCACAGTGCAGGAGAGGGCCCTTGACCCTTGGTGATGATGCTTTGAAGCCGCATTATTAGGGAATTCCTGGTCCTTTCCTGTAGAGTTAACAGAAGCTGAGATGTAAGAAGGATGTGATGCTGTGTAACCTTGTCTCCAGCCTTATTCTGTCATCTAAGTATTAGTGTTTGGGAAGGTTTGAGCACCTCAGCTCACATGATGAATTACAGATAAGGCTTGTTATTGACCACAGCTGGTTATTTTAGGCACTTGGTTATGTTGGCTTCTGTGGAACTTGGCAGGAGACAAGCTCTTTTGCTTGCAAATGGGACGTTAAGTGGTCGATCTTGGTAAGTTAACCTTTAGCTCTCGATTATCTTTCTTGAAAGTGAAAGGTGAAGGTCTCTCAGTCATGTCCGACTCTTTGTGACCCCATGGACTACACAGTCCATGGAACTCTCCAGGCCAGAATACTGGAGTGGGTAGGCTCTTCCCCAGGGGATCTTCCTAACCCAGAGATTGAACCAGGCAGATCCTGTATCATCTGAGCTACAAACCTCATGCATATTTTTTAGATATTCTATGTATACAATGTTCATTTTTAAAGTATTATTGAAAATAAAGTGTTAGAGGTGGATTTGAGACTGGGTCTTCTGACTCCACTCTCTATAGTCTTTTCATTTCACTATTGCAGCTGAGGAAAATCCATTACAATATAAACACAATTCTCTAGAGTTTGGAAATTTTGGTTTGTAGGAAACAAGTAGCCAAGGAAGACATATACAAAGAAGAGTGATATAATACTGACTGTCCTTAAGGATGTAGATCTGTGGCATTGTGAAGGATGAGTTGAAAAGAGAATTAGATCTGGAAAAGTGTGGTAAATAAAATTGTTTGGTTACTACACAAGGAGTTTTAAGTAGATTATTGGGAATGAGAAAGGAAAATAGGGACAGCAAGAGACAAAAAAATGAGATGGTTTAGTGACTGGTAAGTTGTGGAGAGAGAGGAAGACAAAGGTTTCTTCTCATCTGACTCTAGATTTTCCATCTGTTTTCTTGGGAAATTGAGAGGACCACTGACAGAAATCAGGGAGTTAATATGGAAATAGATTTGTTAGGATATTAAGGATAAAATTTGGAAATAAACTTAATAAGCCTGTTGGGGTCATGAGATGAAAAGCTAAGGTCAGATTTGGACCACAGAAAACATGTGGAAAATTATAATTTACTTTTCAACAGCAATTTCGTGACTCTTTTGGGATTAAGAGTTGGATTGTAAGAGGTTTCTTGGGAAAATATAATGTAGAGAAAAATGGTGAATATAGACTGGATTTAGTAGAAATTTGACAAGGAAAAAGAGAGAATGGGTGTATGAGGGAGTAGCAGCTTTGAGAGAAACTTTTTAAAATTGTTTTTGTTTTTAGGATAGGAAAATATAAAATTTTGTGTGTTTCTATAAGGAAGGATCAAGTAGAGGGGGTGATGCTTAGATTGTAGTAGGGTAATTTGTAGAAGGTAGTTTTAGAGGTTCTGGGAAGAATTGAGACTTTATATTACACATGTAGAATTTAAGCCTAGAAAGAAAAAGGGATGTACACCCTTTCTCTGATAAAGAAAGCAGCAGAGTAAGGAAAAGATAATTTGAAATAAAGCAAAGAGAGTTGATACAATTTATTTTTTATCCATTGAATCAATATATATTTACTGAGAGTAGGCTGCCTGAGAATGACTTCAGCACAGAGGAAAGCAGAGCCAAGAGAGTGTCTGAATTTAATGTCATTTATTGGACAGTTCCTGGGTATTAGTTGTATTCATGAGCTTCCCAGTTATGAGGTGACATGGCCTATATTTTGCTTAAAATAGTTTGGGTTTGCTTAAGATAGTTAAATGTCACTTACAACATGACCTCATCAATTATTCAACCATAGTTTCCCCTTTCCTGTGAAATCCAGCTTCACCAAGGCGATGGCCATATCACATGCCACCACTTTCAACGATTCTTCCCAAACCAAAATTTTAAGGATCTTATTCTCTATAGTATCTTGCCTTTTAAGCTTCTTTCTTCCAATATACTCACTCTAATATGCTTTTGCCCGTTAGAAACTTCCACCTTATTCAGTCTATTCCATCTCTTTATGTACCACCCTTTCACTTTTTAACTTCCATTTTGAGCAATTTGGTTTTCACTATCCAACACAGTAAACGCTCCCTTACAAATATTCTTGATTTTGTCTTTTCAGTCCACTTTGTAAATTACCAAATATTCTTAAACCTCATTATTTGTGTGCTCCATGTTGTTTTGGGGATAATTGGAACCCCCAGAGAAATTATTAAACTCTGAATGAATCAAGCTTGGCTTCTCTGGGCTCCGTATTAAAGTGACCTTTGTAGTCTGATTAGTTGGGTGAACTCTGATGTTAACATATTTCCAGTGATGTTCCACAGACTAGTTTGGCTTATTCATACTTCTAGAACATAACCTTGCTGCCAGAATTCTGGGAGTCGAATAAGACAAGAAGGCATGGGTATCAAAATCTAGTATGGGAATTTTCACTTAGTACTCTGTACTGAAATCAAGCCTCAATTGAGCTTGATTCCCCCCGGTTTAGAGACCTATTGTATTACATTTTCAGAAAAATGCCAGTTCTGTTGGGATGGAAATAAATGGTTTTCTAGTTGTGGAGAATAAAAGGTGAGATTTGGGGTTGAATTTATCAAATATATTTTCAGACAATTTGGGTGATTTCAGCCCTGTTTTTTCTCCGTTTCTAGAGATAACAGGGCTGCCAAATCTTGAGCCCTCTGTGAGTCCTAAAAGGAAAATTAAGTTGCTTCTATATTTAGCCTACTTTCAACTCAGGATGTAGCTCCCTCAGGTTTGCTGCCAATATTACCTTGTTCATCTGTTTTTTACATTTCACAGTTTTATTGTTCTTGGGTTCCCTCACATCTTTAATCTCATGGTTGGATGGCTTAAAAACATTTCTTTACCCTTACTTTAGTAGAGTTTTAAGAGGGAACAGAGGTTAATACAGGCTTTAGAATGGCAATCTTTAAAAATGACTTCATTCTTGGAGTTCTGGAAATCTTCATCCCCCTCCCATACTTTTTTAAAAAAATTTTCTTTACTTTATTGTGTTGGTTTTGCCATACAGTGACATGAAACCACCATGAGTTTACATATGCTCCCCCTCCAGAATCCCCCTCCCTCCTCCCTCCCGATTCCCTCCCCCTGGGAAATCTCGGTGCACCAGCCCCGAGCATCAATTCTGGGTTGGCGATTGATTTCACATATGATAATTAACATGTTTCAGTGCCATTCTCCCATATCATCCCACCCTTGCCCTCATCCACAGAGTCCAC